>JAOXNO010000001.1:31475222-31566572 GCA_028565335.1 Limnodromus scolopaceus
GATGGGGCTTTGAGCAACCTGCTCTAGTGGGAGGTGTCCCTGCCCATGGCAGGGGGGTTGGAGCTCAATGATCTTTATCATCCCTTCCAACCTAAACCATTCCGTCATTCTATGATTTCATAACCATTTTCCCACCCAGATATTGCAACTTAAGTGGTAGCAACTAAGATGTGTCTCATCTCCACTCGGCGTGTGAATGAAGTACAGCAAAATTCATCATGGTTTGCGCAGGATAAAAAAAGGTGGTAACTACGTACAGTGAAGAGCAGTTATCAACCTGGGCAGCAAAACTCAAGCACATGGACCTTCCTGGTTGCAGCTTTGTTGTACCTCACTGCAACCAGCCAGAGCTTCTCAGGCTGTCCTTCAATAATTCCCTCTCCTGTCATTATCTTTCTGGAAAACTGACCAGTGAATTAAAATGTGACTGAGTCAGTTTAAATGAAATAAACTATTATTGCCCATAATTTTGGAATCACATATAATTCTGTTTTAATTGAAGCAGCTTTCTTTGGGACTCAGAAGCTTGAAAGAGGCATTTTTCTGGAATGATCAGAAATGTTGAGTGAATGTGATGGCAGTTGGAGAAGGTGGGTAGCTGCGTTTTATTTTAGGCTATTCAGTCTATTTCCGGCTAGTAGAAAAATGGCTTTCAAAACAAAACAAACAAAAAGCCAAGAGTCGTGACTTGAAGGTGAAGAAGGACTATAATTGAAAGAAAAGCTTAAGCAGGTATTCCAGAGGTGTAACTCTTTTCTCTGCTTTGCTTTTTGTTTGATCTGAGCCTTTGCAACATCCCTGCTGTGTTGTTTTGATGTGGAGTGGTGGCTCTGTGCTCCTTAGAGAGCGCAGCTTGTGAATTCCTCCCTGGCATGGAGGACGCTGCTGTGCAGGGACACGTGTGCTGCTCTGGGGAAAGGGGGAGTGAGCATAACCATGCTTTGGACTGTGAAGCTACCTGTGAATGAAGAAACCATGCTTTACTAAACCTAATTTATTACAACTTCGAAAAAAAACCCACAAACCATAAAGGAGAAGTTCACTGTATCCCTTGCAACAGAAGTGACTTGTTGGCAAGAAAGTATTTAACCTTTAGCTGTGCAAGACGATGGCTGATTTGTGAGCGTAGTTGCTCCTAGGCTTCCAGTTGTGTGTCCTGATGCCAAACTTGCATTCCCCGTGGATGCAGCACTGTCAGACCTATTGCTTTTTCTTATGGGGATTAACATTATCTTGGGCAAACGTATCATGGCCTGCCATGGGAAGGGTGCTCTCCTGGAGGACTGATGGCTGGCAGCAATGCGATACCCTGGTTGGTGTTGGAGCAGGTGGCTGGAGCCACGGGCCGGGGAGGCTTTGAGGAGATGCTGGATGGGGCTGGGGAAGATAAGGTAGGAAGCAAGGAGTGATTTTGTAGCTGAATTCTGAGCAAAGACTTCTTTGTCATAAGCGCCGTCAAACAGCCTCGTTGCTACGGCAACGCCAGCTAGATAACCCGTTTGGGAAAATACTTGTAGGACCTAACACTCTATCATCTGTCATTCAATAATTTCATGTTCATAATAACTAGGAAATCAATGGCTATCCTCCGAGACAGTTTGCTGAGAGGGTAAGCGTGCCGCTGCCAGCGCACAGCCCAGGCTTGTCTCTGCTCGCCGGGAGGCTCGCACTGGCCACGGTGTGTGGGCCACCGCTCGCTCGCGTGGACCCGCTTGGAGATTAAAGACAGGATGAGGTTTGCGATCTAATGAAACTGTGCTGTTGACACCCGTAAGAAAGAGAAGCAAATGGCATATAAAGCAATTGTTATAGTGTGATTTGGAAACAAAGGTTTAGCTAGAATTAGCATTTTGTGCTTTAAAATACCGAGGGAAACTATGTGCTCAAGTTATCACATGGCCAGCATGAACAAATTCAGTAACTTAAAGGCATTTTTTTCTTATCTTGGCTTCCTAATTAAACTGCTTATCATCATAAAGGCTGTGTTACCTGCATGTTATGTATTGAATATAAAGCAATCACGGAACAGTAATTAAAATTCTTAAACATGCACCCATTGACTTTACATACAATTAGTTTACTGCAGTGTATCACTTATTAATAGCACAAGTTTTCAGAACTGAGCCCCTGGTTGGCTATGCAGGGAAAGATGTGTTTAGCAATTACGTTGGCAATGTTTATCTGTTTTGAAAAAATGTGCTAATATATATCTCTGGAAAGTAATACTGTAAATAAAAAACATGTTAAATATGAGCCTTGGGGAGAAAGGAGGAGTCCTTGCTGATTGTGGTATTACAGACATGAAGAAAAGGTAATTCTTATCACTCTATTAGTATTTGAAAGATGCTTATTCTCATAATTCACAACAGGAGTTTCTTTTTCCTTTTAAAAAATATTTTTGAGCACAAAGATAAGGTGGCTTTTTTCCCTGCTGACTGTTTCAGCAGGTTTTACATCCAATTAGCAGGCAGTGCGGGGCAGACGCACACAGGGCCACAGGCCGAAGCTTTGGAAACAGACTTCTTGTTTGTGCTGGGGAATGTGGTGAATACTCAGGTCAGCTTTTATCATTTTCTGCAAAGAGGATATGCCTTTTGTTGGGGAAATTCATGATTCACTCTGCAAATGTAGTAGTCAGTAGTCGTGTGAAGTGATACCGTAGGCATTATCATGGGAAATGGGAAGGCATTGCGGTCCTCCTTGTTTTGTACCCAGAGGTCAAACTGAGAGCTTCCACAGTGGTGACTTCAAGCTCTTCGTTATTTGATGCCCTGCTGTGGTTTCTTGAGGTAAGCATTTGCTTCTGCAGCTTTTGATAACTTGTTTGATTACAGCACATCCAATTACAGGCTCAGTGTATGCTTTCTGCCTAAAATGTTTTCAGTTGTTCAAATCAGCAGAAATACTTGTAGGACCTAATTCCTGGCTCTCAGATGTGTTGTGCGAGTCTCAGAAGCAGGGTGTATTTCATTTGTCTGCTTGCAGTTTAAGTTTAGAGTGGCTTGGATTTCTGTATCATGCCAGGTTTGGAAAAATAATTTCCTGGAATAGATCTGTTTGAAAGTGGGAGAAGAACTTTTGTTGTTTTGGAGTTCTCCAACATACTGAATTCAGAGAAGACGACAGAGGTTCAAGAAGGTGCCGGAGCTGACGATGCCATAGCTCAGCTGTGGAGAAACCCAGAACTCAGTTCAGGCAGAGGAGTGGAGATTTCTTTGGGAGGGGCCCTGATGAAGGAAGACACCCTGAACAAAATAGATTTAAGAGATGTATGAATGAGATCTCAGAAGGAGTTTGGCATAGAAGAAATAGAATAGTTATCCCCAAATTATAAAGCTTCATAAATATCAATAGAGAGGTGCAAGTAGGAGAATTGTCAGACGTGTTAAGAAAGGGTTGTGGGAGCAGGGGTGTTTATAGGAAAGAGTGGCAGATGAGCTTTTAGTGTTCGAGTCTCTGGTGGTGAAGGTGTGCACGTTAAATGGGAAGTGATTAAAAATATGTTATCCCAGCAAAACTACTCAAAATGGAAATATTCAATCAACAGCAGGCAGGATTGACAAAACTCAAGCTGTGATGTGGCTCAACCTTTCAGGGGGATTTTTTGATTCCATATGCAAAACCAATCCAGACGATTTGGAGAAGGCACCAAAGGGGTTAGCAATAGATTCACCATTGAAAAGAACTGAGAAACCGTCCTTGAGAAAAGCACATCAAAATAACAAGCTAAGAAGGAATAAGAGCAGATGGCTGGAGAGGAAACAAGTAGGTGCTTGAAGTGGCACAAGTAACTTTTCACATAACGTCCATGTAGCAATCCTTGTAGCTGTCAGTTTTGTATAGGAAGTAATCTTCTCAGCTGTGTGACAAAATGACAAAGCAGTATTTCTTCATGTGCACGACTGCTGGGTACCCCCTGCGTGTGCACTGCTGGGGCAATGCTCCCACGGCCTCTCCGGTCACCTCCCTTCACACCGGGGCATTTGGCAAGGGAAAGGCTGTCTTGTGTGGGTGAATGAAGATGTTCTGCTGTGTTATTAGTTGGCAAATTTTATTCAGATTATTAAAGAAATGCAGGGCAGCAATATGAAAGTTCGTTTATTTGCTGTTATGAATAGAATTGGCATCTTCCATGACTTCCTATGGGGATTCTTATATTTACTTTGTGTGGACTTGAAGGAAGGAGTTGTAGAGATATGGATGCATTTATTATTTATTGGTTAGGTCTTGTGCTTTCCCCCAGCATTTGTCAGTAACTGCTATTTTCTGTCACCCACCGGAAGATGGAAAGGATAAGAATTTGCAAGAGTGCCGAGGGAGCACGAACTGTGACTGTCTCTTCCATACTTAATGCGAGTGGATAAATACACAACATCAGTTCCCAGTGCGGGTGCTCGCTTCAGCCGTGCGAGTCCTCCTTCCCTCTCCTACTTCCCCGCCGCTCCTAATAGAAGAGGAAAGCCAGGAGGAAGTTGTAACGTGACATTCCCTGTGTGTTGCAGGGGATAAATATTGCCTCCCATGGTGCTGCTTTGATGAATCTATTTTTAGTCAGGGGTTAGATCAGTAAAGCTTGCACTGGAGAGTGTGAAATAGCATTGATCAGACTGACTTCTGAAGCAGGTTGAAAGACAAAAAAAATCAATTAAACCTGTGACCCAGGCATCCTGGTTTATTTTGCTGCGCGCAGGAAAGCAGCCGTGCAGCTGTTGCTTGCTGTAACACCCGAGCTGAGGCTGTCCTGGAGAGCAGCCCCAGCGAGCCTGGCTAAGCCCAGCCTCCTACAAAGGCTTTGCCAGGCTCTCCCATCTGCCAGCCACTGGACAGTCATGGAATGGTTTAGGTTGGAAGGGACGATAAAGGTCATCTAGTTCCAACCCCCCTGCCATGGGCAGGGACACCTCCCACTAGAGCAGGTTGCTCAAAGCCCCATCCAGCCTGGCCTTGAACACTTCCAGGGATGGGGCATCCAGCACTTCTCTGGGCAACCCGTTCCAGTGTCTCACCACCCTCACAGGAGAGAATTTCTTCCTGATACCCAGTCTAAATCTACCCTCTTCCAATTTGAAGCCATTATCCCTCGTCCTATCATTACATGCCTTTATAAAAAGTCCCTCTCCAGCTTTCTTGTAGGTGCCCTTCAGATACTGGAAGGCTGCTATGAGGTCTCCCGGGAGCCTTCTCTTCTCCAGGCTGATCAAGCCCAACTCTCTCAGCCTGTCTTCATAGGAGAGGTGCTCCAGCCTTCTGAAGTCTGAAGAGGTCTTCTCCGTGGCCTCCTGCCCAGCCAGAGGGGCTATGTTAGAGTTCAGCTCTTGGGAGGATGCACAGGGGGAAAGCTGGGGAAATTTTGAAGCCAAAGGTGAATGGAGATAAGGTAGAGAAGAGCTGGGAAGGAGCAGGATGTGATGGACAAAGGCAATGCATGGTAGCAGGAGTCATCAATGGGTGAATGGAGAAACAAATGCAGAATTGTGGTGGGGCACAGAATTGAAGCTGGGCATTGCAAACGAGAAAATATGGAACAGGATATGCAAAAGTAAAATCTCACCATACAGTAAAGGAAGGACAGGAGAAAATGAGATAGAACTGCACAGGCTTGAGTTGCCACTTGGAAGCTAGTGCCAATTTTATGTGTGTTCTCTGCAGTTTATTCTAAGAGTTACCTTAAAAGAGGGGTTTTTGTTTAATTTGGGTTTAATATATTATTTTTATTCCTTTGCAAGGTACATAAAGATCTCAGAATGTTTTTGTTATTCCTAACAATTGCTGATATTCATTAGATGCCATCCTCTGGTGTGTTACTGCTCTGCCATCACCTGCTTGGTGCTGGGTAGCTCCATCACCATGGAGCTTCTTTGTGTTTTCTACACTGGTACTAAATTTTGAAAATGATTTGTCATATTTCAGTGTTATGCATTGCTACATTTCTGTGTTATTCACACATTTGTAGAATGGTGGTAGCATCACCTGACTTTGTGAGGTACTTTGATATCTCTGTATGAAAAATTCTGTGTGGAACTTGACTTCTGTTGTTATGTAAATAGTTTACTGACATTTAGGTTTTCTTTGTATGAGTTAAATTTAATGATTTTAAAATGATCTGTTTTACTTGCTCAGAATTGTTTGCTCTTCTGCTTGTGCCTGAAGGAATAAAAAGTATTTTCAAACAGAAAATAGACCTCTATAAATTAGTCTCGTCTTCACCAATAGTACAAAGAAGGTTTGCCAAACTAGCTGTGGTTGGCAGTTCTTTAAGATCTTTACTTCTTATCCTTACTTTATCACTTAACTTGCCATTAGGATATCCCGTGTTCGGAAAAGCACCTAAATGATTAATTTTATCAGTTGAATTGTGACCTTTTGTGAAATGTTTATATGATGAACTACTACAGTATGAAGTAGAAAGATGGCACAAGTGCCTTCTGCATTCCTTCCTAGAGATACAGAAACCTAATCTTTTTATGTGGTGATTTTGATGTGGTCATAATTGCATCTGTACCCTGTCGCCTGGTGATCAATATGCGTATCTCTCATAACTTAATAGAAAGAAGACACCCTGTAATCAGAGAAATTAACAGATAAAAGAGAATTTGTGGTCCTTTTCCTTTGAGGTCAATAAGAATGCAGCTACATTCATGAGTTTTGCTAAGAAATCTAGGAGAAGCTAATTTAATTTGAATTTCTGACAGGTTTCCAGGAGGAGTAATCAGTGAAGTGCCACGATTACTGTATAGACTTGTGTAATTTTTTTCAGCAAGGATGAGCCCATCCTGAGTTAGGTTCTGAATGCCTTGTGTTAGGAATGTATGCACACCTTTTACTCTCTCTAGAGTTTTGGTCTTTGTGCAGGACTGCTCTTGGGTGCATGCTTATGTCTTGTTGAAAGAAGTACCTGTTAAGGATGCTGAACTAAATTCTCATTGGGGTTTTTACCATTTCTTTAAATGTATCACTGATTTTTTGCCCTAGCAGTTCCAAACACCATTTTGGATGAGATGGATGCTGAAATCATTTTCCTACAATTTTTGTTGCAACCAAAAGCGGGAATGTTTCCTAAAGAAACTCTGTTCTTAAGTGGTAACCCCATTTGGAGGGATGCGTAGCATCCAAACTTTTAGGTAACTAAAAGACTTGAATTTTTAGTTCACATTTCTAGCTTGAGACAAGACTCTCTCTTGTTTTCCCTGAGCTGACAATGTTGTTGCTCCCTGGATGACAAAGTACATTTCCTAATTTATTTGCCCATTGCTATTTGGATCCCTGAAGCATTACAGTAAATCCCTAACATGTCTGCAGAAGGGGAAGAGAACAACCTTACAGCTTCTGGCTAGTCACTCCAGTGACACGGTGAGGTTACTCTTGAAGGCAGTAACTTTTGAAGAAGACCACATTGGGACAGAGAAATATGTCTTGTTACATGCAGGTAGTGTTTAATCATAGAAAATTTGTTGTCTTTTGTGAGAAGTCAATGACTCTTTCAGAAAACTTGTGATTCAGGAGCTGGGGGAGGAAAGGCATTGTTTGCCATAGCAACCTTAACATCCCGTTACAGTATGACTGTCAGTTGTGCGATGGCTAATTTATCATGTAAAGTATATACTACGTATGTCACATTTTACTGTCTGTTCATTTGTTTTGATAATCAAGATCTTGACAGATTTGTCCCACATGGTAGGATTTATAGTAAGGATTTTCTTATCACTGAATTAAGTTGATACATATAATCCTAGTGTCCTGCACAAGCACTGAATAGAAATGAAAGAGATTGACTAGATGTGAAGGTCTTGCAGAAAAAACACCACCCCACCCCCCCCAGTCCGTTAATTCACCTTGATACATTTTTTTATTTTTCTTCGCTGTGATTTGTTTCATATCTCTACAGTAGCAATCATAGCGAAAAAATAAGCATTGACTTTGAGAAGGTCTATTAAAAGATCATTCTGTTTTATAAGGTGAGAAGTGCAATTCTGTAAAAATGAAAAACAAGTGAGTCTTGGAAATGTGCTGCTTTTCCCTCCAGTGTACACGCTCGCATACACACCGCCTGTAGTTTGAAGCCTGATAAGTAAATTCATTTTTCACAGCTGTCACTTCCTCCCCTGTGGTAAATGAGACCATCTTCCTCTCCTCTCTGAAGACAATGAGTTGAAAATGTGGGGCCTGACTTCTTATGGACAAGTAGAAACATAGACAGATTTAGCCACTGGAGATGTCTACCTGGCCTGAAGCCTGTAGTTTTCCTTCTGAGGTTACATGTTTAAGTAATACTGAAATTGTGTCCGGAGTATATGAAATTAGGTTTATCCATTTTTGTATTACAGCAGAGTCTGAGTGGATGGGTAGATGTAGGGGCACAGGGAAGGTATTTGCCTGCCTGTGAGCATCTTTAAACTCTTACAAATTTAAGTAGAGGATCTGGTTTATTGGAGGAGCTGAAAAAGGGTGTGCAAGTGGCCTTGAACTTTTTGAGACAGAGGACTCTAAACAGTATCTCCTAAAATATCTATCCTGCAAGGATTTAATTTTATTTTATTATTCCTTTTAAGAAATAGCACCATTTGCTTTTGGTAAAGTATAAGGGTACCAAGGGCACTCGCTGCACTGTTGGACAAAGCAGGGTGGACATCTCCTAGTAAGTAAATACATTCAGATAAATCACGGAATCACAGAATGGTTTGAATTGGAAGGGACTATTAAAGATCATCTTTTTCCCAGCCCTAGGACTGGAGAGAACATCAGCGGAGAATTACAAAGCAGAGATTCTTTGAGCAGGAGTTTTCTGTTTAATTTCTCATCATATTTCTCTGTTCTAGACTCTGCCTTATCTTTATTTATGACTGATATTGACAACTGAAATACACTAGGGAGCTCAGACGTGGATTTCAAGAGGAGCATATTTTGAAATCCAAAATGCAAAACTTCAGGGAGATGGTGTTTTCACTGTGTGAAAGTTTAACTGGGTGGGATTTTCATCCCAGATGAATTGCGCTGGCATCGTTACTATTTCATCTGTTAATACTTACCGGTGAAGAGGGGCGCTAAGGGCTTCATCTTCAGAACACATTGGGGGTTTTTAACTGCTTCAACCTTGGTACAGTCAAAGAGACCCACACCTCTAAAATTCCTTCTTCTCACCTGAAAGTTTCTTTTAAGTGATTTTGGTGTTTATAGGGTTTCAGATGGTTTCTGTGCCAAATACTAGCTGGGCACTTCACTTTAATTGGCAGCATTCTTTGACTGTGAGGTGAATGAATGCTTTTCGTCTACTGTACATTGTCCTTTGGCTGGTATAGGAAGCTATATTCAAAAAATGTTTTTAATGCCCCTGTCCAGAGGGCTCAGACAAGCCAGAAGTCCTGGCATGCTGCAGTAATGTGATTTCACAGTTTTCAGTGGTACCCAGTGACAGGACAGTAATGCTGACGTGGAGTGCAGGGAGGCAGCAGCCGAGTGGAGGCTGTGCGGTGGAGGTGTCCCTGCTTTGGGGCAGCAAGGGCCAGGAGGGCAACCACCCCCTGAAACCGCTGGCGTGTGACAAATCTCCCCTCTGAAGCTGACAAGCTCTGGGGTTTGACTTTTTGTTCCAAGAGGAAAGAGCAGATCTCAGACTAAGGATCTGAAATTTTGTTCAGAGATAAAGCGGGATTTGCTATGCTAATTTCTTTTCCGTGGGATGTCAAAATAGAAGAAAAAGAGGCATCGTTAATCGGATTTTGTCTGTTTCCATCCATGTGGCTCTGCAGGAGTTTTTTCACTCTTCCTATTGTTTATCTTCCTGACTCCTTATACCTGAGTTCACACCTGGTGTTGCTGTTTCACGATGGGCTGGATGAGCGTTGTAGGGAGCAAGGTTTGAGGGGGCCGGTGTGCTGGCAAGGCTGAGATCTGGTGCACTGAGGGGAGGGGGGCTCGGGCCACCCCAGTGCTGGCAGAGCAGACAGTTTGGGGACCGGGACCAGGCTTTCCCCAGGCAACCAAGCTGGGTCAGCATCCAGCAGGCCCATGCACCTCCCAGACAGCTGGCACGGTAACCAAACACCAGCAATTTTCAGAGAAAGGCACATCTAATAACATTAGTTTTCTTCTAGAGCAGACGGTAAGGTAACTAAAGCCAAGTTGATCAGGGTTCGTTGGGATTTTTACCTAATGATCTTCTAGAAAGCAGGTGCACTGGCAGTGATTTTAAGCTTTAGAAAGCCCAAACAGTGTACAAAGTAAATCTTTGACACTGTGGGGATTTTATAGAAGGGGGAGCCCCATTAGGTTTAGATCATTACAAAGCATTTGCTGACTACAACAGAATTAACGGTGTTTTTATGGTAGTCAGTTAATGACTGGCAACAAACAGAGCTGATTTCAGTTCAAATTGTAATTTTAAATCAAACTAGCCAGCTGTCAGACATGGGAGTGGTGTATGGCCAGTTCCTCCTGCAGCATCGTGTGGTGTCGCTCCTGCATCCGTCATTCCATCAGGTATCTGTTGGGAGCCAGATTTGAGATTGAAGTACATACACCTCCTAATATAAATTTTAGGGTGATGAAATCATGATTAGTTGCACAAAAACAACTATCTCCCCTCTGCCTCTCTAGTCCTTTAAAGACTTAGGTCATTTCTATGTTGCAAAATTATTTTTTTACTATAGCAACACAAACTTCTGACAGTTATATCACAACTTCTTTATGCTTTGGCAAAGGAGGAAAGCAGCTGCTTTTATGGCCTGATTTGGTACAAGTCTCCTTTTGAGCTTCAATACTATGAAAATCCGTTCAAGGCCATGAAAACTTCCCTAATCCCTGTGTGTTTTTCTGGGGCACAATAGGCCATTTTTATGGGGGAAGACAGAATAATCTATTATATTGCATGTATCCCTCAACAGTTCTTCCAGATTGTCAACAGTGAAGTGTCTGTGTTGGTAAATATGTCTTCATAGTGGCATTATTCACGACAGGCTACTCTTCTCAGCAGCTTTACCTCACTTTTTAAATACTCAGGTGTGCCAAAACTACTCTTGCAGATTTATCCAACTAATGGTGCTTAAACCAGAAGGCAACCGAAAAGGAAATAGTCCAGTCTACCTCTAGCTAGTATGTTTTAGCCACTTTGGGATGAAGACATGTTCAGCCATCACCGCATCTTAAGTATATCTCGTTTAGTTTTTCTAATCCCTCAAATTGCTGTGATTGTCATTTTTAGCAAGGGACTTTCTCAAGTAATGTTTTCTTATGTACTTTTATACTGATTAGCACACCATGAGTATTTAAATACTTTTAATTAAGAAACCACGGAAGACATTTAATTACATTTGAGTGCTGGAGGCTGCAAGGGTGGCCTCAGCAGAAGAACTTGGATGGGTGTAACAGCCCTCCACAATATGTTCTTTGAAAAGCCCTGAAAACTCTTAAAAGGTTCATTGAATTAATGTTCTTGCAAGACAGGTGTTGCTATTTTATAAGAATGTAAAAAGGAAGAGCTTTTCTAATGACGGAGGTATCAGAGGAAGGAACAGAGCCAAGGGGTCCTCACCACTGCTGTCATCCTCTGAACCAGTTCCTGCTGCTTCAGCATTTAAATTAGGGTTTTGTACTGTGAGCTCAGTTTCTCATTGAAGCATTTCATTGATATCTGCCTTTGTTTGGTCTGGACCTGAACTTGGCATGTAATATCTAAGTTCTAGATGGTCTTTCTTTCCCACATAGATGTAAAAAAAAAAAAAAAAAAAAAAAAAAAAAGTTCAGATGTAATCTTCAGGTGTGACCCAAAATTCTGATATTTTTTTTTAACAGATGTAGCTTGAAAAGCTTTGAAACCAGTGAGGACAATAGTAAAATATACTTTTATAGGTGTGTTTGATGTCCAAAGTCATGATGTGACCATTAATAAAGCCTTGTAGCACAGTTGCACTATATGTGTGCTGCCAGCTAACGTTACCTAAGAAACTTTCAGTTTAGTACATATTTTAGCTTTTTGTGCAAGAACTGGTAAATTTGGAGCTTTAGAATTGAGTTAGTAAAGGGATCATATTGCCGATATTAGATTTCTAAGAGGCCAACAATAAAACACAGGCAAGCCATCAACAAGGGGAAGCACAGAGAGAAATCTTGCCACTGTGCTCACTCTCGCAGTTCCCAGGAGTCAGTGAATTATGGGCTTCCTAAGAAAGCAGGTGACTATTGACAATTACCTGTTGTGAAGTTGTCTAATACCTTTTTTGAACCCTTTTCTGCTTTTTGATGCGAGGGAGCTTTGGTAATGAGTTCCACAGTCAAATTACTGGGAAAAAAAAAAAAATTCCAGACTTCTTTTTGTTGCTTTAAATGTATTGTCTGATTATTTCATTGTGTAGTGTGAGAAGGAAATGGCTTCCGTATGAGGGACAAAATTACAGATTAAGATGAAAGATGCAGGGAAAGTGAACTATTACACATCTGTGTTTCTCATCTATTCTTCATAGCTCTTCAGTTTCCATTGAATGATTTAGAGATGACAAGACCAGGACTGCTGGCTGTATTCAAATGTGGATATTGCTGGGGTTTGTGCAGTTTCATAATGATAGTTTCTGCTCTGTTGTCAGTCTTTTCCTAAAATTCCTCACATTCTGCTTGACTTCTTACTGTGGTTTAGCACTGAACCTATAGTTCAAGGAAACTATCCCCAACTCTAGATCTGTTTTCTGAGTAGTAGTAACTACTTTAAAGACCATGACTCTGGATATTTTAGCAATGTTCCCAAAGTGCATTATTTAATGTTTATTGACGTGGAACTTCATATCCCAATTTATCTATAATCAGAGGTTTTTTCTACAACTCTGTTCAGCCATTTTATGTTTGGCTATCCGGAATAAAATTTTGTCTTTTCCTTTAAATCCTTTCCAGCCTATTTATGAGTAATTCTACTCTGTACACTCCATAATGTTGAAATTCTATAGTGCAGTAAAGAGCTATCAGTCTGGTTTCACATGATCACATAGTTTAAAAAAAAAAAGGTAAACGCATGTCAGATTGTTAACAAACTCTAAAAGAAACTGGACTTCTCTTAAATTTCTACACCTCAGCAGTTAATTATAAGGAAACAAAGTCCTTAGTTCAGAGAAGACTCTTAGGGCCAGCATTGACTGATTTTCTCGATTTAACAGACACCATTCACTTGATATCTTTATGTATTCCTAAGGCCTTAAAGTTCAGTATAGGCGTCATTTGGTGTTCTGTAATGCTTCTGTAATTGATTATGACAGCAGTTTAAGAAATGGTAAGGAAGCCATTCAGAGTAGAAACCTCAGAAAAGTATACCCTGGATGAAACTTTGAGAAACGTTTCTTCTTTTTTCTATCTTAGCAGTCTGAAGATTGTCGAGTAGACCTGATAAAGGAATAGTTCTCAAAGAAAGGTAGCCAGCCCATTCACATGGGTCTGGTAGATAAACGGGTTCATTTGGTTTTTATTTTCATTTTCTGTGTAGAACGAAAGGGACAAGTAGCTCTTATGTTGTAAGCAATCACGGCAGAGAAGGTTCCTCATGTGCTTGCTTTCCATTGCTCTGTAGACATCTATTTACATTTTAGACCAGGAATCCCATAGATCTGTGTCAATTTAATCATGGATGGGGAAAAAAAAAAATCAAGAGACTGAAATTGTGTCATATGATGTTGTAGGTGCTCCCTACCTTCCAGGAGGCATCTGAGCCTAATGGAAGATTCCACTCATGGATCCCATTTCATTTGCAGTCAGATAGACCAGGATAGTCTTCAGATAAATTACTTGGCTGTGCTAAAGCATATGAGTTAAAACAAGTGTCTTTCCCATGGACATAAATCAATGTTCATGCAAATACTGTATTTTATTGCAGATACACATTCCTACTTTTATTCCTACCTTTTTTTTTGTGTGTGTTCTGATGTCTGTGTAAAATGTATAGTGCATTTTTACCTCGAGTTACATTTTCATGTATCTTTTGTATGGAGTGTGGTTAAAATTTCCAGTGTTTTATATTTGGAAAAATAACTTTTATTGGAGCCTACACCCATTTCAATGACTACTTGCATAGTTTGCACCTCCATTTAGCCTACTGGGTAGTACACATTATGCTATTTTAGAGTTCAGGCTGATTAGCTTGTATGCGAATTCTGAGTCCTTGGGTTACATTTACTGGAGGTTTTTAAGTTTTTCTCTGCAATCATAGCGTTGGAAAGTTCCTTGCTTTTCTAATAAGCAAACTAACTGATGCATACAATCACCTGATTCCAGCAGCTGAGGCTTTACAGAAAACACTAAATATCAACATGAACTAGAAGATCTGGCTAGACTGAAGTCAAGCCTTATGAGTTTGAGCCTTTGTTTGAGACAATGGGGATAAGCAAAGGGTTTCTCCAACTCCCTTTTTCTTATATTTTTGTTTGACAGCTATGCAGCCTTAAAATTATAAATTGCATTGCCATCTATTCTGTAAGCTAAATTTCTGAGAATTCTTCAAAATGTATAGAATAAATACAGTGAGGTTGGTTAATTCGGGAGGAGAGTGTGCAAAAGAAATTTGGAATTCCACGTTTGCCTCACTGGCTTTCACCACTGAGTTTGGACCAACAACTTCACTATCCTCACTTAAAATGAATGTTATATTTTATTATATGTCTTTTAGCTGTGTCATAAAAAAGATATAAAGGAGTGAGTGGCCTTTAATTTGCAGTGTCGTTGCCTTGAATTTTTTGCAATGACAAACTTTCAAGCATGGGTGCTTATAATTAGACACTTCTATACCTCAGTGAGGAAACTATATACCAAATGTATAAGTCATCTCCTAGATACTTAAAATGAATTAAGGGACCTAAACAAGGGCACCTTGTTTGAAAATGTTAACAGAAATTTTGCTGTAGCTCTCTTGAAATTAAACTCCATCCCTTTGCATTATTGCATTCCTGGTTTGACTATAAATTATGATTTTAGTCTTTATGGTAACATTAAATTGTAGGTGATGAACATGGAGAACTCCACAATCAAGAAAAGCATTGAATTATTCAAATATCTTTGAATTTCATGTAGAATAAGAATTACTTGATTAGGTTTTAGTACCTTTTTGGTCCCTTTAGCTACAAATGTGATGTTGGAGGGGAATTAAGAGGAGGGAGAAAAAGGAGGAAAGAAAGAGATTGTTTTCTTACCAACATCAAATTCAGTTAGATGAAAGTACATCATGTATTTCATTTTAGTCATTAGTTCAATCAAGCTTTGCCTTGAATGTCGTTCTGTGCTGCACAAAGTTTGGTATTTTGACCACATGTAAAATCAAAGCAGCATGTTTATATGGAGCTCAAGAACCTGGAAGTGCACCTTTCCTTCTCAAATAAATCTATTCAGCCCTTCAGACTGTGCCCATTAGTAGCTGCAGACGCCGAAGACAGAACCCTTTTACTCTCTATATGGGCAGAGGGCAGGCACTTGATAAATGAATGGAGAAGCCTATGTCGGCTTCAGAGAAGGAAACAAAAGAACCAGAGGAAGAGCAGTGAAAAAAGAGACTGTCAGTGGAAGCTACTGAAAGATTAACTGTAGTTTTCCATTGCTTATTTTGTCTGTTGGGGTTTTTTGTTGTTGTTGTTTGTTTGTTTCTTGTACCTATACGACTGGATTCCTGTAGTAATATATCCTTTTTTTCCCCTTAAGAACTAATTTTAAGAGACTATCAAAAATACACCAGGGTAAATAATATCTCCTTTTATGAGTGTAGTTTAGCTTTCAGACTACGTATGTGTCAGAAGAAGAAGTTGTGTCAGTGGAAGGGGAGAACACTTTAATCGAACGATGGCATGGTTGTCCTTGCATGACTGTTGTCTAGTTCATTGATCTGACTTTCTGAAGTTCAAAATTTACACATCTGAGAATCCTTCTGCACCTCACAGTATAGAAACCTTCAAAGATTGAGTTGATGTTTGCTTCATGGGTTTAAACCTCTCAGCATGAGCAGCATTTCATGGAAGTGTGGAGGAGGCTGATTCTTTCTAACAATGATGAACTTGACTCTGTGGTTCGGCTTGGAAACCCTTGGACTTTGGGAAAGTGCAGAACCAAACCTGCCTGCTCAGGTTCTTCCACAAAATAAAAATTAATCTTAATGTTGTTTCAGAACAGTGCTGGAAGCTGATATGAGAAGAGCTTGCTCTGTTAATGGTCGTTATTTGATTCCTTCTGACTCTGCTCATTTATTAAAGGAGATGAAATTTAATTAAGATTTAGTTTCAACCTATCTGTAATTTGCATAGAGGTTCTAACAAACTTTACTAATATGCAGAGTTCACAATAATGGTCCAGTTTTTCCTGTAGATTTCTCTGCTTGGCTTTCATCCCGGCTGTTAGGTAAAATTAAGGCCCAGAAAATCGGATTATTGCATCCCAAGGGGCAGGACTGATAAGCAGCACATGATTGTTGATCTGCTTGCTACCCGATGTTGGTGATGTTTGAGGTGCTGCTAGATGCAAAGCCAATTTGTTAACAATTAGGGCTCATTAGAATCATTTCCTGTTATCGATTTTAAATGTTTGACAAAGCACTTTTAGGAAACTGCACCCAAAAAAAAAAAAAGTAGCTGTACATCAGTGCTTAGTAATTACAACTCTTTGGGGCCCAGTGTCAATCTTAACTAACTGGTTTCATTGGTTTCCAAGTAATTATTTCTGCTTTGGATCCCACCTGCTAACCCCTCCAGATTAAAGATACTTTGAAACAAGGACATAGTTCTTGATTAACAGAGGTGCTGAGAAAGGAGTGATAAAAGAAAAGCAACTTTTTTATTTTCTGTCTTGTTGTGTCATGGCTTGGACTTTTTGTCTTGCATAACTACCAAACGATTACCTGATATTCAATATAGGAATTAATGTTAGCCTGGAATTAAATGTGATTTCCATTGGCCTTAACATTTAACATGTGGGTTTAATTTTAAATGCATCCTTGCCTTTATACACACATAGAGAATTGTGAAGCCATTAAAATCTAATTTGCAAGTGGTAAAATTAGATATAACTCCATGTTATAATAAAAGCTTTGATATCTAGGAGTCTAAGAGGGTATATCTGTTGAGTTTCTTAGAAATTGTGGCTATTAATCTGTTTTACAGAAGAGGCTTGCATGTGAGATTATTTAATAAACAGTACAATGTGTGCATATATGTAAAAAACACCACATCAGGCACACCTGCATTTCCACATGTACTGGTTATGTATGATGAGTTGTTACAGGCTCTTGCCTTTTATGAGTACACTGGAATTTTGCCTAAATTTGGCAGTGTCAAAGGTGAAGCTAGCAGTATAGCCATCTGGGTTAATTTTCTCTCCTTCCTTCTTTGCTTTAAATTTTTAGTAACATCAGCTCAGGTTTCACAAGCACTCTCTGAAAAGGCTTGCAAATATTGGAAATGTACTGCGTGATCCCTGTTGCACAAGGTGGAGACCTAACATAAGACTTGACTTGTGCCTTTCCCACCCCCATTGATGAATTAGTCTCAGAATTACTGCAAAAATTAAGGCGAGTGTGGGTGAAATACGTGAGGCTTAGTCCCTCTAACCTTAATAAACAGAGATGGTATTGACACAAGTGAATTTTGTTTAACCACAGTACATTTGCTTCTTAATTAGTGAATATTCATCTGTCATCAGCAGCAGCTATGACACCCCTCCCCGCTAACACGTTCTGTCATAAATAATCAATGAGGGGCTATTAATATTCATGAGTGAGAATCTGTGTAGTCATGTGCACTGATGCAGAGACAGGGGGAGTGTTGCCATGAACTGAGTCGAAACTCTGTGTGTGTATACGTGAGTGTAAGATAGTTAGGGAAAGGGAAGAAGAGCATGCTGCTACACACTGCCCTGCCTTGCGCTTCCAGCTAACAGTGGTGTGCCTGTTTCGGGGCTGGAGTGACTGATGAAAAACAGTAGTCAAGTCTGGAGGGTGATTCCCTGTCAGTGCATTTGCCTTTCAGTGCTGGGGAAATTAGAGGCTGTGCTCCTGTGTTGCTTATTAGGATGGGCTGCAATCTGTGCACTTTTCAGAAGAGAGAGGAGCACTACAAACTGCTCTATGAAGTTTCACAGGTGAGTGCAGAGGATATTACCAGCATCTCCAGACTAAAAATGTGTGCTCTTTACAGACAGTAAGTAGAAATGCTTTTGTTTTGCTTTGCCTTTTTTTTTTCCCTTTGCAAAATTGCTAGCTAAGTTGTGTGGGGGGGGTGGTAGTGGTATTGGTAATTATTAGTATTTTGGGTGCCTGTTGTTTTCTGCTCGTTTGCCACTCCCCCTTCAGATGACTTCCTGTGGGATTCTTTTAACATTTTTGTGCATCTTCTGCCAAGATGTCAGTCATATAGCAGCAGTCTCACTGAACCGTATCGGTGATGTTTTAAGGGAGCCCTTGGCTTTGGTAATAAGACTGATTTCAGATAAGTTGCACTGCTGCCTTTGGAAGTGTTAGGTCTGTGATCTGAGGTTATTTCCAAGTTAAGGAACAAAGTTTTTATGGCATGTCTGTGCTGGCTAAGAAGTATGTTAAATTTTGACATTAATTAATTAAAATTGAAATTATTCTGAAACGTGCTTGTCACCTTTAAGCAGGTACTGAGTACAACAGGGTTTCCATGAGTGAGGTGTGCTGCTTGTTCATTCATTGTGTGTGTTATTTCTGTTTACTACTAGACAAAGATCTTAATCCCATCTAGATATTTTGGTGTCGCTTTCAGCATCATAGCAGTGTGAGTAGCAGTGTGCTGCTAACGTGTTCCCAGCTCCTTCAGAATAAGATAAGATGAAACAAGCACTTACCATAATAGCCCATAATTTTTGCTCAGATCCTACTGAATCAGTATTTGATTTGCAGCTTTTTGTTTGGTTTTTCCTCTTGGCACAGCAGACCCTCGCATACTAAAGTTTAGTGCCTTTCAGCATCTGTTCTCTCCCTCTCTATAATTTGTCCTGGCTTTGACACATTGCCGTTGACAGAGGCTGAACGCTTGCAGTTTGGGACTGTGCTGCTGCTGACAGGCAGCACGGAGCAGAAAAAACAGCTTACGGTGTTGGTGGTCTATTGGCACAGCAGCAGCTAAGTGCCCATTGCCGACTGGTTCCCTCCGAGTTCCTCCTGACGTGATTCATTTCACAGTGGGCTAATTACAAAGTGGATTCTCTACACATGAAGCAGCCTCCTCAGTTGCGGTGTTAATGCACATTTTCATGGTAATGTGATCAGAGCCTCATTAGCCAGTTTCCAAAATGATCCTCTGCATTAATTAAATATAAAAATGACTCTTTTTATCACCATAGAGAGGAAGAAGAAGATTAACATTGTTAATTACTACTGGGGGCAATACCTCTGCATCATTTTTTACCACAGAACCAGCAGGCATATTAAATCCTAAAAGAGTGTCCGTTTGCAGGTAACCTGCCCGTTTCCGTGCCTGGTGAAGATGGTCTCTAGGTGGAACACTTCCCTTTAGTTCAATAGTTAGTAGTAATCCTATCATCATGTTTTCTTACAGCGGTAGCACAGGGAAAAGCGTAGCAGCACGTTTCCCTCACCTTGCTTTCCCCCTCCCCAGCTCTGGATTGCCAGACTGATCTGAAAGTGTAAAATGGAATTCTGTGCCAGGGAGTAAGAAATGCAGGTTGTGCTATGAAGGGGATTAGACATTTCTTAAAGGGCTTGCTTGTGTGTAAAGGAAAAAGGAGGCTGTGCCTGGTTTAGAGCGAATGCTTTTTCAAAATATTCCTTGCAGTAATGTTGCATAGTAATAAATGCTATTGAAATGATCATCAAATGAAACCCAAAAGTAAGGATTTTTAAAGAGATTCTAGAGAAATCCTTCCCTTCATCTGTTATCTTCTCTGCTGTTGAGTTGGAGTGTCAGTGGTTGTGGAGCAACCAAGGTGCAAAATAAACTAATGCTTTCACTTTTTACTCTGGTGCTTGCCAGATAAAGTGTAATCCTGGGGAGGATCAGAGTGAGTTTCCTTGGGGAGCTGAAATGCAGTGAGCCTGGTGCTGCATCTCGTGCTGTTAGGGAAATGTCACTGATAAGGTGCAGAAGGAGAGCAGAGAAATGACTTAGTGCGTCTGCTGCCAGATCCCGTGTTCATCTGTAAACTCATCCCTATCTTTGTTTCACTGTATACAGGTCAGAGCCCAAAGGATACTGAGCATGTTTCTAACCAGGTGCTACAGTAGAGATCAGGTAGTGTCTCACACCATAACTGCTTCTGTGTACAATGCTGACTTGCTGCTATGGGTGGGAGCAGCAGTAGAATATAATAAATTAAATTAAGCCAAGGCAGGCATTACTACTTGATTTGCAAATCCCTTTTTAACACTCCAGCCCTGTAATTCCTATACCACAGCCTTGGCTCTTTCATCTGCATGATTTCTGGAGAGCTTGGGACAAGTTAGCCTTTCAGGGACATGAACTGACTGAGGATGAGCTGTGGCTCACTAGCATATGTGGATGAGATAGATTAATTTATATTCATATAAGGAAGCAATCCTAGACTCATCTCTCACCTTTCCCGTGCTAGGCTACCTGATACTCTGTGCACTCATGTGCTTAAAAAATACAGTAAACAAAGGAAAGCGTGTTTGCAGAGGAAAGCCATGCAAGTGCTTACAGTGAGGCGTGTTTTCTGCTACTGTTTGTAGTGAGGTCAGATTCAGCACAAGAGAGCTTTTTGTTGTACAGCTGCTGGGAAATGAAGACATCGTTAGAATATGTATAATTCCTCACTCTTCCCCCCGCCCCCTTCCTCCAGGCTCGTTTGCCTTTCCCTGAGATAGCAGTTCAGAGACCATGGTGGCCCTCTCCAAAAAACAGCATCTGCTTGCGTGACAGAGACTTTTATTTTGATAACTGTGTCTTGCACGTGAAGACTGGGATTAAAACAAAAAGTCAAAGACTCATGTTTTAAGAATGAAAGCTTTTGAGATGCCACTATGCATTGGTGAAGCACCCTTGTGCTTCAGAGTGCCTCTTCACCTGTCCTCATGATGTGAAGATGGTTCCACTTTGCTTCTTGATTTCACTATGAGAAGGTATTAGGTGTAGCACCCCGTCTTCCCGCCAGGTCCTCTTCTCCATATGCCTACTGGTGGAGAAGCAGAAGATGTCTCAATTTGAAATTTATGGCCCTGCAGGCTGCTTCATGGGGCACTTCATCATTATTTCCTGTGTGCTGTATAAGCAGGATTGAACTAATGAAAGTGCAGCCAGGAAGTCCACAGCAAGTCACTTAGAGAAGGTGGGACCTGATGTGTGCTCATGTCCATTAGAAGCAGAACTCTGCCATTCACAGCTGTTTTTTTCTTGCACTACTGGGGTGAAAGAAGTGAGCTTAAGTCATTTGTTGGCTGTTTGATGAGGGCGATTCCCCTTTAGGGCAAAGGATAAGAGAAATATGGCAAAGATTGGAGGGAATGAAACTGGAGCACCATCTGATCCAGCAGCAGCAGTGATCTTCAGTACCCTTGTGTGAGACTCAAAGAAATGCAATGGTTTTTCCACAGAATTCTGTGGATATTATTTCAAATATTTTCTGTTCGCTGGTGTTTTATGCTTTGCTTTCAAAATGTACAGTTAACCCAGAGAAAAAGAGGGGATGGAGAGAGAGAACACAGACTTTTGAGGGTCAACCAAAGACCAGTGTGAACTTCTTTTTTGAGTTACATGTTATGAAGCAGTCCTGGCTCAGGTGAGCTTAGAATCGAAAGGGAGGATGGAGAAAAGCTAGAAGGGAAAACAAAGGCAATCTGGGATGGTTCACAGAGTCAGTGGTGGAGCTGGGATTAAAACTGGAAGGTTGCACATTTATATATCACATTTGACCTGAGACGTTAGTAGAGCCTGCTTGCAGCGTATTTAAATCCTCTGAAGACTGATTATGCAGTTTGCTTCTCATGTTGGTTTCCATAATTAGCATAAAGCTCAAATTTTCACCAGTTTAGAGTTCTGATTTTATGTTCATTTTGATATCCCGTGGGCTACTTGAAGTACTGAGTTTTAGTGGTACATCTTTTCAAATTAAAAGGTTTTCATAAGAGAGACACCAAGCCTGCCCATTGAAACAGCAGAGGCACGTCTGTGTTTTTCAGGAGATGCTGCTTATAGCTGTCATCAGAATAAGGAAGGAAGACTGGGGGCCAAGCAGTGTTCCTTGTAATTGGGACCTGCCTTCTCTGGTCTTGAAGAAGTTTGGCTTTATTCAGAGAATTAAATAGGCTAGATGATGTGATCCTTATTTTCTTTCTGAACCAACCTCCAGCAAGTATTCATTTTTGGTACTTAATGCCTTGTGAGGTATTTAGATGACAACTCCTCAGTTTGCTGTTTGCCATTAGCTCTCATTCTTTTCTGGAGATACCTGCCGGCAGCTTTTGTGTCACCTTTGTTTGCTGTATATCAGTGCCACCTCCAAATGCTCTTCATGAATTTCTCCAGCAATAGGAAAGTACTATCTTGTGCTGCATCAGCACAAACACATCTTGGGGTCCATTTATATCTAATTTCTGTTTTTAATAGAAATTCTGTGGCAGGACACTTTTATCTCTGGAGAATATGAGAGCAGAAAATTCTAAATGTAATTGACTGGAAATTGGTTGAATTATCTGAGTTGAATTAAATTGGTAGCAAAAGCAGATCTGGTTTCATCTTACTGCGTTCCTGGCTTGTCCTTCTTTCTCCTCTCTAAATTTTTAAACAAAACAATTGAGAACCCACTGATTCTTATTTTTTCTAAACAGCTCTTACGAATACTGATTTATCTGTTTGAAAAGTTCAAAAATAAATTTTCAGGTGCTGAAGGAGTCAATAAACTTGTAGGAGTACAGTTTCCTCTGAGTTTAACGGAACAATTTCAGAACTCTGCTCTATGTAATTCGCCCCAAAGCTACATTGCCTCATATTAGTGGAACAATGTATTTACAGTAAAAATATAATAAAGAAAAGCTTGTTATACATTTCTAGCCACGTCCTAGAAACTTGCTTGAAATTTCCTTAGAGCGCTTCTGCTGAATTGAAAAGAATTTAAACACAGAGTTCATAAAAGTTGACTTCTCCTGCAGATAAGAAATGGTCTTTGTGGTTAGCAGCATAGCTTTCCTGGTTCTTCCATTTCCTTGCTTATTTACTTTACACCGATAATAGAGCATCATTCCTCTAAATAACTCATCCCGTTGCCATAATGTTTCATCAGGCTGTACTCAAAAAAGAGATGCCAGTGTTGTGACATTGCTAACAACTGAGCTCTTGCTCCTGATGGAGGAGCTCATCATCCCACCCTGGGTGCTGGTCCATGGCCCAGGGGAACGTTGGGTGCTGTCCCCAGAGCCGCAGACACCAATGCCTCAGCTCTGTCCTTTGAGACATCGCATGTCAGTTGCTTAGAAGAGAAGGTACGTCTGAAAGGCTACCTCTTGTCTGCATTTAGGCTCTCAACACAGAGCTATTCTTTGGTGTGAAGGCACCCTGAGGAGTCCTGGAGGATTGTGCCGTGGGGATTTGGGTCTGGGGACACATTTGCTGTTAAAATAACCAGCTCTGGCCACCCAGACAGATGGCGGCTGTAGCAAACACACCCATGCGTACAACTGGGCATGTAGGGAAGTCATCATCTCACTTCCTAAAAACTGAAGCCTGTTAGCAGGATGTTTTGGGATCACTCTTTTGAACACATGAATTATACGCCAAGTGCCTAAGTGTTATTTTGGATCTCACGCCAACTGCCTTTGATAAAACACTTTTTTTTTCTGATAAAATCCAGGAAACTCTGAAGTGATGCCACTGACTTCACTGGGCCCAAGATTTCATTTTCTGCCCTTGTTTACTGTCTTGCAAAAGGCATATAGTTCCTGCGCATACCTCAAGAGGAAGGATAAAGCAAAAGTCATGAGATAAGAAAGCAGACAGTAGTATGTGAGATAAGAATTCAGGGGATAGGTACGACAGAGGCAGCTATAAAAAGCCGTGCTGAGATTATATCAGTAATCTGCAGGGATATGCAATGCCATGAAAAACAAAAAAAAGTGGCTGAATAGAATGATTTTCTCCATCATTTTGCTATTCCTTGCATCTTGAATTTAACAATGGGGATTACGGATTCTTCTAACGATCAAATTTTTATACATTTTTTTAAAGAGCTATCCTTTCTTGAGGCTTGCTTCCTGATGTGATGTATGGGTATAATCCTCAAGCCTAAGGCAAAACGTGTCTTTATGTGAGTCTTATACATCATTGATGTGATGAAACTAATCTTGCTACCTTGAGCATTTGCAGGCTGATAACCACCGAAGAAGTGTATTTTAGGGGTTCAATATTTTTGTTTTGTAGTTCATTGAAGGGAAGGAGCATTAAAATGTTGGCCAGAGACTTGGCCAAGTGTATGTTGAGAGTTAATTAACAGTAGGTTGTTTCACCAGTTTTCTCTCAAGAGCTAAGAGTTTAATGGGGACATGTATGGCAGGGCTTGGTGATAACCAATGGTTCTTCTACCCCTAGGGATTTGGTGAGGTCTCTTTAAAGTAGAATAAAAAAAAAAAGCTAAAGAATGCTTGGTTCTTTTCCTTTAAGGCTGTTTAACTTCAGAGTGCATTTCACCCATTATTTTAAAGGAAATAACCTTTTAAAATAGTACCTGATTTTTTTTCCATCTCATAACTGTGAACCCACTGGCTAATTTCAGCCACAAGGGTTTTCCAATCTTATAGGTTCATGCAAATTAGTTTGATGATACTGCTAGCTAAATCACTTTCTTTTTCAAGAGCAAGAGGAATCCCTAGCTTGCAAACATCACCACAAAATATCAAGGCATGAAAGAATTTAAAAATTTAGATGCAGATTATTCTTTATACACTTACTTTGTGGGTGTATACACACTTTGCAGTGAAGATAGTTACATGCTGTCCTACGTGTAACAAGCTTGTAATATGTTTTAGTTTGCCCAATAATTGTAACAAAAATCAGTCTGTTAAGAGAGAATATTAGATCGGTAACTGTTAACAGGTTATCTATCATTTTTTTGATAATAAGCAGAGGTTCAGAAAGTGAATTTTACGAGTATTTTTATGCCATGGACTGAACCTAGATATAGAATTGCAGTGTCTTCGTGTAACACACTGCAAACCACCTCTTACAGTGGTTTGTATTTTGTAGTTAGGCTTAAAACATTGGTGTGGACAGGCAGAGGACAGCATGGATATTTGGCCATTTCTACATAATAGGATGATGTAAACTTGCATGACATTCACTGTTGGTCCTTTTTTATTGTTTTGCTTTGAGGAAGTTGGGAAATCCTACATATCCTTCTTCTCTCAGGTGGAAAAAATAATCCATTCCTTTTCCCCCAGGAGGAAGGTTGCTCTTGGTTGTTTTTTCTAACCAACAGATGCAAACCCTGATAATCAGCAAAGTGAAGCAAAGCAAATATTTGTTTTCCTTTGTCTTGTGGCCTGACTGTGTACAGTAGCAGTTTATTCCCTAGAGATTTTGGCTATGAAGTTTAACCTCTGAAATGACATAAGCACGGTAGAACGAGTGATCTTCCAAACTACCAAGTCATATGTAGAGTTCCCGTGTTTCATGTGTGTTAATGTCAGAGTTGAACCTGAGAAGACTCGATCTGCAAAAGTCCATTAGCATCTTTAATTTTTCTAGATACAACTTAAGTTTCGTTTTACTCATCCAGCTGGAGAATTTTTCCTGTTTGGTTTCATATCTCTTAGTATTTGGGGGTGGTTGTTGTTTGGGTATTTGTCCTAGCTCCTGGAATCATACTGTTATGAAACAAACACTTCTCATTAGATGTAGCCTCAATTATGATCAGTGACAAAAATTTGCAAGTATGAGTCAGGTTTAATTTACAGCTTAGGAAATTTGAAAGGAATTGGAATGAACTTGAAAGATAATGTTTAGAAACAATCTAAATTCTTGAGCGTTTGGTATTCTTCTGCATGTCTAGAGTAGGCGTCATTGCTCGAGAGGTGAGGCTGAGACCCACCCACATGGGGTTAGCAGCTGTGCATGGCCGTGAGGAGGAGGAAAGTACTTGGCTCTGAACTTTCAGGGCTTGTCCACCGATATCAGTGCAAACAGGAGCCAGCCGTGGCTGTGTAGCTTGTCATGGCATGCTTGAGACCCTGGCTGGTATCTAGCTAGGTTTGCAGGTTCTTCCTCTGCAGCTGCAGACGTGTCTTCAGGGACCATCTTGCTTTCAAATGTCAGCGCAGCTTTTGTGTCTGCTTGCAGCAAACTGGTGAGGCTCCTGGGAAAGATCCCCAAACTTATTAGGTGTTCCCTTGCTCTCTGATGTCAGAAAGATAATTAACTGCGGTGCCAGGATCCCTTTCCTGAGGACCAAGAGGAGCATGGGAATGGGTGAACTTCCCTAAGTCCGTATGAGGGATGAACAATTGAAATAATCAAAGAAAAGGATTACCTTCAGTTACCTGTGCTATAACAGAACAATTGACTGACCTAGTTAATATGTTTGATCATATGTGTAATGTGCTTTTTGCGTATTATAGTGATGGATTTTCAGGGAAAGCAGCTCAGGGAATAATCATTATTCAGGCCTTCGCCTTCCTCATGGCTAGAATGTGAAGTATTCAAATTCCTTGTGATATCTGTATGAACCGCCAGCTCAAAACAAATTTTAATGGCAAAAAAATATGGAAGAAGAGGTCAATTATTAGTTGAACTTCAGCTTTGGAGTTCTCGATCTCTGGACATCACATGTCACTGGATGGGTGACTGTGGTATATTGAGACATAGGCCCTATTTAGCGCAGCAGCGGGACTTGGAGGTCTGGCTCTAATTCCTTCTCTCATGGATATATTTGAAGAGGTCCTGGTTTCTTTTTTCCTCTTCTGGTATAAAGTTCTGTATTATTTAAAGCTTTAAAGATTAACTGTAGACGTCTCGTCTAATGGATAATGAAGGAACCGGAATAGTATTATCTAATCATGATGATGGTGATCACAATAAGCATCGTAAAATGGTAGATCGATCCACTTAGCAATTATTGGTAAAGTTATAGCAGAAGCGGATTGTTGCAGTAGAGAATAGATCTGCCTGCATTTCCCAACAGCTCTGGAGTCCCACGCTTCCTCAAAGTCCTGAAACGGTTTGGAAGACTGTATTTTCCTTTGCTGTACACTAAAGGTCAGTTTTGGTAGGAATTTTCTTTGCAACTTCCCCAGAACCTCTTCTCAGATAACTAATGGACCAAGTTGCTTTTTATTCACATATTTTATTTTATTGTGCAAGTTGGAGGCTTTTTAATATGGAGCAATTATGAATATGAATTTATTGGTATTGCTTTCTTCAGGTACTAATAAAAATAGGAAGGATTTGCTACTTGTTCATCAGTAATGGAGTTCTGTTGCTGTCAATAAGTTCAGAATAGATGGAAAGTCTCCTCACTCCTATGGGCATAATATATTTCAAATCTCATGTGTGTATTTTGCTAAGCTAAAATCTTCTTGATGTAGTTTTAAGTTCCTAATACAGGAGGTTGTTTCCATTTATCTGCAAATGACCTCTTTGTCCCCAGATTTACGTATTTCCTTGAATTAAAAATGTCATTTGATCATGTTCAATGGGAGAATGTCTTTGAAAGTCTGACCTGTGGGAACATGATGAATAGTGACAGGGGAGGGATTTTGCCCAATGAGAATACCAAATCATGTAGCATTGTAGTTTCACTTACTAAATATTGTCCAGCCTCTATTGTTGAACCCTATGCTGCCAGTGTCACTTTGTCAGGATGTTTTCTGTCCTGTGACTAGTAGCTTCAAATGTACTCATCCATCTTCTTGTCCCATTACATTTCATGTGACTGATGTTCTGCACCCATTAAAATTGATGGGAAAGAACAAAGAGAAGAAAAATGTGCCCTTCAACTGATTATGCCTTTGAAAGAGCAAATGAGACTCTACTGCTATCTAGAGTAAATTGAACTATTATTTCTGTTTTTAAGTCCATTACTTAGCTTTTATTAATCCTTATTAGCAGTAGATCCCTTATTTTGTTATTTTGGTATTATATTGAGATCAGTAAGTTTATGTCTATTTTCTCCTTTAATTTTGTGACGATAAGTGAATATACAGACTCTTTTATATGTATCAGCTGTCTCTGGTAATCTTGCCCATGAGATATTGCTAGCATGCCTAAATACCCTCTCAGGGAAGGATGAAGGTATGTTTGACAAGCCCAGGCCTTTCCTCTGAGGGCTTTTCTCAGCCACAGGTCCTGTGCCCTGGTGGTGGAGCACTTGTGTGGGATGTCACAAGGTTCTGCTTGGCAATAAGTGCTTGCTCATATTGCGCTAAGATCTTCAGGGCAATTGATGGGAGACTAGAAATACAAGAGCCTTTGTAGGATTGGCTTTATCTTTATTTCATGGATACAGATGGTTTCCCAAAGCGTTAGTCCAATGTTTCAGAGTTAGACGAGGGCCATTAGCCAGCTGAATGGAGAGGATAGATGTCATATTTACTGACAACCAAAGACAAAACACAGAGGAAAAGCAAAAGTGAAGGCTCCTGAGTGATCAGTATGTCTGATTACTTACAGCTTATATGACAACCTTCTTGATACAGCAGCCAACCGTTCTTTCCCATTTGTGCATACTAATGAGACTGTAATTATTTAAAAAATTTGAGCTTTTACCAGGGACACTTGCAGGCCCCAAAAGTGCAACCTAATGGGCCCCTTTAGGTACCCTCATGTTCTTGCAGAGACTTCAGCTTGAATGCAGCTGTTCACTTCCCTAGCAGTACTAGTGTGTATTATGGTTTATTTCCATACAAAGTTCAAATATGTTTTGGTTTTGTAAATTTGTAATTTTGATTTCTTAGATTTTTGCCTTGGAATTAATGCTTTGTCTTGGCAATTTAGGCTTAAGTTCCCAAAGTGTGTTTGGCTTGAGGTCTGGGAAATGCTGCAAAGAGTTCTGAGCCTTGAAAGATTGTTTCCTGTAGCATTACCTATAATTATTTGAGATTTCTGATAGACATCAAAGCCTGTTGCTTTGTCCAGCATTTTTCTCAGACTGAAGAAAGCGTATTATTAAGTAGATGATATTCTCACGTTGGTAGTGGTTCACTTGGGTTATTATTTATCCATATTTTAAAGACAATTGTTCACATCTATAATTTGAAGAGGAGCTTGATTAAGATTAAAATAGGCAAATAAGACTTAATTTAGTAATTTCTTTATGAGCTTCCCTGCTCTCTTTACTTGCTTACTTGACCTCCAGCTGAGAGTGCATTCATTATTTTACAGGAATATTCTTACAGATAATTAACTCCTGAAATGAGTGAAAGTTAGGCAAAAAATGCAATGAGTCTTTAGTCAAGTCCTGCTTATGCATGACAGCTCTGGACTATTCAAGCACATTGTCTCCCTTAACATTAGAGGCACTTGACCAGGTAACCCCAGGGTAAACAGGGGCATAAACTTTGTGTGCAATGGTATGTTGCCGCTATTTTACTCTGTGTTAAAATGACTTGGGGGAAAGGGACTGGTGGCAGAGTGCACCCTTTCTTGCATTTAGGACAAAAGTGTGCAACTGATAGCTGATGCTTTGAAATTTACAACCATTAATGGTAATTTTTTTCCATGCATACGTCTTCATGGGATATGAAAAAGGTGGGAAGTAGAATAGAAATCTCAGCTTACCCTTTTGGATTTCAGTGACTGCAGCAGCTGCTGGGAATAGGTCCCAACTGATAAATTCAAACCACTTCTTAGCACTATGCAGGAAGGTCATCATTCAAATAATAGTGCTGTTAATTTCTAGCGTGTCTTGAGAAGGGATAGGTCTCAGCCACCCACCTCCCCATACCTCAGGGGACTTTAGTTGGAAGCTACTCAAGCCTTGGGTTACAGATTTTCAGAAAAGCTGTTGTTTCCCTGTTTTTGATTTGGAAGACACTGAGAAATGCTTAGCTTTTTATTGTAGTGAGGAAAATCTGAATGCAAGAGGAGGGATGAGGAAATTGGATTTCCTTTTATTGCACAGGAGCACTGTACAACACTGACAGAATATTTACTCCTGTCTCTTTCTTCTAATTTGATTCCTTGACTACCATATCAATCCTTGTTCATTGGTGAAACAAAATTATAAAGTATCATAGGTGTTGCTGCTTGTACCACAGCAACAACTAAAAGACAGGAAAGAATGAAAGATTTGAGCCATTCTAGAAGATATATTTGTAAATTCATACACAATGGAATATGTCAGGTGTACAAAGTGTTGTGAGGTGGCTCCTCAAACCATTTCAACCAAAAGATCTTTCATAGTTCCTTTTTTTCTTCCTCTAGTGAGAGGTTTTATGTGTATGGTATGGATGTGTTCAGTACTAGTAAGTATTGAATTCTGATTGACTAGCTTTCTTTCCACTCCACAGCACAAGGATAGTCATTTGAATAATACAGATTGCATTGGCATTACTAATATGTACATCAATGTGGAGTAAAACTTTACTGTCTTCAGTTAAAATACCATGAATATTGTTTCTGGGGTAGGCTGGTTTTTTTTCTAGTGGATGGTTATGCTTTTTACCTTGCTATTAAAGAAATGAATACAGCATTGCACCAAGGGAGCTTTGCTTTGCTTTGCCTCCCTGTGCTGGCATCGTTTTTGTTCAGCCTGTGCAGAAGGATGAGAGAATCGCCCTGACCTCTGCTGAGCGGAACATGCCACCAGTTGAGGTAACAGCACGGCTTTCCCATAGCTTTTCTCATGGGATGTGAGAGCGATCCATTAGCAAGCTGGTCTCATGGTTGCATTTGTAGAATAGGGCTGTGTTGGTCATCCCTTTTCAAGTAGGTAACTGTAGGCAAAATGAAGTTAAAGGTACATGGGCAAAGTTTCAGGTTCTGTAAGATATTTTTTCTCTTTGTTATTTCAAGCATCTGTAGAAGTGTGCTTATGGAAAAGAATATGCAGAATTAAACCTTTCATAAGGACACTTCTATACTTAAGTGAAGTGGAGATTTGTATTCACAGCAGAACGAAGTCATGCTTTCTATAGTTTGATGTTACTTTGGGCCCATTTGGAGAAAAGAGGCAGAATTCATTTCCAGAGAGGTGATTTTCCTAGTATACTGCTGGAAGCACAAGGTCCTATTTGTTTGCCTATTCTTAGAAACAGGCCTGTAGTTTTTAATCTATTTAGCATTCACAGAGCACCTGACACACAAGATCTTTGTAAAGTGCATTATAGACTGTGTAAATAAATTAGGAAGAAAATAATATATTAGGGATAATCCACTAACTAAAATTACAGGGCAGCATTTTTGCTTGGACCTCTGTAAAGTAAATTCATGGGAAATACTTGAAATCTCTCTGTAAGAAGATCGCCAATTTGTATTTCATTCACAAACAGCTTCTAGAAAATACGTGATGCAGATAAATAAAGTCATCAGAATAAGATGATGCTAAAAATTCGTAAATATGTTTACACTTGCGAGTGGCAAATGTTACAGCTTTCAGAGCTGAGAGTATATTCAGGAATATTGTCCATATGCCTCTATTGGCTGACAAAGTAATGCAGCTTGCGTTACTCTAAATGAACATTCAGAGATTGGAAACTTGCCGTTGTTTGAGAATTTAGACCTTACTTGCACCTGTCTACAGAGTATAAACTTCTGATTATCCTTTACAAATGTTTTAGCTCTAAGAAGCATTTTCTTAAATTATGGAAACTTAGCTGTTTCCACATTTGCAACTAAGTAGTTGAAATAGCTTGGATAGTATGGAAATGCTATCAATACTATTTGTTTTTGTGAACTGTTATAAAAAACCCCAAACCTTACAGTTGTGACTGTTTATCCAAGAATATAAATAATTTTGCAGAGCAGGAAACTTCAATCAAGTATTACTTTTTATGCCTTGCTATATGTAACTGATTGATACTGGGAAACTGAGAAAGCAAAGTCCTTCATCACCTATATCCAGGAATGTGGAGAGCATACTCATTAAATTAACATCAGCTTAAGAAAAATGAAACTTCCGAGCCAATTACAGTTTACTGTTTAGTCTGAAACAAAAAAAATGACCTTTGTTACAGAATATGTGACTTGAACAGGCAGTTCTGTATAAAATTGAGAAGTTGCAAACGTCCTGTACTTGAGTGATGGTGTGCATGTGATCTTAGTTCTGCTTCATTAGCCCCTAGTGAATGAGTGGTAAATTTTTCCTATTTATACATCTTCTGTCAGGGGATCGTAAACATAGCCTGACTAGTGCATGTTTTCACTGCAGCAATTTCATTTATATATTTTTTGCAGCTTTGATGAATAGTTCACATCCCACTTGAATAAATTTTTCTTCTTTTCAAATATTCAGATAGGTATTAGCAGTGGTTAATTATGCACTCAGTACCTTTTGTAATAGAACTATCTGTCATAATGGCAAGCTTTTATGTTGTATTTGAGGTATTCAGTCTTCTCAGTAAAATATTGCTTTTGCAGTATGCGTGGGAATGATCAATTTTATTTTCTGCTGATTTGATAATTTTCTACTAAAATTTAATCTTCTATGCTATGGAGTTTGTGGCCAATTGAACGATTTTTTTTCCCTCTGCTAATAGAAAGTAAAAAGCTTCAGCTTTTTACTTCACGTTTCTGTAAGTATGCCTTTAGATTTTTCAGCTCTATAATACATTTACATCTCCTTTTAAGGGTAAGAATTGTGCAGCTCGGTTATGTTTTCTGTGTCATTCACTAATTCAGTGCATCACGGCTGTAAACAACGTGTTCATTTTTCTAGGTGTTTCACCAGCAGTGATGTTGTGCGTAGAGGGTAGTATTAGGTGAGTCACTAGACATACTACAGATGTGATGAATGTTGTATAGGGTGATGAATATTTTGTTCTACTCAGTCTTTTTTTATAGCGATGCAGATTATGTTGTTGGTCTTCAATAGAGTAAGTTCCATGTGGTCCACTACCTACATTATCATTGCTTTACTTGCTTTCAGGTTTTTCCCCAGGATTTTCAAAGGCCCAATCAAGAGTTAGGTATTTGTTGCAATGGAATTTCAAGCAATTTCAGCAATGTTCTGTACACCCTACAGTCTTGAACCCTGTTAGATGGAGCCAACCAAGTCAAAGTGGAAAGTCATATCTTTGAGATACACCTGAGCAAACTTTCCTGAAATGCTCTGCCAGTCCTATCACACCACAACCACCTGTAGAGATGAAGCATGTTACATCTCCAGCTCCTGGCCGCTGACTGAAGGTGCCAGCAGGCATTTGGCACTTTTTTCTGATAATAGTCCATCAGTCCTAGAGGAAAAGCATGAAAAATTGTCTGAGCTGTGTATGGCCTTATACTCAGTGGTGAATTTTGCATGATTGGAATAAGATGAGGGAGAGAAAGGAAAGAAATTTTGTAAAATACTAAAAATTCATAGCAGGGCTAATACAGACATGACTTAAGGGCTACCTTCTTTTATTATTACACCTGTGTTCTCTGCTACATCAGAACTTCTCTCCTACCCAAAATAAGGTAAGATCATAAATGGAAACAAATTTGATAATAATAATAGATACTATCATAGAATAGTTTGAGTTGCAAGGGACATTTAAAGGTCTTCTAGTCCACATCCTCTGCAGTGAGCAGGGACATCTTCTACTAGATCAGGTTGCTGAGAGCTCCATCCAACCTGAACTTGAATGTTTTCAGGGATGGAGCATCTGCCGCCTCTCTGGGCAACCTGTTCCAGTGTTTCATCACCCTCATTGTAAAAAATTTCTTTCTGATATCTATAGTCTGAATCTACCCTTGTTTAGTTTAAAATCCTATCGGTACAGGCCCTGTCCCCATCTTTCTTATAAGCTCCTCCTAAGTACTGAAAGGCAATTGATGCTTATCAAAGTCATCAATGAAGGTGTTGAACAATACTGGTCCCAATACTGGTCAACATTACTGGTCCTCTGAGGGACACCACTTGTCACCGCTGTCCATCTGGACATTGAGCCGTTGACCACTACCCTCTAGATGTAACCATCCAACCAATTCCTCATCCACCGAACAGTCCACCCATCAAATCCATATGCCTCCAATTTAGAGAAAAGGATGCTGTGGGGGACAGTGTCAAAGGCCTTACAGAAGTCCAGATAGACGACATCTGTGGCTCTTCCCTTGTCCACTGATGTAGTCACCACATCATAGAAGGCCACTAAGCTGGTCAGGCAGGACTTGCCCTTGGTGAAGCCATGCTGGCTGTGTTGAATCACCTCCCTGTCTTCCATGTGCCTTAGCGTAGCTTCGAGGAGGATCTGTTCTATGATGTTCCCAGGCACAGAGGTGAGGTAAGAAGTCTAGGAGCAGCAGAGGATCAAAGTCCAGGAGCAGCTTTTGGAAACTGATTACTTATTCCTTACTATTGATTGTTCAACCTTGTGAAGAATGAGAGAGATGAAGAGATGCATCTAAATTTTTCTTCTGATGTAGCAGAATTCTTCAACATTTTGGCCATGCAAGTCCCATGGCTTGCTCATCAGTCCGTCTGCTTTCATAGGATGGGATGAGCAGTGAGGTTTAAGGAAATTGGAGTTGGAAATTCTCATATGCAAGGAGAAATTTCTTTTGACTGTTACCATTTCAACGCCTCTTTTTAAAGATGCATGATAGACTCCACAATCAGCTCATTATTTCTGACCTATCATATTTCTGAAATCTTCACGTGAAATATAGAAAGTTCTGCCTACTAGAAGTCAGTAGAAACCATGAATATGTTAACAGTTTTAATTACCTATTAATGAGCACTCTTGATCCATTAGTGCAAAACAAATTGAAGATTCAGGAAGGTCAGTCAGCTCATGAAAATTGGAGAGCACAGATGACCAGAAGTATGAGAGTTTCCAGTGAAAACTGTCTGTCTCATGGTGTTAAATATATGCTATTTTCTTTGTTACACTGATGAATTCCTTATATTCCATACCTCTTTTAGCCTTTGACTTTCACAAATTTTCACTTACTCTCCTTTTTCCAAAAAAGATTTACAGGAACCTTGCACTTAATTCATAAAATGTCTATAGGTACATTGCACAGGGTAATAGTACTGTTCTAGGCCTGTTACCCTAACCATAGTATCAAAGTACCTATCAGTCTAATAAAATAATGTTGATCTGAGACAAGGAAGCAAAGGTATTAGGCCTTCCACCCTATTAGACTTTTTTCTTTTTTTTTTTTTTCTCTCCCAAAATAAAGAATAACTATTCTGCTGAAGATAAACAGAAAAAATACAGTTGGGCTTGTTTGGGGGTTGTGACTTATGATGTTACAGCAGTTCTTCAGGTAGAGGAAATGTCTCTTGCTTATGTTTTCATGGAAGGGGTAGGTACATATGTAAAAATAATTATGCTTGGATCAGCATATTTGCAGGTTAACAATCAACTGCTGATTATCTGCTGATTCCTGCAAAGCAGAAAATCTGTTCTTATACAAACATTAATTATGGAATATCTGACAGAATCATTCCAAATTGGTTTAATTATACACAGTTTTTAGACCCTATTTAATTGCATTTTCACTGAAGAAAGATCCAGACCAGTCCTCTTACTAAAGCTCTTTTTACATCTTGACATTTGATTCAGAGGTTAAACTGACTGGATTGTCCTAGATGCTTTACTGTTGTTGTAGACAATTTTTTGAGTAGCTCCTCAACCTCTATTAATTGCCATATTGGGATGAGCCTCCTGTATCACATCAAATGAATTGCATCTATTACATCCAATAAAATTGGTGTGTGGCGGTTATTGATGGGGCTTCAACCGTCCTGGTTTTATTAAGACCATTTTTACACCTAGATTACAAGCTAACAGTGCCATTATCTCTCACCAAAATCCCTTGGCAGTTAGTACCACCAGCAGCAGTAGAAATTACAGAGGGATTAATCTCTGGCTCTAGCCCCCAAAAGCTTTTCTCCAGAGGTACAGAATGATATGTTGAACTGTGTTAAGCAGTGAAAGATTTAATGAAAAAAAAAGCCCGGAGTGCCTGACTGCATCAGAGTCGGCGTCTGTCCCTTTCGAAACTTGTCAATACCGTTTTCTGTCTGTGCAGGCCTGCTGGGCTGCTGAGATATGCACGATGGCTTGGGCTATTTAAAAGCCAGTCCCTGTAGAAGGTTGGTCGGAGCAGTCGATTTCAGAGGAAAATGAGGAGAATGGGGTAGAAGGAGGAGGGAATTACAGATCTCTCAAGAGTCCCTTTCATGGCAAATCATTCTTCCAGCTGTGGGAGAGGGTCTCACACGGTGAGCAGAGCAGGGAGAGACAGATCCTGCGGATGAGGACAAAGAGCGGCACTGAGCACAAAAGGGAGAGGGAGAGGCGAGGGGACGTGGTGACTTGGCAGGTCACCCCCACGGCACCCTGCTCTGCCTGATAAGGGTGGGTTTTGCAGTGGGGATGCTGCCGCGGACACACCTCCCTGCGCACTGCAGAGGCACCAGGGTTTGGGGAAGGAACGATAAGGAACACAATGAATAACTAACAAAGCTCATTTGATGAATGCAGTCATTTGCATTACAGTGCCAAATAGCTTTGCTCCTGGTGGCTGAGTGTCATAGCCAGCTACAAATATTATTAGTATTGTTTCAGTGACATCTAAGGGTGACAGTAGACTGTAAGGGGGCAAAGGTTGTTAGGAAGTTTCAAGTTTCACAGAAGAAAAGGAATCCTTGTGAATAGTGAGCTGAGCATCCCTCGCTTTTGTTTGCTTGAGGGAAGTTATGGCAGGGTTGCTAAAATGGGTTTATTTGAGTTTTAGAGAGTGTGAACAAGTAAAGAAAAAGCACAAGACAGAGCTGACGTCATGGTATGTATCATGCCTTCTTGTGTGAATTTTGTGGCTAACTTTTTTCATACAAACGCCAGAGAAAATGCATGGGAATTAGTGGTAGCTTCTATGCATAAGTAGTGCCTATAGGTGACTTTCTTGAAGATGAGGTATAAAACGTTAGCACCAATCAGAGATTTCATTGTGTCTTTGTTTTGTTTTGTTTTCACGTTCATTCACAATGTTTTCCAGCGAAATATAAATGGGTGCATTTTGTGCTATGTTTTGTTCTTCATACCTCATTCCCTAGGGAAAAGGAATCTGTTACTTTTAATGACAGAAGAGATCACACAGGTGAAGCATATTTCAATCTTTAGCCTATCACAAGCAAAGAATATAAAAATCTGTGACCCAGAGACAACCGCAGGCTTCAGCTTCAACTCATGTTATGATTTACCACCAGATCCTTGACCTGTATCATCTGCTTTTGCAATGCAAAAAATCACAAGGACATACACGACTTGTACAATATATCTCAATGTTAGTTGCAGAATTAGCATCCATTTACAATGCATGGTCTTGATTCCCCGACATGGAAGCCAAGAACATCCTTGATTTGATAAATAACCTTTGCCTTCTTTAGTGTCCTTTTTTCTTCCTAAGGTTTATTTCTCTCTTCATTTCTCCTTGACATTAAGTGGTCTGCACTCATGCGTATTGCACTTTTTATGTGTCTGTTCATATATATTTATATGCTGTGTATTTCCACTAGCCAATAATAGCTAGTGGCAATATAGAAAATATACATGCTCAGTTTCAGAAGGTAGAAAGGTGGTAAAGATTAGCGAAACACCTGTGTAACCCTTCTAAGAGGGCTTTAATCTCTTGTTCTCTTTGGGGTACTTCATTGCTGGAAAATTTCTGAGAAATTACAAAGAAAGTCAATGGAAGTTGAGAGACGAGAGAACCACACTTGAACAGAGATAAAAAAATTAACAGCCTCAGACCTAAGAAGTTTGGTGGTGTTGTCATTCCTAAGAAAGCCAGCGATTGTGGACAATTCCCAGCAGCATGTAAGGCAAAAACATGTTTGCACAGCCTGATGAAATGGCCAAGGTTTGCATCGGCAAGGGCTCCATCACTGTGTGGGCAACCTATAGCAATGACCAATCTTTTGCTGACTTGGGGATCAACATAATCATAGCATTTTCAGCTTCAGGTTTTTCTGTTGTGTAATCACATTTTGTTATTGCTGGTATAAAAGTGAGTTAATGATTTTATCCACATCTCTTGTGGTTGTGAAATAATGATACAGAAGAGCAAGGGGGTTTGGGTTTTGGTTTTTTTTGGTTGGCTTTTTTTTGGGGGGAGGTTGGTTGGTTTGGTTTTTTTTTGTCAGTGAGCATGTAGATTAAGTTTTTGATGTTCAGACAATGTATGTAAGATATGGTCCGAAACCAAGTTAAATCAGTTTGAGTTCGGTAGGTATTTGATTGGTCCATAGAAATACTTAAAGGAGGTTGTAGCTGTAGAATTCAGTATCTTGTAAAGGAAATCATAAGCATCTTTAAGAAAACAGAATATGCTTTAAATAAGTGTTTTGTAATACTGTTACGTCTTAAGATTTTTGCAAGTGCATCTTGTATATACTTTCATCCCAGTGCATCTCCCAATCCCAACTGAGAGCACAGTAAGGCAATAATAACAAAGCAACCAGAAAAATCCGAGCTATCCCAATGCTTTAAGAAACATTTTGGCTTGGACATAGCTCAGCAAAAAGTTCGTTTATTAGTAGGAAGCATTTCAGTTAAAAACCTGACTTCACAATTTCTGTTTCCAGAAGCAATAAAAGGAAGTTCCTAATTGACAAAACATTTTCCCCACTGAGATACTGACTTTCCAATCCATCGTGGTGTCAGAGGGTTATTGGCTGGAGTCTGAGGAGCCTGACCTCCGGTTGCCATTATTCGTGTGAGCTGTGACATGGGGTATGCTTTCGGCCTTTAAAAGCCTGTAGCATGTGTAGATTTATTTCCAATTAAATAAATACAATTATGCATGATTTTTGAAAGTGTGTTCAGAGGTAGAGGGTTTGCCCTCAAAGAGGAAGTATTTATTTAAAGTATTAATGGCTAGATAGGATCAACTCGTTTGTCTGAAGAGGCTTAACCCGCTGGTAAGCTGGCCGGGGGGAGAATTCCAGTTGTACAATGGTTCGGTGCAGTGGGGCTGCAGTTCCTGACAGGGCCTCCCCTGTCACCAAAATGAGAATATAACTATAACAACCTAACAAAGCTGGGAGATTATATCTGAACAGCACGTCACCTCTTTCTTTCCATTTCTGTAACTTACTCACCGGCTTCGCTGGGACTCTCCTAGAGTTTAAAATGCTAAATTCATAGAGGCAGTTTTTCATTTCGGAGATTTGTTGAGCAATAACTGTGCTACAGTTTTTTGCAAATAAAACATCATTCTTACCATTTTCCAAGGTCCTCTACTACTGGAGGGTGATCCATTGTCACTACCTTCAGTTTTCATTCTCACCTCTGTGTGAATGTCCTTTTGTAGTTTAGTCTATTGCCAGTGTCAAACCAAAATTGAGGCATTCTTGCTTATTAATATATTATGAATGCACTACACCGCCAACAGAGCTTAATCTCTCACATTGACTCCTAGTCATCCTTCAGAAGTGTACGGAAAGCGAAAATGGGCCACTTGAAACATTTTAGCGTGATTGGAAAAAATCTTTTTTTCTCCTTATCCTTGCAGCTCCCTGGTTAAAATTGCATAGACTGCTGAGCTGAACATGGAAGCACAAAGCGTTGTTGGGATGACCACCCGTCACTTCGTGCTTATTGATAGGCTTCGGAGGAGAGCGCTGCGTGGCTGGCAGATGCAAAGCGGCACATGCCCTGCTGTAAATTTGGCATTGTCAAAGCAGTGAAGTGCTCTTGGAGCAAACCCATTATTGCTAAGGATATGCAGCATGGCTCAGTGTGTAAAGCTTCATAATTTATATGAGGGGGTAAACAGGGGAGGGAGAAAGAGAGAACAAATATGCAATTAATGAGAATTGTAGGACTGAAGTCACACCTAAGGGTTGTCTTGAAAGTGAAGCTCAAGAGGTTTATTATCTTTAGGGATGGGAGAGGTCTGTTTTTAAAGGTCCATACAGGAGTATTGCTTCTCCATGCCTGTGAAGGGTGAGACAATAAATAACATTCTTAAACTGCAACAATATGAGTTTGTGTTTGAGTTCAAGAAAAACCTTTCTGGAGTAAGAAGGTTGGCCTGGAGCTGCTAGTAATCATCTGTTAGTAGCAGGGTTGTTAGAACAGATTAAATAAACTCCTCTCAGGTAAATCCTTGAGACCGGGGTGGATTAAGTGATCATCTGAGGTATATCTAGGCCTATTTTTCAATGATTTTATATCATGTGTGTGTGCTGTGCTCATGTGTATATGTGAGGAAGGAGAAAAAGGAGAGATGATTTTTACATCATAGGGAACTTGCAAAACAGCCCTCTGTTCTCTGATCCCGTTCTGCAATTGCATATATTATAGGACCAAAGGAAAAAATGGACAGTGTGTTAAATTTCAGTGAAAGATATCTTCATTTGGTATTCTGTAAAGCAGCATAGAAGCGTGATGAGGAAAAGTGCAGTATAGCACCACTTGGAAGTAGAAAAGGAATTGGAAAGTAGTAAATATATGACTTCGTTTATATGATTATGCTTATTCAACCTGAGGAGCAAATTCTTCTGATAGGGCAGAACTTGAGGACTCTGGCTTTTGTCTGACCAAACTCCTCATGGCCAGTGACAGGTAGGGGGGTGACCAAGCCCCAAACAGTCCCATCCCGTGGCTCATAGGAAGCCCCGTGATCTCCTCTCTAGCTGCATCCAGATGTGACAGCAAGCTCCTCGGGCAGGGACCGGTGCCCTGCCCTGGGTGTGTGGGTGCAGTGTGCTATGGCTGCCCTCCTCCCCAGGAGGCATATGGGGCAGGGAACACACAGTAGCATCTACGTGACCTTACAGAAGACGCCTCCATACATTTCCTGTCTGAAACTTGGCTAAGGGCATCTGGACCTAGGTTTCCTGTGTCAGGATGATCCTACTCGTCGAACCATGAGTAGCACGTTGTTAAAGAGGTGGTTTGTCAGAAAAGAGGGATCTCAGTTAATCATTTACAGGCACCTTAGTCTGTCGGTGGTCTGTACTATGTTAGGGATAGAATCCATTAAAAAGGTTGCACATTTATGTGGGGCTCTTTTCCCTGCTGGTGGACCATAGCTATGAAGTTTCTATGATCACCGTACAGCTGTAAAATACTGTTTTTATGTAGCAGCCGACTGAGACTTCTATTGCAACTGTTTTAAATGAATGGGTTGTCTTTTTTCAAAATATTTTATATATGTTAGTTTTGTCCCCACCTGCTGGGTATCACTTCTTCTTTTGCACAACTGAGTACATTAATGCTGCAGTTGGAAGGGAAGAACAACAGTCTAATTGCTTGTCTTATTAGCTCACTGGAAATAATGGAAGACTGTAGCATTGAATTGCCATTTAGCTACCATAGCCCTGGGTGTACGTAGAGCATGGCATAGCAGAGTTAAATCATTTATTAACTCCTTAACAACATATATTTAATCAGTTTTCTGGTGCTTCAGACCTTGCAATCAATAAATGCCTTTTATTTCCTTGCCCTTAATTAGTGTATGTTTGTCAAGATTTGCTGATTTGTAAACCACAAATGGTACGTGGTAGCGAATTCTTTACATCATTAAATGGGACAGTTGTGAATTTTTTCAGGATACCCATGTAAGAGAAAACAAAATTAATCTCACTGCTTTGGCATCAATCCAGTGACTTTTTTTTTTTTTCAGCTAAACCACTGAGTGAATTATTAAGACTAAAACTTGCAAGGGAAAAATGTCTTGTAATATAACAGGGTTCACGGGTTTCATCGCAGTTTTTTTTCTCCATGTTTGTAATTAAAAATCTGGTGTATTGGCATAGTCATCTATTCATACAGAAAGCTCCACACAGGTATAGAGTTTCTTAAGGTAGCACCCACATTTGCATCCAAAGTGATGTCCACAGAGGTCTGAGAGCTGGCTCCTTATTTGGATCAGGCAAGAGCATTTGATAAAAGCACACGTGAGCAGACGGATCTCTTACCGAGATCTAATTATGCAATTTAAGTCAAATCTGAAACAGATGCCCTTCTGCTTACCTATTGTTGAAGCCATTTGGTACCACTCTAATATTACACTGACACCAGGCAGGAAGGCCCTTTGTATTCCCCAATGAGTCAGATGCCTTGGGTGCTAATTTAATAACTTCCCAGTCCCAGGAACCGAAGGTGAGTTTTCAGCACACATGTGTGCACCTCTCCCTGTGAGGTGAGCTGGCTGCCATGAGGAAGAAGATGCATTTGTTTATGTCAGTGGTATATGAGAGGGGAATTGACAAGCAGGAGCACCTTAATGGCTTCAAACTACCTGTTAATGATCGTGGCACTGGTGCCTGCCTGGCAGCCTCAGTCTCCAATTAAGCATCTGCCGGAGCTGGAAGCCGGGCTCTTAATTGGAAAGAAACAGATTCAAAGCAGGTTGCATTTTCTGCCAAGACAGATTTATCAGCGAAGCCGTGCCTTAATCCATTGTATTTCCTTTCCCACCCCCACCTGGCTTTTCTCCCTGTGCTCCCCACCGCTGCAGGCACAGCCCTCAAGCAGGGCAGGTAGCGGATGGATGCTCTGCACCTCAGGGAGGTTTGGTTCTCCTATAACCTTTCCCTGACCTGGGGCCCAGTGATGGATGCTGTCCTAATTGCTGACTTTTCTTCCCTCAGACCCTCCATGGCATGAATACGCCCATTAAGATATATTGTCTAGTACACATTCAGGAGATCTGTTTGCAGCTATCTTTTACATAGAACTGATTGTTTAATTGCAGATTAAAGATTAATGCAAGTATAATGATTCCATGAGGACACTTCAGACAAAAGCATCCTGCATCAGGCAGCCTGCATTCATTTTTCAATTTGGCCATAAATTTGGCTGGGAATTAAATAGTAAGTAGCCGTGATTGCAACACTGGTCTCTGAAGGCACTCACGGGAATGAAAATAAATGAACAGGCTCTCACACAAAGCATGTTTCATTATGGTCATTAGTGGACAGATCCTCAGCAGGGACTGAAGGTGAAATTGTCTACAAGAAATGTTGGCACATGAAATAGTAAGGAAGTGAGTATAAAAACGTTCAGGTCACAGAGCCTAGAGATGACAAACTTATTTTCTCTGAGCTGTGGGTGTAAGCCACAGGAGAGGCAGACACAGAGAGACCCCTGGTATGCATTCCAGCATAGCTATAGCTTATCTTTTACAGAGTATGAGCGTATTGGGGGAAATGTTTACAGTGTCATGAATGCATAATTGTGTATGTTACTTATGTACCAGGAGTTACTACAATTCATTAGCCTGGTGATTTTGATGAATTATTAAGGTTTTGCTTTCCGTTATGTTTTTCAGGTAAGGGCCCTTTTATTTTCCTTAAAATGCCCAGCTGGTTGGTAAGTTGTTTATTTCTCTTCATTTCTCTTCCCTCGTGTGACATGCTGTGAACAGAATCATAGACTATTTTGGAGAGGTTGGAGAGGACAGCTGGAGGGCCATTTGGTCCAGCGCCCTCCCAGAGCAGGGCCAGTTTTCTGCAGGTCACTCAGGGCCTTCTCCAAGGATGGAGACTGCACAGCCTCCCTGAGGAGCCTGTCCCAATGTCTCACCAACCTTGTGGCAATTTTTTCCTGATGTCTGAGTGGGATTTCCCTCATTTTGACTTGTGTCCACGGGCTCCCATCCTGCTGCTGTGCATCACTGGGAAAGGCCTGGCTCTGTCCTTTCTGTACCTCTCCACCAGGCTCTTGATGGCATCAGTAAGGTCTCCCTTAGCCTTCTCACAGTTCTGGAACCTGCCTTGTGAGATCCATCCACGTTTCAGGTTTTTGGGTGTAGAACAAAGCACTGAAGTTACAAATTATTATAGCTCAGTTTGGTTAAAACAGCTTTCTGGGGACTCCGTGATGTCTTGCATAGCTTTTGGAAATCTTAGCAGTAGCCACTAATTTTGAGTGATAGAATGTCCTAACATCCTATTTCTTCTTTGTAAATAGAATTTTCAGTGTAACTGATGCTATTTTGAGACTAAGAAGCAATCCTAAAATTGTTCTTCTGAAAAAGCAATATATTATGATAAAATATTTCCTTTTTTTTTTTAACTTGGAGGTTACTGAAATGTGGCTGAACCCATTTGGGGGTTACTGAAGTGTGTTTGACTCAGCTTGCTAGACTTTCAGTGTAATTAGAATAAAAGTGGTTACATCTTTAAAGATGCTCAGTGTTTTGGGTTTTGTTTGTTTTCCATTAGTTGAAGAGTCAGGAGCATTTGTTTAAAAATAATGCTCAGTTTTCTCTAGTTTTTTGCAGCTTTTTTTTCCTTTTGTTACAACCTTGAAGTTGCACTTATTTCTATAAACCCTTAAAGGAGCACTAATTGTAGTCTCAAAAGCAGAGGTATGATTTAACATCAGTAGTAAGTTACAGAATGAGATGATGACATAAATTATATGCTGATTAAGCAAATTTCACAGTCTTATTGTCAATCTGTGTTCCTCCTTTGGTTTATTTTTTTCTGTTTGTTTTTTTGTTTGTATACTGATATGCAAGCTCTTCTAGGCACAGACTATTGGTTACGCATTCATACGAAGACAGGACAGAAGTTTCCTGATAAATACACCACATTTTGTAGCTGTTAACATGATAATATAATTAATAATGCTAATTTCTGTTTCTTTCTGAACATGACAGTGGAAATCTACCTGCACATGCATATGTGCCTGTGTGTGTACGAGAAAGCAGATACTTTGGGACAGTAGCGTCTGAGTTGCAATGCAAGCACTTTGCTGCATTCCCCAAAAGTAGCGTAAAACCCAAAGTGGTTGTAGCCACCCACTGTTATCTTATTATCTGTAGCATTGAGAGAGAAGCATGTTTCATTCCTCCTTTAACCCATTTCACAGTTTCTGGTAGGGATCTCCTTACTGAGCCCAGCCGCATGCCTTGTTGGCAGACCTCCCACTCATCCTGCTCTTAGCAGACTGGTCTGCTCCTGCCTGCAGGATGCTCTGCTCTACAAATCCTTCCCTTTCAAGAGCCAAAAGGGCCACTTCGTTCAATCTGCATCTATTTCACCAGCCCATACAGATCAACTTGGATACAGAGGAGATGATCATGCCTAGGATAAGGCAACACAAATTAGTACTATCCAGTGCTTCCCCAAAACCCTTCAAACATCAGGCAGGGAAGACTTTATCAGCAGAGAGGACGTCTGCCTCAGTGCTGGGGAAAGCTGCTGTTATGGTTTTACTTGTTCCAGTGAAGGCTTGATTTCAAGCCTTTTTGTATTTTGATAGTCTCAGCAGCTTTGGTGTGGTCTTGTCTTGGCACTGGCAGTCCCAGTATTGACTGCTCTGATACCAGTGAGTCTGGCTCTTGCACATGCACTAACAGAGGAAGTAGTGAAAAAGTCACACTTGCCTGTGTTTTTACTGGGTCTGCAGCGTATTTATTCTGAATTTTTAAAATGCTTGGAAGTCCTGGAGGAACGATGTTACTTCTGTAAGGACAAAGCCCTGGAGCATCTAGGAAGACCATAAAATTAGAGCAATTTCTGTGGCAGAGGGACTACTGTTCTGTTGTAAACTGCAGAAGCCTCCATTGAAATGCATGTGCCAATAAGGACTCCTTCTCTGTAGTGGGATCCACGCTAACACTTATTTGAAGACTCAGAGATAATGTAGAATAAAGAGAAGGGTGTCCTGCATTGAAGAGACTGGTATGTGAGTTGAAAGAATGTGAAACACACTGAGCCTGGGGTATGCTGTGGAGAAAATAAACAGTAAAATGCAAATGGAAATACTATGATGAGTTTCGAAGGAATCAACATTGTACGCTAGAGAGATAAAAGACTTGTGACTTCTGCTACATTTGGTTAATGCTGGCCTTCACAGACTGAAACCTGATGTGATCTGGGACTAGTCCTTGTGAATTTGTGTCAAAGTTTATAATTCAGGTACTCACCAACTTACTCCTAGTCAACCAGGTTAGAGATTTGTCTTTATAACTGGAAATTAGAAAGGCAGCTATGTAGCCTGGGGAATTAGCATTTCTGTTTGATGTCCTACACATTCCCTTTTCTATATACGGATGATACTTCTGGTAAAAACCTTAGGGGACATCTAGATCTACCTTAAATTTGGTTGAAAGTCAGCTTACTCTTTAATATAGCAAAGTAAAGTAGCAGGCAAAGAAAACTCTTCTCTAATACAAGGAGAAGTAATCCCTGTGGCATGAGGTATATGGCATAGATCCAGCAAACTATTTAGGGTCCTGAGTCACTTTTAAACTCTGCATTTTCCATTTATTTAAGGAATTGGGAGCCTTTAAACCAGAGTTCAAGTGTTTTCCCTCAGGAAATAAGGAAAGGAATAAGGAGTCTGTTTGCTAAATAAACTACAAAGAAATGCAGAAAGTCTGTGTGAAATCAGAAGCAGATTAATACGAATATAGCTTAGCAAAGCTATAGTTTCTCAGGTACTGTGTGATCTACCTTACCTGATCAATAAAGTTTATTTATTTTTATTATTCACTTGCCTTAGCTGAATTAGGGCACTGTGATGTATATTACTAGATAACATCACTGCATTTTTCAAGGGTTCTGTGTTTATCAAAGTTGCTGGAGTGAAATGCTTTAAAAGGAATAAAAAGCTTTGTTACCATACTAGTTATTATACTTGGCAATTTTTTTATGATTAACTTCTTCAGAGATGTAAGTATTTCGGAGGATAAACTTGCTAGCAGTCTCTATTTTGGCATCTGAGATAATAATGCATGAGGAGGTGCTCTTTTGAAGTAAAAAGACCACCAATTTTTTGAATATATTACCCATTTGGGTTTAGAAGGTAGTCTTACTACAAAGAAGTTAGTGCCACACTTCTGGTAGTGAATTCAGAAAGAGGAGGACAGAAAGATTATTCACCTTAGGCATGTTTTATTTATCTACGTGATTTATTATAAGGATTTAACGATTCATAGTTGTTAGTAATCTGTTTGTAATTGATCAATAATTCACGTAGCATAGGGCACAGGCTGTTCCAGTAAGTGTCCATGCCTTTACAACAATCATCTTGTATAGATGTGCAAATACAACTCTGATAAGCACTGTTTGCATGGAAGTGCTAGTACTTCATGTACAGTGATGCTGCACTTAGTGATAATTCCGGTGATGCATACACAGGGCGAGTCGTTAGCGCTGTGAGCAGCCAGAGGAAGGCATCTGTCTTGTTTCATACAGAGCACGAGACTTGCTGAACTAGTTTCAGAAATAACAGCACTGTTTTCCATCCTGTTGTTTCTTCCAGAAGCTAATTTGAATATCCAGGGTGAGCTTTCTGTTATTAGTAGGGTATTTCTTTTGTACTGAGCCAACAGTGAGATTTTATAGAGAGCGCCATCAATCATAGTCCAGCATTGCTTCAAGATAATTTACTTAGGATGGATTATTAAAGAAAGATTAAGGATGTGTTAAAATAGTTTATTTTATATTAATAGCACACCTGAAAGATGTGTGGTCATTCCAAGGTGCTCCCATAGGCTATTTCTATGAAACAAATTAACTCTGTGGAGTACATCCATTACGATCGAACATCTGGAGATATGGGTCTCATGGAGGGAGTTCCTTGGGCAAGAGAAGTACGAAAAGGGTGTGAAACAGAAATAACTGCAGTTATTCTGAATCTTGGAATCAGTATGTGGAAGGGGAAATCTTTATTAAGAGAACTGGGGAGAGAAATTGTATTTTTGCAGCAGGAGATACAACATTAGCAGTCCTGCTCTGGGTGGCCTGTGCTGCGTGGGAGAGAGCGAGAACAGTGTTGCCCAACAACGTGCTTGCTTTGGTTCTTGATCAGATCTTTCTAAGCAGGCTGTTCTATCAACAGCAGCAGCCTTCATAGTCTGCAGGAACCAAAGGAAATACTTGTTTTTCCATTGATGGCAATAAGAGTATATTGATGAGTGAGGAGCCATGGAATGGATAGAAGTAGCTAAAAAGTTAGCTGTCCTATAAGACCCTCTCAGGGTATCAACATGTAAATGGGATTGTTTTTAATCTATAAATAGCTTTTGCAGTTGTTTTCTCCCAGATACACATCTCTGTTACTGCTCTAAATCAATTCCTCAAGCCTCAGGAAGCAGGACATGACTCCAGTCTGGAACTGGTGCTGCTCAGGGGCAGCTGAGAGCAAACTCCCTCTTCACACACGGGTTTCCTGTGACCTCTCGATCCAGTATATTCCCCTCGTGGTGCATGCAATCTCAGAGAGACTGGGAAAGTGGGTTACACACTCCGTGAACGTCTTTGTGAGACTTGTGGCAGTTTTTAATTTGTCATGTGCTGCGTATAATCAAAACAGAAATTGTTCAGATGCTGAAGGATTGGTACCTGATGAAATTGTGACAGGAAATACTTCTAGCTCTGATCTGATGTTTGCAATGTGTGAGGGAGAGAAATCTGTTCTTGTGAGGTCTTTTATTCACTCTGCTTTCAAGAGCTAGAACAATCTGTCTCTGTGCTTATTTAATTAATGTGATGTCAACAGCGATAATGTGTTAAATAATATAGAATGAGTTGTAAACAAAGCAGGGTTTGAATCTTCCAAATACACCACAACCAAAATTAATTGGCCAACCTCAGGGGAAATTGTAGTGCTGAACCTTCTTCTTGGGCTTTGTTTCCTTTTTTATGAACAGTGAATTAGTTTCAGTTTTGAAGCTTCCTGAAATATTACCAGTTTTGCTGTCTCACTTTGAGAAATAGCTCACGCTCTCTCTCAGAAAAGAAAAGGGGAAAAAAAAGAAAAGAAAAAACAAAAACCCCATGGCTGTTAGAGGCATAAAGCCAGATCCTGCGCTCCCTATCAGTCTGGAGCAAGACTGGAAGCGGTCCTGCATGAACAGTGACAGTATTCAAATGAAGCCATTAAAACACTGGAAGGAGGTCTTAATTAGCATTTAGTTAGCAAAATATAAGTGAAAGTAAGACTACCTGAATGAAAACTTCTGGGGGCTTGTTATTGGAGCTATTTTTATTTTATTATACTCTTGCTGGATTTTTTTATTGTATGTTTTCCTCTCCATGGGGGCTGATGCCCAGTTACCCACTAGATGAAACACAAGCTCATTGCGTTCGGCAGCCAAGCTGTCAAGAAATGAATGAGGCTTGAATGGGATTCATCTGCCCTATTTCAGCCTGGACTTGCAAAAAACAGCGTAAGAAACAGGCACCATCAGAGGGCAGCTGATCTCTCCCTTAACAGTGATAAGTCAGATCAGATGCATTGTTTTGAAACTGCCCTCTTCCCCACTTTGACTTCAAAGGAAGCCTGCAGCCCCTAAACATACAGCTTTGGATACCTAAAAGGCAGGTGAGGTGGATCCTTCCTCATGTTCTAATGGTAGTATAAGCCTGTGGTAGAATGAAGTCCATCCCAGGCAGGATGGACGCAGCAGCCTGAGGGAACCTACTTCACCTCCATGCCTCTCCTGTGCTTATTTATTTGACCTAAACCCTGCTACTGCCTTAATTACAAGCACTGAGACCTGGCCTCATGTTGAAACGTTCATCTGCTTTTCTGCTTGCACGGGCACATTTGGCCTTTGTTTATTCTGCTGTGTTTCTGTTTTGCTGCTCTGAAGCAACTGCAGAGAAGAAAGAAGGGAGAATGAGAAAGTTTCTGTTGTATTTTATATTAATCTGAGGGTTTATCCATCCTCACTGTCACTGGAGCAAAAATATGATCTTACCTCCTAGAACTCCTGATGTCTTCAGGGAAAGAAAGAAGGCACCCTTTGCTTTTAATTATTTTCCTTTTATTTTAAATGAACAGTGATTTTTTACCGTGGAACAGTAGGAAATCTGTACGATTAGTCTAAAAGGTGAGCCAGACCTCAAACAAAGGAAATATGAAAGCCCTCTGTGGGTTGGTTGTGGTTTTTTATTGTGCTTTTTTTCAGATTCCTGCTGTGCCTCAGGCTTGCAAAAGAGTGCAGAAAACCTAACACCTCACTTTCTTAGATAACAGTGGAGGCAACAAAAAGCTGTTTTTTTTTCTTTTGAGAGTTTAGGTGCAATTCATAGAACTGATGTATGACATGCTGTTCCTTTGTAAAAGTACCAAGAATATTAAAATACTCCCATTATCAGTGCTTAGCCTCAAGCTTCCTTTAATGATCCTACCACATCTTGTAAGAACTAGAACTAAATTGAGTATGTGACTTCAGAAGGTAGCTACACAGTGACAATTAATGGTTCTTGTCAAAGTCCTGTGCAATCAGTATCCATGAATTATGACATCTAACCACTAGCCCTTTTAATCTCCACTAAAGGTTTTCGGGTTCCTTATTAAAGCATCAATCTGTGGCTCTGATGTGTCCCCTCAAAAGAAAAAATAAACAACTAATCAAGTAGACAGTGTTCTTTGTGGTTTAATTCAAAGGCTGCTGTTGTACATATATTGCATTTATATGCTAATATCAGTTCATCAGACATTTAGACATGTATTCTTTTCATCTATATTTTGTGTCCTCGTTATTATGTCAGTCTGCTGTTGAACTTTCCCCCGTTCTCCATTCAGAGAAAGTGGCTAATACAGTCAGCTAAGCAGATGAAAGAGTTATGGAGATAGGAGTTGGATCCTGCTGTTCTTGTTTTACTCACCAATAAAAGTCGTGCAACTTTAAAAACAAAATTGAAGTAAAATAACTCTTAACAATGATATGAGCAGCAAAAAAGAGCTTGTAAGTGGTCCATAACAAGAATGAACAAGCTTTGCCTTCCTCTATGGGGTTTCTTTTTTAATGTGCAGTATCTGATCCTGGTGCCTTTTCTGATTCAGAGAATAACTATAGATGTGCTTGAAACTTGTGAGACTTAAGAGCTGAGATGCATTTATTCCTGGATTTGGTTTGAAGAAGCCAGGCTAGCAGTTTCTTTGCCCATGTTCTCCACATGAGTGGCTTTTAATTTTTCTGTGATGTTTACTTTTCCTCCATTTTAGCTTGTGGTCCTGCCATTTTCCATCTAAATGTTACCATCTAGACCAGTTCACATCATCCAGTCTTCTAGGCTGCACCACTGAGTCATAGGAAACTGATTCAATGCAATATATCAGCCAGGTCTCTGCCACCAGCATGGGTGGTGGCAGGGGCTGGAAGTAGATCTTACTCTAATGTGTGGTGTGTCCTGCATTTCTAGTATTATTCTGTCTTGATCAGAGCACTGTCGTGGCAGGTTTGAAATTTGGGATGGCTACAGTGGTTTCGCTGTGATTCCTTTAAAAAAAAATAAAAGATGCAGCAAATCCCTTGTCTCTTCTCCTTTACTGAAAAACGGGCTTACTGTGGATCTGAGAGAGGGCAGGTAAAACCTAGTCAAAACCTCTTTTGCTGGTACACAACTGTCATGAAGTCACAGCGGGTACTCTGATTGTTTTAATCTCTTTCCTTTCTGTTTTGTCTTCACCCCCGACCTTCTCCAGCAGCATGACGGTACTTCTGGCCTCAACTCACCCATATTACTTTATCTACTGCTGATTAATTCTGGAGACTTTCAAGGCCTGGATTCCTTTTTTTTTTTTTTTTTCAATAGTGAGCTTCTGTCTTTGGCAGAGGATGTTGTGCTTGTTTGATGGACAAGCTTCCATGTGCAAGACTTCTGCATAATAGCTGCTTCTGAAAGGCTAACACTTCCTGAGTAGAAAATCTGTAAAGGGTTTGACCTTCAGACTTATCCTAAAAAGCTTTAAATTCCTCATGAGTTCAGGAAGCTCAGTTCAGCGCTAAATCCAGAAGATCCAAGGCACTTCTGTGATGTGTCTGCTTGTCCAATTTATCTGAGTGAATTCCTAAGCTAAGACAGGAAATTTCTTAGAGGCAGGCTTTCACATATGGTTTACAATAGTAGGCATACACCAATGGAAAAAATGCATTGATAACACCAGAATGGAAAAAGATGAATCATTTCTTAAAAAGTAAAAGATGGAAACTCTTTTTTATAGATAAGTGCAGAGGAAAGCATTTCACCCTTCAATTCCTGAACGAATTTTAGCATCCTAATTAGAAGATTAATTATCTCTGTATACTTCATTCAAGTCTTGCAGTTATTTTCCCTGTTCTTAATTGGTGATGTGGTTTGACATTACCTTGTGCCAATGTAGTCAATAATATTTTAGAATTAGTTAAATCCAACTTTAATTGGTATTGTTCTGTAATAGCAACAGATTGATTTTGATTTCTCCCCCACCCCATTTCTTTTTCACAGCAACTCCACTTCTGGAGTATTAGAGAAACAATATCTAATTTTTGATCCATTTTGCTGGTGGATCCTATCTCCGTCAGTCAATAAGAAACATTTACTGTGGTAACTTCTGCAAAGGAAATGAAATCTGTTTTATAACTGGACCTGCAAAACAGAAAGTTCTGCCTCAGAGGCAGACAAATGTCACTCATACCCAAAATCACGAACCATATAGAGACGTTTTGGTATATTGTTTTACTTTCCCATTATCTACGCCTGACTAAGGTAACCTTTCACTGTTCCAACCTGCTGATTCCTTCTCTTTCTGGGTTCTTACTGCTTGCTTGCACCACCTATTCCTCTACATGTGCTAACTACCCTTTGTAAGCCTTTGTACAATTAATACAGTTCAGTTTATTTCAGAGCAAATGCTGCAGTCCTCATTTCATTTAAAGTTGCTGTGTCTGTTTCAGACGAGGAGAAAGGCTTGCCTGGCTAAATTCCATGTATATTCCCCGGCTCTCTCGGGCTGCCATTCAGTGATGCAGTAAATGCAGCTCTATGGTTCATAAATACAAGAGAGCAAGTTCTGTGACTGCATTGCACTTATCACTGATTGAGTTAAAATTCATCTTCCGGTTTTGTTGAAAAAGCCTTGATTGGCTAATTTCCTACCAGCAGGCTTATGCTTAATACCAAATCAGATATCATCTGTCTGCCCCATTCTAACTTTATGCTGTTTCAACAGTTGTCTGTTCTCCCACAGTGTCATGTAATTGGCATTGTACCATAAAGTTACTGTCATGCACTCTGGCAATACATCAGAAATGTGATTATAATGCAGGGTGATACAACCATACATATATTTAGGATCAGCAAATTGTGGAACCGCTGCATGACCTTTTCTTGCATGAGATATATTATCGTGTTCTATGTACTTTACTCTGATGTCTTTAGATAATAGTAGCAATAACACTCTGTGTTGTGTGTCACTGAAACAGAGAAATGCTCTGTTATTAGATCGTTTATTAAAAACAATGGAGATGAGATCAAGTCCGTCTCTTACAGTAGAAATATGACATAGTGCATACTCTAATATTTTCAAAGCCACCTGTTTTGTTTTGATTATTTTTTTTCAATGTACAATTGCTCTGGTACCTTCTTAAGGCAGATCCTGAAGGTATGCCTCAGCACTAGGACGTATGAACATGATTTTGATCATTTTTGCTCATCAATCAGATTGCCATTTTTACTGTTTTGATGCGCTTTTATTTTGACTAAGTTTGAGATAGAGAATCTGCTCAGAGCAGAATAGATGAATGATACCTGCTGTGATAATGCCTGTGAAAAGAAGAGCAATCCAAAGTTTTTAATGGTTCCATTTATTAAGCATACCTCTTTCCAGTCTCCTTCCCCATGAAATATGCAGTGGGAAGCAATTGTGTAAAAGAATAGAAGGCAAAGCTCGAGGACATACATAGTTAAATGTTATAGATATGATGATTTCTACCATTTCAGGATGTGGAATATGAAATGTTATTGATACCATGTGTAGGTGAACATACTGCCTCATCTATCTGTATTGTTCTCCTTACCTACAGAGTTGTTGATCAACACAGCTAGTTTTGACTACTATAAAATACCACCTTTATCATCTGATCAGTGCAGCCTAAGGTAATACACCTTGTCAGCAACTGGCTTGCTGTGGAAGATTCACAGGTGGGAATGAAGGGGTTTATACTTCAAATCCTGTGGTTATGGTTTGATTGATTCTCCTCCAACATCTGTCTTTACTACAAAGCAGTTTCTGCTCTTTACTGTTCATGAGACAAACTGCCTGAGTAAGGCTAACGCATACATAGGCTGACATCTTCTAAAAAGAGAGCTGTGCAGAAAATACTACGAAAGCCTGTAGTCAAGATGGAGCCCAAATACAAATTGTTGACTTTTGCTCTTTTTCTGCATATTCTTGGTGCGCATAACCAGCATGTGTATTTATGTCTTTATTCCAAAGGTATCCACTATCATATAATTTGAGCATGTCCTGAAAAATAGTGATGATAGGTTGGGCAATGGAAAGTGTGCCAAATGAAGTGCAACTAGCAACAGTGAGATCCAACAGAATGAAGGAGTGTGTGGCTGAATACTGAGAATGGTTTGCTATTAGGGAATTCTAGTTATGGAGTAAATATGCAGAGTAAGCCCCTTTGCTGTTTCACTTGTAATTATGGTAGTTTGCAGAATCCTGTTCCAGGGGTGCTTTTCCGTGGGTAAGAACAAGGCTAATGGACTAGCTGAGTACAATTATGACCTGCCATTCCTACTTTTTCCAAAAACAATAAATCATTCTAATGCTATGCCCTTGCCAGACGAGGTACAGCTGAGACACAAAGATGATTTCAGAGCCATGTTTCAACTTCAAGTAGAGTGCTTAAGTTTTTCGGTGTCCTGTTGAACGAGCAGGCCATGAAAAGGAGGTCCTTGGGAAAGGCTTCCAGAGAGCTGTCTGCTGCCAACTTGCATCTTTAAATCTGTGCAAATAATGTAGAAGGCAGTATTTGTGTGAGTATCAGGAAAAGCAAGTTTTGATTCCTACATATGAAAAGAAGATAATATACCTGTAATAGGTGCAGAGAAAGTAGAAGAGAAGACAGTGAAAGAGAACTGCAGCACTAGGTTTTCCTACAGGAAAAGTGCTTACAGCCAGTCTTCCCTGTAATGATATGAAATCTATGCAGATCAGCTGTACTTGCATGTGTTAAAGAAAAGCGAAGATCTATAAATTTACTGTAGTCCAATCATAATGATCAGAGGTTGCAGTGTGTGTGTATACGTACAATATATATTATAAATGAAGCATCCATTTCCATTTCAACACTAATACTCAGTAAGCTGGTATTCATCAATATATGTTTCCTAGCAGATCAATATCTAATCTGTTTGCCAATTTATTTGTAGCAGGAGGGTGCATCAGACTGATAATTTTCTAGTCAGTCTCTTGTGTTAACTGAAAAGAAAAGGAAGAAAGTATTTTTACTGTTACAGACGAATGAAATATTTCAATGCAGATAAAATGCTTTGCATTCTGATCTAACTAAGCAAGCAGAGAGCCAAATCTGTTATTTATATTAGAACATTAGATATTTTAGGAGTGGAAGATGCATCGTGTTAGATTAATGTAGCTATTTTATTTAAATTTGCATCTACCCAGTAAGGGAGCAGAGATAATTCAGTGCAGGAGCAGATGAAAAACATGTTACAGCAGCACAACTGGGAATTTGTGTCACATAAATGAAAGGAAGTCTCTAGTACAAAAGATGCTGTAGCAGCTCTTGGCTTTCACTGTGTGAGTAGATGGATGAGTGTTTCTGTGACTCCTGAAGCTGGAAGGTTTATGCTGCATTAACGGGAGTGTTTTCATCTGGTTGCATGGATCACATCCAGCATTTGGCCAGGATGGCTAGAGCTGGAAATCTGCCAACTATTACACTCTGCTATTTAGAAACAAAGTGAAAAAGGCTTTTTTTTTCAGGTTCGCCGTGCAACTGACGTTTTTAAAAAGATGATCTATAAAATTCCCTGAGTGCCTGGGAAGGTATGTGGGAATGGATTGCCAAAAGTAGCTGCCTCACATGCCCATTCCTAATAGCATTTCCTATTGCCATTGTTGGAACCAGGATACCTAGGTGGAAGTGTTTTGGGACGTTTCTTGCATTCTCTCTGTGGTTCACTGGAAAAGTCAGGCTCATTCAAACCTACTGTCGCTTTGGATTATTTTTCTTCTTTTGAAGGAATCCGAGGCACTTTGGGGCATCTTCAGAAATTGTTGTTATGGCATGACATTTAATGTGATTTCAAAAGAGTCTTACATATTTAAAAGGAAAACAACCTGCTCTCTGAAGGTTGGGATTGCAATGATCTCTTTTCAGCATGGACATTCTCTATATATGGCATTCTGCAAATTATATATTCTGTTTCACAGAATGACTGTATTTATTACCAGAGGAAAATAGATTATTAATTACAGCCAAAGGCTGCTTTGATTAAATATACAATTAATTAGCTATGCTAAGCCCATCCCAAAGCTCCCAATATTTTCAGCTGGATGGTTTTTCTAGTACTTTTAATTAAAATTGTTCTAAAAAGCCACAAGTTAGCTTCACGTGCACTTAAACTGAAGTTAGCTCTTCAGTTTTTTGCTGGTTTCTGTATGCCATCTAATTAATTTGTAGTGATTAAATGCACATAAAATCATCTGAAATACAAGGTAATTTGTATGGAACAGATATGGAACAGTGGAGAGCTTTTACTAGTCCTTGGCATGATTGTTTTGTCTTTGGAAAATGATTTTGAAAGGCCGTAGATGAAGCAATGTGTTTTGATGGAGCAAATGTGGAAAAGAGCGTACCAACCAGACACAGTGACAAAAGCAGCAGCAGAGACTTACAGAGATGGAGGTGTTTGCTTTTCAGTGTGCAGCTTGTCTTTGTTTCTGGAGATGCAGGCTCCTTGTCGTCTGTCCTCAAAGTTTGGGAATCTCACCTAAATTCCTCTGTGCTGTCTGGCGCTCTGCATCTCACTCCTGTTTTGATGAACTGACTGCTGCGTGGCTGGGAAGTGGCTTAGAGCTATGTTTTCCTTCATGATTTATGAATAAAGTTAGGGTTGAGTTTTCCAATGGGACAAAAAAATCGAAGATCTCCTACAAAAATCCACTGGTTGTGTTTTTCTGGGTGCCATCAGTACTCTTGAAATCTCTCTCATTACTGCTGAACTATTTTCAGTGGAGATGTCTGAGAAATTTGTCGATACTGAAAACTATCCTTAAAGGGAAGAGGGTCTTTGTCTTTTGGAGTCCCAAATGCCTGGGATTTTTGGCAGCTCCATGCATGTATGTGGGTGTGGTAGCAGGCCCTTTATGTCACACTAGCGAAAAGTTAAAGAAATAAAGACTGGGACCAGGTCAGAGGTGCGTTATCACTGGCTGGAGCACATGTCGTTCCAAAGACTGGAAGGGCAGCCCCTACAGGCCACAGTGATGAGCAAGGAGGGGACTAGAGCAGACGTGTCCAAGTACACTTTGCTCAGGGAGGTGCTTCGTCTTTGTGTCCCTCACCAGCTGCTTCTGCAGTTGTCCTTTTCATGTAGTGGCAGCAGAGCTACCCAGCGCACACAGCCTGTGCCCTTGTGGCTAAAACAAAGTCCCATAAAGGTTTGAGCCCTCCAAACTCCAGCCTTGGATTCAGATCATCTGTTTCCTGGTGGACACTCCAGCCACAAGCCGAGTGTTTTATCAGACCCATGAGCCTCAAGTGGTGTGGTCACTTGCCACAAGATGTGTGATCACATGGTAACATTCTGTTGCTTTGTTACTGTTTTGTTTTTTAATTCTCATGTTTTGTCTTTGCTTTCTGTGTGGTTCCCATGAACAACATGGGCCAAAGATGCAAGCGATTTTTAATGGTAAAAATACTTATTAACAAAAAGGCAGTGAGAGAGTACAGGAGAGGGTGGTAGAGGCAACATGGAAGGAAATTTGATTTTTTTAGCTGAAGGAGGAGTCAAGCAGTGTAAAGACAATCTCCAATGTCCTCTGGTGCAACTTTAGTGTGCAATTACACCATTCTGGAATATGAGCTGCTCTTCTGTCTTATTCCCTCTTTTTCCTTCTCTTGAAGGCAGCAAAATTCTGCCGGACAGCTTTGATGAAGTTACTGCAGGGTGAGGAAGTTAAGGTCCCACATAAGGATAAGCTGTGCATTGTAACAAAACAATAAATACTGTCTCCAGAACTACTGCCTTACTTTTCATAGGGCTTCATACCTTTTTGTTCTTTTTTACCTGTTGTTAATGTCTTTTGCCAAAAAGAAAGCATAACTTTGTTTGGATTGATATTAGTATTCTTAAATGTGCCACAGGAGAAGTAGCAAATTGATATTCAAGTTCCTAGCTGGATGCTGGATCACCCCTATCATGTCTCTGCACAGATAGTTTGTCATAGCACAGTCTGTGTCCTAATCTCATGTTTTTAATGTATATGAGCCGCCAGCTTTTAATGGTACATTAGCTTAATTTGTACTTGGCAAAAATTATGTTCCAGTTTTGCACATCTTAGTCTATAAATATCTTTATACTTAAGGGGAAAAATATTCTGGCCTCCCATCAAATATGCCTCTAACTTTTTTCACAAAACTTTTTTTTTTTCTAAATTACAATTAATTTTATATGTCACAAACCTCGTTTCACATGCATGTTCCATAGGGCTAGTTACTGTATATAATGACATAACATTCTAGCTTTTTCTCTTCATCCGGACTTCTTCAGTCCATTCTTTTGACACAGAAGGGAGTTTCTGAATGTGTCAAATGCCTTGCAAATGGTCATTTCAAAGCCTTTCTCATGGAGTGTGACAAAGAACAGACTCCAAGCACAAACAGGCATGTGCTACACATCACAAGTTAAAAGCAAACCAGCATAGTAGTCCTGACCCAGCTGTATCCATGTGCTACAGCGTGCAAGTTGAAGTATGCAGAGACCCCGTCCTTGTGGTTAACTCTGCCTGTATCTCTGAGCTGTGTTACTGAAGCCGAGTGTCAGAAACCTGAGGGCAGAGCCGTTGCTGGTGCCAGCAGGGTGCCAGCCGGCTGCAAAAGGAACGTGCCAGCGAATGGAAATGGAGCCATGCAAAGCGCTCCCAGCTGGGAGATGGTCTTTGCAGTTGTTGTATTTTCCAGGAGCTGTACCTGCAAGCCATTTACATCTGTATCTGCCAACTGGTGTCCAGACCTTAAATGGAGTCCTTCAGATGTCAGATAGAAATGCAGATACTCTGGCACAAGAACTGTCCTATTTCTGCTAACGCTGTTCTGCATTTCCCCTCTCGGTAACGCATCCAATACCAGTATTAAACATTGGTGACACTTGGAGATACATGAATGAGGGTCAAATGTCAGTCATAAAGTTATTGCTTTGTGCTGTTGCTGCAGCTTTTATCAGACTTCAACATCTGTCCTTACACCTGCTTGCTTTGTGACTGTGCTCTTTTTGGGGATTCAGAGTGCTATTGCAAAGATGAACTCAGCCAGACAGTGTTTCTGAGGTGTAGTGCAACAAGTGTGCATCATTCTTGGAGGTAGTGCTCTGCATATATGGCAAAAAAATAATCTTCTGTTCTATAAAACTAAATAAATAAATGAATAGTTCAGTAGAAATCAATAATCGGGGTGGAACACTACTGTTTTACCATAACCGTAACAACAGGCAGGGAAAAAGTCAAAATATAGTCAAGTTAAGTGACTGTGCAAAGATGACAGGGCCAAGCCAGTGATAAAGGCAGACCTTGGGCACTCTCAGTCCTGTACTGTCTAATTCACAGCTCTGCTTCATTTTTTTGTAACATAAGTTTTAAATCAAAAAATACTCATTGTCTGAGTGCAAGAGCTGGCACAATACGTATTTCCATCATAGCTGTTCTGGGCTTCAGGATACATACCTGACACCTTTACAGCCTCTTTGAAACCCAGCTCATTACGATCTTTTGTGTAAATCCTTCTAAATTCATAGATAATTGACAAGACAGGCTCTGAGGGGCTTACAGCCAACTATGTTAGTGAAGCTGCTTTAGGAAGTCCAAGTGGTGCTGAGAAGCCTAATATACTATGGGAGAAAAACAAAAGATTGCCTGTGCACAGCAGCAGCTATACTAAATGAAATACCTCACTTGTTTTCTATTTTATTTTTTCACTAAATACCCAAAGGCAATAATACACTTTCTGGATTAACAGCCTGTAAAATATTATTCTGAAAAAATAAAGCCATCTTTGAGCTAACTTGTGGCAACACAGAAGGCGTCAAGAAGCCGTGGAGTCTCCGCTGTGATGTACTTGTGTAACTTGAAATCATGCTGAGTGAACGCTTTTTTCTACTTTTATAAGCACGGGAAGAATAATTTCTGTCCAAGACTATTAATCAGACCTCATCCTGGGAAATATGTTTACAACACCCTTGAATACTACTGTCTATTAATAGAGATATTCTCCTTGGATTACCAAAAGCCATAATAAAATATCTTTATAATTTTTCAGCATTTAAAAAAATCTGTTCTTTTCCTGTCTTCACAGATTTTATTTCAATGCCTGATTTTTTGTCTCTAAATTTTGTCTCTAACCAGCTCAATTCTCTAGACTCCCTGTTGTCATTGGAGAGAGGTGGCCATTTACAGAGGGTGATTCAGCTCACCCACAGCTAGTTTACATCTCTGACTCACCCTCTCCTCCCCTCTCTTGTCTTTGATTACAGGAGTTGTGAGATTACAATTGTAGTTGTGCAGTAGCTCAAGACCTGTATTTGCAGCTATGCACCTAGATAACCCTACCCAACCTTGTGTGTGTGGAAAACCTTTATTTCTGTATCTTTCTGTTTGCTTTTTTCCCTAGTACCTCCCCAGTTTTTATGTCTTCTGGCATTTGCAAAGAGGCAGATGTACCACTGCTTCCCTTTTTTTTAGACACCTGTTTTAGATTTAAGTGTGAGTGGATAAGATTGGTGTCCTAAATGGAAAGTCAATACAGTCAGCAGTTGGCTGCGCAAGCAGTTTCTCTGGTTGCTCTGTAACTTAGTCTAGGCGATACCACCTAGGTTACCTGAAGACTGGTCTCCCCTAAATCTTACAAAAACTGATGTGAGGTTGGTGGAACTGCGAACTTTCACCCATTGACCAGCAGCTGGTCCGTGTCTTCAGACGGACATGCAGAAAATTAATTATCAGAATAGGTAGCCATGGTAGCCAAGTTAGATGACACAAGGGGAATATAAATCTTTTTTTTTTTTCAGGTTGTGTCAGACTTGATTGTAGAATCTTGTGAGCTGCTTGAAGCCTCTTACTGGCAATAGTATAGATTAAACTGAGATGGAAGAGAGTGCTGGATATTTGCTCCTTATTCTCATGCTGCCAATGCTTTGTGATACCAAAGGATGCCCAGAGTGTAGTCCTTGTTGAGTGTAGTCCTTGTTGATTTTATTGTGGTGAAGCAAAAGTCTCTTTATTTCTAAGGTTGAACACGGTTAAATAGGAAAATCTTAAGGACTCTGAAATTCAGTTTGAATTTTCCTGAGAGTTGATGTGGCTCATAGAAGATCATTTGAGGGTTAGTGTCCCAAATAAGAGATCACTTGAGGCTTTGAGGTGTATTCCCTCCCAGAAAGGTGACCTTTCTTAAAACTGAAAGATCACTTAATATTTTTGTGTGTGTTCAGGAATCAGAGCTCAGTTTTGATTGTGTTGTGTATGCTTAACCTACTCGATGCCCCATCTGATGTAAGACATAGCTACTACTTGGTGACAAAATTGAAACCAGCATAAATAGTTATTCTTGCAATATTAAGGTAAGCCTAATGTAGGTCTGCATCAGAGAAGTTTAGCTGCAAATGCAAGGTGTTTAGTAATAAAAGTGATTGCTGTCTTCTTCTTCAACCTGAAGACCTGGTTGTCTTACTGTACACCACCCTTGGTCCAGGTAGTTGCATGAAGTACAACCTAAGGGGAATAGTCACAGTCATTTTATCACAGTCTGCCCCTTTTGAAGATATTCTTCCTTTGAGAGAAGATACAATCTGCGTCAAGCAGAAAAGTTTAAAAACCTCTCAGAAGGATTTGCACAGGTACATGTTTTGAGTGGAGGGGAAAAGCACCTGAAGAGTGAAGGGGTAGGAGATGGGATTTGAGTGGAGCACAGGCAACGTGGAGGGAGAAGGCAATTGCCTGTAGGGTAAATAACCCTAACATTTTAATAAAGGTGATTTCTGAAACAGCGTTTTTCAGTGATCCGATTTTTAGCACAACCCGCAGAAGTAGTTTTACTGGCATAACTGTGAGGCAAGGGACACCAGTGTTCAGCGGAGTTGTAGACAAGATGAACAGGGAGATTTGCTGGCCTAGTTTAGCATGCAGGAGATGGTAGAATAAAATTAAATGGTGCATCTATGCTTAGGATCATTGTGGGATTTGCTAGACTTCAAGTTCAGCATGCACATGGAAGGTGTTAAAGTACAATTTGAAGAAAAAGATGATTACATGTAGGGGAGGCAAAGGGCAAGTGGGATATAATGAATCACAGACTAAGCGGGGGCAGATGGTTACAAAGCCAGGCTAACCTGATAGACTTTTTGATTAGCAAATGCCTTATCTTGACAAAGAATATGTAGTAGGTCCTCTTTATCTGGACTTGAGATAAACAAGAATATCTGATGTGGTATTATAGGGGAAAATATTAGCTAAAGTGAAACAGAAGTGGTTAGATAAGCGGTCGTAAGGAGGATGTGGAGTTGACACTGGAGGAATATCTATCTACATATAGTGTTAAAAAGGAAAGTGAAAGGCTGAAGAGAGGTTATTGCTGGAGCTCCAGAAGGATTTGTCTTTGCAGTGATCTTATTTAATACTTTTATTAGTGACCTTTGCAGAAATATCAGCAAATTTCACCTGCCAATTCCTAATGACATGTCTAATGTCTTCTAAAATACCAATGGCTTCAGCAGTACTGGGAGGTTTACCTGGGAACCCTGGGGGGAAAAAGGAGGAGGGCAGGAGGGGAAAAGGCTAAATATTGAGTGAAGAAGGTGGAGGAAAAAAAGATTAATGCTGTAATGAGTCGTGGTTTAGGAAAGTACAGTAATCTCATTTGCTCTCCTACCAGGAGATTTCCAAAAGCAGCTGTTGTGCCCATTTGACTGGGATGGAGAGAGCATTTCAGAAGAGTAGTCTTCATCTACCCACACTAGTTCCTTAACTCCAACCCTACTTAATAGCTGGTTAGATAATATTTAATTACTTAAAATCATAGCTCCAGAAAGTGGTGTATAATTTCTTGCATTCCAAAATGACCAGTAACCAGATGGAAAGACTCCCTTGCAGAGTGAAAGACTTGATTTCATACTCACTTATGCTGAGTTCAGCTTTCACAATTTCTAAGCAAATGACTTATTCATTAGGCTACTGTGTGACCAGGCAGCTGCTACTGCCCCCAGTCCTTACTGTCTTCATTTTTTAAGGGAAAGTCTTGTGTTCCATTGGTTTTCTTACTTTTAAAGAAGTCTGGCTGACAAGCCTGGGCCTGGAGTAAAAGGGAAGACCTGGTGGGAAGAAATGGCTGCTTAAATGCCCAGCTTTGATGGCAGCTCCAGAAGTGCCTTTTGAGTTTGCTGCCAGCGTTTTGTGCACGATGTCTCTTTGCTTGCCCTGTAGACCATACGCATCTCCTGCCTGAAAACCTCTGAGGGGCTCCATGTCTCCTCCTACCCAGACAACAGAGGGTGAAATGAGGATACCGAATCCCTTTTTGTACTCATGCACCTCATCTGCTGATCAGGCGTGAGGATGTCAGATGGGACAGCGTTGCTCTCTCTGAGATCACAAGCTGCTCCAGGTGATCCCTCTCTCGCTCAACAGAGCCGTGCGATGTACTGGATGTGATGGCTTGCCTGCCGCTCGTTCCCTCTGGCTGCAGCAGGCATCAGGGGGAAGCTGAAGGATAAGATGGCATGGCTGGGTACCCGATCTCACCATTTCTGGTTTTTCCTAAGGCTGAGTTTTGGAGGGTGAGATGAGGGAAAAAAATGTGTGTTCTGGATGTGTGTAAAGTAGCACTGGCTACCTTAGCTGTGCCTTAGTGAGACCTGCACTGACAACTGAGTATGATGGTATTTCCATTTGCTATTAATGAAAGCACTTGAGGCCAGTATGCAAATTCTTTCCATCAAAAATCTTCTTCTCTGAGAATCTCCATCAAGAGTAGATTTGTCTCTTACATATGTAAATATTGAATTTCCACAGAGATTGAAACTTGTAGTCCCTTTTCTCAGACATTTTGCTTGTTGTCTAACAGAATATCAATAATTAGCTGCAAAGTAGTCACAGTGAGAAACAAAACCATGAATATTAACTTGGCAAGTTTATTTTTAGATTGTCTGCCTGAAAAGCTACCTGTGCCATTCCTGGCTGGAATCTCACCCAGTATTTTGTCTCTCTTATAGGAATAGTAATCGAAGAATTTACTTTATTCTGAGACCTTGGAGGCAGACCTGAAACACAGCGAACAAAATGGTTTATGTTTGGAACAAGGAATGATGCTATGAGGGTTGGAGACCTGTGGCGGGGTGGTTCACTCTTAGATGTGGAAGCTGGCCAAATTTCCCCAGTGGCCTGGCCTTTCTGCCACGGTTCCACGTCAGCGACTGAGCCCAACAAGTGTCAGGACGAATTCAAATAGCAGAATTGATTGCTGGGAATGATTTATGCCTGTCTGCCTCTCCTCGGGTGGGGAAGGTTTGTTTAAATTTTGCCCTGCCATTTTCAACTGGCTTCAGACATTTCTCAATTTATTGGAAGTCTCTGCTTTTCAGCTGCCGTTCTTTTCACCGATAGCTTTATGCTATGACATTTTACTTGACTAGCTTGTAAAGCCAGCTTACCATGAAAGTTTAAAGGAACCTGGTTTTCTTAAAGAATTTATCTCTCTGCAGTAACATGAAAGCTACTCTCAAGTCCTACATGATGTGGGTTTTGAAACAGGAGCCTGTTTGATTTTAAATTTAAGGGGGAAAATATTCTTTTCTCCAACTGAGCCTTTCTAAAATATAACCTTTTCAACAAGTAAGCCGGGAGGAAACCCTTAAATCCAGGTACAGCTAAACTGTTAAGAGCATCTAGAATTAGGTCTTGATTGAAATTTGCACTTGGATACTATATATCCATCCAGGTGCAGGTCTACCCTGCTCTTCCCTGACTGGGTGTTATTCTTCTAAGTACAAATACAGACTCTACAAGCTGTGACATCGCAACATTGTATTTTGGTTTCTTTAAGTAAAAATTTTATGTTTTGCAACAGTTTCTTGCCACCTACTAAAGAAGGCTGCAGGAGTTAATGTAAACAAACACTATGAGGCAGAAGTCATGGTTAGATGGCAAATATGACATTTTAAAATCTGGCTGTGAGGTTCAATTAAGAAATTCAGTTGAGAAGTGTTACCTTTCAGTGTTGCTGATTTTGCTGAAATGACTTAATTTGTTCAGGAACTTTGCTTTTACAAACACTATGCTGTTTTTAAAGCTTATTAAAAGCATTTCTAGATAGTCAGCTGTTGCTCTATCATTCTTTTATAAGCAGATATAGAACTTATATCTGCCTTTGTAAAATAATCCTGTACATATAATTTGTGTATTGCTAGCAGGAATTTATGGCACCTAGCACGTCTCCTTTAATATATAATGTAAAAAAAAAAAAAAAAGACATTTCTTTTTTCACTGTTATCTACCTTTTTAACTTTATGAAATGTCATATAAATTACAAAAAAGAAAAACACTTTTTAAAAGGATTTTTTTCCTGAGACAAAACAAAGACAATATTGCCCTTGTCTTGAAATCCCACAGTGTGCCGTAGTTGCAATATTTCCATTGTCTAGGCCATAAACTTTATTTTCAATCGTGTCTATTTTAATACATGTCCCCTTATAATCCATTGTCTAAATTCTCAGCACAGGCATATAATAATCACTATTTTTACTGCAGCAATATCCAGAAGGCTGTATATAATTTGGGGCTCTGTGATGCTTGATACTGTATAATCAAAAAGAAACAGTCCTTGCACATAGGTCTTTTTTCCTAAATAAGTAAGTATAGGAGGTATAAAGTGTGGATTACAGTATTTTTTTCAGTGTTTTAATTAAACTGTTCATGCCAGTTTTACAGAAGATAATCAAAAGGCTGTCAAATAATCTCATTACATATTAAAGGATAACTCTGTTGCTCAGAAGAGAACGAATTACTCTGTTCCTGATGTTAAAAGGTCTTTTCTGCTCTGTGTGCTAAACTGCACCATCTGATGTCAGTGCATTGAAAGCAGCAAGAATTGCCCACATGTATCCAAAGGCCAGGTATTTCTCTGAACAGTTAACACAGAGATTCTTCTAAATCTGTTTGGATTTTAGTGATATTTGTAGTATTGCAAGGCGATGGTACAAATCTGATTCACGCAGCATGTTCAGTGGCCAGTTGACTGCACAGCCTTGGCTACAAGCCATGTGTAAGCTCCCTGCCGTATTTTTTGGCCATTTGGTCCTTAACAGCATTGCCGTGCCTTGGAGAGCTGGAACAGCAGCTCTGACACAGTCTTGCCAGACACCCAGAACTGCCTGGAAAAAGGAAACTGATGAATGTTGTGTGAACTTCCTCGGTAAATGCCCTTTGCTGATGTTTGGAGAGCCCATTGGAAAACCAAACCAGCTTCTTCATTCTCTCCCAAAGCCAGCATGGAGGGGCTTCAAAAGTAGACTCCATGCAGAAGAAGGTTCCCTTCGCAGGTGTTAAGTACTAAAGCTGTACAGAAGTGGCTGCTGCAGAGACCAAGCCCAAAAAGATAAAGGGAGTAAAAGGAGGAAGAGAAAGATAAGGGAAGGAAGCCAAAGAGGCAAATGGAGCAAAAGGGAAGGAAGTGGTGAGGGAAGGCAGAGATATGGACAGATGAAGGAGAGAGACACTCCAGAAGGAAGAACAGACAGAAAAACACTGGGACAGAAATAGCAGCTGTAATTGATTTTCAGCCAGGAAGGAGCTGTAGCTCCTACTACTGAAGACGTGTATACAGCCGTGGTGCTGTAAAAATAAGGTAGTATTAGGCTGGTCCTAGTTTTCAGATCCCTTCTCATTTTTCCTGCTAAGAAGGAATGTGGAAATTAAACTTCAGAAACTGACAACTTAAAATATTTCTCTGACAATGCAGTAAGCCATCACTCGGCAGAAAATTAAAGTAATCCTACATGACTAAATGGTCTCTGAAGGAATATTGAAGGAGGAGAGAGAGAAACAAAAGGGAAGAAACAGACAAAACTATTTTATAAGATATCTCTATATATACATCTACATGTCGTTTCTTTTATATATGTTGTGTTTAACTGTGTACAAGCATACAGTCATTCATATTACTTGCTCTCTTGGATGTTAGTATTACCTGCTCTCTTGATCTTCAAATAAAATTTGTTGCTAAACTTCCCTAAGAGCTACTGGGAACTTTCTGGTACAAAAGCATCTGATGGGCTTTTAAATTGCAGGTGAGGCCCCATCACTAACTTCATTTTATCAAATGAGTGGTTCCTCTGAATTCACATTTTCTTCTTAGAAAAAGAGATCAAAGAATTTGCCATATGTCATGTTTCAGAGGCAGGATGATGTTAAACTTCATTTTATTCTATTGCTGTGTCAGCCCCCATTGCTGAGCCACTGAAAATACATATGAGCTTGTGAAAAGCATTTTTAAAACATTTAGTCTTGTAAAAAGCTGGAAGGAAATTTTGCAAGTACTATTACACACAAAAAAAATATTGCCAATATGCTTCTTCTGGAGTAAAGCCATGAAAATCAATGGAGAACAACAGTGTCAAACGAGTGTCAAGGCAACATGAGAAAAGAATGGAAAAATAAAGATCTCTGAGTTTTATTTCAAGAGAGGAGGAGCCTGTTCTATTCCTTCAAGATAACAATTAAAACAGGTACACAGTGAGAAAGGCATGTTGAAGTTGAGCAAGTCTGTTGTGCGTTCATTGAAGAAAAGCAAGTGCAGATGCTTTTAGGGAGCCCTCTAACCTTAGTACTTCATCTCGTTGCTGCCCCAGCAGGACAAGGGGTTGGTTAGATGTGTGGCAGCACCTGTGGATGCCCAGGGTTTCAGTGAGGGGTGGGACCAGGCTCAGCACTGATGTTGAGTTTAACATTTCTGCTGTTTTGCAGGGTGAAACACTGGCACACGGAGCACCCTCTTGGCCAAGGCAAAACTCTACTTCCTGGAGAGGCTGGAGGCAACGTGCTGTCAGCTGCTTTTCTCTGCAGCTTTCAAGAGCCAGCCCAGTGCATTGGTGCTTGCTGGTGGATGTACTGGCAGAAATGTCCTCCCTTGCTGGGGCAAGGATTGTTGTCAGGGAGGGAAGAAGGCTCCTGGTCCTGGTACCACAGCCAGGAGCAGGACGGTGAGACCCAGCCGACTGCTGGCACTGCCACTGCCGTCCGTCCTGCTCCTGCACAGCTGGAGCAGGCGGGAGTTAGTCCTCAGCCCTGGGAGAGCTCTAGCTCTTGCTGTGCTACCTTAAACTGAATTTAAAAATAAAAAAAAATAAAATCTGCCTTGTGCTGAACTGCATGCCTTAAGTGGGGAATTTTAATAATGTGCCAACAGCAGCAGTTTAGAGTATCTTACTGAGGAAAAGGTCACTGTGCCCATAAGTTATCCTAGCATTTGATCAGTGGACTCTTTTCCAAAGACTTTAAGTCTCATTATTCACTGCTTATAAAGTCACTTGAGATATAAAAAGTCTTTTTATAGTAATGAAAGAACTCCCACAATTAGCCAGAAGGCAGCCATCTATCTTTTTAAACTACTCGGTTCGGAGGAGACCAGGAGTTTCAGGCATCTGTACGTGGATGAATTGTTATGACAGTGATAAGTGTAACATTCATGTGGTGATGCCATCCATGGCTGAGTTCATGGAAAGCTGGGGTTTTTTTTCAGAAGTGAAAGAGAAACTTTTTTATTTTGTTAGTGAAATGTAGAATGTGATTCCCTGAAAAGGAGAAAAGTGACTACACATTATTTACAGAGTCCTGAAATCTGTCAGTCAGCCTTTCCATTATTCTTTGGGAATTGCAGAAGATTAAAGAATGTCGTTAATTTGATCTCCTAAAACTTTAATGGCAGCTACCTTTTGAAGTGCCTCTTCCCTGAGAAAAATACATACCCTGGAAGAGAAATTGGAGAGTGAGCTTGTGGTAGAGCAGAGAGACCATGAAGTTCGCAGGAGAATACAGCATTCAGTGAAGGGGCTCAGAGATAAAAATGATTTGTTCTGAGCACACACACTGGCCTTTGATTGTATTTTTCCCCACCATCAAAGGGTTGCTGTATGTGGTAGATCTCATGAGAGATTTATATAATGTCCTGTCCACAAATAGAAAAAGTTTGCAATGATTAATGTAATAAACAATGATCTAATTATATGAAGAAGTAATTCAACGTATTTTATGCATGCCACAGCTAGTTTAGTCTTTATTGCCCTCAGGCAGAATTCTAATATCATCAGAAAAACTGTTTGTCAATATTAAAAGCAATTTACATAGTAAATACACTCCAGCCTTGTTGCATCACCATCTGGGTGAGTTGATCATTTGTGTTGGTACCAGGAGGTGCTGGTGAAGGCAGATCTCATGAGTGTTCCGACTGTCCAGCTGTCACCGTGGGAGGATGACAAGTGCCCACGTTCCCACCTTGCAGGAAGGGGACAGGTTCGGTGAGAAGGCAGCAGGAGGTCTTCATGGAGAAGGGTTCAGGAAAGGGAAGATGGAGGGTGCTGGAATCAAGAGGCATGAGATAAAGGGGATGCCCGGGGAGCAAGGAAGGGTCTGCACTGAAAGGAAAAGGCAGAGTGAGAAGAGCAAACAGCCTAAATGAGAGGAGAGAAGAAAGACACCAGAGGTAGCAAAGCAAGGGAGAGGAGAATGACACTTAAATACCAGCTGGAAGAGGATGCAAGAAAGATGGCCACAGCAACTGCCAGGCAAATTGAGGGGGTCAGAAAAGGAGTCAAAAGCAGCTGCTCACAAATGCATGTCTACCAGCACTTGTCTCTGGGCAGCTCACTATGAAACTAATATGGTGGTTCTTAAATTTAATTTGGTTGTTTCATTTCACTCACAAACCAAGAGAATTGTAGTACCTTCTCTCTATCAAAACTCAAGTGAACCTTTTCTGAGCTGTTACTGTACTTTCTGAGCAGTTCTGATGTTGTTGAACATCAGCACTAAAGGACTTGAAAGCATCTCTGTGAGATGTGCATTGCTCTAACACACAGTGAGGAGGTGAAGGGGATATTCTCTGGTTACCCAGGCTCCCAAGCCTTGTATTATGAAGTGCGGGGGGTCAGGTCGCATTTTGGCTACAGATTAAAGCTGCTAACTCAGTAATGCTTTTAAACTTGTTGGAGCAGGTGTAGTTGTCCTGGAGATGTGAATTATAGCATCCAAGTGTTTTTCTGAAATATGTCTCAAGGTGAGCGCCCAGATCGACAAAGAGACTAGGAATGGAAGTGCCAGATGTCTCCCAGGGTGGACTTTCCCGTATGCTGTTAGAGGAGATTGAAATGCTCAAAGGCATTTGTGGTGAATGGTGGTTGTGCCTAAGCCAGCCAGCTGTAAGCAGGCTATAGGCATGCATCTAAACCACCATCCTTTTCCTATACTCAGTACCTTGAATGCAATGTCAGTAAATTTGGGATTTAAAACACCAAACCTCCTCCTAAAGGTGGAGGGGTTTGGACCTTTAGTGATTTCTTTGCTTACAATGGACTTGACTTTTCTTTCAAAACATGGAGCATGATTCTGCACACAAAGTTTTGGGATACGCTTCTTGTAGTTTTGTTTTAGTTAGAGATGGCTGGGTAGAGAAGGCAAAATCATGGAAAAAAGATCATAAACTAGAGTTTGTTTCACAAGCATTTCTGTATTAGTTAGCTTGCTCACTCATTTGCCGTTGTGATGAGAACTATTTCTCTATTCCCTGTACGTCTACCTGGGGCACTTTTTCCAATTCAGTTTAAAATTCTCTGGAATTCCCTAGGAGAGCTCATTAGACTATACTTCCAGGCAGTGTCCAGCTCTTTGCTGGGGTCTTTTGGAGTTGTGACCTGTACTTCGTAGAGAGGCGTTGCAGCTGCCAGACCTGCCCACAGGTGCACTGATTGCCATGGACAACTCTGACAAAATGAAGCATCATCTTGAGGTCATTTGAGAGAAAGGTGCTTTTTTCTGACAGATAATCAACATTTCTGGGAAGCCACTGATTTGTTTCCCTCTGGAAGAGAAGCTGTACAGAGTGGAAACAGGTAGATTTCTATGTTTTCCCACTTTTTGTAACATTTATTTTGTCTTGCTTAGGTTATGGCTTTTAAGCCATAGGCTTTTCAGCCACAGTAGATTTCTGCTTAATACTGGGAAATAGAAGTGGTGCTGGTTGCACGCAGGAAGATTCACAGAAGGCTGCAATACTGGGCATTGCCAGGATCTGTTCAGTATTGTTAAACCAGCTAAACGACCTATCAAACTGGACAAACTTTAGCTCTACAAGTAGTGGAGATGTAATTCTCATTGCAAGCCTGTGGTTCAGCCTGAAGGAAGCAGCCAGAGCCTGCGTATTCAGTTGCTTGTGTAGCTTTTAGGAGAGACGACAAGATTTGGTGGTCAGGGCAACAAAGGATCAAATGGGAACAAACATTGCTTAACTCATCTGAGTAAAGAAGAGGAAATATCATTTACCAGCATGATAAAAGTTGTCCATTTACTGAACTTGCCTGAACCCTGAGATAGTGGTATTGGGTAATGGCTGAGTTTGCTACCTTTCAGATGAACTTGCTCAAGCAAATGCAGCTTAGTAGTGAACTGTAACCTGAAAGGTCAGTGTGTCGAATTCCCTTTCTGTAGATGAGCTATCACATTTACGTTAGCAGAAGAGTTGCACTGTCCTCTCCAGGACACGTGTCACTGGTAGCTCACATGTCGTGTGCCCCCCTGTCCTGCCTGGAGAGCCCCACAGCTGGTGGCCCTCAGTGACAGAAGTTTTCTAGAGCCTGTATGTGCCAAAAGCTGTAAGTCTGGGAGGAAAGTGGTATGTTTTTGTTCTTTTTCTGTGGCTTGCAGTTAGGGAGGGCTCAAATTCCTGTCCGAAAGAAGGACTAGTCAAACTAAGAGACAGTGTTCCATCCTTTGTGCCAGTTTGCCATCCAAGGATGCACCCAGGGTGCGGTAGCCTGGATGCATTTAGGGCAAGGGATTGGAGGTGAAGAGACTGCTGTGATGACAGCAGGTTTAGCACCTGTCAGGTCAGAGGCATCTCCTGCGTGGGCATTGAAATCTCCTAGGACAGTGAGCCTTGTGTGAACTCTGTCATCACGTCAGTCAGCATCTTTGTCATTTTGCTGGGAAACCCTTGTGTCTGGAGATGTCTGCTTTAGCAGAATGCTCAGGTTACTCTTCCCTTTGCCATTACTGATTAGACGGAGGGTCTCCAAGGATTTTACTTCAGCAGAGCTGACCTTAAATTTTAGCTTGCATATGCCGAGTATTTGCTGAGGATAAGAGGTTATCTCATGAGCGGCTAATGTGACACCTTCTGTGATGGTTGCATTCACATGACTACACATCTTTTTTCCTTTTATTCCCTTTTTTCCTCTTTCCCTTTTCTCCTAGTATCAAGGAAGTAGAAGATGGCAGGAAACATATCAACATTTCTGTCCCTCTTGATTCAAAAATTCTGGCTAGTGTTAAAAGAAATTATCAAGAGCAGGAAAGTGTTAGAAGACAAGGCTTATCATTCCATGGGGTTATTTCATTTATGGTCACAAGCACTTAAATTCTGGAAGCACTCTTCATCGAAGGACTGATTTTTTAATTTTTTAAATTTTTTTTTAGAACTCAAAGCACAAGGATAACCTAGCAATCATTTGCCTACATTTTTTTATAGTCACTGTTATTTTGTCCTGTCTCTCCTTCCTTCTCTGCTGTGAGCTGGAATAAACCTACATACAGTGGTGCTGGCATTAGAAGTGGCAGTTGGCCAATGTCAGTTGACTTGCGTATGAAAGACAAAGCCCATTTGCTTGTTTATTTTCTGATGCTAATGCAGTTTTGCATGTGGCTGGATTTAGAGCAAGAATCCAAAGGGGATGGCCAGAATCCAGGCAATGGCCACCAGTCACTCTGGGGGAAGATGTTGACAAGTGGCCCAGACTTTGCAGTGTGTCCAAACCGAGGGGGAGAGTGTTCATTAAACAGAAGCTTAATCTAACAGGGCAGCAGGATGGTTTACATGAGAAAAGATATATTCTTTACTTAACATTCACAACTTGCTTGTGGATTAATTAGCCCATCTGCTACAACAAATGTATTCCCATGTCTTTGTGTTGACTGTTAAAAGTGACTGATTTCGCTATCCACTTAAAATAGTACCCGGGATTCCACTGAAAGTAACCTTTCCGAGGCAAGGAATTTACTTAATCATCCACTAAGAACCTGTAAGTGGCTTGCTGTAAATAAGTGCTGGGCTGTCTATGGCTCCCAGGGTAACTACATGTGAGTGTTAAATTGGGGGATAATGCGGGAGGCAGAAAACCCCTAAAGAAGCTACGTAAAGAGAGCTTCCAACCCCATCTGTAGTATTGGCTTTAGGTTTTAAAATAAATTCTCTCTTCCCAGCCCCAAGTGGGCAGGACAGCTGCCAGCATAGAGTAATTCAGCTATAGATTTTCTTCTGAGAAAGGCAGCATTCATAAATTAGGTGACCTTTATGCAGATTGACAAAGTGTGTTGATGAACTTCAAGTGACAATTTAAACAAGTATTGGGTGTTTGAAGTGCTTGTATTTCGTAAGAAACCAACATAAAGGATGGAATCTTTTTAAAGTCTTTAAATTAAATAGCCATTTAAATGAAAACAGAGGTCAGCCTTAGGTTCCCAGTATAAATGAAAATGTGTATCTTTTGTGATTTTTTCACACTCATGTGATTTTAAAATATTATTATTCTTTGGAAATAAAATTTGCATGTAAATGGCATTGTTGTCAATTTATGTCTAATTCCTTAGAGTAAGTGATAAGTATTGCCTGATGTGAATAAACAGAGCTTCTGGTTTTCAAAAAAAAATCTAATAATATATTTTGTATGCTATCCAAATATCTTTTTGCTTTGCTAATGTGGATCTGTGACAAATGGTCAGCTTGTGCCGAAAAATACGTGGTTCAGCTGGGATACAGAAGGATTGTGTGTTTTGAATAGGGGAAAAAATTGATACAGTGCTATGTGGTATTTATTCCCAAGCATTTGCTTTTAGGAGAAACACCATATAGTTATCCAAAACTTTAAATGTATTAAAAGAGTTTGGTGAGGCAGGAAAATAAATTTTCTGTTCCTATGGCCTTAGGAATGAGTTATTCAGAGGTCCTATAGGATGCTCTTGTTACAAAAACTGCAGAAACTGTGGAAAATTGTGTCCAAGACAGGATCTGAGTCAGAAGCAAGAATGAAGCAGAGGCTAGAACTGAAGAGTGACTAGGAGACCCAGGCTTGGAGCTTTAGCTGTAATTGCTTTTATTAGATGGGCCTGAGTCTGAACACCCTAGCAGTATAACTTGTGCTATCAGAGAGGGTTTGAAGAAGCTCCCTCCTTGGGGAAACTTCTTTGATTTTCTTATAACATACCTTGTTCTTTGACTGTTCTGGCTCTTCCTCCTATATACCAATGATATTTTGTCATGTGACTTATATTGATGTAACTCAAGGTTACAAACTCAAGGTTTGTTGGATGATAATTTAAACAATTAAATCTTAACATAAAATCTTTGCATTCTTGGCCTCAGTCATCAGAGAAACTGTACACATACATTAAACTTAGGTGACCAAGCTAGCTGCTGTTCATTGTACTTGATCACAGTCTAGGTGACAGTGGTGTGGTACTTCTGGGGATCCCAGGCATTCAGCACAGGGAGTTTTGAGCTTTTTTATGAATAGAAATCTGTTCAGATAATTTCTAGCCTTTGCATCACCACATCGAGCATCAGGGCTGGCTTGAAAGATCAGTTGACCTTTGCATTGGTGGCTACTCTACAGTGTGGGTATTTCACGTGTCCTCATGAGTAACATGGCTGTGAAAGAGCTGCTACTTTGCAAGTTGTGTCAGAGGAAAGCTGGTTCTGCCTTGTACTTGAGCATGTACTCTGGAAATGTATTGAGTTGGTGTACACATGTAATTAATGGTCAGCTGTATCATAACCATCCACATGAATAGACAGGACTATGATTACACATGTTGCCTCAAATACAACATTTTTAATTGGAAAGGCTTCTCTCGGCAGGCTTAAAAATGTTACTGAAGGCTGCTGAATGGCTCTTTTGAGTTTGCTGGCGTTGTTCTTGTTTGCATATTTATTTTTTTTGATGAGGAAGTTCCAAGAATTTCTTGAATAAAGAGTGATGTGGCAAAGCAAGTTTGTTTTCAACCAGGATTTGCAGGCATGGGGAAAAGCCAGTTGTGAAGTTTGTCCCATTTCTGGGGAGGGATTAGACTTAGTTCATTAAGCAGAAGTTTTATGACTTCACTGTCTATACAACAAAGGTAATTGGGGCATGAACTTGCAGTAGAATCCTATTTCTGATTTTCTGCCAGTGTAGAGATTTTCCCAGGGATATAAATCATAATCAGGCTTTGGTACCCTTAGATATTCATGTTTGTTACTAGAAAGCCCTGCCTTTCTACCCTGGCACAGGATCATCTCAACTCCACAGTAGCTCACAATGGTTAGGTCCTGTGCATCAGTCAATGGCAGTCCCATTGCTCTGGAAACAGCATAATGGTCTTTTCTGTCTGAGGATGTTGCACAGCCCCTCTGTGCAAGGGCTTAGCTACTGACTGCCATTGACAAATTAGCCCTTATATTTTGTAGTGGGCTGGTACTTGGCAAGTTTGCCCAAAACACCTGAATTCATATGAATTTAGCATCACCCAGCCTTGCGGTTACCTTTTTTAATATCAGACAGCCTCATCTAGACTGGGAGGGATTTCCTGCTTTGCCTGCAGCAGGGAGAAGCCTTGCCACAGTCTTTTAATTTTGCCAAGCTATGCCGCATTTGCAACGTGATTTTCTCTGGTTTATTATTCGTCTGTTCGTAGCAAATTATTTCTTCAGTTTGTTTGATTTAGATTTCTCTTTCCTTAAAAGATCAGCAGCTGACTGTGTTAGTCAAGTCTTCCTATCTTTGGTCTTAATGATTCTATAATGGCCACAGCAGATAAGTGACAAAACATTGAAAATTGGCCTTGTTTCTTTTTAGACATCAGAGACATGTTTATTGACATCTGCATTAATAACAGTGCTGTGCCAGAAATCCTGTAAAACAGTTGCATGCCATAGAAAATTCTGAAATTGAAAACTAAAGGCACCCCTCCTTTTTTATTTGTATTTTATGAGGTGAATAAAATCACATGAGAGAAATAATTTTAAGTGTCCTTTTTAAAGCTGTAGTTTCTTTGCTGTGTTCAGATTTCATCGGGATGGTTATGGAAGAGTTAAAATAATTTCTAATTTCTAGCAAAGATTAAAGATTTATTTCTCCTCTCAGCCTTATCTTTCCTCCTGCATGGATGCCAAACTAAGGTCCACTCAATGTGAGCACATGGTTTGATGTACTACACAAATAATTCATCCCGCTATATTTTACACCCATATTTCTATGCTGCCTTTTCTCTGATGAGTGATCTTTGATATATTTTTCTCTTTTTCTCTAGGTCAATGGGAAGGACCTCTCCAAGGCTACTCACGAAGAGGCAGTGGAAGCTTTTCGCAATGCCAAGGAGCCAATTGTGGTTCAGGTTTTGCGACGAGCCCCAATTAGCAAAGCTCATAGTAGCTCTCAGGATGTTCGGCTTGTGGATGCGAGCACTCAGACTGACATCACTTTCGAGCACATTATGGCTTTGGCCAAACTAAGGCCTTCCACACCACCAGTTCCTGATATCTGCCCTTTTCTACTTTCAGACAGGTATGGTTTATCTTCTCCTGTTGTTTACCTGTGGGATTGAGGCATTATGGAGGTAGGCTTGTAGTCTTCTCTTGAAAAAGTCTACGGAACACTTTAAAGAAACTACAAATGTTGATAGCCATTGTCCCATTTGCGCTTCTGTAACAGTTTTCCTAAACTCTGCTCATGAATTAGAGCTACAGGAAGGAATCTTGGCCATGTTTATTTTGTGTTCATGTGTTTGTTCATCCAAAGCTAAGCCCTAGTCAGGAAGAAAACCACTTCTGTGTTCCTAAATACCTTCAAACCTTGAAAGAGCTGTCTGGTTGCTTTCTGTTCTTCCATATTTCTTACTAAAAAATCAGGGAAACAAATTATTTAATTTAAAAGTACCCTTAGAAAAAGTAAAAAAATTAAAAAAATATAGAGATCAAAAGTACACTCCTTCAGAGTAGTGTTCCAGAGATGAGAGAACTACAGAGAAGTTGGGGGCAGAGGGGGGGGATATCACTTTTTAATTTAAAAAAACCTATTGTCTCATCTACTGTTGTTGTACTGCTTTGTTCCACATAGCTGCCATTCTCTTCACCCAGTGGAGCATGAATTTTATGAAGGTAATGAGTATCTTTCCAGCCTGCCTGCTGATGCAGATAGAGCAGAGGACTTTGAGTATGAGGTAAGATCACTGGCACACTGCAGCCTCATTCTGTTATTACAGATATGGTATTTGCACAGCTGATAGCAGGCTCCTCTGAGAAAAATAAGAGTGGGAATACCTAAAAAATCAGCACCAAAGGCTGTTTTATTTTGTACCTGTGTAATGTCACAGGCTTTACTGGAGTTAGACTACACACATGAAATGTGAAAGCAGAATTTTGCAGTGGGTGGCTACATACAAGGCCAGGAATCCATGCATTAAACATGTTCTGTCTGTGCGGTGGAGACTGTAATTCAGATGCTTTGCTTTTGCAATTTTAACACTTTAAAGCAAACCTTTCAAAAATTAAAAATGGTAACTAGAAGCTTAATTGCTTTTTTTTCCCCCTAATTTTAAGAATTAATTGGCCTTATATCTCATGCCTTAGGGATCAGTCTTCCAGATACTTGGGTGTGTGCTTGAGTGTTTGTAAGACCAGGCTACGACTTTGAAAATTAATATCATTTCTATTACTTTCTTTTTGATATTTGACATTGTAAGTATTGCAATTATAAGAAATTGTGCTCTGTACCATAAATCTCCCTTTGCTGTTAATGCATTGTACTCTCCAGTGACAAGGGTGGATGTGTTTCTGAGTCACTGGAAAATCATTATGTGAGGCTTCCCAAAATGATAATATGTGATTGGTGATGTTGCTCTTAATTAGATTTTCATTTCAATATCTAAATAGTCTTCTTGTCTGCCAGTCATTAGCTCTTCATGTTTTCCATTATCATCCAGTAACAAAATATTTGTAGGTGCAGGCATACAAAGCAGATGGTTCTTTTTATTATTAAAGAGTGCCGAGTCTTTGCATAAGTTAAAGTTACTGTATTTTAAATAAGAGTGATTATAAATAATTAAATAGCTTTAATACAGGATTAAAAATATCCTATCCTCCTGTTTGCTCTACCTTAAGAAACCTTTTTAAGGGTTTCATATCTCTGGTTGACATTTGGAAATGAAATGAATGGCGAAAGCTTTGGCAAATATGCAGTGTGTTCATTTTTATCATGTCTTTAGCAGTATATTGCAAGTTCAACCCGTAGTTCTTTTCTTCTAGCAGCCTGGGGAATCTGAAATTCTTCCCCCAGGAAGCAGAACAATCAAATAACATCTACTTAGTGAATCTCACTCAGAACAAGCAAACTTCTATTTGAACTCCTCAAAAGATGATTGCTAGGGATTAGTGAAATCATCATTTCTTCCCAGTTGGGTTTTGGTGTGATAGGTCACAGCACAAGAGTCTCAGGCCTTAAGTTCTGTTTTGACTTCCCATGTGTCATTAAATTTCTCTGTCAAGTGTGTTTGTTTATGGTACTTCTTCCTTAAATGTAATAGAAACTATTTTTCTAGTAACATTTAAATACATTATTAATATAAGCATCTAGAAAGAATGTTAAAAATAATGGTTAGATAAAGAATAATTTTCACCATTTGATGAGAATATTAGTGACATATTAAAATACTAACAGATTTCAAATTTTTAAAGAGTTTACCTGGTGGAATCAAGCCCTCTTTATGACCGTTATTAATCCCTAATAATAGCTGACATAAGTATTGTGACAAAGGCAAATGGTTGGGCAGGTTCTAGTTGCCTGTAATCGCTACTAATCACACCATCATAATCATTAATTTGCTGTCAGCTGTTATTCAGTTGCCCAAGGCAAATTCACTGACTGAAATAAAGTGTTTGATATGAAATTTAAGTAGGGAAGGAACTGTCCGGCTTCCTTTGAGAAGAATGCTTTCTACTGAATATGAAAGTTTTGAAGGAGAAACAAGATCTCAGAGCCATTAACTAGCAGACCTCTAAACATGGAAGACATTCCAAGAATTTAAGCCCGTATGGTAATATTATGATTTAGGTTACTCATTGGTTGTATTATCTGCGATTTAAGGTCCTTATAAGAAGTTACTAACTCCCTTGCTGTAACTAGGTAGCTGGAACAATTGAGAGCATTTTTGCCAGAGATATATATCTCCATCCAAAAAAGACTCTCACAGAGAACAGAGTCAAAAGGGATTTACTAGCTGTGGTTGCCGATCCAGGGGAGAAGCAGCAGGACAGTGAGCAGAGCAGAAGCTATGGTCCAGTGCTGTCAAGTTCTCTACAACAGTATTGGCTTAGGTGTACACTGCTCTGACCACCCAGTCCTACCTTTGCCTTGATGTTTTCTGGCCCCTTGGTTATGCCAGCATTACTTTTTGTGAAACAGATGTGGGAAGTAATTTAAAAAAAAAAAATAGATTTTTAGAAGGGTTGTTTTTAACCTAGCCTCGCTGCGTAGTCTAATTGCCAGCATAGCTCCACAAGCTGCTGTGCTTTGGTGGCAGCATCAGGGAAGGAAAAAACGCTTAAGCACTTGGGAAGACAACTGTCACCAAAAGTCACCAGTGTCTATCCACCATCTAAGGGTGAAAGCAGCAAGAAAAGATGGTGCAGAAGCTCTGCTTATGACACTGAGAGCTGCAGGCTGGGTGGAAGAAGCACAGAGCTTTCTCTGTCTCCCACCATTTGATTTCTTCTGTGTTTAGGGGAAAGAGGTTTATTGTTATTACTGTGCTTTCTGTAGAAAGAGGGTTTTTTTTCTCCATAACAACTTTCTGGTGTGAACCTTAGCTAATCATACACAGCAAAAAACCTACCTAGTCTCAGGAGTATGGTCCAGTTTCCAAACTGCATATTAGAGTTCCCATTGTACTAAAAGCAATGTACAAAATAAGCAGCTCACAGGTCTCCGTGGCAAACTTATTGATTTTTAAATGGATTCAAAGCCAAATCTGGAGATTTCAGAAAGGGGTTGAAACAAGTTTGGTTGTTATTGGGAAAGAAGGTCAGTAGCATCCTGGCTTGTATCAGGAATAGCGTGGCCAGCAGGACTAGGGAAGTGATCATCCGCCTGTACTCAGTGCTGGTGAGGCTCCACCTCGAGTACTGGTGGAGTGTTCAATTTTTGGCCCCTCATTACAAGAAGGACATTGAGGTGCTAGAGTGTGTCCAGAGGAGGGCAACAAATCTGGTGAGGGATCTGGAGAACAAGTCTTATGAGGAGCAGCTGAGTGAACTGGAGTTGTTTAGTCTGCAGAAAAGGAGGCTGAAGGGGAGACCTTATCACTCTCTATAACTACCTGAAAGGAGATTGTAGCGAGATGGGGGTTGGTCTCTTCTCCCAACTCACAGGTGATAGGGCAAGAGGAAACAGCCTCAAGTTTCACCAGGGGAGGTTCAGACTGGATATTAGGAAAAATTTCTTCACTGAAAGTGTTATCAAGCATTGGAATGGGCTGCCCAGGGAAGTGGTTGAGTCACCATTCCTGGAGGTATTTAAAACACATGTAGATGTAGTGCTGAGGGACATGGTATAGTGGTAACTTGGCAATGCTAGGTTAACGGTTGGACTTGATGATCTTAAAGGTCTTTTCCAACCAAAAGGAGTCTATGATTCTAAGATAGTGAGCAGAAAGAGAACTAAAGCAGCAGCTTGTTGTTTCCTAGAAACAGTTTGTAAATGAAGAATGCATCATTTCTGAGATGCTAATGCAAAATCTGCAGCCAAATTAGGAAGTAAGAAAATAAGATGACTAGCAACTGAGGTGCTGTAAACAAGAATGTTTTCCAAGAAAGGGAATGTCCTGGAAAGCTTTGATCAACTTGGAACTTGCTTACAGATCTGTGCTGATATTTAAGTACCTGAGTTACTACCACAAGAAACAAACAGCAGGATCGCACACGACAGCCAGCACTGAGGATATGGACCTATGCTTGCCAGTGGATTTGGTAGGATTAGACACTTACAAGATTCTTCTACTCCATTTTTAAGCTAGAAAAACCCAGTGGGTTATGCTCAGATTGTCACAGAGCAATAAACTCAAGTATGAGCCAATTGTCTGGGAAGGATGAACTCCCTAGGAGGCTCATTAGGCTCCAAACAGTACCATACTTTAAACAAATGGCTGGGAAGAGGACAAAGCTGGGGGATTGCTGATGGCCAACTTGAGCATCCTTATGTTGCTGCTGCAAAACTTGTCCTAAAAAGAATCTGAATTGTTGGTAGATATTGAGACAGGGGTCAGAGCCAGCATCAGTCAGTGTTGGCAGAAAGAGATCAAAAGATTTGCAATTCTGGCATAGCCAGATACCCATGAGGACTTTTAAGATAAAACAGGAATTGACCAATTTGTAAATGCTCAGTTGGACTTGCAATCAATATCACTGAAAGAGAGCCAAAGAAATTCAGGGCAAATCCACCCAGTCTGGCTGTGGGTGGCTGTTGTGCTGCTGGAATTACATCATGTGATGTTAGAGTGTACGTCTCACTGTCTAGTTCTGATGAGGTGAAAGGACTAAAACCATCACAGCCCCCAGTAAATCTGTGTTAAACATGGCTCTAAAATTTGTCCCATGGATTTGTCCTTGTAAGAAGAGCAGAGGATACTGATGCTAGAGAGGAGTAAATAATCTAATGAATGTGCACTATTTTAACATTTCTGAACCTACTATCTAGGAGAGAGAAACAGTGTATACTCGGTTTGGAACATTGACTATATGTACAGGAATTAAGGGGGCAAAGTCAGTTAAGTGATGGCACAGTGAAAACAATTGGTAAAAAAAAACAAAACCCAAAGAATGTTGTAAAGCCAATGCTGGATGAAAGAAAACATCACTGATGTCTGGTCCTATATATTCAGTCTGAGGCGACTGCCTTTCAATAAAAGGGGCAGAAGAAAATAAGATGTTACAAGCAAGCACAAGCAGGTCATATCGTTGAGTCAACAGGTGCTTATCCAAGGGCAGAGAGCTTTGTACCACCTATGTACTGAAGAAGCTTTTGAGCAAAAGGAAAATGGGAAGTGATTGGTTTCTGCTGTGAGAGCCAGTATGTCTGGGGAATTACAGCTTTTAAAATCCTGTATATGTGAGATAGGAAGAGGTTCTTATTTCTAGCTGAATGCTTCTTACAAACAGCAAAAGCAGACATCCTTGAGAAGGAATAGCAGTGGGTGGAGGTAACTTGTTGTTGCATATTTGAGGAAGAGTAAGCTGAAGTTTTCTCTTAGAATTGAGGGGTTTTTTTTGGAGGGAGATTGGGTGTAAGTTGATGTGGAGAGAGCAGCGTAATTGCCGAAAAGACTTTCCAGCTCTGGTTGTTCTGTTTCAGGCAAAGGCACAAGTGATTGCTTCAGTATAATGATATAGCTTTCAGGAGCCTGAAAAATTCCACATCAGCGGTCTACCATGCCAGGATTAGCATTTCCGAGTGCAAAAGGCAGAATGGCAGCCATTGTGTTAACCTGACTGTGTCTGATGACTCCAGTTTTAATGTATGCAAATGCTGACAGATTTGGGCAATATGAATACTAGCACCTGGGAGAAGTTACTAAGGGTTGAGTTGACCCTATATGAAATTATGAGGTACTCTGATGCTCTTCACTTAAGGTGTTAGAAACCATTGAGGTTGTTTATTTTACTTTTGTTTTCTAAAAAAGTTAGTGCATGTCACTAGATCAACAGACAACCACGTGAGGCATGTCCAGGTATAATCTTTCTGTGATCAGCTTTTATGAAGCCTTTAGTGTCCAGACAATAAAAGGGTCAGAAGCCCTGCAAGAAAGAGCAGCCACAAAAGAGTGTAGTAACAGCACCTTGAGAAAAAGCCATGTGAGATTTTTCCCACCTGATGCCTCTGTGAAACTTGGAGGGTGGGTTAGATACTACGCACCTGCTGCTTGGATTCCTCCTATGCTCTGGAAAATAAAACTTCTAGAAATTAGAAGATTCATATGGAAGAAGCTTGACTCCATCATCAATATCTCTACTAAGCAGAGCAAGAGGGTTGGTTAATACTCTTCAGTTCATTTTCTGCTTTGTACACCCAAGGTACAGATTTTCAGTCAGAATAAGGAAATAAATGTGTATATATGTTGAATGTAAATGCTAATTTATGGTTATGCACAGCCGTTCATTTAAATGTTTGGATAAGTATTTGGACTCATAAATCTGTTAACTGTAAATGTAGATTAGTCCTTTAAGTGTACCACTGGCCTGATCCAAACCCACTGAAATTGCTAACGTTTCCTATTACCCTGAGCATTTCTGGGTGAGATGCTGTCGAATGTTTTCACAAATTACTAGAAATGGGCCTTGAAGAGAGAAAAGCTAGAAAACTTTGGGAGTTGGCCATGAGTAAGGCCCGGTGAGACCTCTTCTCGCTGAGCGCTTAAAACTCCCAAAGGGGAGAATTTTATCTTGTTCTCTTTGTTTCTCTTACCATATCTCAGCATTGCAATAGATGCAATGCAGCACTCATGCATTGGTTTACTCCTCCACTAACACTCATCCCATCATGGAGAGGAAAAGTTGGTGTTTCAGGTGCAAATTCAAATTTCCTATTTCTGTGACGTGACACTTTTGAAGTGATTGATTTTATTGGTGTTTTTTCGGTTCAGAACGAAAGAAGGAGTAATTCTGTTCAGATTAGCAATCTGAGTGAGCCTGTTTATCTGAATAAAGTTACTTGAATGTGTAAGTGTTTGTGGGTTGAGGCCCTTGTGGGCCACTAAAGTGTGGTCTCCAGTGACTTTCTGAAAGGCCCACCGCTGCTGTAATAGGCCAGGAGAGACCTGCCTGCTCTGTGAATTCATGTTTAAGGCCTTTTCAACACATGGAGTATTTAACCAGTAAACCAAACAGATCTGCCTATCTTGTAAATACATATTTAGGGCCTTTTTAACATGAGGATTACTGAGCTGATAGCCTGTAACAGCTCCCTTCAGAGCTGTGATGGCCCGCAAACACCCCTCTGCGTGCATTACAGGCACTTGCAGCAAGGCAATTGGAGCTCCTGCTTCAATTACTAACACCTGAATAAACAGCTCTTATGGAAACAGCTTCTGTGCACAGGCTGCCAGTGCTTCTGAGCGCTGCAGTCAGGCTCTTTGGTTTTGTTACCTGACGAGTCTTTCTGTACAAGGAAGCTAACCCAGAAGATGGATGCGTAAGCATCAAAATGGGAAACATTTCTGAGATAAGAGTTTCCCAGAAATTCCTTACATGTAGAACGGAATTTCTCTGTACAGCTCTTGATTAATGTGTTGTTATTTAATAATATATAGGGTGAGAGAGAGAAATCCTGTTTTGGGCAGGGATCACTCAAGCCAAGTTTCAGCCATGTTCAGGTAGAATGACAGTGATGTGAAGGAGCAGAACCACTATAATCCTTCTGTGATTTGCTATCAGGTTGTGCTTGTTTCTTCTGTATTTCCTACAGTGATTGGATTGGTTTTTTCCTGAACTTCTTAAAACTTGGGATGAATCAAAAAAAGCCTTTAGTGAATAAAATGCACTTTTTGAATTCAGCAACTGCCAGATATAGTTTAAAAGAGGAGGCTTAAAGAAATAAGGTTGCTAATAGAGACGTGGATGTTGCAGTGTAGAAGAGCTGAAATGGTGGACAAGGTTGTGTCTTTCCATTGTCATTAGACCTGGCTGGTGTGGTAAGAGGAATGTGAAAAGGCTTGCTGGTAAGTGCAGTGTAGAGTTTCAATGGAAAAGCAGATACTTCTTACCTTATAGTGAGCAGATACATGCCTTACCTTACGCAGCTGCTGTTGTGGTGGAGGGACTGGTCTGACAGCTCAGAGTGGGCTTAGAAAAACCGGGACTTACTGTATTATGCTTATTTTCTGACCATCAGTTCATAACTGCCTGACAGTTATGGATGAATCATGGATACTCCAATGGTACAGAGACATTTTACTGACACCATTATTCTGATTTTTCTGTGGCAATTCTTAATATTATATAGCATCTGCTGTTAAGAAGTGTTATGAAGGAAATGAACAGATATGTGTGTGCCTGTGACCGGTGGTCTGGGTTGCTTAGGAGAGTCTTTTGGGTTTGTGGGGTCTTGGGGGTGGGGTTTTTTTTTCCATTCCTACCTGTAGTATCATACAAATCCAGAGAAAAAGATGGACTGTATTTTAAAGCTATTAAAGCCTGTGAGAAAGTCTCCTGGACTAGTAAAGAGGTTATCAGGGTTGTTTCAGTTGGACCTGAGAAAACAATACAATGATTGGGGCTTCTGAAACCCTTTCTCAAGATTTTTTTCTTTTAACCCAAAAGGAGTTCTGAGCTGCTAACACCTGGCCTGTGACCCAGCTGACTGTCACTACAGACTAAAAATGGAAAAAGTCACAGATAAAACGGAGAAGTGGCATTGGAATATTTTCTCCTCTAATACTCCTGAATAACACTGTAATAATTAAAATGAAACTTACTTAGCATGCATTTGTTGTACTGCAGCATAAGATTATTTGTTTCACTAGCATTTTTACTTTTAAATTGCCTGGGGATTTAAGTCAGCATAATTTACTCTGAGTGTGGTGAGACACTGGAGCAGGTTGCCCCAGAAGTCGTGGATGCCCCATCCCTGGAAGTGTTCAAGGCCAGGCTGGATGGGGCTTTGAGCAACCTGGTCTAGTGGGAGGTGTCCCTGCCCATGGCAGGGGGGTTGGAACTAAATGATCTTTAAGGTCCCTTCCAACCTGAACCATTCTATGATTTACACATAGACAATAATAAATACGTAATTTCTCCCCAACTGTGGCAAATTGTACACTGTAAATGAGCAAAATAGTAGTAAAAAAGGAGCAGTCCTTTCCTTTTACTTTTTAATCTGTCTTTTAAGAATTGCACTCCCTTTTCAAATATAAATTAATTAGACTTAAAACCATTCCACAGAGGTTCTTCAGTGTTACTGTGTCCTGCCTTGCTGTAGGAATTCACAGGCAGGTGAACTAAGGACAGTCATATTGAGAGACTTGCCAAGTCAATCAGTGACAGAACTGGCAGTAGAACCCAGGAGCCTTTACTTGTAATGTGTCTCTTTTTTTGGCCATTAAATCACTCTTCTTCCTTGCTAGAGATTGGACCATTTAGATGGAAGAGCATGTCAGGGTAGTTTGTTAGTTTTGAGTGTGTTACTGTATGTCATTACAAAATTCTGACATTCAAAGCAGATGAAGATGCTGTTGTCTCACTTCCCCTAAGTAATGAATATCCCAGTTTAGGGATTTGAATCGTGTCCACAATTACAGAGGATTGTGAGGGAGTGGGGAGAAAAAAACCAGAAAGCTGGCATGGGCAAATTTATCAAAGTTATTACCATTTATTGTGTTTTAAAACAAGAGGAAAATATATCAGGTCAGTGTTATTCATTTTGTTTCATTATTACATAAAACAAACACAGGGTTACTCCTCACTTCACCTGAAAGCTAATAAAATTTTTTCCTTGTTGTCAGAGCTTATGTTTTACCAGGAAAATGAAGAAAAGTGAGCTTACTTCAGCAGCACTTTATTGTTGGGCAACATTACAACATATGGTATGTGTTTTTCACTTAGCAAAAAAAGAGAAAGGTGCTGGCAATATTTTCATATTTATGGAAATCTGTCGATTATAAATCTTCTGTTTTGGATAAATGCTTTGTTTAGACAGTTTTTATACTATTATACCACATACCTCCAAATATGCTTTACAGTGAAAATGTTTCTAAGGGTTTTATTAATATTATTTTTCATATGCCTTCTGCTTGAAAGTTTGTGTAGTATGTCTTGGAGACACGGAATCTAGCTATACAGACAGAAGATGGGAGAAAAGTAATTTCTTTTACATATTCTTTTAAAAATTACCTAAGTCATGTTAACCAGCTTATTATAATGTCACTATTTTAAAGCATAGTATCCTAGGAAATGCAAGAGTGTAAGAAGCAAGGGCTGAATCCCCCTAGCAAGAGGGAACCTTTTACAAGAAAATGGACTTTAAACAAGGTTTCAATATTATGCATGCTGGGCCTTCAGAGGAGAAATCAAAAAAAGCAGGAGAGGTCTTTTCTCTGGAAGTTTGCTTTTTTATTTAATGAGGCAGCTCTTCAAAGAGAATGTGATAGTCATTCCTGGAGGGCATGGTTTGGTGAGCAGGAATACAGGTGAAACTGTATTGTGCATCAAAAAAGCAGATGATGAGTTTGCTTTGTATTTCATCTCATGATTTCATCAATCTATACAAGTATGTTTTTTGGGGGTGGAGGACATTTCCATGTGCGACAGAAGTTTGAACAGCTGAAACTCAGCATGGATATGTTGCCCATAGACCTCATTTTGATGCCAGGAAAATAAAAAAGTGGTTTAAAAGTCATTGCCTATTGCTTCATGTGTTTGATTTGTAGGCACATGTATGTGATTAAAATTTACATATTTTAACTACACTTATTTTAATATGTATGTATCTCAAAGTAGACAGGAGCATGGATGAGGTAGAATTTTAGCTTAGTGCTTTCAAAGAATTTCTAATTTTGTAAGCTCAACTTCAGATTTAGCTTTTTTATAGTATTTTGCCTTTACTGTGTCTGAAAGTCATAAGCTGAATTACCGGAAGGTGTATTTCTCACAGCTGTCTAAAATTGAAAAATTATATTTTCAACTTGCTTTTAATTAATATTCCAAAATAGCCTTCACACAGTTGTAGATCAAGGCTGTCCAAATGTGCGGAATTGTAACTGGTTAGGAGTTTGAATCTACAGCTACATGTTCTGCTGTCCAGATAAATGCTCGCTGCAGCAGATGTTGGCACATCTGTTATGCCTCCCCATTTCGATTGGCTGCCTGGGTGTTTAGAAAATGCTGATGAGGCAGATAAATCTTCTGACACGTTTTGGGCCCAAAGCAGGCAGGCAGCAGTAATAATGATGTTTACAGAGCCAAGTGCTGGGCAGAAACATTTTGAAATGCAATAAAAATAAAGTATTGTTTTACCTGTGATAGGTGAAATTTCTTGTGACAAGTAAAAGCTAATTTAGCCAAGTGATCCTCAGCTGATTTGAACTGCAGCTATGACAACCCGTAAACCTCTGGGCCTTGTGTATCTAAGGCTTGTTGGCTGGAAAAAGGTACCTGCTACAGTTCAGAAAGAGGTCTGAGCTATGAAAGGGCTCTTTAATAAACTTAGGAGAGCTGGGAATCAGGTTTAGAAACAGCTGCAGCTTAAGTGCTTTTTGGACGGGGAAGATCTGTCTGCCAGAGGCTTGAAGTTCTGATCTTATCATAATTGTTACTTTCAACAGGTTTTCCTCTACCCTTTGAAACCTATCAGATTTGCTTGTTTTCATACTGTTAGAGTCAGGAAAACTCCAGATATCGGGGTCTTGTCCTGAGAAGGTCCATGATGTATCAAAACGAGCATTCATGGACGGAGAAGGATGTATCTGACAGTCTCAAGGGCAGAGTCTGGTTTCCAAGTAATAGAGCTTTTGCAGGTGTTGGATCCCTTCCAGGCCTTAATCTCCAGCACAATGAATGGCAAACAGAAATGTAGAAGTTACTGTAAAGATTTTAGCACTGATGTCATGTGCTAATATTGTCTCATTCTCTTCAGTAGATGTCACCACTAAATTTTCCAAGTTACTTTCAAGTACCACTATTTGAGGCAAGTCCAGAAATTGCAGAGAGAGCCTCTTGTAGAGGGGCAAATAACGGATGCTGATTATATAGCTGATGGAGTTAGTGATACAGTTTATAGCATACAGTCTACAACATCTCTGGATAATTATTCCAGTGTTTGACTACCCTCATAGTAAGAAGCACTTTGCTGATAGCTAATTGGAATTTCCCAAGTAGCAACTCATGTCCATTATCTCATGTGGCTGTCACTGTGCACCTGCAGGAAGAGCCTGGTACTTGAAGGAAGCAATAAGATCTCCTTCTCTTCAAAAGGCTAACAGAATGCAGTTCTCCCAGCCTACCCTCATAGGAGATGTGGTCCAGCTGCCTAATTAGTTAATGGACTTCTAGCCAGATGTGAGGTGCTGTATTTGCATCTGATAACCAAGGTCCATTCTAACATTTTATGTCAAAGCCATTTTCATTGGAAAACAGATTGGGGAGAAAACTGAAAAGCCCCAAGACCAAAGAATACTGACTGGTAATACTTAAAGGGGTTTTTTCCCCCCTACCCCCTACTTAAATGGCTCAGAACTGGGATTCCTTAGGTGTACCTCTTATTTTTCAATGTTGAAGCCTAAAGAGTTTCAATATGGGGGACAGGTTAGGAGCACTAATGAAAAATCAGAATTTTTTTCTTCAAATACATGTAATAATAAATCTCTTCCTTTTTTTTTTTTTTGTCAAAATTATCCAAAAGCAAAGGACTCCTTTGGGATGTGGAAGCTGTGAGCCAATGTGACAATTTAGTATATTCACACACACTGCACAAGGGAATAGTTACTACTCCCGTCTGCTTATTTCCTTTTACCATAAGGTTCGGTTTCTGTCTTGTCTGTGCTATTCCCACCTACTTTGTTCAATGAGAAGAAAGTGAGAATATAGGCTCTAAGATTAGTGAAAAGGAAACCCTTAGCTGCATATCATCAGCTAGTTAATTATACTTTACATTCTTCTCCTATCCTTGCAACTTCACACTTACATTGAGTGAAAGACCGAAAGTGAGGACCAAAGCCGACTGCTGAGAAATACTATATATAAGCAGTTCATCATGGATTTCTCTGCTCAGAAAGCAAGAATTCATTGTTTTCTCAAGTGCAGAACATACCAGAATGGGTGTTGGGTCTCGAGCAGGTGAAAACTTATATGCATATCTAACACAGGAAAATATATATATAGAGAGAGAAAGAGTTTAGTACTTCTAAGAAATTAGCATTCATACTGCACCATGGGGAAAGAACAGAAATAAAGAGAAAAAATAGGCAGGTGGAAGAATTAGGGAAAAAACTAAGACTGGCTTGTTTGAAATAACAAAGTATGCTGAGGACATTTTACTTTCCAGTAAGTGTGATCATCCAGAAAATAGGGGAAAAAAATATGTCTTTTAATAGCATTTAGGGTACTTTATGTTTAATACTTCCCATAAGGGTTGAGTTTTGGATTGATCTTTTTGACAGAGGTCTGAAGATTTGGTATTATGCATGCTAGCTAAAGGGGAAAACTCAGGTTCAAGTGGATGTTTGTGACTTCCTGGAGGATATACTGACAGCTGCTGAGCCTTTTGCAGCCAGGAAGCCTGTAATCTCTAAAGGATTTTTTTATTTTTATTTTTTTCTCACTCTTTGACTTCCTTATGAGATACATTCACTGTAAGGTCCACCATGTGTCTTTAAGCTCAAGGCTTAAAATATCCTTTAAAAGCAAGTCAGAAAGGCCACAACAAGACTGTGGGGCCCACAGAATTAAAAGTTGTGTTTATCTCATCCCCATATGTTTAGACCCTTCCTCCCACTGCAATGCTAAATTTGTTCATAGCGCATTGATCAAAGGTTTCTCACATTCGCAGTCCAGCTCCATCGTTGATCCAGCCCAACCCGTTCCCCCATCTGCTCTGCCAGTGCTGTCCGCCCCCCATCCTCACCCGTTGGGAGTCTCAGCTGACACTTGGGTGTCTTCCTCCTCCCACTCACGGCCATCAGACTGTTACTGATCATCACATGTCAGACTGCTGAATATGCACTGGCCATGCCTTAACTTACTCCAGTGTTTGATTTCTTACATAGAAGTGTAGCGCGCACCAAAAATTTTCTTTACAGAGCTGCAGGGAGAGATTGAATTCCCATATCCAGTGGAGCTTCTATATTATCAAAGGATTCATCAGCTACAGGGCCAAATTCTGCTCCCACGGTTGCAAGATGATATTTTATTAATAGGTGCCTATATGTCAGCATTTTAATTCCATTTCTTTCTGCTACTACTTTTCTTTCTTTTTCCTTCCTTCCTTCCTTCCTCCCTCCCTCCCTCCCTCCCTCCCTCCCTCCTT
>JAOXNO010000001.1:31566672-31586641 GCA_028565335.1 Limnodromus scolopaceus
CCTTCCTCCCTTCCTCCCTTCCTTCCTTCCTTCCTTCCTTGTCTCTCTTTCTCTCTTCCTTTCTTTCTTCTTAACACTGGTATCATTGTCTACAGCATCCTGCTGCCCCAGAGCGTTCTTTGTCTGGACACAAAGCAGCGTGTGGCTCTAAGTGTAGCTATAAAGCAGGGATCAACAGGAAAGTGATTAAAAAAAAAATATTTCACATTCTATGTTGCATTTGCTTTTTGGATTATGCATTTGAGAAATGTTTGCTGATATTTTTCCTTTCTGCTTTGATGTAGACAAATCTTGTGACAGAGATTCTTAAATCTAACCAGACTTTAAAAAACCCAAAGATTAAATGAGACTTTATCCTATAAGGTAGAGCCCCCACCCCTTGGACAGAGCATTGTTTTTCCCCACCATGTGAAATGGAGATAAGCCTCTGTTTCTTTGTGGTAAACTACCAACCAAATCCATTCTGGCAAATCTGACACCCAATGTGATTTGTCCTTTTCGATGCTGTTTATGAGACGTCAGGACAGTCTTCTGTCAAAATTGATAAGTGAGAAGGCAGTGGGGAATGCAATTTTATTTGTAACAGCACAGCTGCCAGCAGTTCCAGGTTGTTTACATCTAGGCTGGCTCTGTCTTGCTCCACAGCTTTTCTATTTCCATCCAAATAGCCCCCGAGTACATTGTGGATGTGCCTGTCTATGGAAAATCTGCATAAGAGAACATGCTGGGAGTGTTAGAGAGGGGGAAAAAAGAACTTATTTCTTTAGGTTATTTTCACAACTCGAGAATGTCAGTCGCTTTAAAAGCAAAATCTTGAACTCTACCAAATCTCTATGGACATTTACAGAATGGGTTCTAAAACTAAATTATAATCTGCTAAAGTCCTGTGATGCTTGTTACCTTCCATGGTGAAGGTATCAGAGGAGTTAAGAGCTTTGTTTTTCTGATGAAAGCATTCTTTTTCCAGTGGAAGTGGCCACTGTTTGTAAATTAAATCCACTACTAACATTAAAATACAAGTTTATTCGTTGTGAAAAGAATGCAATAGGGCCCTGCAGTGACCTGTGAAGGGAAGGGCAGTTTCATTACACTCTGCTTCACGCTGAATACTTCTGTTACATAGCCTACAATTTGCCTGTGTTACATAGACATTTAACATATTTCCTGGAAAATCGTTTTCATGAGAGAGCATAACTCTTGATGGCTTTAGGGTAGTTCTCAGGTCTAGGAAGCCTTTGTTTGCCTGCAGTATTACTTGCCTTTGGTCTGGCAGTCCCAGAATCCCGGGTTGTTTTGATCTTTTTTTATTGGTACACTTAGGAAAGCTGCGGTGATGGGTGTTTCCTCTATACAGTCTCTCCTCTGAGCTCTTTCTTTACAGTAGCCCACCCTAAAGATACAGTTATTATGGAGGTTTATTAGACTCTATTAGACTTTATTAGAATGAACTGTTCCTGTAAGAAGAAAGAAGGGCTAGCTCTGATTCTGTTTGTATTATTTGTTTTTATTTCATGAGCAGAGTTACTTGCCAATGATGAAGAGTGTGCAGCATTGTGAAGGTTAAGTATTATAGAAGGTAGCAAAGTAAATGACCTGTGATATGGCAGCCTGAAAAAAGTATATCTGTCCGATCGTGTAGAGGAAGAGACCAAGAAAGTCAATGTGATTAGTGAGATGCTGCCAGGATGCTCAGTCATTTGGAGCTGTGACTGATAATGATCCAGGTGCTTACGTCATTCCCAGTGATGAGACAAGAACTGCAGAGTTGGAACTACTAAACACAATTATGAGTTTGAGAATGAGCTTTGCTTGGTTTCCCTAGTTTACAGAAGCCACTAGCAGGAAGCTGATAAAATTCATCTGACTTTGCAGGACAACCCTGTTACAGTAACCCTGACAGGAAAATTCAGCTGTGCATATAAACTGGAGGTTGATCTCACCCATAAAGACACAGACACAGAACAATAATGAAGAATGATTCTTAATTTTAAGGTGTAGTCCCTGTAGTCCCTGTGCACTTCCGTTTGATGCTTCAGAAGAGTGACACTAGATCAGATGGATGAGTTGGGATTTTTTCAGTATAACCAGTTTATTAAAATAAGTCAGACCTTAATGTACTTTCTCAGTTAATTCTTCATTGAGCTATTCTGTAAGTACTCTGTTCTTGGCCTTTTGTGCTTCATTCATTCAGTTAATCATTCTGTCAATTATGCCATTAGCAAGATGAACATTAAAACAGCTTCTCAGCTATTACTACAGGTAAAAAGGAAAAATGGAGATAAAAGTAGCTACTCTTTTCTTATTTCGCTTTATTATTTTGTTAGGTTTTTTTTCTCTTTTTCTTAAAATTTATGGTAAACACTGCACTCCTCCACCTCGGATCATCAGATATTAGGTCCACTCATTGCATTCAATAAGCCTTGATTTCTTCTGAAGGTGTAGTCAAGGCTGACACAGAATAACTAACCTGGTACAAAGACACTGCTTTACAAGTGCTTATGAAAGAAACAGGAAAACAAGGACATGGTCATAAAACATGTCGGCTAAATCTTGGTGTATTTTAGCATTTGCAAACTATTATGTCAGCCCAGTTATGAGATAAATTGTGTAAAGCGCTTGGAACTCTGCCTGATAATGGTTCGTGAAGGGGTAGAACATAAAGGTGTTTCAGCTCACACCTGCGTTTTTTTCAGAGTATGCATGTGACCACTTATTTAGTGATGGGCAGTAATTCACTAATTGGTGATAACTGCACTGTTCTGTGTTGCTATGAAGATAACATTTTTTTATTATTTTTTTTTCCTTGATGTTGCAATAACAGCAACTAGTAACAATTCCTGATCTGGTTTTGATCCAAGAGGTACTAATAATCATCTTACTGCACAGAGTAATTGCTGAAGCCAAAGAGACCTCCCTAGACTGCCTTTCTCTGAATTCTTGTGCCTTAGAAAATGCTAGACTACTGGTTATTTGTCAGCCACCTTAGAGACTTGAGCTAAGATACAGCTCTTTCATACATTTTTAGAATGAAGATAAAGCATATGTGAATTGCCTTGTCTGTTTCACCCCACAAAGACTTTTCCAGTCTGGAGCTTTTTATCTTTCTCCTGGTGAAGTAAGAATTCTTCTCCAGTGCACTGTGGTGAATTCCTTTTTTTAAAAGCTATAGTTGGCTCCTAGTTTAAAACCTGGCAATTTCATATTTGTAAATAGCAAAACTTCCATTCTCCTTTCTGTCGTTTGGTTTTTTTTCCCATTCAGGAGAGTTGTTTAAAGGGGAGAGGGAAGAAAGCACAATGTTGTGGTTTCACGGGCTGGACTATGCTGATATATAGCCAGCATGAAAAGCTAACATTCTTTTCCTCTAAAGATAATGGAGTTAAATGGGACAAGGTAGACGCTATTTAATGCTAACAAATGAAATGGTTGACTGTATCATAAACAGAACATGTTTAGGATCCTTTGTCTTACCATGTCATGAAAATACAAACCCTGAACTGTGAATCACAGCTTCTGTTACACTGGACAGTAACACTGATTAAAATTAATTTGGTATTTGACTATGTCTCCACAGTGAGGTGATTTTCTCATTGTAGTAAGGACTTAAATGTTAACTGAAATGATCACACACGCTCCATTTGGGAAAAATACTGTTGTGTTTTGATTCCATGCTGTCCCTTCTAATGGTGTTACCAAAGTTCATGGGACACATTACTCTGATATACTGTACAGGTGAAGGGAACTCAATAGCTATTACGTTTTTGATAGTCTCTTTTGGTCCTTTTAGCAGTGTGCAACAATTGCTATAAAGGCAGTCGGGGAATATTGAAAGGATGTAGAGTGTTTATAATATTTTTACAGTGCCTTTCAAACACTCTGTAATCATTTATTTTGTTATGTCCTGCTACTCTAGTGGTGTTTGCATTGTTTTCTGCTTACAGATAAGGAAAACAAGACACACAAAGTCACATGAGGTGGTTGCACCAAAGCCATTACAATTGAACAGGGAATAGGGACTTAAAGGCAGAAAACTTCTGGAAACCTGCTAAAAATTGTCTTATGAGGCAAGATCTTACTAATTTTTTTCAAAATCATGATGAATTTGAGAAGGTAGGGAAATATCCCTTCCTCACTATAGAGCATCATCCAGGGAAGAATCTCAAACGTATGCCCAGTAATCTAAAACATACCCACTGATTTTTCAGAAAATTTGCATTTCTCAATCTTACACCCAGTTACTTGTATCTATAAGTTCGTCCTCTGTCATTTGCAATGGTAACCTTTTATTAAGGTTTCCATTCTGGAAATGAATCAGCGTGTTTCCCTACACAAATTAATTGCAAATGGGATCGGTAAGTTTCCTTGTCAGCATAGTCTGAGAAGTCTTCCAGTCTTGGGATGTTATGTTTTGTCATGACGTAGCCAATTGTAGAATTTACCTTTGCCATACTATAGAATAATGTTGAATAGTTGATTAACTTTTGTTATTTATACTGGTCTACAGTATAAGGTATAAACTAGTCTTACTGTGTTTCACAGCCAGTAAGTCATGAGTGGACAAAAATGAAAAATGGACATAGAATTTCACTGAATTTCACTGAATTTTTAGAGTTGGAAGGGACCATAGAGATCATCTAGTCCAAGTCCCCTGCTGAAGCATGAATGACAAGAGACAATATTATAGCGTCTGGCAACTGGACCCTAAAGCCTTTAGAGCTGAGCCGGTGTTTTGCTCCTTCAGCCTCCATTGCACTAGAGCAGCCCAAGAATTACAGTTCCATGGAAAGAATTCAATCAATGTCTTTGGTAATTCTGTGAATATAGTAGGTCAAATTAAAAAAAATAATATTATCATAGAGAGCATCAGGGATTCCATGCACTACTTATTCCCCAGTAGATCCTGGGCAAGGAACAAATCAATTCTCAAGTTTATTCTGAGTTTCAAAGCCACCCTGTTACCCTCAAACACGGGAAGTTTTTGTATGGGCTTTGCGAGTCTCCTGCCTGGGGAAGAAGGTAGCTTTCTGTTCATCACAACTAATTTTTATTGAGTTCTAATTTCTTCTTTGCCTTATTTCCCACCAGTACAAAAATCTCTTCTCATTGCATAGAAGTGTGAGAAGGCAAGACAAAGGATCGGATGATGAGGGAGAGAGGAAGGAGAACAAAGTGGCAGTAATAATAGGTTATTTTGGTAGTGCCTAGCTGTGTGCATGGTTCATACGCAACGAAGCAGTCACTTTAGTGAATGGGACTTCCTGCTTACCGGGAAGCTGAGAGTGAGGACAGAAGGATTGTGTTTGTGGAGAGACATTCCAGGATGGGATGGTCCAAATGGAGATGAGAGAGGGTGACAGGCAGTGATGAGACAGGAGCAGAGCTCAGCCAGTGTAAATGGGTTGAATACTGTTGAACAGGGGGTATTTAATCCTGACATAAGGTGGGGAAAGGAATCAAAGGTGTGCATGGCTTAGTAGAGGCCACTGGTAGAGTGGTCAGCAAAGAAAATTGGGGAAGAGTAAGCTTTCTATGTGTGCAGTTATTCCAGCACAGGGTAATCAGATTAATAACTCTTGTCAACATCTTCTGGGTGCAGCAAGAAGAAACTTTACCAACTTCCCTCTTAGGCTGTAATCTATTTTCCCGTGTGTGGAGGGAAAATGCGAAGAGCTCAGAGTTCTTTTTACCCACAAAAGACTGTTAAGGGTGAGCACTGAAGGGTTCATGGTTTGTTTTCTAACAGACCATCAGCTTTACTCTTTGTAACCTGGCTTTCAGTCAGAAGACCCACTAAAACTGCAAACTGATGCAAACTTTTACAAGGTCTCCTTTAACAGCCCTTAACCTCTTTTCAGCAATTCTAGGAAGCCAACAGCCCAGTTGATGACATTTATAATCTACTTCTCTACCACTTGAGAGAAATGACAGTATTAACCTAGTCTTCCCTCCCCAAATTGGTGACAGCTCCTTGTTTGGTCCTATGTCTCCTGAGGCTGACAGCCTGTAAACTCGCTTTCCATCATGGAAGCGAATGACAGCCTTTAACTGGGAGCCAGAGGCTACAGCCACTACTTCATCACTTTAGAGGATGACCAATATAACCAGTTTTCAGTCCTTCAAGATCATGACCTCCACCTCTTTGCTGTCTTTTCTGTGTCTGAAGAAATGAGCTACCTCGGAAATTCACATCCCAGTCTTTCAAGACAGGATAATGCTTATTCTAATTTCCAAGTCTATCTTTTAACCAAATAGTTTATGGTGGAACACTTTAAAGTATTGTCTTCACTGTGGCAATGCACTGAATTATTGTTCTGCCTGCATGGAGAAAAGCAGCAGCAAGTCAAAGATTTCGCAATTTGGCATTGATATCTGTCACTTGGCAGTACAATATTCTTCGTGTTGAGAGGCGGCTGCCCCCAGAGTGCCCAAAAGAGAGGGAGGCTGTTGTCTCCCGAGCTCTCTCCTCAGTCCCTCTCCTTCCACCATCTGTCTGTCAGCACATTTCATGAATCCTCAAATATTGTTTCTCACAAATTTTTAAAATGCTGAATTTCTAAGACTGTCAGTTCGGTCCCTACATGGACACACACAAAACCCAAAGACAAAGCAACTATATGTGTGTGTGTGTTTGCATGTATCTAAAGGGATTTCAAAGAAGGAAATTAGATCCTTACAAATTCATTACTGCTGCCAAACTTATTGTTTCTTCTGTTAAAGACCAGTTGGGAAAAAACACACTCAAAAGCATCTGTCACAAAATGCAATGTCAAATGCTTCTGACCATGATAGTCCAGGTTCTCTGGTGTGTCAGTTGCTGCTCTTCTGTTGAAGTTGTTTCAGATCTGCTTGTTATATACAGCTAAATATTAGACTTGTGAGCTTTTCCCTGACAGATGATTTATTATTTTATGCAAAGTGTTTTTAAGTTTTCCAGAGATGTTGTCAACCCTGATTTGTTTGAATATGACCAGCATGTATCATGTTTCCTATAAAGTGTCATGAGGTTAATAGTGCAGATGTGTGGTGGGAAAAAGGCAGTTATCTAGAATGGCTTCCATGCAAAGCAAGAGGTGTCATCCAACTTCTACCTCACACTGAATGAGATATTACTTGAGTATGTACTTGAGTTTAGACTGAAAAACATGAAATGTTTATTAAACCTTTAACAGTAAGTAATAGTATCTCAGTTGTAGGTATCTACAGATTCTAGGTGGCCACAGCCTTATATAATAATTTAGGAAAGAGGTAGTAGTCCCAAGAGTACCAAGTACATCTCTGCTCTAAGCTCTGTTACTGGGTGGAGAAACAAAAGCTGTGGCAATTCAAGTGCTATGCACAGCCAGAGCTGGTGTGTCCCAGTCAGTAGATATTTGTCACTGATATTTGTCATCAGCTGTTTCTGAGAGATGGCTTTAGCAATCCTCTTGGACTCCCAGGATGGAGCCTGTGGGGCCATCCTCATTTTCCTTTGCTCTTTCATGCCCTAAATGGTTAAATTGTTCTGCTCATTGAGCAAGAGCACACTGGAAAGATCCCATTTGTTTCAACCTGAAACATTCCTACAGCTTTGTCGTAACAAACATTTTGAGACAAATCATCCACAAGAACTTCAAGGTCATTTCTGACCGAAGGAATTATGTTCAGAGCAGTCCTTGGGGCCCTGGTCCAGCCTCAGCACAGGGACAAGGGAGGTTGTGCTGGCAGGACGATGAAAGTCAATGGATTTCAGCTTGTGCACAGCTCCTCATTTGCCTTGATTTAAAGGTCCCAGTCTCAGTCCTTTATGGTGTATTTAGGCTTCCTTATAGGCCTCCAAGGGACTGCAAGCTCCTTTATTCCTTAAAAGTATACCTTGTTGCTGTAATTGAAGCCGTTTTGTTACTGTAATTTCTCCCTAATATTACAGTTCTAGTCAAGTGTTCTTTCCCTCTGGAGGCATCAATTATTGTGGGTTTTGAATAGGCCTCCCTCCAGTACATACTTTCACTCCCAATGCCAAAATCAGGTCACTGCAATTCTCTTCCTTAATAAAACACGGTCCTGTGTTTCTTCTTTCAAGCCTTATGTATAATGTGTACTGGTGACTAATTCCACTTCTTACCACCCTATTTAAAACTCCTGCCATATTTAAGAAAAACTAAAGGATAATACAGATTTCATGGTATTTTCTACATTTTCTTAGTTTTCATTAAGATGTTGAATGTCCAAACTCCGGGGAGAAGTTTATGGGATTCATGCAGGAATGGAACCCGTACAGATGTGTGCTTTGGTGAGGGAGCAGGGAAGCGAGCCTTAGCAGTGCACTTCATGAAAAATTTTCAGCTGAAATGAAAACTGCATGGGGTTCATCTGCTAACCCATGTGTGTGAACCGTGGGTTTTTCTATAAGTTGAGGTATTTCGAAACCTGGTCCCCACAACTTGATCAGACTCAGTAGTGAGTCCTCACTGCTGTGCACCCTATTTCTGTTTATGGATTAATCTGCATGATATCTCTGGGGATGGGAGGAACAAGCTCTGTATCGCAGACTAAGAACTGAAGCATGGGTTTGTCTCTCTCTTCTTCTTTTGCGCAGCCATGAGAAGCAGAAACTGTTAAGTTCCAAATGGCACCTGCAGACTGCCTTTAAATACATGTATCAACTAAAGTTTCCCATATTCACCCAGGCTAATACTCTGTGCTATCAGATTCACTGTGCTTCATTACACTTATTTGTTTCAGTGTTCAAACCAAGTGCAGCATTTTTGTGAATGATTCCCTCGTGAAACCCTAAAGATGCTTGACTCAGATGGGTGTATGTAGTAGCTATCACTGTGCCATCTGCCCTAAAACTTGCACTTTTCATGAGATGCCACTGCTGGGACATCTGGCACTAAAAATATGTTTTCTGCATCATCTCACAATTGAGGATGCCACGGCTGTTCAGCTCCACAGGAGACTCCTTGAAGCATCCTTCTGTTATCTAACAGCTTCTGCAATGAAACTATGGCACTAAACTGGCCAGGGAATGAATTATGCTATTAATGGAAGGCTGTGGTTTTGCTTTATGGCTTGGATTGCTGTTAGAAGGGAGTGGCACTTGTGTGATGGATTGATTGATGTGTACCCAGTCTGTCTTATGTCCTATAAATCAATAGTTGGTGTGATGGGACTAAAATGACTATGTAATATACTGTAAGTCAGCGTCTATTACCCAAAAGCAAAAAAACTGCAAAATCAGTGCACAGCTATATTTCTCAAAGTTTGGCATGACCTACTGAACTGTTTCTCTATAGCTTCAACCTGCAATGCATTAGGATTCCCATCTTAATTCATAGAATATTTTCCCCCTTAAAGATGCACAAAAAATATTGTGTCTTGAGACTGGGCAGTAAGACTAGGTCATACAGCATGAGTCTGAGTGTGTCCTGTGGTATGAGTGTGTAAGTGGCTTGGTGCTCCTTTGTGCTACACAATTTTTTCCACCCTTGGCAAAAGCCACCATATAAACCCACGTGTTTTCTTATAGGAGGTGGAGCTGTGCCGTGTTAGCAGCCAGGAGAAGTTGGGGCTGACTGTCTGTTACAGAACTGATGATGAGGAGGACATGGGGATCTATGTCAGCGAGGTAAGGACATGGCAGCGGGGAGGAGCGTGGGAGATGCTCGTGGTGGAGGACTGAATGTGCCAGGGAATGTACAAGCAAGTGCTCTGAGACCAGAGTGCAGAAGTGTCGGCCATCAGCCAGCATGTGTCGCTTTCAATTCATTTTGATTATCAGTTTAAGTTATGTTGCTCAAATAGTGTAATTATTACTAGTGAGCCTCTTTAATGTGAACGCTTTTAACTACAACATCATAGTTAGGGAAGTACAAAGCAGTCTGAGCATGGTCTGGATTTTGAAAGAAATATGCCCTTACAGTGAAAATCAAGCAGAGTTTTGAAGAAGAAAAGCACCTGCTCCACACTCGGCCTGCGTTCTCCCCCTGCCACAGCCTTGGTATTCATGACAGTGGATAATCTTTATTTTATTATTTGTAGTTTTGTTACAGTTGTGGTACATGCAGAAATACCACAGGTGGGTTGAGAGAGTAGCTTGGGAGAGGAATATGTCAGAAAGACCAATAATTATTTTTTTGCCAGACAAAAAATAGAATACTGGATACTGAGATGGGATGAATCCTCAGGTTTTCATTGGCTTCACCGGGAAAACATGGCATCCAGCACATATCACAAGGTGTTAGTGTTTCACAGGGTCAGTCCACAAGACTTCCAGGCACACAAGCCGCCTTTGAGTCTCCAGCCACTCAAAGAGGGTTGTTTTTCTAGATAAAGCAGAAATCTTGTGAGACCAAGGTCATTGGTGATTCCAAGCTCACTGGTGAATGTCCTGCTTGAACTGTGTTCCCAATTTTTCACTTTTTTGACATGCTGAACCAAATTTGGACATTAGGAAAAGTTTCTTCACTGAGTGTGTGGCTGGTCACTGGAACAGGGTCCGTAGGGAAGTGGCCACAGCACCAAGACTGGCAGAGTTCACTGAGCTCTTAGTCATATGATTTAGTTTTAGGTAGTCCTGTGAGGAACAGGGAGTTGGACTCGATGATCCTTATGGGTCCCTTCCAACTCAAGATATTCTATGATTCTAATTCTGTCATTCTAAATTCTGAGTGAAGCTCATGGAAAGAGAGGATCAGTACATAGAATTCTTCTATGTATCACTGAATGGGGCTGAAGGCAAGATTGCACATTTTCAGGCCAGTAGAAACAAAGAAGCTGAAAAGTACAGCCTTGGAAAAAGAATGAGAAAGTAGTATAAAACTACCCAAGAATAAGTCTTCCACCAGTTATGTAAGCACTGCTGTTAAAGGCTGTTTCACCCTGTGAGGACAAAAAAAGTGCAGAAATTTCTTAATACACTCCAGGATTATATCTGAAATGTGCTGGTTTTCCTACATGAAATTTCTCAGAGCTTTTAAAGTGAGTGTAGTTATATTGTCTTTCATACTTGATTAAGCACTTCAGATTCAGTTTTTTTTTTTTCTATGACAATGCACAAGAAGAAAATAATACCTAACAACTGTGGAAGACGTAACTTGCAAACCAAATGCTCAACTCAGATGTTTGGTTTGAAAAAATAGCTTATGGCATGACGAAGCAAAATAAATTATTTAAGATAACCATCGAGTGAAAGGTGATAGATCGAATTGCCCTGTAATGAACAGTAGGTCATTGCTCAGGGATGAGCTATAGTGACTTTGATAAACTGTTAATGGAGCCCTAAACATCTATTTAGGTTAAACTAACTTAAAATTAACTGACTCAGATGAGGAACACTACACAGTACCTGTGAGTGATCTATACAATATAGATCCTTTTAGGTTTTTTGCTGTTTCCTTGGGATCTGTGAAATAACAGAATGATAACTGAGGTAATCATTTAATAGTGCATGTTTCCATGAGAGAAAAATAAGCATGCTCTTTTCCCAAAGACTGACCCATTCGTATAGAGGTATCAACTGCTGCAGAAGCACTTAGTCCACGCTGAACTTCCAGAGAAGAGGGACTGTCATTAACTCCTTGTGCTCTGACAGCTAAAGGTTAATGCCTGATGGTGGCATAGGAAAGTACTAATCTGAAAATCACATGCTCCCAACATCTTCTCTCTTTAGGCTTTTTATCTGAAACAACCTCATACGATTATTTAAAGAACTGTTGAGTTCACGTGACTGTAAAGGAAACTTCAGATGGCCTCTGTACTGAGTAAAAACACTACTTTTTCAAACTGTGCAGCTGTTACTGTTTCCAGTAAATATCTTTCCATGTTCAGTTACTGGATATTGTCCTGTGCAGGTTGATCCGAACAGCATTGCTGCCAGAGATGGCCGGATCCGGGAAGGAGATCGCATTTTGCAAGTATGTGACAATAGACTCTTCCTTAAACTCTTTCTTCAGACAAACATGCAGTGCTGTCTTCTCTGTGGACTATTAATGAGGGAAGGTAGTTCTCTTTGTTACACTGATCGATGAGAAAATCCATGTCTGTCTGTTTTTTAACACAATAGCTGGGAGCTAGAGTGTGTGTACTGAAAAATGAGAATGACAAACTCGTTCTGGCTCATGTCCCGTGTCTTTTTTTGCCATATTTATTAGCAAATCTCATTTCCCCTATGTTCATTTCAATGTCACTTTCTAAACAGGGATCCTGCAGACATAAATATGGGTGTCAGAGACTTGCTGATCTTTCAGCCATTGCATAAATTTGGGTAAAACTCACTCGTGCTGAGCATAGATGGTAAGAGTTTACATACAGAAGACATGATGTTAGTGAAGGATGATCTTGAATGTACTTGAGGTGGGGATTCACTAGACTTTTATTAATATTTTCTTTCCTCCACCAATAAAACATCACTTTTCTGAGTTCTTTTCTAATCCACCATCTTGGCTTTTTTTTGTCCCTTCATTTCTATTGATCCACTCATTTAAGATAGGTTGGTCTGATATGGCGTAACCCTTGGGGGTGAGGGTGGCCGGCTGCTGGCTCTGGAGGAGGGCTGTGTACCTGTACAGAGAGGGAAGCAGCTAGAATGGCAGTGGGTTTCTATTTTCAGCAGTCAGGAAATAGTATGGTTTTTGCATTAGTGACAAAATCACAAAACAGCTACCAAAAAGTCAGTAGACTGGAAAGCCTTTGCTGTACTGTAGCATTTTAGTTCTGGATCCCAGTCGGTTTACCTTGTATTTTGACCTTTTTTCACTGAAGACCCAGAAGTAGCTCCTGGTGATGAAAAGTCACTTTTCTGTAACCAGTTCTGTAATTGCCCTTCATTAATTTAGGCAAATGAGCTTTCAGACTGTCATAAGATCAGCCTGTTCCTTCCCTCCAGTCTTTTCATTTCTGCAGGAAATGTTGTTGCTGGAACCTGTTGCCGTACCTTTTACCCTGGTATCAGCTTCGGGAGTCTAGCCAACACAACAGGGTCTGCGAGCTGGCTTACCAAAGTGGCCCATTTTTTGGAGAGGAAATAATAAGTTACATTTTAATGTCAGGGTTCACTCAGGGGCTGCTGGTTTATTCTCTGTGTGGTTGGGAACATGAAAATATTCACAGGATGGATGGTATCCTCCCCTCAGAAGACAGATGCCATGGCATGGGGACAGTGAGCTCCTTGTTGGGCATTGGGGTGAGGGAACCATATCATGGGGTATGACTAGGAGTGGGAAAGTCAGTTCACTGTCTTCTGCATCTTTCTACAAAATGCCCACTGAAGAAAGCAAACAGGATATAATGCTATTTTTAACTTTCAAAAATCAGAGGGAAAAAATTCTATAATTCTATGAAATAAGTTGAAACAACTTTCATTTCTATTCTGTACCTCTCAAAATAAGGAAATAGATGGTAGATTCATTTTCTGCTCCTTTCCTTGCTTTCTAAAATTTCTGGATGGAGAGCCAACAGCAGTTCAGGCAAACATTCTCCAGTTTCTAATGAAATTAATTTCAGTTGTGAGTAAAGACTCTGGGGGCGAGAGAAAAGCATAGGTAATTCTGCCATCCTTTTGTAGACTGGAGCATTACTTTAATGTCAGTGCTGATATATAGCTATGAGTTTGATCATTAAAGTTAACACCCAGAGAGTTATGTGGGGTTTACTTTAATATCTGAAAACACATTGACCCTCTATCTACTCTTATTGATGAGATAACTCAGAGAAATAGAAGGTGACAGTGCCATTACAGGGGGATTACAGTGAGGCTGAGAGAGAGCTGGATCTTGAGCATGGGGGCATTTTCTCTGGGCGGTGGATGGCATTGGTTAAGGCTGGGAAGGATGCTCTGTTTTATGTATTTGTCACAAAATTACAGCAGATTTCCTCATGTTTTTGAGGCTGAAACTGTCCTCTTCTCATTCTCACAAATCTCACACCTCTCCCGTCACCTTCACAGTCTCCATAAGCATCTGAGGACAGCCCAAGTATTCCACATGAAATGTTACAAAGTCAAGGGAAAGGTTTTATAAGGACAGTCCTAGTGAGACTTGCCTAAACTTCTGCTATTTTTAGCTGTGAACCTGCAGGCGGACAAGTGTTGTCCATGTGAGTGATGTGCCATGGAGCAGGCTGAAGTCCTGCTTGTCCCCCATGATGGTGCAGCCGGTGTGGGGTGGGCACCTCCAGGCTGTGTGGGGTCAGTTGCTTGGCTGAAAGGAATCACAGAAGCAGCCACCGCAGCCGGGGGTGCTTTGCTCGAGCTGGAGATCTGGTCGTGAACCTCTGTGGCTGCATCTCTGCTTTTTGGGTTAGGGCAGCTCTGCGTTACCATGTGGTTTTCTGGTCTCCCTCAGACCACAGCGATCCCTTCATGTAAGCTTTGAAGGGTGTCCAGCATTTTACTCATTGCCAGTTAGGTGATCAGTATTATCTTTAATCTGAACTAAAGCTGTCCTTTTGAGCCAAGGCTTTCAAGCCAGACGTAGGTGCAGAAATGCAGCTCTCTCTTTACTTTTGACTAGGAAGTGTCTGCTACTTTCAAATCAAACCCTTACGAGATTTTATTTCCCCCAAACAGTCAGATACTTCTGTCTTACAGTTTTGTTTTCACCCATTTTGAAATAGACCAAGTATTTTTTTTGTTGCTACAATGAGAATAATCCACCTCTTGTGCTGTGAATTGGACAAAACCAAATACGCATGGAAAATAAAATTTCTATTTGATTCCCTCAATAAAGGGGTTTGGAAAATGCAAAATGTGTTTGTAACCATGTAGTCGTGGATGTGGCTGTTTTAATGAGGTGACAGAATAGTAGAAAGGTAGCAAGCAAAGCACATTCTCATTGGAGAACCACTTTTATTTTGATTATCCCCGTGTAAGGGTGATACATATGTTTTGTGTGGTTCTGGATACTAAGCTGTCCACACAAATATGAAATGATTAAATGGAGCAGCAATAAGCAGTGGCCTGTAAGTATTGCCTGGTGAGAGATAATGCTGTAGCTCTCTAATTGGCTCTCTACCAGCATACAGTGTGACTGATTTCAGCTGTAGCATTACTGGTCTTGCTTCCACCAGCACTATTATCTCAGAGTGACACTTCCATTACTCTGAACGGAGAAAGATGAACGTCACCTGTCAGGGGCTGGTTAATTGTGTTGCTAGATGTATGTTACCAGGGCGCAGGTTGGACATTTATGAACATAACTGCTTCCTCTGATGTCCGCCATCCTTCAACGATCGATACAGCTCTTACAGTAAGCACGTAATTGAGTGAAGGCACTTACCACTGAGGGGCTGAAGATGAGCCCGTTGTGCGAGTTTCATTGTCCATACATTCAGCACAAATGAGCTGATATCTGCCCTTTATTGTGTGTTGCTTTGTGGAAATAGAAACTAATGTGCCACTTTCATTTGTTTTCTAGATAAATGGCCAAGATGTCCAGAATCGGGAAGAGGCAGTGGCATTGCTCTCCAGCGAAGAATGCAAGAAAATTGTGTTGCTGGTTGCAAGACCAGAGATGCAGGTAACTAAATAGATGCACTGAGCCAGAACCTGGGTTATACGGTACAGTCACTGTCACTGTAACTACTGAACTGCTGAGAAATAGGAATGCCAAAGTTCCCGACAAAAGGAGGAAACAGATAATTGCAGAGCTTTGCCCCTCTTTGGCCAACAAAGGAAATAGCTTGATGTTACTAGGGCTTGTTTTCCCCAAACTAAGCAATTCCTTCCCAGCAGAGAGAGTAGGCAGGTATACAAATAAAGCTGATAGTACTAATATGATGTTAGTAAAATATGAAGTAGAACTTGAAAACTCTGTGTTACTCATTAGATGATTCTTATTTGTTCTGGGGATAAATTTCCCATGCTTACCTCAGTCATTTATATGAACTTACACAGAGCTGTAGTTGGTCATTGGTGATGGCTCTTATCCTATGCACTTATAAGTGAGCATGTAAACTGTTCATTATGTACCAATTATGGAACTTTCACTACAATAACATTTAGCAAAACTGGATCTAATTGTTTTCAAAGCACCCTGGTCACAAAAACCTGCTTGTACATTGCAAATTGTGTATTGGCAGGTGCATTCTCCAAAGCTTTTAGAAACATTTCTGTGTTTTTAAAAATAAAGTTATGCCAATGCCAAGAATCTTGCCATGCCAAGGATTTCTTATATCATTGCAGGGGGCAGATGTTAGGTTGATCATCAGACTAAAGGAAAGGTAGAGTGGAAGAATAGTAGTGTTTGTACTTCCCTTTGTGTTCTGTTTATTGGCCATTGCAAAGCAAAAAGACATTATATTGTCACTATTCTCTCCATCTGCCAACAATTCAGAGTTGGTTATGTTGCCATTTGTCTCTCATGCTATCGATCTGATATTCTCAGTCTCGCTAGTTGCATACGCTGTATAAATTAAATTGAGTAAGTGTAATTCAGTGCCGCTTGGAATCTCTACTTGAGTACGGTAGTTATAAAAAATTCACAATTTCAGCATTCATTTCCTTTATGTTTTCCAGGAATCTAAACAATTCCCATAAAACTGGTGACATAGTATAGCAAAATATGCCATGCACCAGTTTATATTGCAAAATTCTATCCGTCACTGGAAGTTGCAGAAGTTTTGAAAGAGTTGTTTCAATGTTATTCTCACTATTTTTCACTAAGATTTTGTTTTTCAGTAGGGAACAGAAACCCACCCACTTGTAAAATACATGCCCAGTGAAAGTTCGTTCTCTGCATTAGTTTAGACGGGCCAACATGAAAAAGTTAAGTCAATATGAGATAAGGAATTACTTAGCTCTACCAATATAGCTTCCCATATGGATGCTCCTTTCAAATTATAAAAGTGTGTTTTGATTTGGGTTTGGGGCTTTGCTGTTGGGGGTTTTTTTTATTTAATTTATGTGTTTTAAGAACATATTCTTACAAAACTGAAGAAAAGGGATAGTATGTCAGAAATTAGGCTATCCACAAACTGATTTCTGCTATTTATGTTGCTTTGACTCTGGTAAAAGACAGCAGGATTAAGCAGGCTTTTATCTCTAGATAGAAAAAGGTAATAGCAGTATTGCAGTCTTGAAGGGTGACTGCTGAGCACGCTCATTCAGTAACAGGGAAGAAAACCTTCTCTAACCATTTTATTTGTGCAGCGAATACCAGTGAATAATTAAGTTTTGAAAAAGCACCAGAGGAGCACAAAACCCGTTTAATATGTAAACAAATGGCACAGGCATGTGCATTCACATGTGTCTGTGTGCACACATATGTGTGTATGTAGTGCACATGTATACTAAGCCATATATTATCTTATTCTAAAAAATGTATCATAACATGAGCACTCCCATTAGTTCGGTACTGGGTACAATCAAACCAGCAAATTTGCCCAAGTGAGATTCATATTTTGTCTTCCAGATTTGTTAATCTCTGCAAATTCCTCAAACGAGAGAAATTCAACTTTATGGTAGAAGGTGGCTGTGTTTATGCTTTCCTTGGGAAAAAAAAAAAAGAAGCAAACAATACAAGTAAACAAAACTAGTGGCCGGTATCAGCCATTTCAGAGAATGGTTTGAAAGTCCCATTAAGGACAAACATAAAAATTACCTGTCCTCTTCTAATCCCAAACTGTTAGAGGGTGGCTTTGCCAAGGGAAATGGTGAAATGCTTATGTATTTTTAAAAGAGTTCATTGGCACGGGCAAAAACCCGTCAGAGTTCGTGAAGGAAACAATGGTTTCCTGCCAGTATTCAGCTAGAAATATCACACAGCATCAATCACTTCTTCTGTATGTGGCTTTGAACTACTACTTGCTGGTTTGGTGTAACTTTTCTGACTGGCATCTGTGGCCAGAGCTTTGAGGCACTGGTACTTCTGCTGCTGTAGGTGTTGGCCTGTGTTACATTGCTCTTCCTGTCTCGGGACATGAATAGTGGGTAATTGTCTAATGCCAAGAGTTTTAACTGTTAGCATCTTTTTATCACCTTCTTCCTCTGGTTTCTTCACCTGTGACAAAACAATAAGTGTTTCTTTCTGCTACAATCTCATCCTTATAGCCAGGAGTGTCATTGACCAATATTTTCGGTTTTGACACAGTGTGCCATCTCGCAAGGGATTACAGATAGAAATGGATGTGTGCCCCGCGCATGCATGTGCACAATGAACAAAATGGGAATAGTGTTTTAGGCCAGGGGTGCCTATTTTATCAGTTTAGAAAGATGTAAAGGGTGCAAAGCGGGCGCAGGAAGAGAATATACTCACTTGACAGAAAACATAGCATCCCCTCCTGTCATTTTGTGACAGTGTCTTCACCAAATGTCAAAGTGTTATTTCACACTTGGGGAAAAAAAACCCAAACAAACAGATGAGCCTTGCTTCCAGGCACACCGCGAGAACAAAAACAACCTCCCTTCAAATCACCGCATCTTTCTGTCACCCTCTTCTGTTTGTTTGTTTACCTGGAAGATCAATGGGAAAACGGTGACAGAAACGCAACATAAGGTTTCTATTGAGGTGGCGGCAGCAGGGCACAGCGCTGGGACGGAGGTTGTTAGAGGAAAGAGCCCGGTTGCCTCCTGGCCCTATTAGTACCATTGCCGCTCTTTCAGCGCGGGGGCTCTCGGCAGTAATGAACATGACAGCTTCAGGATTATGCGCTGTGCCTTTCATACCTTTTGAAAGGAAATAATGTCTGTGCTGTGCAGTCTCCTTCATTATGAGAGAAAATCAGTCACACTGTTTCAAGAAAGGATAAAAGGCATAAGAGTCCCATTTTTTTTTTATCCTTCTTTTTCTTCTTCTCTTTTTGAGACGTGAACTCCTACCGCCTGGCTTTCTGAAGAGAATCATTAGGATAAAAAGAACTAGCCAAGCATTGCCGTTTGGGTGTACCCTGTTTTAGCATGTGTCCTTGCTAACATAATATAATGTACTAATGCATTCTTTGCAGCTGGAAGAAGGGTGGCTGGATGATGAAAGGAATGAATTCTTAGAGGAGTTAAACTTGGAAATGTTGGAAGAGCAGCACAATGAAGCGATGCAGCACACAGCCAACGAGGTGGAGCAGGTAGGACTGCTACTAAACGCAACATTTGAAATTTTGCTAGGCATACTTTTCTATTAATAGAGAATGAAAAGGCGTGGTGTAAAATGGAGTCAAAGCTTTGATAGAATTCTGTCTCTAGAATGTTGTGAATTCCGGCATGCTGTAGGTAACGAAAAGGAGAACAATAGATGCTTAGGCCCAGTATCACAAGTTAGCAAACAATTTATGAGGCTGTGGTAAGTGCAAATTTCTCATTTTCTCTGAACTCTCAGAATAATATTGCTTTCCTTCTTTAATTCTGAAATATTTGTGGTTTCTGTTGTTATATTTTATGTGAATTATTTTTTCAAATTAATTGTATCAGTGTGGCACCTAGGCTCCAAGTTGAGATAGATGTCCCTCCTGTTATATGTATGTGAGATCTGAGCCAGTCTTTGCACCAGAGAGCTTGCAAAACAAGATGGAAGAGGTGTTTAAAATAAACAACAGGTGTTTTGGTAATACAAGTGTATTTTTCTTATACCGACAGCGCACAGCTCGGCATTTGTTCTGTTAATGGAGACAAATAAGTATATTGTTAGTGTAGTCTCAGCTTGCTGTTATCCGGACTTTTACCTGCCCATATGTGCTGTAAGCGGTGTGACTATGGCAAAGATGCATGTGCACCCCCAGCCATACAATTTCATCAAGGGATGGGTCTTCTCAGTTGTACTTTATTGTGGAAGGCATAAGTGACCATATCCACACCTGAATCAGATGATCTGTCAGCATGCACACCTGTATGGAGCCAAGGAAATAAAATCCAAGTTCATCTGCTGGCTTCGGTGTATATGCAGCTGGGGATAAGCTGTTTTGCCACCCAGAGAAATTTCATAGAGTCATAGAATCATAGAATCATCTAGGTTGGAAGAGACCCTTGGGATCATCGAGTCCAACCATCTACCCTACTCTACAA
>JAOXNO010000001.1:31586741-31597818 GCA_028565335.1 Limnodromus scolopaceus
ACCACTCTTTCTGTGAAAATTCTTTCCTAATGTTCAGTCTAAACCTACCCTGTTGGAGCTTGAAGCCATTCCCTCTCTTTTTACTGTTTTTCCCCCATTCTGAATAGCTCGAAAACAGAGCCTGAGGCATTTCTCTTTGAAGTGAAGACAAGGAGAAAGACTGTGAGAGCCTTCCTTCTTTGGGAAACCAGGGAGCTAACAGGAGACCTGGCTTCAAATACCTCACCGCCTGGTCCACACTGGGGCCTGAGCATGCATCTAGCCTGTTTCCTCCTCACCTCCCCTCCAGCTTTGATGCTGGGCTATTGACTAGGTGATAGCTCCTATTAAAGCTATTCACATAAATTAAATATTCATTGGGACAGAGACACTGACAGAATAATTAAGTCAATTATCTGGAATATGATAGATCAGATTACAAATCCTTGATGTTACAAGCATTTAATTGTTTACACAAAGTGGAATAACTCCAGGGTCAGAGGGGAAGGGAGCCTTGCAATAGGATTCATAGTGGCCCTTTAGTTATGACCCTCTTTTCCAGGCAGCGAGCCAAGCCTCAGTTTCCCAGGTTAAATGTGCTAAGTACTGCACTACAAGCTACTTTGAAATGATATTTGGCATCTTGGTTGGTTTTTTTAACCACAAATTTTATCTCTGCTAGCAAAAGATTTTCTGTAAGAAAGAACACTTGTTCTTCTCAAAGCAATTTCCTTTGTATAGTGCCATTTTCACACAATCCTCCACTTCTGGAGGAAATTCTTGAATGGGTCTATCGACAAACTTCTCCTAGCTGCTCACACCGCGTGCTGGGGCCTGTGAAATCACTTCACAGTTGTGACCTTCTACCCCCAAGTTCTTGACAAGCTTTGGCTTTTTCTCTGAATTTGAGTTGTGGATAGTGTTAATTACTGGACAATGGTGTTCTGTGAAGTGATTCACTTATTCCCCATTGGGATCTTATACTAAGGACAGGGTTTTTTTCCCTATTGAGATTTTATATTACTGTAAAAGAGAGCTACTCTTGAAAAAATTATGGTTACTTGTGCTCTGTCGGTGTCTGACGTTGGGGTTGCTTGAAGTAATTCTAGGACAGCCAGACATTTCTTTGCCCTTCTGATGAGTAATCGAATCAAGCAAATGCAGCTTGGCGTGTAATGGGGCGTCAGTAATTTGTGACAGCTGCTGTCTCTCTAGACTCGATGGAGTGACTCGGCAAGTCAGAAAACTGGTTCTTTACTCCTTGTTAGGCTGGGAAACCTGGCAGTTTCCTGAGGTGGATCACATAATCCATCAGAGCAATGAAACTGCTCTTCTTGCAGCTGCCAGTGGCCAAGCTCAGTATCTTCAAGCTCACCAGTTGGCCATGGAGATTTCGCTCTAACACCAGCCTTGTGTTCTGTCAACCAAAACACAGCCTTCTTGGCTTCATAATAGTCTGTCATCATGAATCTTGTGAGCTGCGGGAATGAATACACGCTATAGCAGAATATCCTTCCTAATGTGAGTCTGTTGTACAGAATGCCATTTTAACATTTAGTGTGAGCTGTCACAGAAAAAACTCGTACGATTCGTAACAGAAGAATTAAGTAGATAGTGGTGTCTTTTCTGTATGTTTTTAAGCCACTCGATAGAATTCAATCAAGAATTGTGTCTTCTCTGTATAGAATAGTCCAATAAACCTTGAGGAAAGATGTAATTTTTTCTATTTTTTCTAACTCATTGTATTCCTTCCCCTTTACAACATTGCGGTTCATTGTGCAGCAGAGATAACTTTCAGAAGAATACCATACATTTGCCATGCAGAAATTCTTATTGGTATCATGGAATATATCAAAACCTATTAAGAGGAGAAAGAATTGGATAAAAAAAAAACCAAAAACATTCTAGTTCATTCAAAGCTGAAATGCAGTGAAAATATCTAAGGGGAAATTCTTTTTTGAGAGGCCTGTTTTAAAAGAACAGCATTGTTTGCAGAAGAGCATTTTCCCTTCTAGTGCACCACTGAAATCAATCCCAGTCTTCCCTCATGGCTGGAATACCTCGTGGTTAGCCTGCAGCTGGAGATTCCTCTCTCTGTGGTCAGTCTCCCTCTCGCTGACAGAGACTGACCGGAGAGCCCAGCTGCTACATTTATTAAAACCTTCAACCGAATCTCACTGCCTTCAAACTTTAGTAGCAGCCTGGGTTTTGAGTCCCAATATACATCATAAGTTGTAAAATGAGAATAGAACAGTGCCTGAATTCCATCAAGATTAGCCATTTTATAGGCATGAATGCTTGCTGGAGCTGAAATGCAGAATCTTTTGAGGTTCATTTATTGCTTGATTGTACGCACTGCCAGGTTTGCCTTCTCATTATCTGAGTTCTCACTGCAAAGATGAGGCCTAAGGAGCCCTTTGGTATTTCAAACAGAAGTAATTGTAGAAGAGATTGACAACATACGTTTGAAAACAAACACTTTGTTTGGAATAGATAATAGGTAACACTGACAAAAGCAAAGCACTGACAATTGGAGGCTAGCTCTTGTTTTTCTGAGGGGACCTAACCTGGAATTAGGCTTGCTACCTTTCAAAATAAAATTAAAATCATCTTATGTTGTAAAAGACTCCTCAGTCTGCTCAAGTTTAGGAGCTCTGACAAGCATGATGAGTCCGGGACAAAAATGCCAGGGGCTACCATACTTGTCACGGTGGAATTTTTTTTTAAATATATCTCAAAAACATACACTACAACAAATATCTGTACTACTTTCTATTTCCATAATTGAACTAGCTGCTAGTATCCACATACTGAGTAAAGATTTATCGTGATATGAATGTCTGCTTTCAGTTGAGAAGAATCTCATTGTACAGGCACTTGTTTCTTCCTGACAGGGAGGGAAACCCGGAGTGATCACCTGACATTCAGGTGCCTGTGCTATAGACACATTCGGCAAAGTCAATTCAACCCATCTGATTTCTGGTAGATTGGAAAGATGGAGTCTGCTTTCGTTACATCTCTTGTATGTGCATCACTTCTCTGTTATGGATAGTGTAACAAGCGGGTGGCAGTGTATGACATTCACTCAGCCTAAATCAAGTGGAAGTTGAAGGAACAAAATTTAAAATTTTGATAAAAGTGGTGTGGAAAACAACAGTCAGTAATTCTGAACTTGTTAATTATGTGGGCCTGAACTGTAAAGTCTGTTTCAACACCTATACAAGTAGACACATTAAGAGATTTTTCAGAAGTGCTCAAATATGTGCTTTGGTGATGTGGCACCATGCTGGAGGTACCAGAGGAAGCATCAAGGAGCTCAGCTCCTATAAGCTGTACAACAGTGCTAACGCAATATGGATAAGCCCTCCTTAGGGGGAAGGATGAGTTTAGTCATATGGATGCAAGTTGTGCTACGTCACTCACCCTCAGGGTCAGCGAGCAGATCCTGGTCTTTCTCATTTGCTAGTGTGGATGGAGCTCTGCATTTGGGGCAAGCACCCAAATTGTGGGCTGTTGGGCAGATCAGCCCTCCCAGTGTCTGGTGGAGCTGGTCTCCTTTGTGTCAGTAGTTAAATATTTTCCAGAGCAGTGAGAAACATGGGTTACACATTGCAGTGGCCGGCGTGCAGACTAGGTGACCCAGACTGGAGTCACTTCTCTGCTGAGAGGTTTAGCAGCAGTGGAGATCAATACAAGCCAGAGCAGCTCCAAAGCAGGTGAGAGAAGGGACCAGAATAGCTTATGTAGCAGCACTCGCCTGGAGGAGGTACACTAGAAAAATACAAAATTAAACTTAACTCTCCAGCATTCTTGGTGAATGCCCTGGCCACTTGGCTGGTTGGGGTGCTCTTCATTCTGGTTACTTTTGTTTTTCACAAAGAATTCTCTAGATATTGGGTTTTCTTCTCTATGTAAATTATGACATTTTTGGACTATTAAAAAACAGGTGATGTGGGGAGACATTGTATTCCCACCGTTTCTCCAGCTACTCTTGAAACTGGAACTAAAGTGTTGCAACCATTTTGGAAAAATACAACAGAAGCCTTAATAAAAAAATCTTCCAATGGACTTTATACACCTTCATAGAAATGCATAAGCTGAGGAAAGAAAGAACAGATAAACAATAATTCTAGAACAATTCTACAATAGTTAGTTATTTAGAGTGTTATTGGTACTACTCTTCATATTGCTTCTTCCTGTGACAACAAGATACCCTTGTTTTTTAAGTGGCTAAGTAGAAAGATCTGAAAGGACTTCAGATGGGGAAAATGAGTACCATTGAATTTTTAAATCTTGCAGAATTTTCATGAAAGTTTGCCTTTGGCCCTTGCAGTTTCAAAATCTAGTTTCCAGAAAACTCTGGCCCTACAACATCAAGAAACATAGAACCAGAGAATAACATTGAATGCATTCTGTCCCATGACATTTAAATTCAAGGGGAGAGTTTCTCCTCATTTGGGGAGAGTGAGAGATAGTAATTGGCACATTACCGGTGTGGCTGCCAAAGCTGCATGAGAATTATACATTTATTGTGCATGTTGTATGTGCAAGAGGATGAGTGTAAAATGTGTGTTATGATTTTAAAGAGAAGTTTTTCTTTGCAGGTCTTGTCTGGCAACAAATTGCTAAAATATCTTTTCAGAAATTTTTAACTGGTCTGTCACAGACACTGAATTCTCCTGAGCTTGTTTTTTTTCAATATTTCTTTTATTCCACTATTACATTGTGTTTGGGGGGTGGAGGTTATTTTTATTTTTCTGAGATGAGGCCATTATTTTTTCCTAAAAACTGTAAAAAGGAAACCGGATGAAGGGTGTGTGATCATGAGGTGCACATGAAGAGAGGAGAAAGGACAAGATAGGAGATGGATTTTCATCCTGTTTCACTGTCTGTAAAAGCAGAGAAAAAGGGAATTATGACAGTGGCCTCTTTGAGTTTGTTTCCTTTCAGTGGGTGCACTGTACCGTTTTTCTCCCTTGATTATTACTGCCATTATACATAATTATGCAATTATACCCCCTAAAAGAGAAACAGCATTTGGTTGGTACTATGTACACTTAGATAGTTGACAGGCCAGATAAATTGCACTCTGCGTGATTGTTCTGGATGGGGAATAGGGGAGAATTCTTTGCTTGTCCAGTTTGGAAAATAAAAAGTATCCATCTCTTTGGAGAGGTATTATCTCACGTTCTTTGAGAATATAAATAGGTGAGGTACAATGAGTGGAGTGTGAATTAAAAAACAACAGCCTAAATGCTTGACATTATGCCCACGGCAAGCACTCAGTGTTGTTCTGTGCTTAATGGTAAAAGGCTGTTTTTATATCTAAGGAACATAAACTCTAACTCGGGAACAAAAAAGGTCTCCAGGGATGCAGCAGAGAGAGGTCTACTTGAAGAAAATCCTAGAATTCAAAATTAACAGTCTTTCGGAAAAAGACTACTGAAAGCAAGAAGTGTGATAGAGGGCCATGGAGGGTGTAGTGGAACAGGCTTCAACCCTGCCCATCTCTATGGAGCAAGCAAGGAGTTCAATGGTTAAAAAAAAATGCCCCACTGATGAAAGTAGTCTTTTTGCACCCTCTTAGATTGTACTAAGATTGTACTTGCTCTATTTTTTTGAAGGGATACTAGTACTGAAGCTTTTTCCCAAGTTTGAGAAGATTTCAGCTCCACCAGTCTCTGGCCATAATCCAGAATCAAAAACAGTGCACCATCTGGTGATCATTATCTTTAAGCACTGCAAAGAGATGGCTTAGCTAGATAGGGAAGTATTTCTTTCCGGACTTTAGAAGATATGTCACTTGTGCTGTAATTCATCTACTTCACTCAGTATGGCCACCACAGCATGATTCTCAGAAACGTTTAAAAGCTATGAGCAGTAGGACTGCTGTTTAGCGATCTGTTTTAATTCAGCTGGAATCAGATCCCAGCTGTTTAGGCAAAACAGAGCTGGAAAATATTCTCATGTAATATGGTCTGCATTTGATAAGCATTTGATAATAATTTTGGTTTGCTCATTTTTTTAGCCAAAGAAACATGAAGAGGAGGATGGCACTACAGACACTGCAACTTCATCATCCAACAATCATGAGAAGGACAGCGGGGTGGGACCTACAGATGAAAGTCTGCGTAATGACGAGAGCTCAGAGCAAGAAAATGCACCTGAGGAGCAGAACAGCACAACCCTGCAGAGCAAACGGGAGCTGGGCCACAGCCAAGATACATTAGGAAGTGTTGAGCTCCAGTGCAATGAAAGCTTTGTGTCTGGGGAATACATTGAGTCTGATTTCATAGGAAACCCAGAGGAGGAATGCGAAAGGTTTCGACAGCTGTTGGAACTGAAGTGCAAGATTCGAAACCACGGGGAGTACGACCTGTATTACTCGAGCAGCACAATAGAGTGCAACAGAAGAGAGCAAGATGGAGTGGAGCATGAGCTGCAGCTACTTAATGAGGAACTGAGGAACATTGAACTTGAATGTCAAAATATCATGCAAGCTCACCGGCTCCAAAAGGTGAGGGATCAGTATGGAGACATTTGGACTTTACATGACGAGGGGTTCAGGAATTACAACACCAGCATAGATGTACAAAGAGGCAAACTGGATGACATCATGGAGCACCCTGAGAAGTCCGACAAGGACAGCTCCAGTGCGTACAACACGGCTGAAAGTTGCAGGAGCACTCCGCTGACTGTGGAGAGATCCCCCGATAACTCTCTCCAGAGGATGATCAGCATAACCAACAGGAAAAACCTGAGGAGCACAATTGTGGCTAATCAGTCATCCTCAGCACAAAGCAACAGGGAGACAACCTCAGCCAAAACCAAACCCAGTGAGCAAAACAGTGCTGCTGAGGATGCAGTGCTGGCATCAGAAAGTGGCAAATTCGCAGACCAGGAAAAGCAGAGCAGCGAGCACATTCCCTACCTGTCTCCATATCACAGCTCTTCTTACAGGTACGGGAATATACCTGCTCATGCAAAGCATTATCAAAGTTATATGCAACTGATCCAGCAGAAGTCTGCTGTGGAGTACGCCCAAAGCCAGCTCAGCCTGGTGAGCATGTGCAAAGACTCGCAGAAGTGTGCGGAGCCCAAGATGGAATGGAAAGTGAAAATAAGGAGTGATGGGACGAGGTACATCACAAAGAGACCAGTTCGAGACAGAATTCTGAAGGAACGTGCCTTAAAAATTAAAGAGGAGCGCAGTGGAATGACGACAGATGATGATACGATGAGTGAGATGAAGATGGGTCGCTACTGGAGCAAAGAAGAGCGGAAGCAGCATTTGGTGCGAGCTAAGGAGCAGAGGAGACGGCGGGAGTTCATGATGAGGAGCAGGCTGGAGTGTCTTAAGGAAAGTCCACAGAGTGGCAGCGAGGGCAAAAAGGAAATTAACATTATTGAACTCAGTCACAAAAAGATGATGAAAAAGAGAAACAAGAAAATCTTGGACAACTGGATGACAATCCAAGAACTGATGACACATGGTGCTAAGTCTCCAGATGGCACAAGAGTGCACAATGCCTTTTTATCAGTTACTACTGTATGAACACAACTTCTTTCAGAGTATACTACCAGTTTAGGTAGAGTACGATTGCCTCGTTCAATGTGGCATTTTTATATATTTTGTGACTGTTTATAGTTTGACCTTTTTTGTAAGCAAAATTACCTGGTAATTTTTCATTTGTTTTTCATATAACGGTACCTTCTTTATCTGGCAGTCTTTCTTTAGCCTGCAATATATTCGTATTATTCATTTGTAGGAAAAAAAAAGAAAAAGAAAAGCAAAACAAAAAAAAATGGAGAAGCCAATTAATTTCTTAACCTAATACATATCCTGTAAGTTAAGATCTGGAATTCTCTCTCTAGTTTTCTTTTTCTACTTTAGTAACAGTACAATACCAAACCAAAATGCTTTATACTATGTCCTTGGCTTAACAAGTTTTAAAGTTTTACATCTTAGATTGCATCTGTTTATAAATCATATAATTCCATCGTATAGATAAGAATGACATTTTTCCAACTACACATTGTACAGTACATTTAATCTCTAAATTGCAATTGTATTTGTCCAAGTAAAGTGTAGGTGGGCGATTCTCCTGTGTTATGTAGTGGCATTGGTCATGTAGCCGGGCAGTATGTGATAATTGTGAAGATGAAAGAGAAATAAATTATTGCTTATCTTTAAGAAAAAAAAAAGCCAAGAGTTCTTTGATTCAACTTGAGCATTTGCCTTTAAAGGATGAGTCATTTCACTATGCATGATATTTACAGCATGTAGAGATTTCAAGAACACAGGACAATTCCATAGACTAGTTCTTATGAATTAGCTTTTCATTTTGCAGAACACATAAGAGTGCGTGGGTCTTTCTGTCTTTCTCTTACCTGCTATTATTAGTTGACTGAATGATTCATTGATACATTACTGTGTTGTATGTTGTCAGGTAACTACTGTGGGTCCTTTCCCTGGCTTAGCTTGCTATTTGTTCTACCCATACAAAACATAAACAGAGCCTATGCCTAACTTTGAGCCAAATCTCATGCAAGAAAAACTAATAGCAGCTGTCACTGACATTTTCACAGAAGATGAATTAAGGAAAAATAGAGAAGAAAAGACAATTAAATGAGTTAAGGGTTTAAATTTATTGTTGAGAAGTATCCAAATCTTTTAGAACTGGGAGCTGTCTGGGGCTCAGGACCAAAGGCAACTTGTTGCCTGGGTGCCTGATGGAGTAGGGCATTGTCTCTCTTTGTCTCTCCCAGCAGCAGAGGGAGAGACCTCGGCTGCTACTGGAGCATCTCCTAAGCTGCTGCTGGCAGCCCAGTGACTTATGGCAAGCTGAAATGACTAGTCCTGGGCAGTCAGCGAGGTTGAAGACTTTGCCTCATAGCCCCATTTTTGTTGTCCCTGAGCATGACTCACAGCAGTTCCTAACTGATTGAAGTGCTTTTGGCAGCAGGATTTGGTGCTGAAGTTATTTGGCATGAGGCTTTAAGAGATATGCTTAAAGGCGCAGAAAGGGACATTATGGTATTTCCAAATTATCCAGTTCTGGAAATCAGTCATTTATTTTCTAACCACTTTTGGCAGCAGTAGGTATTGGCACTGTTCTCTGCATCTTCAGGCATGTAAATACCGTTAAGAACACTACTCCCTGAGTGCTTAGGAAAATTATGCCACTGACAGTTCACTGTTTGATAATCAGGAAATTCACCCCACCAGACTCAGGGAAACATCATGCTAAATCCTCACTAAACAACAGCTATTCATGCACAATGAAGAATACTTCCACTGTTTCCTGTTAAATTAGAAAGAGTGTGGAATCCAAGGCCAGAGAGGATCACAGGGTGATACAGTACTGCTTCAAGGGGCCATTATCAGATTGTTCCTCCAGTGGAAGCAGGGACCAATCTAAGTCATCTAAGAAGGTACGCGTTCTTCTCTGGAGCACATCAAAGCACAGAGATTTGGCTGTTTCCCTCATTGCATTCCAGTGATCACACTTGTAAAAACAGGTCTTATTCTTAATCAGAGTTCAGCGGCCATCAGCTATGGAAAATGGCTACTGTTATGCCTTTCCCTTAGACACAGTACTTATTCTTCCCATTATTAAATCATGACTCAGAGCTCCTCTCAAACTAACTATTATGACATCCAAATTCAGGAACAACCTGAATTTTCAGAAAATGTAATATCATTACTTCATCACTGAGAAAAAAAATTAGAGAAAAGACCCAACTGGATAGAGGGATATGTTTGTGTGTTAAGTAATGGAGAATAATTTGAGAATCAAATGAAAAATATTTATAGAGATGGTATATTAATGGGCTGTAAATGGAAATCTGAGGAGCTCTGTCAAAATCTAGCAGGAGACAAGACAGAGAAGCACTGGTGGCACACTATGGTGTGGTTTCTAGGTCAGCATATACCTGCCAGAGCTCAGCCACCTTCTCCCTCCTTCACCTGCTGGAATCAGCATGTCCCTGCCCATTCGTTAATATGGAGCTTTTCCACCAGCCCATGGTTTTCTCTCCTTTCATCGTAACTAGATTTATTAAACGACATTTTCTTTCTTCCCTAAGCAGTCTTTGGGAGAAAAAGTGTTGTGTTTTGCCCTGATGAAATGTCTTGGTCCTTTCTGCTAGCACCGACAATAAACCAGCCACCCCAGAGCGGGGCTGCGGGGCTGCCCAGGGTGGTGATGCTGAGGAGCTGAATGGCAGGTGAGTGTTTCACTGCTCACTGCTCTCAGCTGGTTTCTCTGCAGGGCAGGACTCGGCATTGTGCTCCCTCATCCCAGCAGTTCTTTATCAGTGAAATCCAAGGCTGATATCCCACATGCTGTTTGTTCCTGCATATACTTTTTTTTTCAAATGTCATCATTTTTAATGAGGAAAATAACATTTTAGCACCAAGGCAAATTAGAAGAGAAGAGATGAAATACATTTCATGTTGTCATAAATCTTTAAAGAAAAAAGACTCGACTGTTGTGAGAACTATTTTTTTTTTCATATGAAGGAACATAAAAATAAAAATGCCTTCCAACTGGAACAAGACCAGATCTTGTTTAAGAGGGTTGCTTGCGGCTCCAAGATAAAGAGTGAAAGGCGGGGAAGGGAAGCTACACAGGTGTGTTATCATGGCCACATCACTGCTGGGGAAGGAGTTAATGTCCCACTCATCCTTTCCCCAACCCTGGTACCCACTGAGACCAGTGGGAGGTAATTTTTCCTATGAAGCCAGCAATATGGCCTTGTAAAAAGAGTTATCTTGTGTCACTTGACAACTGTATTGTCAGCTGATTTAGGAGCGTTGCTCACCATAAAAAAGGTTAAAAACTGTGGGATCCCTGGATCTTCCTCTTCAAAGTAAGTATCCTTAAAGGGAATATTGTATTTTTGGTATGATCATGGCAGTAAACCAAACCTACTTCATTGGAATATTATGTTTTTCAACAAGTCATATGAGGAGAGGCTGAGGGAACTGGGCATGTTTAGTTCGGAGGAGGCTGAGAGGGGACCTCATTGCCCTCTACAACTACCTGAAAGGAGGTTGTAGAGAGGTGGGTGTTGGCCTTTTCTCCCAAGTGAG
>JAOXNO010000001.1:31597918-31645770 GCA_028565335.1 Limnodromus scolopaceus
CAGCCTGCCCAGGGAGGTGGTGGAGTCACCATCCCTGGAGGTATTTAAGAAATGTGTAGACATGGCTCTTCAGGGCACACTCTAGTGCCCGGGATTGTTGGTTTGTGTCTGTGGCTGGATGTGATTTGGGGTTTTTGTTGGTTTTTTTTTGTTTTTTGGGTTTTTTTGTGGTTGGACTCGATGATCTCAAAGGTCCCTTCCAACCATGAATATTCTGTGGTTCTGTGATCACACTATCTGAATGGAACGAGAGCAATCAGAAATGAGGTCTAGTCTATGCTTGATGCATTGCCCTGTAAGAGGACTGCAAGGATCTCAGAAGAGATGATGCAGCAACTTTAGCATTGTGCTTTCTGAACTTGCAGGGATTGAATTATTCATTAATATCATGATGCCTGACTTCTTCCTTTTTTTTTTTTTTTTTAATTGAACTAATGTTCATTTCTAGTGCCCATTTCTTGGTACAAATTACAGAATAGCACCCTCAGTGCAAGACATGGCTTCCATGCCAAAATACTTCCTGACTCAAGGCTGGAATTACTCCAGGTTTTATTTTACTTTGGTTTTAATATTTAAGCTGCTAATCACAAACATGTATGGGCTAAGTATTCTATTAATATCCGGTTTATGGACCTACTGCTTTTTCAAAGCATTAAATGCTCTTGAGGAGCCAGGATAAAATTAATGTGATGGGAACTGGCATTTGGGTAGAGCAAAACAGAGTAGCTGTCGTAAACCTGTTGGTGTTACTCTCTGAGAGACGCCAGTTGGCTAATGCCTGCTGGAGGAGAAACCATATTGCAGAGGGATCATGAGGAGGTTTTTTTCCTTTAAATGCCTTTGCTCTGAAGCACATTTCTTTGTTTAAAGGTGAGCATTCCCCTTGGATGGCTATTGCATTTGGGAGGCTAAGCATTTTGCTCCACTTTTTAGTTACAGATAACTGCATCATGTATAGATTTTGCCCAGGTTTTCAGATGTCATTAATCTTGCCCTAATGTCAACTCCTATATGGACAGCTGACTGGCTTTTGATGGCACCTCTGAGAGGAGGCACAACCTAGGTATTTGGGATGCACATGGCAAGGCAGGCAGCCCAAATATAGTCCCTGGGCCCTTCTTGGGAGCAAGTGGGTTCCTGTCCTCCTAGGGAAAGGGTCCAGCTCTTTCTGTGAGAGCCTTCAGCTATATGCAGCTTTTCCCGTTCCTGGCAATTAAGGATCTTGATTTCACGGGCCCAAATCGCCTGGTTCTGAGCCAGGAAAAAATGGCATATGTGTAGCAGTTCAAAATATTGATACCAGTGAGGTTAAGAAGTGGAATTATTCTGTCATAAAGATTGCTTGGATGGTGAAGACTGCTTGACAAACAAAAACCGTTTGGCCATTGAGCCAAGTTAGACAGACATTTAGAAATACACTTGTTTTTTGGTTTGTTTGTTTCTTTTTAACAAACAAGGTGAAGTAGGTCAAAGGAAGGGTTTGTCTCATATCCCATCCTCGGTGTGACAGCTGTGGGTAGTGTGGCTGAGCTACAGGCATGATGTGACTACTGATTTGGACTGTAAAGTAAAACTGAAGAGTTGAGTTACATCCAGATGTATGCGCTGCTTTTCACACTCCCTAGACCATGGGGATGGGCAGAGCACAGGAACCGCTCCTCACTAATTAGTCAGTCTCATGCCAGTATTCCCTGCTGAGAGCTTCTTTCTTCAGTAAAGGTACAAAGATGTCCCAGAGCAGTATTCTTTGGCATCGCAAAATCCAGAAGTGACAGCATCATCAAGGAGATCAGGGGTATCCCAGCACGATGTGTTCTGGGATACACTCAAGGACCAGGGCAGGGTCATCAGCAATGTTTCACAGAGAAAATGTATGCTTCCTCCCACTACAGACTAGTTTGTGGTGTAGATATGAGCTTCTAACTTTTCTTTTTTGCATTTGGATTTTAAATTTGCTTTAAAACCTGAGTTTCCTGGCTCTGTAAACTCATCTTTCATTATTAAGCCTGCCTGCCTGCCTTCCTGCCTGCCTGCCTGCCTTCCTGCCTGCCTGCCTTCCTTCCTCCCTTCCTTCCTTCCTCTTTCCATCTCTCTCTCCCTTTCCCTCTCTTTTAGAAGCAAGACATTTCTGAACTTGAAAGGTAATAAATATTAGAGGGGGATTTCACTCAGAGAAGCAATTTTTTTCTCACAGATCAGCTTATCAGGACAAATGGAAATCCTTGTCTAACTGTAACTGTAGGTTTCTATCTCTAGTCAATTTTAGGTGATTTGGTTCATTTGGTACGTTTCCTCTTCCACTTGAAGCTCATTCTGCTGAAGTGCTGCAAATGTCTTTGGTGACGTCGCTGTACAGAGTGCATTTTTAAGCCTTGGAGGAAAGGAAGACCTTTTAAAACATATGTTCCTTTGTTTGTGAGACACACAGTAACATCCAAAGCACATATTAACCAAAATAACTTGTTAAAAGCAGTAAAATGTGTTATTCTGTGGGTGTCTACACAAAGGAACATCTGACTTTCTGTTAAATTTCAAAGACCTCCATTGCCCGAGATTCAATTTGAGAAGTAAGACATTGGTTCTATTCTTCTATGTATTTTAAACAATTCAGTCCCTAATTTTTCTGCTCTTAAACTGATGCTAAAGCAGATTAGGAAAGTCTGTTTTGGCCCAGGAACAAAACAGTAAGCTTCAAATATTGCAACAAGGTCTTATGTCAGTCATTTATTGAGACTGGGTGTTGGTCATCAAACCTCATAGCTTTAATTCTTTGTCTTAATTCACTTGGAAACATCTGCACCACAATAAGCATTCGACATACTGTGGTATTTGTTCTTCCAATACATCCCCAAAACTGTTTAACTTATTGCTGAGTGCTAGGAGCAAATCAAAGCTGACGTCTGGCTCCAGTGACAAAAAATCGAGAGCACAGAGAATTTTAAGTGTGAAGTGAATATAGGAAACTCTCATCTTGACAGCGGATAAGAAACCAAAAGAAGAAAATTAAAATTGCATGATGAAAGATGAAAAGGTTGAAGTCACTGTTTTGACTACTGGACCTTGCAGGAAAGATATTTGAAGAAAGAATGAAATAGAAAGTTAAGCGGGTGAATATCACATAAAATTTACCACAGATCAAAATATTACTTCTTTTGCACTTCAAAGGCAACCCTCTTATTTTCATAGGTTATTTAACCCCACTGGCAATCTCTGCAATGAATAAATATTTTTGATGGCATGCAAAGTGTCTTCTTAATGGTGTATAGACACTATGTAGTGAGTAGGTTGAACAGTATAAATATTCATGTCAGCAAAGATGCTGTCAAATTCCTGGCTTGACGTGATATCAAAAATTAAAATATAAAAAGCATATTCTGTTTTCTTGCCTCCTTTTTTTTTTTCCAAGTTTGGCACCTGGCTATATGGTCAGGGTGAAGAAATGCCTCTGAAAGATTGTATTTTGGTTCAGGGAATTCAAATGAAAGCTCCTCAAACTCGACAGTTTAATTTACTTCTCTTAAGCTCTTTAATACCAAACTTATCAGTTCTCTCTGTTAGGCATTAACTTGTTAAATGAGTCTTAATTATACATAAGCAGATGGAGATTTGAATTAAAATTACCTTACACTCGAGTGGCTTTAGTTCATTATAACATATCTTCCTCTTAATCATTTAGGCAGTCTCATCATCTTTCATATAGAAAGTTATTAAAGTATTCCAATTTCCATATTTCTTCAGATACATCCACTATTAAATGGCACGTAATACACATTAGATGGTGACTTATACCATGCAATAGTTAGTGAATTATTCATGTCAGTAACAATTTTTATACTTCTATGTCATCTGTATCATTTTATTTTTAAGGGTTTATATTTACACAATACCTCATATTTTACCTCATCTCGGTTTTCAGTGCAAGGTTGACTGCTTTACCATTTTTGCTGATGTGAAAAAGAATAACATCCAGTCTAGATTTTGCTCCCCCATTAGCTGAGGAATGGAAGTGGATCCAAAGTAGCTCCCATTCCCAAACAGGTGTATGTTTATTGGGAGCCTTGGAAAGGTTTGAGAAGGAGATAAAATTTCTAATGGAAATCACAGCTAGTCTTCTAAGCTCTTGCTTAGCACTGTCATCATCACTGGATTCTCCAACACCAAGAAGATGATCCTCAGGATTTGGCTGTCCTCCAAAATGAAAAGAAGGTTTTGCCTAAAAGAAGAAAATTATTGAAGTCTTTTGCAGGCTTCAGTGGGCATCACCTCACCTAACTTTAATGACCTCAGAGCTGGGATACCAGTTAAATTAGTCATCTAGGTTAAGAGTCTAAATTAGCTACAGGAATAGAGAGGAAACACCTCCAAAAGACAGATGATTTCCCTCTTTAGGAATGATGTTCTGCGGGGGACACTTGTCCACCTGATTCAGACTGGACCTCAAACTTTCACATAGCTTTAGCTCAAAAAAAGGGATGGACAATAGGTAACTGGGTATAACTCTTTCCCCCCTGTTTTTAAAGGCTCCTGAATGCATATACTAAGAGAGTCGTGTGTCTCTTGTAGACAGAGAGCAGCCCCAAGCAAATTAATCAACCTCTGCTATGTATCTCCTGGGTAAAATCAAGAAAGAATTGGACAAAAAGTGGCATTTTAGTTCCAGTAAGCAATTTACAGCCATTCGCAAAGGAAAGACCAGTGGGAGTTTTCAAAGACAAAAGCATCCAATATTCCTTGCTAAAGGCAGCAGACTATTCTCAGCATCCCTTTAGCTAATATATTAACCAGGTATCTTCAGTGTCAAATAATGGGTCTATAATACAGAAATAACTGTGTTAGCTGGATGATGGAGAATGACAGCTCGGGCAAAAGGCTGAGTCTGCACTGGCAAACACTGCAGCCATCATCAAGAAGTGGGAAGAGTCTATGAGAGGCTTTTGCAGAAATAGGATACTGCCATTTACATGAGCATGTTTAGAAGGAAAGGAGGCTCACTACATCCTGGGAGCCTCAGCAAGACACTTGGTCTGCATGTCCATTTCACTCCCCAGCTCCTCTGGAAGCCCTGATGCACTTTAAAATGTGGATTTATCATTATTAATGTCAATGTATTCCAGGTCTGCTTCCTTGAGAAAGAGAGGATGCTGCTGCTTGACTTGCAGGAGGTTTATGAGGAAAACTACCAAAGCTTATGAGGCCCCAAGGAGTTGGGGATCTTGTCTAAGGGCAATCTGTGAATTCAGTGTGAGGAGTTTCCTGCACTTGTCATTAAAAACTGCAAAACCTAACTTGAATATACATCTTATTTTAATTTTCTGTTGTTTTCTTCACATCCCCACAAGGGAGCATAATGATAGCATAGACTCGCAGCCCCCTGCGTAGACTCCCAACCGCATCAGCTCCTCACCATGCCACAGTGGGACCTACTGTAACTGCAGTACGGTTTTCTGCTGGTGAGAAAATGCTTTTGGTGATAGCAAAATGCGGGAGAATATGACAGCACGTTGAAGTCCCCGTGACACCTGCACTGAGGAGGCTGGTCGTTCATGTAGGATATTCTGTGACTGGTTAATGTTTTGGACTTTGTTAGGCACACCAACGTGTTGAAGAATTTGCTTCAGTACAGGCCTAACACTCTGGGACCTGATAGTTTTTGGGGTGTCACTTCCTCAGGCTGTGCAAACCACTTGCTTCTGACAAAACAGCTGCCTGCTACATGGAACCAAACCCATGCTTAAACAAGTACATAATTTTATTATCTTCTTAAATATACTGAAGGAAAATACTTAAAAGTAGTGTAATCTTACTTTTCAACCACTAATGGAAAGTAAAAATATGAACATGCTTACTGTATATGGTCTAGAAAATGTTAAGATATAAATTGTCAAAGATGATAAACAAAACCTACCACATATCCAATAAATACACTTCCTTTATGGCCATTGGCAAAAATATTATCTAAGGCAAAATGGCCTGCTTTAACCAAACCCCTGTACAATACAGAGAGGGATGTTATTGCGGTCATTTATAATCACCTTGATGGATTAGCCATCAAGGACACAATACTCCAGCAACGAGGAGAGAAGAGGCTGCCTTCACAGCAGGAAGATCTTCTCATTAGCCCATTGACAGCGCAGTAGAGAGACGGACAAAAGCACACTTCAGCTTGCAGAGGAAGATGAGTGAAGCTGGTTGCATGCTTTTTGTCATCAAGTCATACCCCTACATAGGTGCATGGACCTGTATAGGTCCAGTGGATTGGGACTCAACAGAGCAGGATAGTCAACATCCAGGCAGGGAGAGCTCAACTAGATTTGTCTCTCTCAGAGAATATAGTGATAGGAGCCATGTAATTTCCTTAGACGTTTACAACCCCATCCTATTGTTTAACATCTTCATTCATGACCTGGCCAATGTGGCAGAGTGGACCCTCAGCAAATTTGAAATGATTTGAAATTGGGAAGAGTGGTTAACACACCAGCTGGTTGTGCTGCCATTCAGAGGGACTTTGGCTGGAGAAATGGGCTAACAGGCATCTCCCGAATATCAACAAAGGGAAATCCCAAACCCTGCACCTGGGAAGGAATAACCCCATGCACCAGTATGCACTGGGGGGCAACTGGCTGGAATACAGTTTTGCTGAAAAACACCTGGGTTTTCTGGTGGACACCAAGTTGAACATGAGCCAGCAGTGTGCCCTGATGACATCAGTGGAGAGTGGAGAGTGTTGTGTCCAGTCCTGGGCTCCCACACAAACTGGGTCTAGTGAAAGGCCACAAACATGATGTAGGGACTGGAGCATCTGTCATAAGAGGAGAGACTGAGACTGCTGTGACAATTCAGCCTGGGCAGAGAAGGCTCAGGGGGATCTAACCAATGTGTATAAATACCTGCTGGGGCGGTAAAGAAGTTGGAGTCAGATTCCTCTCAGTGGGGTTAAACAACAGGATAACAGATAGTAACCAAAAACTGAAATACAGGAAAATATGTTTAAACAGAAAAAAAAAGAAAAAAAAAACTTTTTATGATGTCGGTGGTCAAACACTGGCACAGGTTGCCCAGAGAGGTTGGGGAGTCTCCAACCTTACCGGTATTCAGAATCTGACTGAACAAATCCTTGAACAACCTGCTCTATCTGACCCGGCTTTGAGCAGGGTGTTGGACGAGACAATCTCCAGGGGTGCCTTCCAGCCTCAGAGAGTCTGTGATCACTGATAAATTAAAAGCACAAAGCTTGAGAGTGCAGGGGAAGCCAATGAGAGCAGATCAGTCCTGTGGGCTGTATAAGTCATCAAGTGCTTTGGCTCCCGACTGCAGCTCACAGACATAGACCTCTTGGCATATTTTATGTATGAAATCCAGCCCATTCCTTTCAAAGGATGAAATTCAGCAGTATCCTAAAGGATACCAGTAGCACCATTCCAGAGCACATGACATCACCGACAAGCAAAGTCCATCTTCTACCAGTTCACATCTCCATCAGGACAGTAGGATTAAAAGCCCAAACCCACAACCCAGGGGTTTCTGGAACAAAACAAGGTATTTTCAGTTGGGTTTTTTTCCCCCCACAAGCAACCTGCAACCAGCATGTGAATGTAATGTTAACTTGCAATTGCATCATATTAGCAGTTTGACATTGCATCTTACTAATGCTTGTTTTTCCAGGGTATATGTAGAAATATAATCATATTAACGCTCTGAAAGCAAACACAGAGGTGGTATAAATTGTTAATGCAATCTTCTGTTAAGCAGCTTGTTTGAACAGTGCATTGGTGTGTGAGAAAATGCCAGCCTTTCAGTCTTTCCAAATAGTGCAGTGCTTGCAGTCCACTGCAGAATAAATGTATACATGCTGTTTGCGGTAACAGATGTTCATTTGCTGTATGTTCCCACGAGTTCCCAATCTTTCGCCTGCATTCTGTTACCATTTGTCTGAGACCCACCTGTGAGCCAGCACAGCAGTTTCCTAGACACAAGGTTGCCTCACTGACATGTCACGTACAAAATTGGTGGGTTTTGTTGACGTATATTCCTGCAAGTCTTCTTCTGGTTTTCCTTCCTGTGAATGGGACCATTAATTCTTCTGAGTTGCATCATCAGACTGAAAATGGCAGCCTCTGTGCAGAAATGCGGCAAAGCTGTTTGGATTCTTCAAACTCTCAAGATCAGCCTTTAAACCAACTAATTAAGTTTTCTGCTTGCTGCCATTGAAAGCCTCAGTCAGATATAATTAAAACTGAGCAGCAGATGACAGCGGTGGCATTTGTCAGAATCATCCAGTGGTTCAAATACCAGTTCTGACAGAAATGTCAGACTGATAACACTCCCATCTTCCCCACGCATGCCAGGGAAAGCAGGAAGAACTTTTATTATAAATGCCTGCCTGATAACCTTTATGAATCCCAGAACACCAAGCGCAACATACAAAATTTCATTATCCTAAGAGAGGATAATCATTTCCCATGAAGTAAACCCTGCAGCTCCTTGGGCTTCCTTGTACTGACTGTGCCTTCCGGGACACCCTTTCAGAAACGCAAAGGGGAAGAAAAGCCCTGATCCTGAAGTATAGGTGATTCCAGCCTCGCAGACAGCTAAGCTGGAAGAGATTCCTTAGAGAGTTATGAGTTAGTTCAGCTCAGTTAATGAGCTGAAACCAAATAAACATATTCCTCATCTAGAAAGGGCAAAGCCATAACACAGGCTGTGTAAGTTATCCTTGAGCTGTACAGAAAGGTGAGAAGACAGTCCTTTCTGTACAGAGTTTAAATTGAACCGTTACTGCTAAAGATCACAGAACAGCAAAGTAAACAACAGAGACAGCCGAGAACAAATGAATAGGGAAAAATTACTTTTGGAAACATTTTGAGATTACATTTGCTGCAGCTTCATACGCAGGTTTTCCCTATTTTGTCTCATCAGTTTTGCCAGCACATTTATAATATGCTCTTCCTACCACTCTTTCTTGCTTGAGAGTCTGGGCATTTTCTTTTTTTTTAATTTTTTTTTTTCTTTTTGTTTTAACTAAATGGAGATCAAAAAGGAGAACATGTCAGGAAGGGAATCAGTGGCACTTTGAAGCAGCAGCGGTGCCGATGTTATCTCAAAGTCCCTTGGCTCTACTCTTGCCTGTAGCTATTGCGTGTTTCCTGCAAGTTGGCCAGAAAGCAGAGGTGCATATTGCAAATGCCTGAGTGGGCTGCTCAGGGTTTTGACTTGCTATAACTGAGCTGCAAAGACATGACAAACCATTAAAATCAAGCTTGGTTGCTGTTTATTGAGCAATAATTACGTCATGGTCACAAAAGTAACCACCAGCCATTATATACTTTTTTTAATGTTGTATTTGTAGAGGTGAACTTGATCATTTACTCTTCCACTTCATTACTCTGTCTCATCATCAAGAAAATCATATCTCCTGGCCATAGTCAGACCTGAGGCCATGTCTTGCCCTAACTATCCTGAGAGATATTCCTGCTGGGGATGTGCAAATATTTCTATTATATCGTATTTTATGGCTGGTGAGCAGGTTCCTATCCCATCTACTCACAGGGGTACTTGTATTGCTTTTTTACTTTAGCTCTGCAGTAGTTTAGGTTTGCAGATGATGGTCTGTGATCTGTTCAGGATCAGCGTTTCTCTTTTGCTGTCAATCTCAGCAGACCACATCGCGCTGTTTCGTGCACTGAATGCACTGACACCGCCTTCTCTCTGAGCTCTTTCCTTTGTAGTAAGTAATCAAAGAACATTTACACTTTCCTTTCTTTTGACCTTTATTAGATAAGTAGGCACCTTAATTGGGATGTTTTGAGATGAGAGAGAAGTCTGGAAGGATTCTTTTCTAGGATGTAAAGGTCTCAGAGATCACCCTTAGTATTTGTGGCAGAACTGCATCAAAATTAACATATTACAACAGATTGTGTCAGGCTGGATTGCAAACTTTTCTGAAACAGGGTGAGCAGAAAGGTCACATTCCTCATCAGCTCGTATATCAGGCGGCATGAGGGTATCCGAACAGGTTAAATTCTTCTTCCAGGAAATAAAATCAGAGTTTCCCATTTTCAAGTCCCAGCTGTGCCTCTGAATTTCCATTCTCTTTGAGCAAGGCAGCTAGCTTCATTACATAGGCATATAATTTTTGTTTCTGAGAGGATCCTTGTTTAAATTATAACATGCCATTAGCAAAGGTCCTTTTCTGGTGACTGTAGTTAATGCAGAGTTCTTCCCATCTTGCTCACCTACACACAAGTGCATATTGTGCCCTTTGTATTCTGTCAACTGGAGGACCTGTAGAATGATTTTCTGCCCCCAAAACTGATTTAACACCTTTTGCTATTATGCAAATAAAATGGGAAAAATAGTTTCCTGATTTCTTTCGAAGGGCTGAAGCTGGCGGCTCAGGACTGCTTACTCAGGTCTCAGCGTATAATGGGAAATGCCTACACATCGGCATCTGTCAAGCCTCACAATAGGAGAGCAGCCGAGCGCTGTGGCACCCGTCCCCGTTCAGAACCAGGATAATGGCATTGCAGCTCAAGTGGAAGGATGAGCTCGCCCCAGCTTCATGCTTCAGCGTGCTATCGAAGTGACAGGCTATTTTCCATTGGCAGGTTGAAAGTCTTCTTATTTTATTAATCCTCTTGTTGAGGAACAAAACCGGAGTTTTCTCTTCTGTTAAACACTGCAGCAAAATCTCATGGCTCCCAGAGGCTTTGTTTGTGCCCACGCTGCCCCTGGGCAAGTCAGGTAAATACATGAGCTCCGCTTCTCTTATGGTGGCCATCACTTCCTCAGGCCTGGGCCAGTGAGCAGCGCCGGGAAGCCAAAAATGTCAGGCAACTGTTTTGGAGACGCAGCCTGCTCTTGTGGAAAGAGAGATGGCCAGCTTAACTCATGGGGGAGAGAGAACACGCATGAACATCTGCCATGCTTCACAGCACAGTGAACAATGCGAGATTATCACCAAAAAACCAATGAGTTCTTTTCAGAAGATATCTTCTCCCTAGGACATGTCCCACAGAACTACAGCCCAATCCCAGATAAAATACTGCATTTTAATATTTTTTTCCCTTTCATTTCGTTTCCATCCCTTTTTTCTTCTTTTTTTTTTTCTTTTTTTTACAAAAGCATGCTGTCTTTCAATTAACATAGTAATGACCTATTGTCACCTGTTACCATGCTAATCCTGAGCTGGTGTGAAATTACTTTATAATAAACACTATGGAGTTCTGACTTTCAATTAATTTTTCACATGCTGTGCTAAATCAGATTAACTGTACCCCACCCTTTTGACCACAGACATAATTCCTTCCTTATAATGAAATAGAGGATTAATTTATATGAAGCATATCTATACACATTTGCAAATAAATGTAAAGATAGACTTTGTACCATATTTGCAGTGCTCACTGTGTCATGTTGAATATAGACTTTCTGAGATTATTAATTTGTGTGTTCACTGGGGTGGTGAAGGATATTGCTGGGTTTTTTATTATTATTATTTTCTCTAAATGTCTACAACTAAGAATGGATAAAGAAATGGAGTATAAGAGATTGGTACCTTCCACAGGGAATTACAGTGTACAGCATTATGATGAACTGAAAAAAAGTAAACACTGCAAAATTAAACTCGATCACCATTAATTTACTAAATTGCCTGTCATCCTTCAGGATGTACAATCTGACCAAGTATAATAAATGCAGCTGTTTGGTCTTTTTAATAGTCATTAACATTATGAAGATGGTCGATAGCTTGAGCAAAGCCTTTGAAACCCTGTATACCAGTTTGGGGAAACTGCATAAAGCAAGTTTTTTAAAATGTCTTTATCTTCTGTGCAGAAAAAGCTTCCAAAACCTCTGGTTTTGGTAGCTTCAAAGGTGCAGTAGGCTAATACCTACTGCGCCATTTCATAATCAAAAATTAATATAAATCCAGAATTGACCTTTACTGTTTCTCCACACACTCTTTCTCTCAGTAGCTTAGTTATGAAGCCCGAAGGTGAAGAATCATTGCAGATACCAATTTCCTCCTTGGAAAAGTAACAAAGATGAAAATGGATTATTTCTGCAAGCTTGTGGATGCCTGTATTTGCCTGTGCTAGTTTCTCCTTTGACTCAACCTGCTTACCTGGTCCAAAATCTGAAGGTTTTCACCATTTCTTGAAGCAACTTAGCTCCTTGGGGATCGTATGGGCAAGCTGTCTGGCCAAACCCCATTCCAACCAGTTTGGGGTTTTTAGCTTCCTGTGCTGAGGTAGATAGTTCAGAGCTAGGCTGGAGCACCCTGCACCCCACTGGACTGCTCTATACGGACCTGCTGGCTCCTCCTGTCCAACCTGATATGCCAGAACAGCACTAGGCCTGTGCCAGAGGTTCAGATTTACTTCCCACCCACAAGCCTTCATTTCTAGAGCAGCCTGTGGACCACTTTCTGTTGATTCAGCAAGTGATTGACTTCAGGCAGACAAGAACATCTCAGAGAGTTTTTCCAAGAAAGGCCCCAACCTCACCCACCATGGGAGCAGGTGGGTTTTACAGATTTCCCAAACTGTGTTTGAAAAAGTTGTCTACTGGGAAAGAAAGCACAGCCTTGCCACTTGCCCTCTGCAGATAGGTTTGGCAGCCAGGGATCCTGCCTAAGGAGTGGAAACCTTGGCTGCGAGGCTGATTACCAGATCATTCAGGTCATAAGAAATGTAGAGAAACCATACTCAACTCATCTTCGGAATAGGAACCAAGAACAGGACTAGCTGAGATTAAAGACACTTTTCATTTGTGTTTACTATAGCTTCTTTGAAATAATAGCACTGCTGTGCACAAGCAAAAAGTCATTGCATATTCAGTGTTTATTGGCTTAGTACTGAAATTTCAATGCACTCTTTTTCATCGCTTTTCTCATACTATTTGTGAAGTCCAAGCATACAATAATAAAACAAAAAGAAATCAGCCCACCTAGAAGGATAAGAAACAGAAAAATGACCTGCAAGATGCAAGAGCTGGGTATTCTTGTCATTGTGGTGCAGGTTGTATCAATAAAGTGAATGTACTGGTATTAGCATTTGGAGTAATACATTCCAGGAACAACAAAGTGAGCTAAACCTAGTTAGATCAGGTCAAACAAGCGCAATCTCCACAAGGGGATTAAGGTGGTCGGAAGAGACATCAAATTATTTTTCCATTTTTCCTTAGGACTTTCTGTGGCACATCTGTAATGAAAAGTCTTATCTCTGCCTTTTATTATGTAGCTTTTTAACTGCATGTATGATCTGACTTGGACTGATTCCAGCTTTGTTATTGAAAATCTGCTTTCAAATGCGAAAATAAAAACACTGAAGTAATAGCTGTTACTTTGTGTACAATGACAGTACAAAATGAATGAGTCATTAATAGCTTTTTCATTTTATTATTTCAAAATGTTTTACCAAACGTCCATAAAAAACTTCACCATTACTACTGCTTCCACCACCTGCAAGTAGCATATCACTGCATATATAAACTGATTACAAGCCTTAGCCACATTACTATAATCTGTCACACACACATATTTCTTTCAACCATCTCCTTTGCTTTGAAGGAAGCAAAGAGAGAAGAGATCACATAAAATGCTCCTGTCATTATTGCCTGGAGAGGAGAAATGCCTTCAGCTACCCAATTACGATATTCCAGTCAGCAAAGCTCACTCCGTTTTCCCCATCAGATGTTAAAGTATTGACAGCTCCTGTCTACTTATGCACTGCAAATCAACATGTCCAAAAAGTAAATTGGGACATAACAGTAGTCGCCTCACCACGTAAAACAGGTCACCAGCTCTCTTCGTTCATTGTATTGCCCTTCTGCTTTGGTAGAAATAGATTAATGAAGCAGGGGAGGGAGGAATAAAATACACCTCTTTTCAGTTTGAAGGGGTTGGTGAGCGCTGATGATCTTCCTCCCTGCACCTGCCTACTTTCTACAGCTTTGATCACATGATATGGTGTGATGGAGACTGGTGATCTGCAGTGCTCAACTCCAGGCAGAAGCGATGATGGGCAGTGAGATCAGCATTCCATCATGCCATGTTTATCCACCAAAAGAGGGGGAGAGTTGCCTAACACTTCCATGGGCCCTTTTGACCAACCAGTAATGTCATCAAGTCACCTTCTCCACCAGTCTATTACAGATTTATATTTGCTGTGGTTCCTGTGCCTCGCTGGCTCTGAGCTCTGCTCTGTCCCTTTTGGAAACACGCTCCAGGCAGAGGGGTGAGGACACATAACAGAGAACCCTTCTTCTAATCATGCAGCACCAAGATGCATGTCATCTTCTGTGGACAAAGGAGAAAAGAGAGGGTAAGACAAACCCTGAGGCTGAGTATAAGAGGTTAAAAATGCAGAGATTAGTAGTTTAGCTAGAGTGTTGGTGGGAAAAAAGAGGAAGAATTGTACTTTCAGAGAGGATGGGGTCATGAGTTTTGCTGCTGATGGGTAAAGACAAGCTTCTGAGTTTCAAATGTCACGCAGTGCTGCTCTGGGCAATAGGGTAATGTGAAGCATCACTATGGCTCACAAGAAAAAGTCCAAAGCAACCTAAAAATAACCTTCAAATATTAGGAGAGGAGGAAGCATCATCTTGGATAGTCCTCAACTGCAGTTTGTAAAATCCATGAAAAAGTAGAAAGATACTGTTGAACAGTCGCCTGGTGGGTGTTGTATTGTTGGAACAAATTACATTTTCACTGGGAATATGCAAGTGAAGCAAGAACTGGCTGATTGTGGGATCCTTTCCCAGATATCCACAGATAAGTTAGTTTGTCATTAATGACCTGTCAGTGGGTATAAAAGAAGGAGTTGATGTCAGGTGATGTGCCTCAACAACTGGAGAATCGGTTCATTACAAGCTGTAGAAATGAATGTGTTTTCTCCTCTCCAGCTCAACACCCAGGACAGACATAATTCAACTGGCAATTTTTGTGCTCAGGACATTTGAATATAAAAGCAACTATTCCACTGACACCACTGATGAAGAAGAGCGCAGGAGAACAGGTATCTTAAATGAGTTCAAGAAGTAGGTCATTAACAAGAAAGTAACGATGATAGAATTGGTTTCTGCAACAACAGATGGAAGCACAGGTATAACTGGATCCAAAGCTTCATTGCTCATAATCATCAGCAAGCACTCTGTGGAAATGTGAATGACTTTAAACATTATGGGAATAGTGGTAAAAAAAAAAAGCCTCTGTTAACTCCATTTGAGTCAGAGGCCTTTGTGTTTCAAAGGCTGCTCGATTAAGCTGCTGCAGCTTGTAATGATCTAATTCTGCACACTGAGATGAATGAGATGTAGGAGCAAAGGTATGGTTTTGCTGGGCCTTTTCCTCTGCTTAAGATCAGAAGTTTTCAAATCAGGAAATGAAAACTCTCTTATGATCCTTCTGAAAAGACGAGTTACTCTTCATTTCTGATTTCTGAGTGACTTAGCTCTAAGGCAAATGAACATAAAAGTTGCCAGAAAATGGGAGAATATTACTGAGATGCTTCATACAGTGAGTTTGTTCAAAGTTGGATGAGTGAATAACTCAGAAAATTTTACAGCATTTCAGGGCCATGTGAGGAGTCTTGGAGAAATGTGAAGGTAAAAGTAAATGGAAACACTGAGAGGACTCATGACTTTCTCACACAGACTAGTAGGATGGCCCTGTCTCTGGCTCCCCTTGAGGCTGGCTGCAATATGGGTGGCCATGCAAGAACAGAGGGGCTGGAGAAGCAGCAAGCAAGCAGGAGCCTCACTCAATCCCACTTGTCCTTCATAACATCAGAGCCACACAGCTTTGTGGCAGAGCTCGGGTAGCAGGACATGGCTCCGGGCTGTAAGTCTCTGTCTCAGACATCTAATTCAGGTCTACAAGACAGCACCAACATTTCAGAGGGTCAGCGTTTGCAGAAAGGCTGCCTCCTCAGTGTTTCTCCAAGATGTACTGTCACCCAGTGTCCTGGTCACCATGAGTGTCACCTGGTGTCCTGGCCACCATGAGCCACATAACTGTCCAACTCACCCCATTCAAGAGACAGGGCTTATGTATCTGATCCATCCCTATGGCTTCAGAGAGCTGTGCCTTGGCTTTTATGCTCTGCACATCTCAGTGCTGAGATACCTGTGACCAGGTGAGCCTGGCCACAAGGAGCTTCACTGCTGTAGGAGATGCACTAGTGACACCAGTGGTGGAGCCCTGGCAAGGCACACAAGCACCCCAGAGACCCTGCTACACCATGTTTTACCACAGCCCGTGATCTCAGCTGAAGCCTCTTAGTAATTGCAATAATTAATTGCACCTCCCAAAACAAGAGAAGCTTTGCCAGGACCAGGTGAGAAAGAGGATGCCCTCCTTGCCCTTCAGAGGCTAAAGAATTCTAGCTGAGCAGCTCAGATGGCCCATGGTGCAATGTTATCACCTGATATATTGGCAGGTTTTGAGCTTCTACCATATGGAAATTTACATTCTAGTACTCTGACTGGGGTTCAATAGGGGAGCTGGGATGGGAGGTTAGGAAATGTGTCCCAGGTGCCATTATGGGGCAGAGAACAAACCAGTATAATTCAGTGGTCTCTTGTGTTTTGTGCTCCTGTACTCTGCCAGTGACAACAGTGGAGGACAAAAAAAGCTCTGGGAGGTCAGTTTGCCTGAGGTGCAGATTTTCTACAAGCAAATCTGCCCTTTACGGCGAGAGAATCTGCTGCAGATGGAGGCACAGCAACAAGCCCTTTCTGCTCCAGTAGAACCTTCTCCATTGTTTTCCTGACGCCTGCTTTGCTCTCCTGCACCGGGGAGTTACCATTCTACAGGAATGTCTTTCAGCCAGAAAAACCTTTTGGGAAACAACTCGGCATTTTTCAACTAAGTTGAGGTGACCCATTTTGCATTGCTGCCTTTCTCCTGTAAAGACCTTTTCAACTGCTCTGCTTTTCATTTTCTTACTTTCAGGCAATGGTGAATTCTTAAAATATGGATGCTCTTTATAGAAGTAATATTTGAAGCAGCTTGAAAAATACATCTGAAATTAATTAGAATTTTAGATGCTAAAATATTTTTTCTGGGAATGACATGTGCGATTTAAAAGAACCTTTGCTATCTCTGCTGTTCTAATGTGTTGTATCGCATGCAGTAGTCCAGTACCTCCTGGGAGAAAAGTTACACCTGGCCAGTTCTAGAAACCCACAAACAAAGAAAAAAAGTTGTATCAGTTCTCTGTGTGCTGTTGAAAACCAGAAAACTACACAAAATAATCTAACAAGTGAAGTAACCGTTTTTAATTTGATGGAAGCATTTACATCTGCTAATGTGCCATTTAATGTGCTGTGTAATACAATTCTGCATTCCTAATTGAAGCAAACTTTACTTTCGCTATATCAAATGTCTCATTGGTTGCATTTCAAATGTCTCCCCGAGTCTTTAATTATATTCCTGTGCCAGAGGAAAAAAAAAAAAGAGGAAAAAAAAAAAACAGGAAAAAAAAAAAAGAGGAAAAAAAAAAAAGAGGAAAAGAAATTAGAACTAATTCTTGTTAAGCTGTCTAAAGTGAAATAACCACAACCGTAGGCATGATTTGAAACCCTGAGAACTTGAAAGAAAACCTCCAGCTGAGTTTGGTGGGCATTGGCTCAGAGCTCATGTAAAAACTGTTGCAACTATACCTGCGCTCCACAAGAATTGTAAAAACAGGTGGAGGGAGTCCAACATATTTTGGAATGCATTGGCCTGAGGGCAATATTACAAATGCCATAAACATCTGATATTCCTTTCATAGATGTCTCTGGCCTCGTGACAAATGAACTCAGCCTTTGAGCAAGCAGGGAGAAGAAACATAGACAGCATGCTTACAAAATATATTAAGGCTATTTAGATGAAAAACTCAAATAACTGAGCTGTTCATAGCTGTGGGCAAGATGATTAGATACTGTCAGTTTTAGCTGGAATTTTTTCTTCAGGTTTTTCTAGCATACAGCATTGTTGGTGAAACGGCTCTCAAGAAACAGGATTTTCAAAAGGTTTATACTGAATGCAGTGTGATACATTTTGACTTGAAACAGGTTGTATTAGTTTATACAGATTTGCCTTTGCAATGAGATATTCCAGTTGTGAGTAAAAAGTGAGTAGGAATCCTTTGTCTGTTCTCTTGCGGTGTATTGCGCTACTGCCAACATCTTCCCAGTCTATTCCACATCAAAATAGTGCTTAGGATGATTTGATTATTATCAAAACATAGTTTACCTATACTATATAGAGCACAAACAAGTAGGCAAAGCTTATGGAGGCATTTATTTCTCAAAAAGGAGAGGGTCACGGCCAAGTTAGCCTTAATTTCATGCAGTACATTCCCTTGCAGGATTTCTAACCTGCGATGGGGAATTCCTGGCCTTGCGGGCAGTTTTATTGAAACAGAGGTCCTACACAATGTGTCCTGCAGTCTGCAAGCTCTCCTCTTCCTTCAACCTTCAGTGGCAGGAAGTTTTTCAGCTGTAGCAGAAGCTGCACCTCATATTTATCTCCAAAACCGGTGATTTTAAAGCAGCTATTTTCCCAAATAATGTTATTCTTTCTTAATCCTAGCCTCTATACGCTATGAAAACAAATACATTTCGGCAGTAGAAGTATGGAACACTTTGCCAGCAATTCTGATATACATCTTTGAGTAGAACAGGGATCCCCGGTCTTCTGCTGAAGAATGAGTCTTGCTGCCTGTAAACAAGAAGCCATTCCAAGGAAGGGATGAAAATTAATGGTGGCTTAACTCTGAGAGGGAAGCTGTAACCTTCACAGAGGCTTTCTTTCCAGCTGTGTTCAAAGGCACTGTAATGACTTCAGAGAACTGCAGTGACTCATTTCAGATGATGACTACATAACTATTCATTTACACTTAATGAGTTTATTCCACCAGGTATAGGACAAATTCTAAACAAATAACGCTACTGAATCACACACATCAATAAATTTGAGTGCTAACCTGATTCTGGGTAACAAAGGTAATGATAAAGAGAGAGGAAGAAAAGCTGCCTCCAATTAATGAAAATGCCCTTTGTATTTTCTAATAGCTCAAACATTAATTTGAAAATGGCTTTCTCTGCAATAATTTACAGACAAGCACTTCATAATGGGGAAACAATTCAAATTTATGTGCAGTTGAATGGTGATGATCTGATTAACTTATTAAATTCTTGTTGATTCTACAGTCCAGATGAAGTGTACCATTCTTCATGGGTTTCACACCTTGCAGTTTTAAGTTCTCACATTATCAGACTTCAGGCTTCAGTTGTTACTGAAGGTCTTTTCTTCGGGACGTCCTCTGGTGCAGAGTGAACAGAACCAAGATTCCAGGGGTTGATTTCATTTTTCTCTTTCCATTAATTCCAAAGATATGTTCTCTTCCACCTTGGAGGAGCACTTGATTAAATTTAGCACTAGAATTCACAGAGTCCTCAGCTGCTGTGGAATGTAATTGAAACTGTGTGGAATATTACAGACACACAATTCAAGTTAAAGCTGATTCGGTCAGGGAATAGCCATGCTGGGTTTAAGTTCAAGAAGCTTAGCTTGAATCCTGTCAAGCTTACTGTCCTTCAGAGGAAGCGAGTTAGCTTTTGAAGCAAGAGGAGATAAAAATTATCCATGGGAAAAGACAAAAGAGCACAGTCAAATCAGTCTGCCAAACCTAGTGTCCAGTGGCTTTAAACAATGGGCAGTAATACCAATTTATCTGCAATGTATTTGTCAGCTAGAGCTACCCCAGCTTTAATCACCATCCCCTTGTATTTTTTGTGTGCCCTAAATAATTTTATGGACAGTAGAAAATTGTTCAAACCCTCAGATGTTATGTAGAAGATGCTACACACTAGAATAAATTATTATAAATATAAATGTAGGTGTCTCCAGAATCTCTCTCACAATAAAAGAGAGGCTCCCTGCAGTTATGCAGTGTGTCATGTTAAAAGGTGCAACCTAGTGAACTGGCAGTGAGTAAACATGAGTCTTAAACCAATTACCCCTCCATTTACTGCTCTGCTTCATGGGTCACTTTGCCACTTATTCACTGTCCTGTTTTGACCTTGGGCCACTCCAGCCCTTTAGTGTCCATCCTTGTTCTGTCAGGAGAAGGGCTTGAAGTCGAACTGCATTTTTTTCAGGGCTATCATCTTAGGTGTTGTGGCACTCCCCTGCACACACCCCTGCAGCTGTAATTGCTGGCTAATGCTGGGCTTGCTTGTGCTCAAGAAAGAGAGAATTCTTTAGAAACATCCAACTATTTTAGCCTGCTGTAGCCATAACTTAAACTTCTTCCTCCAAAACAGCCCTGAGTCTTGTCTTGTATCAGCAAATTCTGAGTAAACCTAGTTCATTTACTGAAAGGGAACATAAGTCTTCATCTTTCATTGAACGTTTCCTACTTCTAATCATTCTTACGGCTACTGGCCCAGAGACTCTAGGACTCCTACCCTTCAGGATCTGAAGTCTGCATCAGCCCTTCCTTAAAATTCAGTGGAAACATTGCCTGGTTATAAAGTTTGAATCTTTACCTGAGTATAGTTTAAATAAAAAGTATCAGTTTGACAGAAGCATCTGCAGAGATCCAGCTTAATTTACAAAAGAAGAGTCACTCTCTGTGTTCACTAGGGCTTGTCTACACAAGGACACACAGAGAAGGTTAGGTGGATGAATTAAATTTGCAAAGTCAGCGTTCTTACAATTGAGTATCTTCTAGGATTAAGTCACAGCCACAGCCAGTTAAGGATGTTTCATTTCTGAGAGAAAGCAGGCACATTGTGGTTTATGTGCTGTAGCTTGCTCATGTTGACTTCACACCTTTCATTGATATACTTTGACTTTCCCGGCCATTTCTCTTTTGTCAGTTTGCCTATATATTCTTTAAAAAATAGGGCCCTTGTAACTGAGGCAAAAAAGTATTTTGGCTTTCTTCAGTGAAACTCTTGCCATACCAAGAGTGAAATTCCTGCCTGAATAATACAGAGATTTACTCTATATTTCAGAGAGGGACATTCTTCTAAGTGCACCCCATGAAGCACAGCTAGAAACTGTCTCTACCAAGTGAATGAAATAAAGGCATGAGCACAGACCACTTCTCTGATGTCTCACGAAACCTACGTATAGGGAAGACCATGATCCCACCCGTTTAAATGTATCACCACCATTAACGTTCTTCCAGTCAGCCTTAGGCCAGGTTAATGTGGCTCAGCTTTTTAGTTTAGTGCTCAGTGACCCTATATATTGTCAGCACAATGCCAATTTTTAATTCTGTTTTAACTCTTTATTCCCCTGCATTGCTGTGAACTCTTGCACAAAGGTAGTCCAGCAAAATTTTGTGCCAGGCGGTAAAATCAGCCCATGTTTTGCACTTCTAGAAGTTCAAAAAAAATCCTACTATTTGGGGAAGACTTGATTTGGTCAAATGAGCCTGCTTCTTGACTCAAATCTTGTAATATAGGTTGCAGCCCAAAGCAGTTTTTTATGACCACATTACAGTGTTAGAAAAGATCCCATGACCTCTGAAAAATACAGTAGCTATGACAGAAGTGCTGTCACAGTCTTAACTAAAGCAGTATAAATGCATAAATAGAAGGGACAAAGTGGAGGCCTTCAGGGCATTTCCCTAAAATAGTAACAGGTCTCTAACTAGATATTTAAAGTGAATTTTCTCCTATTGGGAAACTCTATAGCCAAAACTAGTTCTCATTCTGGCCAGGCAACAAAAGGGCAGTATCTCCTCAGCAACTGATTGAAAGTACCACGCAGAAAAGCAGCCAATTTTTGTTTTTTAATCCAGGTTGCAAGCATAAATCTCTGCTTTCCCAGAAAACTTTCTATAGAGGGACCTCTGTTCACTTCTTTCCTTGGCAGTCCCTGGTGAGTTTTATTTTTGACAGTCAGTGCAGGACATACGCCATGCTTTCACTGAACACAACCCAGCAGCCACGGGGCCAGTAGTGAGCCTGGGACTGGTGTCAGTGGTCAATAAAGTAATATAACACTATTATAGAATCATAGAATCATCTAGGTTGGAAGGGACCTTAAAGATCATCTAGTCCGACCATCAACCTGAATCTGACAAAAAAATAAATAAGAAATAAGAATCACTAAACCATATTCCTGAGGATCATGTCAACCCATCTTTTGAACACCTCCAGGGATGGTGCCTCAACCACTTCCCTGGGCAGCCTATTCCAATGCTTGATAACCCTTTCGGTGAATAAATGTTTCCTAATATCCAACCTGAATATCCCCTGGCACAACTTGAGGCCATTTCCCCTTGTCCTATTTCCTGTGACTTGGGAGACGAGTTTATATGGCTAAATGCAGGCCACCAAGCTTGCCCTGGTGACTGTAACAGGCAATTATTAAAAGAATTGCTGTAAATATGATTTAAAAACCTGGACAACGATAAAGGCCCCTAATTATCATTAAAACACTCCACTAACCCATTAATTTTAATGCTCTGATCAGATTTTGATTAGATAGATTGCTAAACCTCCATTATCGGGTAATACCGAGGTCTGAGGAACTGCCTCTTGCATGATGGAGGATGTCACCTGCACACAGCCTGGGCATCACTGAGAGCTAAGGTTGTGTCTGCAGGCTATAAATTAACTGTTGCAGCAGCCTAAATTAGTTATTTAGTACTTCAGAAGCCATATGTCAATGTATATCAAAATAGCAATATATCAACAACTGTCTGAGGTGAAGGACGTGAGATAAAAAAGAAAATGGGATCATTTTCAAAAAAAAAAAAACCAAAAAAAAGGATTGGGCAAGTTGCTGATGAGCATCTTCAGAAGCCATTGTTTGTTAGCCAGCATTTTCTAAAATCAGCCCAGGTCACCCTGCAAGCAAGGGGAGGGAGGGGAAGGAGTGATGGACCTGGATGCAGCACGGAGACCCCTCAGCTTGCACTGGCCCTTGGTTTGGCCCTGTGCCATGTCATTGAGAGGTAGTTAGTTCAGGGTCATTTAAAATGTGTTCATTTGACCAAATGCAGCACATACCTCATCAAAATGAGGGGGATTTACATCAGCCTTACCATTTGTATTGAGATTGACTCTAGCTGTAATGGGAGCTATATATTTATAGCCGCCCCCAAAAAGGTTTGCTCTGTCATGTACTGCCTGATAAAAAACAGAATGAGATTTTGATACCACATGAAAAGAAGAAAGAAGGAAAAGAGATGAGGAATGTCGTTTGATGGACACTGATAGGTATTTATTCACTATGACCTAATTCACTGCTCGTTTCTGGAGCCCAGGGCAATGAATAACATATTAAGTGATATTAATGTGAAATATGGTTTCTGCTCCAACAGCAATCTTAGGAAATAACTGCCATTATATGTAAAAAACATACACAGCCCTTCCCTTTTTCCCAGCACCCTTTTCACAGTTGCGGACTATAGCAATATGGTTAGTTACATTAATTCTGGCATTATTATCAATCCCAAAACACAGAACTTTTCCAGTTACCCTGCCAAGCAACCCTATTCCTCTAATTCCATTTCCTTCTGTTCCTGAGTACTCTTCAGCCCGCTTTTAATGTATGAATGAAGTAGGGATACAGCTCACATTTCTATGTCTATCAGCACTTTTAAAGACATTAACCAAAGCTGTTTATCCTCTCTCACTGTAGCAAAGCAGAAGGTTGGAAACATCTTTTTATTTTCTGAAATCCAGGAAACAGGCGTGCATGTTCACAGGTGTATTTGATGTAATATTTTATATCAACATGCTCATTTCTTTCATGAGGAAAGCAGTAAGGAGATGAAGCTGGGAAGCACTAGTGAGAAGAAGCAAAAAAATATGCATGAAATATGATACAAAATTGAAGTAATAGTATTTATGTTCTTTTACGTACATTCCCATAAAGTATAAATCAGAATAAGGCTGAGATTGTACTCTTGCCCCTCTTTCGTAGAAGAAGAAATGCAAATATTCTATATATTAAAATTCATTTCTGGGCACTCTTGGAAACATATGCATCATACAGAGGATTTTTTATGATATGACTAACATTTATCTTGTAGCTGCAATTAAAAACATCTGTGCTAAAACAAGGGGAAGTGTGTATATTAACAGAGGGAAACCTCCCGATCTGTACAAATAAATAAATAAATAAGTCCTAACAGTGTAATACCCGTTAAATAAGAAGGCAGTGTTCACTGCAATTTTGCTAAGTGTGAGATGAGTACCTGAGGTGTAAAAAGGTTGCAAAACATCGGCACTTTAAATAAAATCTCACTATGTTTCTTAATGAATTGTTTTGATGAACAAATGATTTTGTTTAAACAGGCTTGTTAATCTGACAGGCTGACTTAAACCTGATTGTATTCTGTCTCAGCCCCACTAAAGGGTGGTAAGCAGCACTCAGCTGGCTTCAGTTAAAGGTTGTATGAATTCATCTCACCTAACTGTAAGGCTTTAGGATAGGAGCCTGCTTATCCAAGGCTCCCTGTATTCTCAGTGGAGAGAAATGAGCCTCTATCAAGGGTAAATCAGGTAGGCTTTGGATTACCCTTAAATTCCTGGAAGTATTTAAGAAATGTGTAGACATGGCACTTCAGGGCATGCTCTAGTCCCCGAGGTTGTTGGTTTGTGTCTCTTTGTTTTGTTCTTTTTTTTGTTTTTGTTTTGTTTTTTTTGTGGTTGGACTTGATGATCTCAAAGGTCCCTTCCAACCATGAAGATTCTGTGATTCTGAGGTCCTCTCCATCAACTGTGCAGTCTATGCTGGGATCCTGGTCCCTTGTGGTACAGCTGGGCTGGATCCCTACAGGCAGCTGAGAAGAGACCTGGATGAATGAGTAGGGTCTCCCCTCAAGTCCTGGATTTCTCTGGAAGAAATCTTGGATGCATGAGAAGGGAGAGAGCTTCACCACACTCCCAGAGAACTTATGTGAATTGTGGGGTGCACCACAAAGCTCATCTGTACTGTCATGTAGGTCCAGACTGAAGATGAGGTGGTGGTATGCAGTTCATTTAAATCTGACTAAGAGTATCTAAGAGCTGTTTCAGTTTCGTTTCCATGCCTGACTCATCTACCTGCCCTTATCAGCAGCTCCATTTGCAAAGCATATCCCTGCTCATCACCATAAAGTCCTCAGGACGCGGAACTATGAGCAACTTGCATTGACACCTGCACAGGAGACAGGTCCCATCGCTGTTCAGGCAAAATGCAGTGGTGGTGGCATTTGTCCCTTTGCACAGTGGCTTAGTGAGTGCATCACCCCAGACATAAGGGCACCGAATATGGCCATGATGGTGTTCCAACCCAGGCTACAAAGTCATGCTCAAAACTATGGGATATTGGGAAAATTAACTGAAGTGCTCGATAACACATAAAAATGAGGATATATGAAAAGATTTACTTTATGCTGAAAAGCAAACCAATTTAGAATAGCAATTTTTACAGGGACAGAAAATACAAAGAACCTTTGCAAATAATTAAACACTGTAATTGTAGATTATCTTTATTTAACAAAGAGAAAGGTTAGACACTTCCAGAGCTTTAGAAGATTGTTCTGTCATTATGTTGCAATTGATCAGAATTTAATTGTTCCACTTGAACACTCTTCTCTGCATTATTATATCCTTTTGGCTCACAAATCAAAACTAGTTAACAGAAAAAGTTACTTATTTCTGCTAAAGAGAGAGTTTTCTTTTGAGTGCTTGTGCTGAGATACTGGTCTTGATTAACTTTCTTCTGTAACTTATAGAAGATGGCTGCTTTAAGTCTCAAATGTACCGAATTCATGTATTCCTTACCACAGGCTAAAGGTTTCATCCATTTCAGAGGCACAAAAAACCCCTTAAATTTAAAAATTAGAAATCCCTTCCTTTCTCAGGAAAGCTAACTTGGTTCTATGAATATAAGAGGTCTCTGTTTAGCTTAAAGCCAAAAGTTGGAATTGAGACAGATGTCCCCAGATAGTTCTAAAAATTTTCAACTTGATGTTCTCTTTTGGTATCAGCTGCAATCCACATGCCACCATAGCCTCAGACACTGATATTCATCAATCTTATTCTGATGGTCACAGAGGGAGTAGGATGTCAGCTGTATTGGATCCTGATCCAAATTCCCCTAACACACATTATGATTTTTTGGGGTGCTTGAGTTGGAAAGGATAGCTATACAATAAAGTGATAGCAAAGTAGTAAGTACGTGGAAGTAAGCAAAAGATAGTAAAGATAACAAAGCACAGTGATATGGAGAGATACAGTGAAGGGAAAGATGTGGAAATTGTTTTCATTTTTTATATATTCCTAGTATAACATATTTTTCTAATACCACATTTTCTACTTTTTGACAATAACTTCATATGCATCATCTGGCTATGGAGGGCATAAGATGATTGGAATTACCAGATTTGTTTTAGTTTCTGTGTGTGACATGACTCAAAGTGTCCATGAGGTCCTCCGGGGAGATTCAGAAGCCCTCACAATAGGTCTTGCCTCCAAAGACTGCAGAAGAACTGGAGGGCTTTCTACTATATTGTGCCAAGTGCAATAGAAATGACAGTACTACCACTGAAGTTGGATTTAGTAGCCTAAAGTACCAATTTACCAGCCAATTGAATTGACATTTGGATATGTATTACCATGGACTGACCCTACTTGCACTCTGAGTTGCTCAGGTTTCTGGCTCAGGTTTGGGAGTTGTTTTGATAGTGAGAATAGGACTGTATTTGAACTAATGAATCTTGGAGTGGAGACAGTCTTAGTTGTGCAGTTGTTTTCATCTGGCCATACAGTAGCATCCTTGAAAAATACGTGTTCAGACTTGCAGAAAATTTTAGCTAAAAAAAATTGAAGCTTCTCAAAGATGATTAGATGTCTGGCTCCTAAATCAATGAAAGGTAGCTTTGAAAATAGCTTCAAAATGCTAAAGCAGCAAAAGACATAACTTCACTATGTAGCTTTCTCAGAAGCAGGATTCCAACACACTTAGATATCAATAGCTTTTCCTGCATTACAGCATTTTTGCTAAAAGTCTGTGAATGTGTGTGAGCAAGTAGTAAGTATACCATATATTTTTGTTTATATTGTCTTTAAAATGAGAATCATTATGTGCCAGATTTCGCTGGCAAATACAAACCTCCTACAATCACACAGAACCCAACCACCTCTATGTTTGCTTGAGAACAGGGTTATCTTTGCTGTCATGCTCTTCTTCCCCCCCCCCCCCCCCATTGCTATCATGCTTTTTAGCATAATACAAACCTAGAAACGCTCCTGTGCTTGCCAACTGGTGGCCAGCCATGAGAGCCGATTTAAGCAGTTAGCAAAATCCCCCATCTGGTATCTGGACTTCCAACGTATGACCTGCACATTAGCACAGCTGAGGCTCCAGCTGATGCCCTCACAGCATTTCCACCAGGTGACCCGAAATACTAAGCCAGGAGGAGCTTTACTAAACTTGTCTCAGCTGGAAGCTGGTTTCTGCAATATTTTTCAGTGTTATTAAATTAGTTCATTCCCTTCATAGATTCAGATGCTATTTTAGAACAGTTTTACTCTTTTCCCCAGGCAACCTGTTTTTTATTATGAGCTATTTTTATATGAATCTTGTTCTGCAGATTCCTTGGAAGGAGGAAAAATGCTTTCTAAGCTTAAGGGATGCTCAGTGCCATTCACTGATTTATCAAGTAAATTTGACATCACACTTTTTCTCTTGCTCAAATCTCATGTTGCTCCCTGAAAGCTTCATTGAAAGGATCAATGCCCAGGGATTTTAGTAGCTGTATTCTTTATGGATTACATTGCATGGTTAAAGATTTTTGAAGTATGGTTTTTCTTTTTTTTTTTTTATCAGAAATTATGTTATTGGCTCTGGAGTATTTTCTCTGGCTGAAGAGAGATCGTGATATTATCCATCATGAACACCTGAATGTGTCTTTGTGTCACCAGACCATCTCCAGCCTCATCTCTTTATTCTCACTACAGTCTATAGCCAGATGCTTATGTTACTTGTCAGCCTGATTCCTCCCACCTGATTTTAGAAACATAAAAGTGGCCTCAGATTCTAATCTAAAAGCATTGTCAATATGAAGGGATAAACACGCTCATTTAAGTTTGGGATTTCTTTTTTAGCTACTGCCAAAAGTTTTTGAACCCACTGCCAGTTTTGAGCCAAGTCAAGGGACAATTGCATGCCAGAGAGAGATCTGAACTGATGGCTGTGTAGAGGAGAAGACCTTATTAAGCTAATGACCGAGGGAAGACAGAGGGAATTCATCCCTGATGGTTGTATTTGGTCTGCCTAGCAACCAAAAGGCTGCCAGCTGTCCATGAATGTGGCCAGTCACACCCCGGAGTGGGGCACCACTCTGTTCCAGCCTCTGCCTGGCCAGCAAGAAAACCACATTCGGTAGAAGACATAGGAGATGTCAACCTCTCCATGCAGGTGCAAGACATATAGGTTTGGGGTTAAGGGTACTCTGAGCAGGTGAATATGGTATGGCTGGACACACTGAGGAACATATTGGGGTCACAGGACAAAGCTAGGTATTGTACAGATAATTCCATTTAAAAATTAAAAAAAAAAAATGTTTACTGTGAGGGTGGTCAAACGCTGACACAGGTTGTCCAGAGAGGCTGTAGAGTCTCCATCCTTGGAGGTATTCAAAACCCAAGTGGACATGGCCCTGAACAACCTGTTCTACTTGATCTTGCTTGAGCTGGGGGGTTGAACTTGAGACATCCGGGGATCCTTCCAACCTCTGCGGTTCTGTGACTGTGAAGCATCAGGAACATAGGAACAAGCAGAACTTATTCAAGTGGGGATGCTGGGAACATGGGACATGCTGGAGGGTATTGCTGAAGGGTGTAAGATACATGGAAGGTAGCTGAGGAAATGTGGAGGCTGCTGTCAGGGGGTTGTTAGGCTACTGTGGAGCCGTAAGTGAAGTGGATGGATGGTAAGAGTACCACAGGGACTGCAGTGTGGATGGGACTTGAAATACTGCAAAGGTGACATAATAGATGTTCGCAATGGGATTCATAAGAACCTGGGCAGCTGGGTTTGTTTCCAGAGAAGATAAGGAGTATAAAGGAACCCTAGGAAATGTGGTTGATTAGTTCCACAGCTCCTGAGAGAATTGCTATGCTTCATCATGTTTTTGGCTCTTCAAATGTTTTCAGCTCTTTTATGCAGAATCTTGGCTGCTGGCGTGGGATTTTTTTTGGTTTTTTTTTCTCTCCTTAATTTTTTCTTTAATGTCATGCATCTCAGTGAGACTGTTTTTCACTTTCTTGAGTTAATTGTAGGCAAGAGGTGGAACCTGCTTACCATGTGTTACTTTATTATGTATTCTTTCTTTCTGCACGCTACTCTTTGATATGAATTACTTTGTTGGTGTCCTTTATTGTGGTTACAGGGTGCTAATGCACTTCTAGCATGCCATAGGAGCCATTCATATCAGAAGAGTCTAGCTTTGATCATGCTTTTCCTGTTATCCTTGTTGATTACCACTATTTGCATATGAGTTGATTCCCCAGGTTTGTGATCTGTTGTTTGGTCTGGTTCCATCTTCCCGCTTCTCTCCAGGTTCCTTGTTTGCTTTACTCTGCTTTGGTGTAAGTGATGTTTTGAAACTAGTTAATTTCAAAGGCAAAGGTTTGTTTTACACATTTCTTTTTTTAACTTTTGGCAGTTTTAATTTATTTCATTACAAATGAGACTTTGATATTCACCAGACATCATGTGGTGAATTGTTTACTATTAAATGCCTGGTTGAAGTATAATAATATGCCAGTGGTTCAAAGAATCAGTCCTGAGAAAATCAGGAAAGCAGTTAATTCAGCGTCAAGATTTGGGCAGGGCCAAGTGTTCTCCCACATGTGTTTTCTGAAGAGATGCCATATCTGTCTGCATGCAAGTTTGCAGTCATCTTTCTAAGCTCGTTCATTGAGAATGCCCTTGTTTTTATGGTGTTTGGGACAGTGAAGGTCATTTCAACAAGCTGCCTGTGTCTCCTCTGTGAAGACACACATTCACTACTCTGTTTTGTAATTTCTGTGAGGCTTCTCGTTTTGTTAATGGCCTATGAACCTGCACATTTGGTAAATGAGGTGTTGATATATGGAATGTAAAGACATATCGAAATATGAACTAAGTAATAGTGCAAGTCTGTGGCTGCCATTTTCCTCTAGTCTACTCCTTATTGCTGAGTGGCTTCATCCATTTGACTGTGTTAACAGCTCTCAAATTTACTTCTCAGTCCACCGCCATCTCCATGTCCTCAGGCTCATATCTCCTTCTCCTTGGTATTTCACCTTGGGTTGGGTGCCATCATAATATCTCAGTATCTCCAAAACCAAATTTCCAAGTCTGCCCCTGAAGCCCTCTCTGATTCCCTCACCTCCAACATTGTCAGTGACATCACTTTCCTCTCCCTTCTCTGGGAGATTACTTATCAGCCTCTCTGATGTCTATTCTTCCAGATCAGCCAAAATGTCACTGTCACGATCTCCTGTTGCCTCGCCTCTGGTTCTCTTCCTTTCATCCCAAGAGTATATCCAAATCAAAATCCTTGCTTTCAAGTCCCTATATAAAGTTTCAATTTTTAGAGTTGACCATAAACACTCTTCACTGTCCCTTTCCTCCTTTCGGTGATATCTCTCAGTGTGATTATTCATTTAAAGTATAGTTGAATTTGCTTAGAGACAGGGCATGGATTAGGATTTCTACAATTTATTTTCTTTCCTTGTGCTCACTATGGCCATGACATTGAGGTGAAGAGTAAAATGGGCATAAGCACACCATCACCTTCAGCCTTTTTCTTTACCTGGTGAAATAGTATATCAGCTGCTGCTCCAACTCAAATCATCCATTTTGTGATTCGGATGAGTTAGTGAGACAGATCCAGTCTGCGACTGAGAAATCCACATGTGCTTAGGCTCTATCCTTCCAGAAAATCATAGGCTGGGGTCCATGTGTCCCGTTATATATTTGCATATAACCTGTGCACGTACTAAGTAAATTATGGTCATGTCACAAGTCCCTCTCGTTATTTTCCCCCACAATTTGTTTTTTTATGATCTTTGCAGTATTGATTTCTGAGGCCTTCACATTCCTCCTACTCAGGTTATTCCTAAAAGTGTACATCCAGAGGGGTAAATACTGAAAGCATATATTGTGTTAACTGAAGGCACATTTAAACTTTTATCCTACTACCTGGCTTGAACTAAACCATTCTGTAATGTGGATTGTTCCTCTTCCTTCCTGGGCATGCTCCCATGTTCTGTCAGTGCTGGAGATCTACCAGATCTTCCCAAGCTGTCAACATGGTGGTGCCTATCATTTCTCTGTGTGGCTGATCAGGAGAATTTACTTGATGGTTCCCATGTCATTAAACATCTTGAATCAGTCTTTACAAGTGCAAGACCACAAGTCCTACTGCCTTCTGTATATCATTGATGGACATAATGAGGGGAATGAACAAGTTTTAATTTACCAGACATGCTTTGTGCATGCACACACTCTTCCTCTTTTTGTGACTGATTACCATTTTAGATACAATGTTGTATATGATGTATAAGCTTACACATAGCTTTCTAGCTCTCTGTGGCTTTATTAAAAAAAAGGAGAGAGAGAGGGAATACTCAGTGCGTTCCACAAATGTAGGTATGGATGGAGGAGTGAGAGAGCGGCAGCAGGATTGCAGTTGCTGGCTGGGATGAAACCACGACGTTATGGATGTATATACCTATGCATATTGCATATATATATAGTGTATATGTATAACACATATAGAACTCTATGCATGTACATACACATACACACACATCAAGGATATACACATGAATCTTTAAACAACTCTCTACTATGGATGGAAAGTGACACTTTGAGGCACAAAGGGCCAGTTTATGTGTTTACAGTTATAAAGTACTCACATGAAATAAAACCCGGAGCCATAAATCCTATTATTAGAGAGTTTCACTCTGCTTTTGTTGTTTCTGTAATTTTGGAGGCTTTTTCCTGAGCCAGCAGGATATGATTTCTTAATGATACAATAATATCTGTCCTCTAGCATTGTTACCTGTGTTCATTTTTGCAGGTTTTTTCCAGCTGGAATCAGGTAGAATAAGGAACCGTGTGCCTTTCTTTTTAGAAAATGCTCACAGTGCATACAGTGAAACTTATTATTTTTTGAAGCAATGAGAAATCCTTCAAGTAATCTATGTAGGCATTATCTTTCCTGATGTGGAAGTTAACATTTTTGTGAGAAACAGAGATAGCACTTTTCTGGAGACGTGGACTAGGCCTGAGAGTGTAATCATCTCAGTACAAAGCTGAGGTGAATAACTGATTTACACCTTTCGACTCACTTATGTTACTAGCACCTAAATGAAACATGCTTAATTATTTCTGAAATGGAAGGCCTCCTTGCACATTTTTCACAATTTGGATGACTCTTACGTGTCATCAAACGCATGAAAAAAATCAAAATATATTTTTTTTTATACGTCAAAGGTTTCATATAGGTAGTTATTATAATTGAGATGTGGTAAAAAAAAAAACCTGAAACAAAACTATCAAAAATAATTTACTAGTTTATAAGAATAGAATTCCTTTTCGGAAGAGTTTTGAAATATAAATTTTGAAGTTACAAATAGAAAATGTTCTAATATGAACCTAAATCTTTTCAATAAGAATTAAATGTACAGGTAGCTTGGAGAAGCTAGGGTCTCCATCTTCTCTTTTGGAGAACAAGGTTTTAACAAGTAGATCACTGGGGCCAGGGAAAAATTTAGGAGGAATCATGAGAAAATGGGGAAAAAGAAAAATTGGGGGAAAAAATGAGAAAAGGAAATTGGTGTCGGGCATGGGGCAGATTAAGGAGACCCTATTGACTAGCAATTTCAGTTTGCAATGCAAGGTCTGTATTTCCAGAGAAAAGTTATTAGACTTATCCTCATATTGAAACAGATTGAAAAATCATGTTTTCTGGTCCTGAGTGTTTCCCATAATGTGGTATTGTGCAATGGAAACTGACATCATCTTCATGCTTATCATCCCAGGTTTTTTGGTAAAAAGTGCAGCATCAGCACTTTGCGAGATTGGGTAGTAAGATGTGAAAATTGTTGCTTCATTTTAACAATTTTACTAGTTTTTTATATAGTCTAATAGTGTGTTAAAGCCATAGCATTCCCTGTTGAGTAAGCACAAAACTTCACCATTTGCCTACTTTCTGTATTCTTCTGTACCTGGCAAGCAAGCAAAATCCATGAATTTTACTAGTTCTTAATAAATACTCAGCAATGATATGAAGCAGCAGGGGAGATGCAGAAGGAATAATAATACTATTAAATGAAAAAGAGTAGGATTAAGTCAGTTCATTTATGTTCAGGAAGGAGAAGGAATATGCTTACATATGATAAAAATAAACTGATGAAATTTCTAATATTTATAGAACATTTCTCCGAAGTCATTTTAATGTGAATAACAAATTACCTTTAATCTTCCCGTCTGAGCCAGGCTCACCTTCAAGTCTCCACTCTCACCCTATTTCTTTTGCGGGACCTCCTCCCAGTTTCTGTAGGGGCAGGGGGCGGGGGAGAAGGCAGGGAATCAGGGTCTCCCCCACCCACATGGCTGGAAAGGCATCAATAGAAATGACTTACTCCCCAGGCTAATTCATTCTATTTCTAAAGCTATAGTAGGGAAGCATTTCTTATAAAAATCTGGCTTTAAGGAAGAATTACATCTTGCCAGCATGACCCTGACCAGTCCTACAGGCCAAACAGCAAACACCACTCTCAGGCGATTTCTCACCTGAGGAGCGCTGCATGGCTGCATCAGAGGCACTACCTGCAGTGAAAAGATTTACGTCATCCACAGTTTATCAATAAATAATAATATCCCACTCCCTGTCAAGCAGAACCAGTCACCGGTTGTTTCAATATCAGTTTCGTTGTTGTTGGGTCATTTTGGGGAAGCCAGAAGCATTTAGTTCACTGCAAAGTGAGCCAGTCAGCAGTTATTGTTAAGACTGGTGGAGCATTGCAGCAAGCCTGTAAGAAGAGGTTGGATGTTCAAGTCTTTACTGCCACTAATTCAGATGCTGATGGTTGGATAATACCTACCCCTCTCTGTAGCCAGCACAGAAACTAATCATTTTGCTCTAATTTTTCCTCCGAAATGTTTGTCTGCTGTTCCACTCATCAACACACAGTTGTTATTTCAGTAGGAAAACGGCTACCTGTAGACACTTGGCCACAGTTCAGCTCTAATTTTGTTCTTTCATTTTTGTGGAAAAACATTGCTGACTCAAGGCAAATGCTCTGGAGGACGAGCTGCTTTTGCCCTGGCACCAGCTGGCCTGGCCTTACCTCTTCTGTCTTCACCATGTGTAGCTCATGCCTGTTCAGTGCAGTTGCCTGTACAAATCCACCTCCTTCTCTATGCCACCAACTTTCCTTTGTTATGTCTTTTCCACCATAACGGCCTGGGCACGTGCAAAACCTGGTCTTGCCAGGCCTTATCTGGCTTATTTGGAAACTGACATTGCCAAGAGCGTGAAGCAATTGACATCATCACAATTCCCCGCTTTAGCCCATGGATTGTTAGCCTGATGGTCAGAGCTGTTATTTCCTCACTAATGCACACACAAAGCTGGGATGGGATGGAGACAAACCCCATGTACGGGAGTAGGTGCTACGACAGGGAAGAAGGGAAAAAGAAAAAATAAAAGGGAGAGTTGGTGACAGGAATGAAGGACGAAAAAGAGAAGATTGCAGGGTTGCAGTTGGGTTTGGTGCAGCTTATAAGGCATGTGGGAGGCTGCAGGGTGTCACAGCCACTCCTCCCATGGCATGTCTGCAGGTGGTGACAGAGCAACTCTCCCCTCAGGTAAACCTGGTCCAGTGAGTTACATGGAAGTCTCCTTCCATCTTTACAAAAATTCTCCAATGACACAAAGGAAATCTGGTGTGCCTGAGGGGACATTGTTTTATGGGATTATGTGGCGTGGCATTCGATTCTAAACGTGGGACAGTCCTCCACAGCTGGCTACACAAGCAAAGCTGCATGTCCTCACAGGGGAAGTATCGATAAGCCAGTGGAAAAGGAGGCCACTGCAAATTAAGGTAATAAGTTAAATTGGTCTTTTGGCATCAGGCTAATATGCTCCTGAGCAGTGAGGTCTCTCAGGTATCTCCCTGCTCTCGCAGCTCCTAGCCACTCAGCTCACCTCAGCTTTCTGTACCCTAGTGCCTCCCTTCAGCTTCCTTAGTGTTATGTCACTGTTGGTCTCTTCAAGGAACAAAAGGATGAGAATTATTCATTTTTCTGTTAAATTACCCTGAGACAGCAAGATAAATATCTATGCTGACGCCTGAAAATTGTCCATTCGTATACAGTTATTTTCAGGACCTATTGCTTGTTATGTTGAGATGGCAGTTTGTGTCTCTCCTCTAATTTCACTTTTTTTGATTGCTACACTGTTTGTCATCAGTCTCTCATGGCTCATCATTTGCACATTCCTATGCTGCATTCCTCCCTTCTGCAAATAGCTTGCTAAGCGGAGGGGTATGGGTTTAGCACCCTGCTGGGCTCTTCCAGTGCCAACACCTGAAGTTGCCAGGGCTGAGCTCCTGGGAGGCTGTGCAACTACCTGCCCGCTCCTGCCTTCAAGTGGGCAGAAGTTACATCAAACAGGCAGGCGATCCCCCTGGACTATGCTTGCCAGCTGTCCAAAACTCCTTCCAGTTGGGCTGCGTTGCTAACTTCCAGCGCTGAACAAGGTATGGGGGTGACCCGTGGCAAGGGCAATTCACTCTTTCATTCGGGGATGGGGAAGACAAAATGCAGAACGCAGCATGCTGCGTAATTACACTCCTAGAATACATAATTTCTCAAAATCATATTCTTTTTAATACCTGATGAGGCTTCCTCGCCAGCCTGAGGGACTGGTAGTTCTTATGGTAATTGGGACCCCTGGTGCCAGGGTACGTTCTCCTGTCCAGCAGCCACACTCTCCCACTTAAATATGGAGCAGAGGAAGCAGCCTGATTTTACACCAGCTATTTTTACAGGATATCCTTGTCTGCCTTCTGGCAGAAAAGTGTGAAATACTGAGTGTGTGTGTTCTATGCTATGATTTTTAGAGAAGATCCTACGGAGACACCTTACAGAAAAATCTGTATCAGTAACTAAGTAAATAACATATAGGGAGGAGATATAAATTTTTAGATCCGCATTCAGTAATTTGAATCTTCTGATCTTTAATTCTCACTTTGAATCTATAAAACAATATGAAATCCACATTTCAAGTAAATATGTGACCTTGTGCCGGAGTCAACTTGGTAAGCTAGAGATCGAGAGGATGTGGCAAGGGATAGTCTGTTAAAGCTATGTTATGAAGGACATTCACTTTAATAAAAATATTTTACCTCTTGATATTTAGTGCACAGGCTGTGGCTGTGAAATCCTTCCCTTTGTGCATGGGCCTTTTTTTACTGTTCACATTTTCATTTTTCTGTGTGCTCCTATTAAAATTCACATCACACCATAGTTCGGCTCTATTGAAAAAAAAAATTAAAATCCCACAATATTCTTTATCTGATACATTCCGGTGCGCAGTTTTGGTAGCACTTATCTCACCTCCATTGATATTGTTAAAGTTTCATACCAAGCCTTCACACTGTTCTGCTTTTGTGTAATCTTTATAGTAATAGGGCTAATTCAATAATATTCACACTGCCAAGTGAAGAAGCCCATAAGGTAAAACTCAATTACCTTTTCTATTCCTTTTCTCAGTTGCTCTTCTGCTGTGCTTAGTCTTTTATCTTTTTCACTGTAAACAGGTAGCTTATTTAAATTTAATAGACACCACTGCCTTCCTCATTTCTTTTTTTTCCCTTGAACCTTCTAGACACTCTCATGAGATGTTCATTCACCTTTGTGTAATACCATAGTAATAGTAATATGGGAAAAAAATGTAATGATTGCATGCAAGCCACAGTAAAGGCCTAATGAACACTGTGTTTATGAAGAATGTCGCTTGGATTCCTAACTGCACTTCGGTAAATTATACAAATTAAATATTCATTACTGTGTACTTCATTAGTTCACATTTCGAACACTTTTTCTTCATTATAATAGCCTGGGGTAAAGGTTTTTTTAATATGGTTTATTCTGTTATTTTTCAGAAACTCTTTAGTTACAACATTAGAGCAAAGTTGTATTTATTCCACAACAGCCCAGAACACCCATATATTCCAGAGACTGAGTGTTTTCTCCCCCAAGTATATCATGTAGATTCACTAATTGTTCAGAGTTCTTATTTCAATAACCAAAGTAACTAAATATTTGAACTGGTTTTCACAGTAAGGTTGCTTACTGATCATATCCCAACTCAGAGTGAATTGCAATTTCATTAGCACGAGCAATAGCTCATGAATGGTAAAGTACAAAGCATTGTGTTCTGCACTCTTGTCTTGCATTACTCACCGTTGGCATCCGTTGAGATACCTTCAAGTGGCTTTATTTGGTGCAGGAGGCGGGTGTTGCTCACCAACCTTGAGAAAGTGGAAGGAGTTATAAGGGTGGTGGTGGATGGGGGTCCAGTGCTCCTGGTCCCCTAGGAGGGAAGGTGGCCGTGGGACTGCCTCTGCCCTGCAAGACCCTGGCAGGCACACAGGGATTCTTGCTGCTATTTGAAACACTGGGAGGATGTTAACTGAATGAAATCCCTTGAAAGGTTTAGAGCCACTGATTTGCTTTCTTCACATGTTCCTTCATCCTCAGACACAGTATCTGGGGATACAGTCCATCTCCAGACAGATATAGAAAGTCTCTTCACAAGCTGCACAACGCTTTAAAGCAGAAAAGCATTTTCTGATTGTGTATGGGTGATAAGCCATGTCAAACCTTGTTATTCAGACTTGAAAATGGGGAAGCTGGCAATTTCAGCTGAATTTCAGTTACACTGGGGGGAGGGAGTTCATTAAAATATAATCTCCAAAGAGTTTGGTTTTAGCTTATTAGTTTTCAGTGAACACACAGTGGGTAGATGTAAGGGAGAGATCCTTGATCTGGTGATTAGTAACTACACAAAGAGAAACAATTTGCTCTGTTAAGTCAGCTGCCATATTGCTCCTTGCCAGAAGAAATAGTCCTTTAATTCTCTTTCCAGGTAGCCCTCAGCAGTAGGACATGTTTGTACGAGGCATGGGCTGGGGGGGATGTGCTGGCCTATCCATACTCAATCAGTAAGGCTGGGGAGTGCCGAACTGCACGTTGGATGCTTAAGACCAATAGGGTCAAGTAGGTGGAAAGCAGAACTGGTAGTGGATTGGGGAGATCTTCATGAGTCCATGGTTGAAAACCATGGTCAAAAACCGTGGTCCGTGTGACTTCTCGGAGGTTACATAGGGAATCCATGGAAGAACTGTGGGAAAAGTGTGAAGTGTCTTATTATTTCTTGTCCTCTCCATCAATAACACAACTTTTTCTCCACTCTTTTGCCAAAACACTATGTAGAAATACAGTGTGATTTTTCAGTCACTGCTATAGGGTGCAGTAAAATACCTGTGTTTAAATGAGGCTGTGATTTGTTTAGGTCCTAATCCTTCCCCAACCAATGGGTACTGTGTACGTTTTGGCAAACCAGCTATTCTTGTTGTGCCTCTGGCAGTGCAACTGGTAAACCAGGGAGAGAACAGGACCTTGTTGAAAAGAAACAGGTGCATTTGCACTGGGTTAATAAATCAGAAACAGAGAAACACTAAATCTGAACAGTGTCCAGCTCTCTCTGTGTGTCTGCGTTTTGCTGCATACTAATTCTCTCTTTTGTGAGAACCACATGAAACACAGATCAAGTTCTACCTCAGAGACTGCATGAAAATCAAATCACGTGTGGATGTTGTTTTATTTGCTGAGAGCAGACATCTCCAGACCACGTTTATAGCTTCAAGAGGATGTGGCAGAAGAAGTACAAAACAAGGTAAAAAACCTTGTTACTAGTCACTGTTTCTTATACGGGTAGTTGTATTAGAAGCAATAAATAAGCATCACTTGAGAAGTTTAAGGCAATAGCTATATATGGATCAGAAGAGCTGCATGCTTGGTCCTTACATATTTTATTAAGCAGCTGCGTGGGCTACTAGGTAGCTATTTCCAGTTCATCCGTACAGATTGCTTTGTTAGGAGCCACCCCACTAGAGTCATGTAGTCAAAAGCTTCTTTAGCTTCTTGAAAAAAGCTTCTTTTAAAAGATGTGTTACCACATTGTTGGCATCCTTTCGCATTGTATGCACACATGCAGACCTGCATCCTAGGCAGAGCTCCACTCATCTATTGAGTCCTCCAGTGTGCTGGCCATGTTCCCTCGAGGCTCTTTGGGGAGGACGTTCACCTGAAGAGAGCAGATGGCTCACTTCACCTCCACTGGTGCCACAGGACTCATCAATGTCATGGTGTGTTGAACACAAACAGATTTCCCCCAAAAAGCAGTGGCTAGTTCTGAACTTTGTCTGAATAAATGTGACTGAACACCACTTACGAAGATAGCTTCACTAATGAAAGTTAAAGGGTTGTATGTTAAATGCAAGAAACACATAGAAACTATGCTTCTAAGCATAGTGTGCAAATTAGCAGGGTCCCAATGTGTAAATAAGAACATCTGATGACACAAACATTAACATAGAAAATTAATATCTTCTGCAAGGCACTTACGCAGCTTGAGGCAAAGCTCAGGATGGTTAACGAACCCCCTTGTGTGTATTATCCAACAAGAAGACCTATGTCATCAAATATTTTTATTATTAGCTGAGATTGCCTACGCTCTAGAATGCATCTATAATTGAGAGCTCCAGTTATGATTCCTATAGCAAGCTCTCCAAATAAGACAAAAGCCTAAAACAAAGCAGCATTTTTTGTAGAGTAAATCATAAACCTGACAGAGCTAATACTGTAGTTATAGCTCACCCCAGCCATGCAGAGCAATATGAATTCTGTGCTTGCTTCACTATGCTTTTAACAGGTTTGAAAATGATGGGCCTTAGGATAGACCTTGTACTTCATCATGAGCATTTGGGGGAGATGGGAATAATTTGTAAGTAGCAGGCACAATGCTACAAAGATGGCATGGCACTGTAAGCTGGAAGGGTTTCACTGTATTTTTTATTAAATGTCCTTGCATTGCTAATCATCAAATAAATAAATAAATATCATCAATAGTGCAGAACCTTTTCAGGATGCAACAGCATAAAATATAGTGCTATGGTTTATAGCCATCTCGTTGGTGACAGCTCATTTTACTGAAACAGAGCAGAGCATCCTCGCATCCTGCATATAACTTGTCCTTGAAGAATGTTACTGGTTTCTTGTTCAGTTTTGGGTAGTTTTGAGACCCCAGTAGTAGTCAACTTTGTCACTCTGTGTGGTAAATGGGAAGGAGATGGGGAGAAGAAATTCACCTACCCAAACACCCAGGGCACACATTATTCAGACATTATGTTGGAGAAGGAGAAAGCTATTAAAAAAATACATAGCACGTGATTAAATAGAATCATAGAATCATCTAGGTTGGAAGAGACCCTTGGGATCATCAAGTCCAACCATAATCTGAAAATTACCTGTGGCAATTGGTGTTAGGTGGTGCAGGAAGATAAAAAAAAATGGAGACAGAAGGGTTCAGCCCCATAAAGACTTTAGCAACGGCAACGTGCTGAGTACAGGCCTCCAAGGTACGTTGCCACATGCTGCTGACAGGTCTCACCTCCCCATAGTGACCAGCAACAGGCAGCTGAGTCTAACCAGAGTCTTACACTGCATGGGAACTTGCCTAACAGCCAATAGGTGTGCAAAAGACAGAGTTCCTCTTAACCATGACTTTCTCTGAGGTGCAGGTGCTTTGGAGTGGACATCAGGGAAATGCCTTTGGGCTCTCCTGAGCCTTGTCCTTGAATGTGCACCTGTGCCAGATTTGTCCTACAAAACACAAGTGAAGGAAGTGGCCGCCTTTCCTTGTACAATAGGTCAGTTCTTGGACCTGCCCAGAGGAAAAGGGTGAGATTGGATTGCAATCTCTATGCTGCTGAAATTTTCCCACCTTCCAAGCCATGTGCTAACCACCTGCCGTGGGGGATGTGGCCAGAGTGCTCCAACTCAGGGAGAAGGATACCTGAGCTGCAGGTCAATGTTTGCAGGGTGTTGAAAGACCTTGTATCCACTGGTTGAGGAGCAGTCCACAGGAGGTAGATGTTCTGGCCCTTCTGCCTCTGCCGCCAGCATACAGCTGAGTGAGCCACACCAAAAGAACAGCCCCGAAACCAACAGTGGGTATTTCCCCTGTGAACCAAGAAAAACTCATAACACTAGTAGCAAAGGTGAGAGATGTTCTGTGCACACAAATTGCATGAATCATTTATAAAGAAGAAGTTTAAGGAACTGCATACAGGTTTACTGATGTCTCACTATATTATGCATCTCTCTAACAAATGCAAAATGGAAATGCAGATAAGAATCTACAAAGTTGTAAATACTGTACTGCGGTTGCTATGTCTTTCTGCATTCATAGATCTCATGAAAAGACCTCAGTGATTGTAGGTTGAATTTTACTTTGTTTCCTGAGCCTATGACAACTACTTACAATACCAAGAAAAATAACACTTCTGTTATACTATTTCAGATATAAACCAAATAAAACACAGTACTTATTCTCCTGTTTTTGCAAGCCCTTCTAACTCAGATTCTTGGACAGTAATGGTGGATCTCCCGATTTTTTAATTTCTCTTCAATCCTGAAAAAACATTTCAAAGGCATGAATTAGATGAGGCCAGGGACAGATTTGTAATATCTTATCCTTTCCTGGAAACAATAAGAAATCAGATAAGTCCCTCAAGCAGAGTGCATTAAAGGTGACAGAACAGAGATCTGGCAGAGACCTCATCAAACACAGACAATATTCAGCATTAATTCAGTGTCCATTTTGATTCGTTGCAGTCAGATGGGAAATGAGGCTTGAGTGACAACTTTATTTAGTAAGTCGTAGGCTGCTGAAAATTTTATGAAATGATGCAACATACATGCAAAACAGTGGGGCTTTTTATTAGCAAAGCTTGATAAGATACAGTGAAAATGTGAGTAATTCTCATTAGCTATTTGTCAATAAAAGGCATGGAAAATAAATTAGATTAAAACCCTGCTCTGCATAATACTGCCTTTTTGTTTGCAGAAGAAACCTTATCACAATACCTTTTAATAATACGGAGCATCTATTGCAGTGTTTGTAGTTTTACTCCATTACGCCAGGAATACTAATTGTTCACTTCATTTTGTCTTCAGCCAAAGCTCCCATTTGTGATTTCCTTTCCAATATTCTTACATCAGTGGTGCTTATGAAACATCTGGCAGTTTCATTGCTGTGGACACTATCTCAACCAAAGGTGCATTTTCAGATACAGACTCCCAACTTCTTTCAGAAAAGCTGGCATGTGTGCAATGGCTTGCGTCCTGTGCAAGGACAATCATATTGTACTTAACGTTGAATTAAACCCAGCAGAAAGAGTCAGAGATAAAAAAGGTGAGGAGAGTGCACAGCCCCAGGGCACTATAATGAATATCATTCTCATGGAAGGTGTCATTACTGCTGGCATTTGAGATTGAAAATAGGAAAAGTTATATTAAATCTCTCTCATAATAATAGTAATAACAATCCTTTAGAATAATTTTTAAATTAACCTTATTAGTAAACTCATCTAGGTTTAGTTCTTTCCATGATTCCCACCGGAGGAATTCTTTAGAGGGCTAATGCCAGCTCTGTGTTTCCTCCTCTTCTGACAGCTTTCCTTGAAGTCTACATGGAAATCAATTTACCTCCTCATTCTTTGTACAGGCGGCAGCTTCTACATAGAAATATTCCTTTAAACAGAAGCCAATTAAAGGGCTGGCAAACTGTTTCCAGAAATGAAAGCTGCCTGTTCCAAAGCACTGAACACTGGAGCCAGCTATAGAGAAAAAAAACCTACCAATTTTCTTTTTCCAATTTAAAAGCAAACTGTTATGGGTGCAAGATACTTCTAAGTGACATGGGGCAAAAAGAAGACACCATAGTTAAATATAGAAGAATAATAATTTTCCTTGGCTTTCTGTAGTAGCACACAAATATCTGTGAGTAATGCCCCAATGCTACCAGTGAGCAGGGCACTTAATAAAACCCAAACAACTGTCACATGTAGGTTATAAGGTCATTTCTCACACATAAGATAAACTAGAAATCCATCCAAAGGATGGAATTGGGGAAAGTGTTATGAAGTTCACTGGAAAATAAAAAATGAGTTTCACATGTTATTTTATTTCTCAAGGGCATATTGATAAACATATGCATACACTGTTAATGCATAGCTTACCCACAAAAAGGAAAGAAATCAGTAGCACGGAGATTTAAAACGGTAAGTCTATTTAATGGCACGTTATATTGTTGTTCATAATATAGGCAGAATAAAAAAGTACAATTATGCAATGATACAGTTTGCGATGCATTTCAGAGCTTTTTCCTGATTATGTCTGAAATACTGAAGGTAAGTGTTATTACTGACTCATGGAAGGTAAAACTGAAACACAAGAGTCCAAGGCCAAAGGCCACATTGATTTACCTCTGGTTCCCTAAATGAAGCATCAAAATCCAAGGCCAGTACAATAAGTAGGGAGCTGGGTGTCAGGATTAATGCACTCCTGCAGCTCCGCATGTGCCTGCCACCCTTTGAGAGTCAGTGGAGGCTGCAGCTGTTTGGCATCTCTGAAAATCAAAATTTCCTGGTTTACCCTTTAGGCGATCAAATTGAAACCTCTTGTTTTAAATGAGACTCTTAAAATTTACTGAGGTGGGATGGCTGAATGAGTCAGAAGCAGCAAGCCCACTGCCTTAACCACCGATTAGAGGGCATGCAGACTGGCCTCCGTAGCGAGGTTCCCTCGTTGTGAATTTTCCCACGGGCTTCCTTTGACTTTCAGTGACCTATATTGTAATGGCACTGCCCTGCTGGTAGCTGCCACCATTCAGCTGAACATATGAAGTCAATTTTGGTTGCCTAATTAGTCTTGGCTGCAGTAAGAAGTGTTGCCCCTTTTCATGATAAAGGCAAATACAGCTTGAGGCCAGGCTGTCTGGGATCCCACCTTCCACCTCATGATCTTCCATGGCAACTGGAGTCATGCAGAGTGCTGGCGCTAGTGATCCTCAGGTTTCAGTGACTCTTCTTCAGCAAGAGGCCCCCCTGGTGTGTTTGGAGACAGCCTGCATTCAGGTGCCTTTCCAGCAGATAGGATGTGGGATGTTTCTCCTAGACAGGGAGGGGAGTCGGCAGGGGATCTCCATTCCAATTGTTGTTCCATCTTTTGCCTTTGAAAAGAGACAGATCTGTGGGTGTTTTATTAAATTACACCGAGATAAGTCAATAGGACAGCTTTTGTGAATCTAAGAATAAATAAAATAAAAATTGCTTTTGAGAAGGCTATCAGAACTCCATCCATGCATAGATCCAGCCCTAAACAATATTTGGCATGAAGTTATGCAGCACTGATTTGAATCCCCTCAGAGGTGAGAGGAGACCATCTTAACACACCGTACTCCTTCTGCAGCCTGGTGTAACCGGTCTGTCCCCCCGTACAGGTCTGCTGGGCTCTCCTCACCGCACTCCCGGCCGAGGGTCATTGTAAACCCTGCTGCTGTATCTGTAACATGTGGTCCTGGCTATGCAGCACAGAATTCAATGAAGCAAAAGGTTGTGCTGGAGAAAGACCCACCAGCCACCCTAAAATTTGGCTCGGCTCAAGAAATGCCGTTGGATAGAAAGGAGCCCTCACTCCACTGCTCTCGAGCTCCTGTTTATCCAGCTGCACATGGAAGACGGATGTCCACGGGAAAGCCAATTTCCTTGCAGGATGAGAAAATATAATGTGACAAAACTTACCAAGCATTGTTTCAGTGTGTAATGTATGTCTTCAGGAGACCAAGCAACAGAAAGACAGAGAACGAAAAAACCAAAAGGGGAATATGAGTGTGAATAGGCAGAGACCTGTCTGTGCAATTCCCTTGTCCCCACACCTTGTCACAGCTGCTCCGTGCCTCACACCATTGATACCTGTAAAACCGTGGAATGGAAATCAAAGAATGAGAAATAAGGAATTTTTCAACAATATACCATTTCAGACACCCACATGAAATGCACGTTGTGAATCATTGCCTGGATCGGTGAAGAGATCTCACCATAGTCTCCACAACCAATGGGGCTGAATGGGAACTTCCTGCACCCTTGGGAGCTCCCATTTTGATTAAACATCTGAGAAATTTCCCAAAAGACTATTAGGCTCAATCAATATGACATTGCTTCAGCTAACAAAATTCTTTTAACATCCAATATCCTTTGAATCATGGATTAGAGAGGGCAGGTTAGTTCAGATTCTGAACTACATTTTAAATTACATAATTATCTAGTAAAATCACTGTATATATTAGAACATCTCTTTTCAATGGAAAACCCCAATGTTCTTGAATTTCTATGTAAAAAACTATAAGAAATGAGTATTGTAATATTTTGAAATATTTTGAAGGCTTGAACAAGCTTTCAGGCTTGTTAATGTCATTCAAAGTCAACTGCACATTCTTTAACATAGGAAAATAATTGAATATACCCTATAATTATTGCTGACATCTAAAAATCTTGCATTTAAAACAGTCAAAAGCATAACTTCTTATGTGGCAATTTATTGCTGGATTGTGGATATTTCATTGTCAGTAAAATAGTTCTTATGATACAAAACACATATTATATAGAACACATTTCTGAAGGAAATTTGATGAAGGTAAATTAATTAAAAAATTATCCAGTCTTGATTTTCCTTGTTTATATTACTGAAAAAGCTTACCTGGGGTTTTATTGCTGTACTAACTGCCTGCATATTTAATATTTTTATTCCTTGTGTGACAATTAAAATGTTGTGGCATGCTAGAATGTTAGATATTGTACTGATAGTACATTATTGAGATTCCACAAAAAGTCTCATGCAAAACTTTGTGAAATACAACTATGATAAGCTACAATTTAAAAAGTATTTACAAATGCATTTTAGTCCAAGTCCCCCATAGCTAATATTAGCTTTGAAGCTAGCAGGTTATGTCATTGCCTGAGGTACTATTTTTCTACCAAACTGAAATATTTGGGACTAGCTTTTTTGGAGTAAAAGTGTAAAATGTCTCAGGGTTATGAGATTGAGGGGTTTTTGTGGTTAGGTATTTTTTTTTGTGTGGTGGTGATTGTTCTTAGAAAAGGAAAACAGAGAGAAGGCAATGAAGCTGAGCCCAGTTTTGCAGGTGCAGTGGGTATCACCATAGGAAGGCCATTTCCCATCACAGTGTTTATTTTGTGTCACTATTTCCTTGTGATCCCTTTTCCATCCATCATAGCCACCTGCTTCATGTTCACTAGCACCTGCTAACTGTTCACTACTTCTTTCAAGCATGTATTATAATTCCAATTTCTTATAAAAACACATTCATGGAGCTCCCACAAATGCAACCAAAATGAGAAATACAATGGTGTTGACATTTTTAAGTGTCTAACCCTTCTTATTGTAGATTAATACAACAAATGCTGTTGTACATTGAATATATTATGCCGATAGCTAATGAGACTGCCACAGGAGAAAAAAAATTAAAATGCTTTTATCCCAAAATCATGATATCCGTATTTAAATTTCAGGAACTTTTCAGATGAGGTTGAGAACCAGGAATATTTGGTGCTATGTCTTATTTTCAGCTGTGTGCATTTAGTAAAATAAGTTTTATTTCTATTTTTTGTAAAACATATATTTTGGAATGCAACAAAAAAATATTTTTCACATCTATATTACAAGGTGTAACTCATGCACTCCCAGAATTTTGTATTACAGCTTCAGCCTCAAAACATGTTCCGAGATGAAATATAGGACATAAATCAGATTGCGATCCAGGTCTACTTTACATATTTGGAAGAACTGTAGAGAAAATGCTAGGAATTGAAGGGCTGATCTGACAAGTCTTTTGGGGAAGCTCCCTGAAGAGGTGGAGGAAAAGGAAGAGGAAAACTCTTAGATGTCTAAATCAAAGGGATTTTGCTGCCTGAAAAAGTAAATGTGAGCATGCAGATTACTTTCATGAATTAAAATGACTAGAATATCCAATGCAAGCAGACCTGACTTGATCATGAGATCATTGAATTCAAACTTTTTGACCCTTATATCAAATGAACCACAAAGAAGAAGCACTCCCTTTTCCTTAATTACAGTTACATCACAACTTGATCACAATTTTTTGCAGGACAGTGTCAGTTATATTTTACCAAAAAAAAAAAAAGGCATTCTCTAAATAAATAATGCAGATCATAACTTGACTGTCAGTCAAGAGAGAATCTATAGATATATCCAATGCTTCTAATGGGAAAGTATTTTATGCCATGTCACATTTCGACTGGCCTCATAAAAAGGTGGAGGTACAATGCAAGAAGCACTGTACGTCGAATCTCATTTCTTTCACTGAGCCAGGGCAAAGACTAGTTCCCCAGTAAACTGTACTTCCCAGCTGGCTTGCACCCTTACAGGACCATAAGCAATCCAGGAGGTTCACACACAGACATTTTGGGTTTTGTTCTGTTTTTCACACGCAGAATCTTAGTGGTTGGAAGGGACCTCTGAGATCATTGAGTCCAACCACATTAGGAAAAAAAAAAACCCCACAAAAAACCCAAAACACCCACACACCAAAAAACCACACAAACAGACACAAAAACCTGAGCTATTAGGAAATCCAAGCAAGGCAAAGCCTACAATCCAACTCTGATAAAGCATC
>JAOXNO010000001.1:31645870-31659878 GCA_028565335.1 Limnodromus scolopaceus
CGCCCCCCAGCTGACAGCCCCCAGGACAAGCAGAGGCCTTGTCCCGGCTTCAAAAAAAGCCCCAAAAAGAGCTTCTCGTTGGCCTTTTTCGCTACAGATCCCTTCCCCAGCGCAGTCTTACCTGCCCTGAAGCTGGTCTCCTTGGCAATGACCAAGAACGTGTTCCTGGAACGTGTTGATGTTAAGTTCCTTCTCCAAGTAATAGAGAAGGCAGCAAGGAGTGGTGCTACACTGCACGTTATTCTCACTAAGAAGGGGCTGGTGGGGAATGTGAAGCTCAAGGACAACCTTGGCTGCAGCGAACATGAAATGGCAGAGTTCAAGATCCTTAGGGTGGTGAGGACGACACACAGTAAGCTCACTAGCCTGGACTTCAGGAGAGCAGACTTTGGCCTTGTCAGGGATCTCCTTGGCTGAGTAGCAGGATAAAGCCCTGGAGGGAAGAGGGGACCAAGAAAGCTGATTAATATTCAAGGGTCACGTCCTCCAAGTTCAGGAGTGATGCCTCTCAACAAAGATGAAGTTGGGCAAAAATGCTGGGAGGCCTGCATAGATGAACAAGGAGCTCCTGGACAATCTCAAACATAAAAAGGAGGCCTAGAGAGGGTGGAAGAAAGGACAGGTAGCCTGGGAGGAATACAGAGAAATTTTCTGAGCAGCCAGGGATCAGGTTAGGAAAGATAAAGTCCAGACAGAGTTAAATCTGACCAGGGATGTCAAGGGCAACAAGAAAAGCTTCTACAGGTACATCAGTGATAAAAGAAAGACTAGGGAAAATGTGGGCCCTATCCCAAAAGAAACAGGAGACATGGTTACCTGGCATTTGGAGAAGGCTGAGGTACTCAGTGACTTTCTTGCTTCAGTCTTCACCAGCAAATGCTCTAGCCACACCACCCAAGTTGCTGAAGGAAAAGGCAGGGACTGGGAGAACAGTTACTGCCCACTGTAGGAGAAGATCAGGTTTGAGACCGAGGAACCTGAAGGTGCACAAATCCATGGGACCCGATGAGATACATCTGTGGGTCCTGAGGGAACTGGCGGATGAAGTTGCTAAGCCATCGTATTTGAGAAGTCATGGAAGTACAGTGAAGTTCCTACTGACTGGAAAAGGGGAAACATAACCCCAATTTTTAAAAAGGGAAAAAAGAAAGACTTGGGGAACTACAGGCCAGTCAGTCTCGCCTCTGTGCCTGTCAAGATCATGGAGCAGACCCTCCTGGAAACTGCACTAAGGCACATGGAAAATAAGAGGTGATCAGTGAGAGCCAACATGGCTTCACTAAAGGCAAATCATGTCTGACAAATTTGGTGGCCTTCTATGATGGGGTTGCAGTGTTGGTGGATAAGGGAACAGCAATTGACATCTATCCGAACTAGTGCAAAGCATTTGACACTGTTCTACACAACATCATTGTCTCTAAATTGGAGACATGGATTTGATGGATGGACCACTCAGTGGATAAGGAATTGCCTGGGTGGTCCACTCAAAGAGTTGTAGTCAACAGCTCAATGTCCAAGTGGAGATCAGTGGCAATTGTCGTTCCTCAGGGGTTGGTATTGGGACCAGTGCTGTTTAACATCTTTCTCAGTGACATGGACGTGAGACTGAGTGCACTCTCAGCAAGTTTGCTGACAACACCAAGTTGTGTGAAGTCATCAACACTCTGGAGGGAAGGGATGCCATCCAGAGAGACTGGGACAGGCTTGAGAGGTGGGCCTGTGCAAACCTCATGAAATTCAATAAGACCAAGTGCAAAGTCCTGCACGTGGGTTGGGGCAATCCCAAGCACATACAGGCTGGGTGGAGAATGGATTGAGAGCATCCTACGGAGAAGGACTTGGGGGTGTTTATGGATGAGAAGCTCAACATGACCCATCAATGTGCATTTGCAGCCCAGGAAGCCAACTGCATCCTGGGCTGCGTCAAAAGAAGCATGAACCAGGTCAAGGGAGGTGACTCTGCCCCTCTGCTCTGCTCTGGTGAGCCCCCACCTGAAATACTGCATCCAGCTCTGGGGCCCCTAACATAAGAAGGACATGGAACCTGTTGGAGCAAGTCCAGAGGAGGGCCACTAAGATGCTCAGAGGGCTGGAGCATCTCTCCTATGAGGACAGGCTGAGACAGTTGGAGCTGTTCAGCCTGGAGTAGAGAAGGCTCCAGGAAGACCTTATAGCAGCCTTCCAGTACTTAAAGAAGGCCTACAGGAAAGATGGGAAGGGACTTTTTATCAGGGATTGTCGTGATAGGAAGAGGGGTAATGTTTTTAAACTGGAAGAGTCTAGACTTGGATTTGACATGAGGAAGAAATTCTTTACTGTGAGGGCAATGTCCAGAGAACAGGTTGTCCAGAGAAGTTGTGGATGCCCCGTCTCTTGAAGTGTTCAGGACCAGGCTGGATGGGGCTTTGAGCAACCTGGTCTAGTGGAAGGTGTCCCTGCCCATGGCAGAGGGGTTGGAACTAGATGATCTTTAAGGTCCCTTCCAACCCAAACCATTCTATGATTCTATGATTCTATGATTCTATGATTACTGGTCTAACAGCATCAGTTTTGTTTTGCACCAGATTCTTGCTGGACTTTCAGTCAGAGCACTGTCTCTCCAAGTCCTTGAAACCTGCAGTAAGCATGAAGCATGAATGTTTATTTTAATCAAGGAAAAATATACTTGCTCTGTTTTACATGCTTTGTTTTTACATACTGTAAAAATCTCAGGTAGGTGAGATGGAAGAGGGAAGAACAAAAGAATCATCAGAACAATAAGGTGATGAAGAAATGGCAACATAGATAAAAACATGTAATTAGGAACCAGGCAAATTCTCACATTAAACCTTTTCAGCAAAATCAGTAGCAGGATGAGCTGCTTATCACAGGAACACAGTTATGAAGCTCATAGGATAGCTATCCATAGCTGTAGGATGCTCACCTAGCTGAAATTCAAGGGACATCTTATAATGGATTTTGCTAGCACTGTGAAATGCACCTGCAAGATGGACACTGCACATACACACTCATGCATATGCACACTTCCTTTCCTCCACCCTAATTGCCACTGTCCAAGGACAGTCATTTCTCTATAGACCACATCTGAGGGGTGTTTGAGAAATGTCTTATGCAGAGTGGAGTTGACACAGCAGAAACACAAAACCTCACAGGTCTCAGAGATTTTGCAGCTCTTTCTTTTAGAAAGCTATGTCACCTTAATTCTGGCCACTTCCCTTCTTTATATATGTCCCCCCTCAAATGCTCCTGTTCAATGCCTTTTCCTCCACCAATGGAGGAAGAATGCCTGGGGACTAGGAAAAGTACTGGGATACCAAGCATGACTAAGGACATCTATTTCTTTCTATTGACTTTGTTGGGAGGTTGATGCAAGAGGATTATGAGCATGGGCCTGAGACATACTTTAATGCAGATGGTAATAACCATGAAGGAAACCGTGCAAGAACATGTGATATAAATATGCTGCTTTGGTGCGTAGCTGAGTAAACAGTCTCCTGATTAAAACAAATTTCTTCTTACAGCACAAGAACTTTCTGTTATAAACCAAATTTCTCAGTGACTCAGTTTCCCCAGATGTCACATCAAGAGTTTCGGTTGGCATGTGAAACATGGCTGGTAAACACACCTCAGGAAAAAAGCATTCCTGGATCACTAAATAGGCTATCAGGTCACTATTACACTTAATTCTCACTTCTTCTTTCTCCCTCTTAAAATTTGACTTAAAAAGTTTCTACCAGCTGACCAGTTTTTTTTTTTTTTTTTCAGTATAATCGCTTAATTTAATTAATGTTTATAGTCATTAAGGCTTTTAGTGGAATAATTTTAAAATATGCTTTCAGGGTCATTTCAGCTCTATTAAGCTTTTTCAATAGATTAAATCCAGGGTCTCTGTTTTCTGAATACAAAAGCAGATCTTGCCTCTGAAGCCAAAAACAATTTAAAACATATGAAATGCAGTGGAATTAATCTGTCCAGAACCAAAAGGAATCCTGTATTTATAGCAGCTGATTTATTTGTTTGATATACAGTGTGTGCTCTGGTTTATAATTTTTAAGGTGTGTGAAAAGGGTCACATTATATATTACAAAAATAGCAAGGCAATGATTTACAAGACTTCACATTGTGCCTATTGACCTTCTCAATAAGAAAGGTTGGTGGTTGTAACAGCACTGAAAAATTAAACCCATGGGAGTCAATTTAATGTAGTATAAACTCTTTAACAACCAGCAAAATAGCCATATCAGCTGTTCCATCTGCAGATTATGTTTCAGTTGTAAAATGCAGTTTTTAATAAAAAGTGCACAAGCTTTCTTTATTCTACAAAGCATGTGTTTCCTTCTCCATGGAAGCAGCTGCTCCCTACCTTTCGTGTGGCAAGAATGGAAGTATTATGTTATAACTGGTCCCCTCAGTGGGAGAAGAAAGAAAAGGAAGAAAGAAACTGCTTAACAGCAGTACAAGTCATTTTGTCCAGTTTCCTTCTGAAAATTAATCTCAGAGCTCTGAAGAAAAGATGTACATCTGTTTGTCTTTTGTTGTGGACAAATACATCAGTCTGTTCACAAGGAAAACAATATTAGCCCATGTACAGCTTGAAATAATCAATACCTAGACTTAACAATTGGGCAATTCTTCATGTTAACACACCCACTGTGAAAATGAGAGGTTAAGGGGAAGATATCTCTTTTAATTATCAGAGCCGTGTGTCATGGACATTCCAGAAATAATGGTATCAGAACACATCTAAAGTCAGGTAAATGAAAGACAGAAAACATTCAAACTGTGATCTTCCTTATGATTTACCTCATTTTTTTGCATGATTATCTGGCTAACCCAGTACCTTGCCCAGAAGGAAGCTGGAAAACAAGAGAGAGTATTTTCATATCTCAGGTTTCTTATCCCTAGGATGCTCATGTCATCCACTTTTTGCAAAGAATCAGACAAAAAGCAGCCTAGAGATATATACAGATTAATAAAGCTATGTGTTATTAGCCACTGTCCCCTAAAACAAAACAGAATAAAAAGCTAACAACAAAATGACACAACTAACACATCAAGTATTCTGATTTTGGCTTACACCTTATGGGGGCTTCCCAGAGAGAAAGTTAATGGCAGACATGCAATATTGGAGATATAACTAGCACCTTTCACCTGTTGGAAGAGTATTGGTGTATTTTGGTTTTCTTGACAAAAGAAGGCTTTTTTTATAGCTGCTAATGTAATGATTTGGTGAAATGTGGAAGCTCATTGAAGGTTTGTGCTTCACACAATTTAGAATTTATTTTCCTGACTAAGGAAGCAAACAGCAAGACAGCTGAGGTCAAGAAGATTGGTGTTTGTGTAGAAGTGTATGAGAGATGTGAATAAGGAGATTTGCATAACGCACGCTGGTGGGAGTTCTTTTCCAATTTAGCTCATCTACGTGGGAAGCTCATTATGGTATTTCCTTTATAACTTACATCCCTTCCAGGATAGCAGAATAAAACAATTGATGGTGCAGCAGTAGATATCTTTCTTGCATCTTCCTGTGAAACATCACTAAACACTGTCTCTAATTCTCACTCCAATTACATATTTTATATAAAAAGAACGGGTCTCTTCAGAGTGTTTTAAGTCATAGTTAGGTGTGCTATGTACTGTACCAATCTCCACACATACATTTGAAGTCCTACTCAATCTGTTGATTATAATGCCCTAGGGAGAAAAAATGAGTTAATATTTCAACACTGTGCTTATTAATGTGTTCAACAATTTCATCAGAACATGATATTCCCATACTGATGGTAAACTGGAGGAACGGGGTTGATTGCATTAGCTTGTCAAAAAGGTATAGATATAGTTGCTGAGGCTTTGAAAATGGTTAGAATTAAGGAAATACCATAAAATAATAGATGTCTCTTGCGCTTTTCCTGATTCTAAGATATTTGTTGGATCTAAGAAGACCCCATAAAAGAGAGGTGAAACCATTGTTTACAGCCAGTCGGTGTTAGCAGAGAGAGAGCAGGCTGTCCTGTTGCTGTTTGTTTCATAAACACACATGCTTGTCCTCCGAGGCTACTGCTTTGCCTTATTATGGAAACCCAAGTGAAGCAAGCCTAAGTTAAAATGCTGCCAAGGTGGACAGTGGGTTCAGCACCAGCTTTACAGAGGTGTACCTGGCCATCCCAGAGAAAAGCTGAAAGGAAACAGATTCTCAAGTTCTTCACCACACTGTTAAAAGGTATTTTAAGACATGGTTGTCAAAGAAGCCTTTTTCTTCCCCCTTCCCTATTGTTTGGTCAGAACTTTTGAAGAAGCCTTCAGGGGTATCTGAGTCTTTGAAAAGCAGAATCAACCAGTAAATCAGCAACATTGTCTGGAGTCAAGTGGGCAATGAAAGAGATCCTATTTCTCATTTGATTTGAAAGGACCGACTGAATGCGTGTGTCCAATATCTCCAGAAGTAGGTTTATAACCTTTTGTACCTGAGTTCCCCAGGTTGCAAGCACTTGAATATAACTCCTAAAAGCCTATCAGAACAGCATTCCAAGCATTCAGCCTGAGCTGCTTAGGTCAAAGATTAAAGAGAAAAAGCAGGGCAAAAGCAACTCCAGAAAGGAGTCGTATTAAGGGTCCTTGTATTGCCTACCATATGGCTTGTGGAGATAGAGGATTTCTAATCATTTACTGTCCTGTCACCACAGAAAGCTCATGCTGGATCTTCTGAAGTATCACAAACTACTGTAGACTAATAATCTTGTGGAAGGTCACGTAAGAAAAGTTCAAAAATAAAGCAACTGGGACAGTACCTTGACATTTGTGATAATAAATATTATCAACAACATCAGCTAGAGTTCAGAGAAAGACCTGAATTTCACATGTCAAAATTCTAGTGAGAAGTATTGGAAAACCTTTTAGACTGACATTTTCCTGGGAGAGGCGATCAGCTCCAGGAATACTTGTGCCTCAGGCATAATTCAATACTGACTATATCCTTTGTCTCCTTGATCACAGAAATTAGAGCTGGAGAAGACTCCTAGGTCACCAACTGCTACACATTTTCAAGCCTTTCCCAGTGCTCATTTAATGAGAGAAGGTCCAGACAATGACACTTGCACCATTTCTTTCAGGAGACGATTTCTCCTCTTTAAGGGGGGTTGGGGGGAACCCTCTTGCACATTTCTTCAATACCCCCTAACAGCACTGTCTGGTAATGTAAAGTGCTGCTGTACTGAGAGCAGGAAGCAAATTACATCTGCTTTACAATTTCCCCTGGTGTAACATAAGTGCACACAATACAGTGTGACATAGAATCCGGCCCCTAGGATTTCACTTAAGAAAAGTGCTCTAACAGTTATATGTCTCCATTTTTTCCCTTTCTCTTTTTACTTCTGTTGTAGATGCTGTCCATCTGTGAAGTCTAAAGCCCTTGCAGGAGCTGTAGTCATAGACCACATTGGCCATTGTGCGAAGGGAAAAAGGACTTGAGCCTGAGTAGACTAAGGTATTTCCGAGGGCAGAGCACTGGTTTCTTCAAGCACTTTGCAAATCAGTAAATAAAAGCTATAAACATACCAGAGTGGAGCCTCAAATAGAAAAACCACTTTAGCTCTATTAATAGCCATCTCCCAGCCTAGAGTAGCAATCCTCCTCTGATGGCCAAAATAAAACCTTAAAAAAAAAAAAAAAGAAAAAGGCCGATCCTTAACAATGTAGCACATATGCTGAGTGGACTGAGCTCAATAAATGGTATCGTGTCTGTACTCTCCAGTGTCTGCTATATTGCCCACGTCCCTGAATCCATACACAATTCAGGTTGTGGATACAGACATCCTATTGAAGCTTACCAAAGCCTTCAGTTCTCCTAATTTCGAAGTGTACCTTTTTCTTATGCTTTTTGACACAAGCTGAACCAGACATTAGATACGGGCAGATGATGACAAGCAGTTGAGTTTCCGTAGCTAGTTTCCATAGTTTGCCATTTGTCACTGAGCTGCAGTGGCTGGCTGTATGTGTGTATGTATGTCACTTAATACATAGGTGGAAGAGAAAAGCATTAGCTTAAACCATTGCAAAGGTCACATTTGTCATTTTGTGTAAGTAGCATTGAGATGAGGCTCAGTAAAATTAAATATTTATTTCTAATACAAACCACCTTCATAATGTCAGCTAACACGTTTTAATTCTCACTTGTAACAGACAAGGAGCATTCATCCTATCAGGTAGCATAGCTTATCTGCCAGCTGGTAACTCCTTACGCCTCAGTAATTCGGTTGCTAGCAATTGTCCTGTTATATCCACAGTTTGGAAGGAGCACGAGCCAGACTTCCCACAGACCGAGTGCTATAAAACCTTCCCAAAGAGAGAACATGGAGCACTTCTTACTCTTTCTCTTTCCTCTGACACATCTCCACAGCTCAGTGCTCTCACGTGAGGACGTGCATCGCACACCAAGCAGAAGGGGTCAGCCAACACCTACAAGGCTTGCTCTCATGTAGCTTTACACCAGGAACAACTGAGGCATGTCTGGTTTATTTATTTATACATCAGTGATGGAATGCTAGGTAAGTAATTGGAGCCAAATAAAACCTGCTGGTTTTACAAATTGGGATTACTGGCTGAAGCTTTCTCATGTCACCTCTACACACTGAGGCAGGTCCCAGGATAGCTTTAGTGATGATTACCAAGCTATAATACAAGCTGTCAAATCTTTTATAATCAGGGGTTAAAATAATATACACTCTGTATTGAATAATTGCTATAAATGCCCTGAGGCGTAAAAAAAATATGTTTGAGATGTTGTAAATAATGTGGCTGGATTTAACAGCAATTTGATATGTCTGTTCTGGTTTTTTCCATGTAGCCTGGCCCCAAGTGTCTTTTCAGGTCTGCTCTTCAGTCGATGTTAGCCACAAAAGTAACAGTACCTCCCTGTACAGTATACAAACATCTGGGTCAATCTGAGGTCAAAGCTCAACTAAAAGAGGCAGCATGCAATAAATATAAATGAAGTATATTACTATGATAAATAAAACTGGTCTACATTAATGCGAACAAGCTTGACTGATAGTGAGTACATTTCCAAGACACAGGGTCAAGCTTGGTGCGTCTGCGAGGCTGAGGGGCTGAAAGAGATGCATTGCTGCAAGCAACTCTGAGACAAAAATCCCCAAATAGGCTATGATCTCATAGAGTAGACTTATCAATTATGGTAATAAAGTCATCCTGACAGTAGACTTTCTGTTACCATTTTCAAATCTTTGCTTTCATTGTCAAAGGAAGTACTATTTCTTTGCTGTTGTAACTGTTTTCGACAAGAGTCTAGAATTGGTAATATTTGATGTTTTCATCACTGAGGCTTCCTCTCCTGTTTTATTCTTTCCCCTCTGAAATGTTTACTGTCAAGTGAATGCTCTTTAACAAAATATGTGAGTTTCTTTATCTATAGTAAACAGATATTTGAAGTTTGTATTTAGAAAACATCCTCTGGAGAAATACAGCAGGAGGCATTCCTGATGAGAACTTGAGGGATTTTTTAAGTTTTGTATATAGTTTTATTTTTCATTTTAAGTGCAGTGGTGGGCTGAGTTCTGACAAGGACTAGGTCTATACAGCCTAACTCAGGGAACAGTACGTCCATGAGCCTACCTGACTGGTAGGTTTTCAGTGAGGCTTCTTGGAGTAGTGTGAAAACAGACCCACTGCGCAAAACACAGGTACAGTTTGTGCTCAAGTACTCAGGGTCTTGCTGCAGGAGTCAGCACTAAGCTGAGCAGCCAGACTTGCTGTCTGGGGGATCTTGATGCAGAGAAGCACAGTGGGAAAAACCTCTTAGCTGGACAAAGACTAGAAAATTAGGAAAAAAAAAAAACCACCAACCTAACCAAAAAAACAACAGTGGCAGTCAAAAGATTCTGGATAAAGTAGTACTACAGAAAGGAGTGGGAGGCACAACTTGTACCATATCTGATTTCCTTTTCCATCATTTAATAGAGGTCTCAAGAATGAAGAAAGTGTGATGAAATGTTAAACAGCAACACACTAGTCTTCTATATTTGGAGTGCAAACGACTAGTGACATAGGACGTTCCATTAAATGATGTCCATGAAAAGCAAGCACATAGTGAATCATCCATCCACACAGGCTTGCAATAAGAATGTTGCAGAACTCATCTCTGGGCTGATATTGCTGCTATTTAATGTAGTTTCTAGCAACCCATTTATCATATTTATGGCTACATCTAGCCCTTTTTACTATGTTCTTTTTTCACGAGTTCTCCTAGAGAAAGGCTATTGCGCAGCTTTATGAAGCCATGAACTGGAGAATAATGCATGACCTAAAGCAAATGGAGGTGAATAATGCCCACATTATACTGGTTATCCAGACCTGTCAAAGAACTGCCAATACATCAAGCACTGTTGACCAACGTTGCCATGCCTATAGTTTCCAGAATAGGTAACAAAAAGGAATCAAAGGTGTGCTTCAAAAGCTCCAGCTATTTTATCCTGCATCAAGATTAGCAGCAAATCTCATCACTTTTTGGAAACTGAAGTGCTGTCCTCATCTTTGCACTACAAATCCCTGGCTTTTCAGCAACAAAAAGGAGTACTGCCTAGCTCTTCGGAATACCCATTTCCTCCGAGATTGCACTTTAAGAAAAAAAAAATATGCAGAGCTTATTAAAAATGTAGCTGGCTTTTAGACTACTTAGTATCTTCCAATAATTTGGATTGGTGAAAAAATACAAACACTAAGTAGCAGCTGCTGGACCACACACCATGTGAAAGAAAGAACACCGTGTTTCTGTTGAGAGGTTTCTCAGGAGCTTCATACCATGCAAATCCTTTTGCTTCAGCTAAATCCCTGGAGTATGTAATCCTGATATAGTTAAACTGTTCTTGGATCATTTACTTCCCAAGAAGCTTACTTTGCTGCATGCTTGGTGTGCAATTATTTATAGAGAAAGCCCTCTCCCTTTGCAAAGCAGAAAACAGCTCGCGGTAACTCAGTTGACACTTCATCTGCATTGTTTCTTTTCCTTTTTTTCCAGAAGTAAAATTCACTGAAATGTCACATAGATTCTCTGAGGAGGTACAGAACATAGCTTAAGAATGCTTATATTGGGTCAGACTAAGTGTTCATACTCCCCAGTATCCTGGATAAGCAGGGAAATATAAGAGCAGGGAAAGAATACACTTATGCTTCCTCATGTTCTTAAATTTCCTGAACCTGAACCACAACTCTGTGGTTAATTAATAGTCTTTCTTTCATTAATGTTTTCAGTTGCTTTTAAAACCCATTGATATTTTGGCATCTGCTTTATTTTGTGGCAATTAATTTTAGCAAAGAAATGAGCATCTTCAGTTCCCTTTAATGACTGCAAATGTAGAGAAAACTCGAACTTTTCTGGATTGGATCCTTAGGCTTCCTGTGATTTTGTTTTCCTCTTCTTCAAAATTTGGATACTGATACTTACTTATCTGTCTCACTGGCATGAGTCATTCTACCAGTTAATTTACTAACATTTGTTAGTGAGACCTGTTGATTCAATAACATGTGTTAATCTGCACTGAAGACATTTAGGCAAGGTGTTACTCACATCTTGATTTTTCTTTTTAATTAAAGCTTGTTCATAAGTAAAATTGTGCAAACGTCTAATTCATGTAACTGCATGAGAAACAATTCTTCATGCTGGCCAGTTTCCAAACCTTAATTCAATTGATGAGTCCCATATACTAGTGGAGAGAGAAAGTTAGTGGAATATCATTTCTTTAAAAGTTATTATATAAAATCTATTTTGTTGTTAGAAGTTAAGCTTATTGAAATACTATTCTACCAGCTATAGTTTTCTGAGTTTCTGATATATTTGTTCAACATACTTTTAATATTAGAAGCTTAAAAAAGTGTTGTATTCATTAAACCTCTCATCTAAATTTTATAGATGCACGTTTCATACAGCCTAGTCAAAGATCCCACTGGAATCAAAAATACAATCATGAAAAATGTTCTGAATGATGGACTGACAATAATTAAAGGAAATAAGAGGACTACAACAACACACTGAGAAAGAGAAGATTATAATTCATTTCTCCCCAAGAAACTGCTGATAAGAGAACTAAAATGGGAAGGCTACTTCCTACTTCTTCATCTCTGCCCATGAGTATGTATTATATGAAGATTAGATAGGATTGTGCTAACTGCAGAGCTTCTTTGAGTTTAGCAGAAGTTCCAAAGAAGAATATTTCTTCCTACAGTCCCATAGCAACATCTCCCGATCTAGGCCACAAGGGATGGAGTGGAGTCAGGGTTAAGTACTGAGAAGAGTTACTTTTGTCCACAGAGCTGCCTAGAGCCAGCCAGTAGGAAAATGCTGAAAGCAATGCAGGGCAGAGTTTGATTTTTGTACTAGATAATGTTTTAGGCAAAAAAATAGCTGAAATGGTGAATGTAGACAGGAAACACATGCATACATGTGTTTGAGTGAATGCCAAAAACTGAAGTTCTGAACTCTAAAGCAGAAGTCTGCTATTGACTGACTGGCTGCAGCTAGTAAGGGCTAGTCATATATTTCAATAACACCTGGATTAAACAGGTATGGCATGTCTTCAACACCACTATTCATATAGAGACACAAGACAGAACCACCAGTTAGGGGCTGTGTGCTCCTGCAATACACAGACTGTATTGGCTCTGGGAAAGAAGGAGCGACCCCAGAATGGAGATGAAGACCTTGACTGGAGGAAAGATCCTAGACATGAGTGAAGGTCCTGGAGATCTGGGAGATGGATGAAGATGAATGTCAGGGGCATCCAGAAAGCTTGGTGGATGATGCCCGAGACTGGCAACCAGGAGCAGTGGCACAACAGGGACTGAGCTGATTTTCTGCCTAGCCTTCCTGGGCCAGCAGTGATTGCCCTGTAGGGAAGGAAAGTCAAGACCAAGTGAACATAACACTGGGAGAAGTGAGTGAGGGTAAGACAGTCAGGTAGGACAAAAGCTTGAATCTTGCTGGTTCTTAAATAAACCCCACTACTCAGATCCAACACGAATTGCTCTTTACTATGTATTGCCTGTGACAAGTGAGCAGAGCACACACAGGTAAATGGAGAGCCCATGCACAGTCAAGTCAGCTGGTAACTAGTGGGCAGTTTGGTAGAGTGACACCCTTTCAAATTAGTTTATGGAGAACAGACTGCTTATATTTTGTCCCTCCCTGAGGTTCAGATACCACATACATGTGAAGAGGATGACATTTCATGACACCACTCAGCATAGTCTCCTGCAGGTAGGTGTCATGAACAAGAACCTTGCCTTTCTCTTCCAGCATGGCTGCAAAGATAACACATCCTGCAATGGTACCTTCTCTTTCCCATGGGGACCTGCCACTCAGCACGACCTGGGATGTGGGAGATGGGGATAAACTCCTTCCTATTGCATCTGATTTAGACCTACGTCTCCCTGCTCCTGTAGGTCTACAGACATCCCCTCTGCGTAGGGGGACCTCTCTGCAGTCCTTATGAAACTTTTCCATTTGCAAACAGGTGACTTCAAAATGTGAGAGGAAAGGAGAGAGAAAAAAAACCAAGATGACTCAAGATATATATCAGTCAGTCCTCGGCTCCAGTCCTTGGTTTCTTCTGCCTGTTTATTTTTTAATAATGGTTGGAGTGGTGCACTCTTTGCCAAATGATGGAACAGTTTCATCACAAGAGTTTGAATATACTTTTTACATAATTCACGTTAGCTTGTTGATAAGTGTTTGGATAGTCCCTCAGAAACTAAATGATAAATGATGGCAACGAGTCCCTAGCTGGAAGATGGCACAGCCGAATCTTATCATAGAATCATAGAATCATCTGGGCCGGAAGGCACCTTCAAAGGTCATCTAGTCCCACCCCCCTGCAGTCAGCAGAGACACCCCCAATTAGACGAGGTTGCCCAGGGCCTTGTCAAGCCTCACCTTGAATGTCTCCAAGGAAGGGGCCTCAACCACCTCCCTGGGCAACCTGTTCCAGTGCTCCACCACCCT
>JAOXNO010000001.1:31660426-31688075 GCA_028565335.1 Limnodromus scolopaceus
CTTAGATGATCACGTACCATGTCTTCAGTTATAGTGGGATGGACTTTGTCACCTGGGTCCTCAACTTGTGGGCCATCTTATCTCCATTGGCAGGATGAATCCTGAACATGGTTTAAAGAGCAGTACTGTACCCTCCCACATCAGAAGTCCATTAGAAAGAAAAGCTTGCTCCTTTTTAATTTTTTGTTGTGTCAAACCTGGTGAAGGAAGCAGGGTACACAGTAAGCACTTTTATGATTTGCCTGTTGATGCTTTCAGGAGATAGGATGGAGGATGCCATATTCTGAATACTGCTCTGGCCTGCAGCTATCTCAGAACACCTTAGAAGACGTGACTTTGGGATAGGCATGTGAGAAAACTAAGGAGACATTAAATTCAAAATTTAAGTTACAGCTATTGAGGTACCTCTGACTCTCTTTAAATCTGCCTTGCATATTTTAGTTCATGACTTCATATTTGTTGTATTACACCTCAATTTACTTTGGGGGTCAACCCAATCTTTATGTTAGTCAACATTTTGTCAGTGTTGGTATTTTTGTTTACTTCTATGCCATTGAATACCACAAGATTCTGTACTGATCTGTTTTGCAGACAACTGTTAGTGCCAACTTTCACAGATCTGTCTATCAGCCCAACTGTAATCCATTTAATGTACACTTCACTGATGCCGAGTAGTGGCATTAATTGTGCCCGGCAGTAATAAGGCAAGTGCCTTACAAAAGCCTATTTCACCAGAATAGATGTAGCAACCAAATTGATAATTCCCACACGTGTAATTGAGATTATTTCGGAATCATATTTATTGCCAGAATTATCTGAACCCCATCTTGGTTGAGTACTATTTTGTCTGAGATGGATTGCCTAGAGACTATTTGTGTCAGAGACACTTGGATAACCTCACAATTCTTTTAAGATCACCTTGCTTCCAGCCTCCCAGGACCTTGCTGGTGCTCTGGGCACAAATCTTTTCGTATAATTCTTTGGGATTTTTAGGTATAAGCTATCCAGGCCTGCTGATTTGAATCGATTTATCCCCCACATAAGGGTGGGGTTTTTTAAATATCTTTCTCAGCTCTTAACTGAGTAGTTCATCATCTTCATGTGAAAAAAGCACTTCCTCTAGTTTCATTTTGAAAACAGAACAAGGATTTATTTATTGTACACTTCTGCATTTCATGTCTCATTATTAATGGCATTATCGCCTCTAGTAAGAGTCTTGTATTATTGCTCAGATTTCATTTGTTCCAAATATACTTTTACAAAGCTCCTTATTTCATGTTGCCCAGAGACAAATCCATGATGTTATTAGCCTCTCTTATCAATTATGTTCACTTTGCAAATTATATAGATTATTATCCACTTCTTTCTTTTCTCTTGTGTTACATTTTGTTGGATTTCCCCCATTTGTGATAGCGTCTTTTACTTCACTCCTGCAATAGAAGGATCTAGGGCCAAAGTTGTTGCTCTTTTGACTGTGGACCCACAGCTTTCTTGCCATGTAACAAACCTTCTTGAAGAAGCCTAAAGTGCATTTTACAGCAATGTTTTTTCTTCCAGTTCTACTCACGCTGACTCCTTCAAAAACACCCAATGCGTATGTTCCAGGTTGGATCTGGACTACTTTTTGGCCACAATAAATGTAATTGTCACAAATTTGGTCTCTATATAAGAACAGTCTTCTAGTCCAGTGATTAATTCACCTTCATCTTCCATAATAAAGCTGAAAATAAGTTCACTTTGCAATGTCTTCTGAATTAGACTGGTTTTAATTTTGATTTTTTTAGGAACTTAATGATCTTGTACTACTGTTTGAAGGAAGCCCTTAGAGCACATGTACTTACACTTACATTCTCTATGACGTACCAGCCTTCCTTATTATTCTGCCTTGGTTTAATGCCCTCCTGGCTGTGCCATTTAATCTTTATGCCAAAAAAAAAAAAAAAAATTCCCCTACAGGTGTAGGATTCAGATTATTACATTAATCCAAGACAGTGGTGGCAAACATGTGGTGTGGATGGAGGAATGAGCAATGCCACTGTAGCAGTAATGCTGTGTCCTTTCCTCTGCCCACTTTCTCTACCCAGCCCTGCTCCTGAGAGGGGAGTGGGGTGCAGAGCTGCCTCTGAGGGACATCAGGGAAGAGAGAGGGGAGGGGATCTTCATTATTCCTCACGAGTTTGTGTGCACACAGAATAATCTCTGTAAATACCAAGCACTCCTAATTAGTAAATAATGCAATTAGCCTAAAAGCATTTAAAAATTAAGAGGCCTTATCTATTGCAAGACCTGTGAACTCAATTATCTACAGTTGGTCCACGTTTAGCTGAGGTCACTTTGTATAGCCTCATGAGAAAGCTTTAGAAGGCTTTCTAATGTCAAGATAATATAAAGTTTGCTTTGAAACAGGTGAGGGTTTATTTGCTGCATATAATCAGGAAATAAATGCCAGTCTGGCATATTTATTTGTTTTATACCAGACCTTTGAGCAAAAGCTATTAGTGATTTGGAACCAAATGTTCCTCTTTGTCTTTGGCCTGAAGCTGGGGAACATGATGATCTTGGAGTCCAAAATTGCATTACTGTCATCTGGATCAGAATTTGGATGATGGTGAGTAAACAAATTATAAAATGTAAGTTAAAATCAGCATGTGACAGTATTGATAGTGGCATAGGAACATAGCTTATCCATTTTTCCCCATTGCTTAAAAAAGCATTCCACACTGAGATTCAGCTGGCTACAGTATTGGATTTAATACTGTCCTGCATTTTTCAGTCCTGCTTGTCATTAGAAGCAGCTTCCTTTGGAAGCATAGAGATCGGGATCCCATTCCTGTAGGAACAGGAAAACAAAAATCATTCAATCCTTGTTATTTTGGCAGCTGCTCATGGATACTGGACCCTGATTGTAACAAGCGGAGAGCAGGCATGGTTTTTGTATGCCTTGAACTAGCTGCTGATCCAAAAACTACAGTATTAATGAAAATATTTCTGTAAATCTCAGTAGCTTTAGGTCAATCACATGGTCAAACTGTTTGAGTCAAGCCTTTCATCCCTTTTCTACCTGTGGCAAAATGTCAGAAGATTATTGTCTTAAATTGAGCAATAATCTATAATTGGTACCACAGCTAAATCCATCTCACATAATGATATTATACCAAAGCAAATAAAAGATGATATTTTGTGGTAGCCGTGAGCAAAGAAGAGAGTGATCCAGGTCTCTAATGCTGATTCTTGCAGCACTTTTTCTGCTCTCTCTTCACATTGTAACCTCAGAAGTCCTCTCATATCTATCAGTGGTGTTCACCTTAGTAATCTTTAAGTATTGCATTAATTACTATGTTGCATAAATATCACTTTAACCATGAGCCTTCTCCTATATCCATGTATGGATAAAATGTAACTGTTTGCAACTTCTGGAAATAGCCAGCACTGAATAAAACTGAGCCATTAACTCATAATTTCAGTCCCCAAACCAGGTTTGTGGGATGCAGATTAGTTCAAGAGATATTCGCTAACGCTGAAAGATGCTTGTACAATTAAGTGTCTTCTTTATTCAATGGCAGTCTTATTTTGTGTGGAATATAGCACATTATCATTTATATGGGTATTTTATGTAGCTCTACAGTTAGACGGAAGTGTAAGTATCCCCCTTCTTGCCCAGACTGTCTGTGACATCCCTTATTTAAAGTATTTTTGAATGCTAATTAGGTTTTCATTGCCCCTGTCTTTAGTGTCTGCTAGAAGGCAGCTCCCATCCTGTAACCACCTTGAAGTTACCATAGATCTTGCTAATTATCTGTTTCCCCATAATTCCAATGGATAAGACCCTGCACAATCTTTGACAAACAGGGCCTAAATTATGCAGTAAGTGCCCCTGGATTCTGACTTTTTAATGCAGCAAACTGGAAATACTGCAGCTTCAGGTAAATTTTAAAAATAGAGATTATTATTGCATTCAATATAAAATGAATAATCCATGAAAGAAATTCCTTGCATTATTTGTCACAGTAAATTAAACTTGTTTTACCCTACACCTGCATTTCTTCTCTGCTTCCAAAATGTACATGAAATGAAGAACTGAAGAGCAAAAAATTATCAGGGACAGCTAACAGCAGTTACACTGTCTACAAGGTAATTTGGGATTTGGGGCACTAAGGAAGCCTTGGGAAATTATTTGAGACCCAGGATTCAGAACTCAGCATGAATGTTTCTACTTAAATGACAAGCTGTAAAAAGCCTACCTGGTTAACATGTTAAATGCCATGAGAGAAGTGCAATTTCAGTCTGTCTGCACATGGGAAAACAGTGCTGAGCTGCTTGTAGCTGTGCTAAAGAATATAAGGCAGAATATGGCTATCCAGAAAGCAACAGTTTTATGGTTAGATCCGTACAAGGACCTTAAATGTTGTACTGCCTAAATTTTAGGATGGAAGGGTATATCTCAAGTAGTCAAGAGGAAAAAATAAATAGAGGCTACATCTTAAAGCTGATCTTTCTCCTTACAGCAGCACAAGGATAGAGATGGACCAAGACGCCTCCCGAACCTTGGCACTCCCGGGGCCAGCCAGTGCCTTTGCCCAGAGAACATTGGTTCCCACCTCAACTGCTCTGCCAAAGTCACTGCTCCTGTCACCAGGCTGCTGGCAGCCCCAGGACAGAATGAAGGAAGACGTACTGTGCCATGCATGGAATAAAAACACTTGGTGGCTAAAGGGGGCATGTTCCCAACTCCCATCAGGAAAATGGGAGGTCCTCTGTTTTCAATCCATATCAAATAATTCCATAGCTTGAACTGGCAGACCAATACACTTGCTGCCATATGATGTGAAACACTTCTTGGGCTTCAGCTGTCCTCTTCCCACCATAAATACTTGCTTCATTTAGGCAAGGGCTAAGGATGAGACCATGTGCAGCCCACCAGCCCCTGCAGCACCAGGGCTGCATACCCTGGTGACTAAAATGTTTCTGGAGCCATGTGAGGGCTGTGGCTCCAGGCTCCACTTGAAAATAGGAACAGCAGTGCCCAGGGAAGGCGTGTACTATAGAGCTCTTAATCCAAGGCAATACTGCTTCATTTTCTGTTTCTTTTGCCGGGGGGGGTCTCATCTAATCGGTGAGCTCATGAGCCCATTGGGTCAGACTGCAAGCATTGGTGAGACATGCTGTCCTCCCCACGTGCTTACTTTGGGCATTGAGACGGGCAAAGGGACATGAGACGACTCCCTTGCTGTTGAGCAACCTCCAGGCAGTTTGTGGCCTTACTGGGGAAAAATTTCTGCTAGGTGACAGATCACCTGCAATTTTTGAAGGCTCAGACTTTGAAAGCCTTCAGGGCATCCCGTGTTGGGTTTCCTTGTTAGACCTTGGCTGTAAACCCACCCTGTGCCTGTATAGAGTAGTCGCTAGCAGTGTCTCAATCCAGTTTTAACTGCAGGAGAGGGAGTGCATTAATTTGTTTCTTGAATGAAAGCAAATTTGGCCACTGGAGTGTGATTCTGCAGCATGGAATGTCAGGGATACAGATATTAAACTATTGACTTATTATGTGAAGTGCAGGTTACTCTGGTACAGATGGTAAAAGGTTGTGATATGACAGCTGCAGCTTTGATAGCGCCTCTGTGACTTACCGGTGTCTACAGAGTGAGCTGTTCTTGACCACTTCTCCCACTTACCCTCTACTTCAGGGGCTCTGGGTGGGACCAGGATCTGCAGGACAGACTTCATTGCTTTTTTTAACCACTATGAAGATCCAGAGCAATAACAAGGTTCTAGCTTGAAAATGGAAGTTTTATAGACCTGTCACTACAACTGTCTGTCAGGCATGCCTCAAATGATGTGTCAGACGTATCATCCATAGGTGAGAAGAGCATTTCACAACTTCCAGACATGAAGATGGCACAGCTCTCTGAACACATGTATCTCTTTGCAATTTAAAGCAGGTTAGACATTTTCAAGTTGATTTTTTTCCTGTGTGTCAGAAGAATATCAAGGCCCCTGAATTTCACCCAGGCTGGTGTGTCACTTCCCCATCTTCTCATCTATCACCTGAAAAGACAGACCAGTATAGGGGTCCACGTGCATTTCCACCTGCTGCCTCTCAGCAAGCGTTTTGGCAGGCTGCTCTGAAAATGGGTCACAGACCCTCCAGGTTTCTAGAGCTTCCCAGAAATGCTGGTGGACTCTCCTATTCCTGGGACATTGTGTTCCCCAGCAAAAAATCTGGTGGGCAACAAGAATCCCTGGGAAACTTCATGGCAGATGTCTCATGTTAGGCTACCACTGGCTGGCTGTCACCCCCATTTCTCAGACGGCTGGTTCCTTACTGGCCCCCATCCTGGCAGCAAGCTGTCTCCCTGGACAGCTTGGCTCTGTGTCCGTCTGCCTGGCAGATTGTAGAAGAGCATGTTGCATTTTGGAGATACTGCAATGTCCCTGCTTGAAAAACATTCCTCTGTTTCCAAAATAAAGCACTAAAGATTTTTTGCTTCTACTTCCAATCTTAAATACCTGGTGCTTTTTTTTTTTTTTTCTTTTTGGTCTTGATTACACGTGAAACACTCCAAACATTTATATTCTGATTTTTGGCCTGCCCTCCAGGACCCACTGGGGAGATGTCTAGAGCCCAGCCACATCCATAGCTTAATTATGCTCTACTGGCATTGACTACATAAATAGAAAGAAAAAAATATTGTTTTGTTTCAGACTGTCTTCCATCACTCTTATGCTGTTGGAGCATTAGCTGATCCAGGAACAAATGCATAAATCACCTGGGCTGTGTATCCATGTACTGGGGGCTTTTCCAAAGGGATGCATTATGATCCGTCTGCACTCACAGTCAGCAAGGATGAACACTCCAAACGCCTTTTGTTCTTCTCAGTTCTGCCCAACATGAAATATTTGAATTGAGGATGACTTACTCCTCTGCTTAAATGATATCTAAAATGGAGGACTACAACTCCTCTCCAAATGAATAAGAAGAGACAGTGGAAGTGTCTGAAGTAATAGTCAAGCTGAGAATATTCACTTTTGCTATTCTAGCATTTCACAGTATTATTGGCTTGTTCCTTTGTATTAAATCTTTTCCCTTTTTTTTTTTCTGCTATAGAAATTTAATTTGCATCATGTCTTTCTCCCAGGAGGGAGATGCTAGAAACTCCTCAGAAGCTGATTAAGATTTTTCTCACTGAGTTCACATTTGTCTTGTAATGATTTGTGAGTACCCTGACTTGTTTGAAATACTAATGCCAGAAGTTTGGTTTAATTGACTAAGCTCTGGATCTTCTATAAACTTCATAAATTCTTTCCTAATTTCTTTCATTACAATGTCCTGGGCAAGAAGTGGATCAGCAATCATTACTAAAATGTAATCTATATTCTACATAGAATCATAGAATCATGTAATTGTCTAGGTTGGAAGGGACCTTCAAGATCATCTAGTCCAACCATCAACCTAACTCTGATAAAAAAAAACCCAACAAAACAAACAAACAAACAAACAAACAAAAACCCCAAAACAAACAAACTAACTAAAAAACCCCACAAAAACCCCCATAACCCCCACATTACTAAACCATGTTTCAAAGCACTATGTCCACGCATCTTTTGAATACCTCCAGGGATGGTGCCTCAACCACTTCCCTGGGCAGCCCATTCCAATGCTTAATAACCCTTTCAGTGAAGAAATTTTTCCTAATATCCAATCTGAACTTCCCCTGGCGCAACTTGAAGCCATTACCCCTTGTCCGATCATCTGTGACTTGGGAGAAGAGACCAACCCCTGACTCTCTACATCCTCCGTTCAGGTAGTTGTAGAGAGCGATAAGGTCTCCCCTCAGCCTCCTTTTCTCTAGGCTAAACATGACTTCATTCTCCAAATCTCCTATATTTTACACCTGCAAGACGGACTTTTTGTGATAATTTCTGCAAAAGCGACAGGACCATTGCAAAAAGGAGGTATATGCTGAAGACATAAAGAACTGTGGTTAACTTTGACTCCAGCCAAAGGGTTTTTTCAGTGGAACTGTACCTATTGATCTAACACTTGTGATATTTTCCCATTATCTATGCAATCCAGGACTCCTCTCTAAATCACTTAATTCAGCTCCTTTTAAGACTTCTTTGCAACACAGAACAATGGCATACCTTTCATACACTTACACCTCTTCATATATTATCTGCTAATGAATGCCCTTGAAAACAGTTTCTCTAATCACTGCTAACTAATCAGGCCGCAGAGAGTCCAGCCTATTAACCCGCAAGTTGGTGAATGTCTCAACATCAATATAGAACAAGGCGACAGGCCTATGAGATGCAAAATCAAATTTGTCTTTGTTAGGTTTCAAGTCAATTAAAGATGGGCTTCTATTGATTTTGAAATTTGCTGGGATTCCAGGAAATCAACTTAACAGGGTTGTGAGCCAAACCCTTACTCTATTTAATGCCTCAGTAAGGCCTTTCTTCCTGTCCCTTTTATTCTTCTACCACCTCCTCACATATTCCTTCACATTTATTTCTGTTAAGCATTCCTAGATGGTTTTCACCCAGGATCTGAATTATTGCAGTGTCAGCTGTTAAGCTTGGTGTGTAGTCTGAGCTTTTAAAACTTCTTTATCCATCCTATTAGTTTTGCCTAAATGGGAATAACCACTTGCAAATGAAACACACTTTGTGATTATGCATCTGAAGTATAGCCTGTTTAACACACCTCAAGATGCCCTTCTAAATGTAGGAAATGCTGATTCTTTCTGTTTGCTAAAGTCAAATAGCAGTAATGGAACCATTGGGGTCAAGGAAGGGTGTTTAACTCCTAAAATCTAAGTTCTTCCTAGATTTTGGAAGAACTTATTCAAAACACTGCAAAGCTGCAATTCTAATAATCTCTGTGTAACTATTGCTTGGGTTAACTAAACTCTTTTTTTTTTTTTCTTATTTTCATTAGTGTTTATCTTCTTCCTTCTTTATAGAGCTGACTATCTGGCATACAAGGTGGCTCAACCCCTCAGAGGCACGACTTCGTAAATATTCTCAGACCATGCCTAACACATACCGACAGAATTACATGTTTCACAAAATAAAGAGATGTTCCAAATTTTCTTTTACATCAGCAACAGGCAAAAGATCTTTGTGTGTATTGACCTAGTAGCTGGCACATTCTCACTTGTTTCTCTCAAGGGAAAATTGCCCAACTCCTCCTCCTGCCTGAGGGGATTCAGATCTTCAAATCTCAGGATTTATTGGGCTAGAGAAAAGGAGAAAGAAAGAATGCACCTGTATGTTAAAGTAGATGCACTTCTTCAGGAGTGAAGGGGCCAGTATATTAATCACTGCCCCCGGGACTATGGCTTTTTAATAGGAATTTGAAAAGCAGTGCTGGAACAGTGCTTCTGGATTGGGAAAAGTGGAGTTGAAACGCCTCAGGGCTCCTCATTTTGTGGGCTTATAAAGTTGGACATGATCATCTCCTCTTCCTCTACTCTTAGCTTAGAAATGAGTTGTGCTTGGTGCTATTGAAAAAATTTGTGGAAATCTGTCATGAAGAGCTGTGTAGAGGTTCCCAAGTAGCACAGAGGTAGGGAACTCATGTGCCAGTATGACAGCATGGTGCTCAGCTCCCTTACCCTCAGCCGGAAGCTTCTAGTTCAGTGTCTTGGCTGTTTGGGCTTTCCATTTTGGGGTACCAAAGTCCTCATGTGCTAGGCTTATTTAAGGTTCTCCCTTCGTTTCTGGACATCCTTTCTCTCTGATCCGTGTTTCCCCTCTTAGTCTGCTGAACTCCATTTCTCATAGGAAATAAATGAGATATATCCTTTTTCACAGTTTAATGATTCCTGCTAAGTACTCACTTTCTTTTCATTAGTAAAGTGTGGTACACAGCATAGTGTGAAAAGCCATGGCTGCAACGTGTATGAGGTGCCCCACCTACATATGCCTAGGAAATTTTCTCTCCTTCTCTCAACATTTCCTTTTGTGGGAATTTAACATTTTTGAAGAGTTCCTCCTCCTTTATGTTAGTCTGGTCTGGGATTTCTTTCAATCCAGTGTTATTTCTTCTCTCTCAATTCTCCAAATTATCTATTTTTTAGGTCCTTGCTTTCAAGCTCCTGAAGTCTCTTATCTGTATCAGTAACTGTATCTGAATGCTTGTTTAAGCCTGCCTCAACTTCAGTCACTCTACCTTTTATTGTAATTCCCTGAAAGAGGCTTGCATCAAAGCTTCCATTGATGTTAGCTCAGACAGTAATTCTCTAATGTCTGCCAATCTTCCTCTGTTGTACTTTCTTTGCAGCACAACGTTAGGCCTCCGGGACCTCCTGGAGTCCCACTGCTTCTCTCTGGCCGCTTGCAAAGGCATTGGTAATATCAGAAGTGCACCTATGTACAAGCGTGCTGGCATCAGGGAACACCAAATATTTTTAGGTGGGTTTGGGGATGTTCTGCATTCCATAAAAATCATTAAGAATGGCATATTATTTCCTCTCCATTTTTTCTTTTAGATTTCTGAACTTTTCAGGCTGTTATAGTCTCTCTGGTCCAGGTTGGGACACATGACTCATGCCTGCACCCTCATGGCCCTTCTACATGCACATAAAAAAGAATTACTGAGGAAGATGCGTTTCCAGTCCCAATCCCACTTATCCTGTAAAAGTGGTCACCCAGTCCCAGGTCTACAGGCTTAAGGTTCCCCTTTTGCCAAAAAGCAGTTAAGTTCATTTCTCATTTATGCCTTTCCTTCCATATAAATATGGAAAAATGCCTAGCCCTTCTACATTTCTTCGAAGACAGTCTGTGCCTTCATCATTCCTCCTAGTTCTCATGATTATAATACAGAATAAAAGAAATGCCTTCTTTTTCTTCCCCTGCCCTTTCTTCACTGCCTCTAACTACTGCTGCAAAAATTATTCTTAAGTTCCTTGAAACAGTTGTACTCAGGCTGAAATTGTTCTCTCTTCAGCTTCTTTTACAGCCAGCACCTGCCCAGACTGAAAGCAAGTGTCCCGTCCAGTGACGAGGCTGCCTGATGTGCTTTCCCAGGCTAGAGAGAAAAAGTATGTGTGTGGTTATCCAGTGTTGCAGTGCTCAGGAAAACTTGACATAAAAAGTCTAATTAGGAAATTCTGAGGAGACAGGCAAATTCTAAATCCTATCTCCCCCTGGGTTTTGCATGTCTCTTTGTGATCTACATGAAGCTCACAGGGGTTTAATTTCCCAAAACGCTCATTTAGAGATAAATTTTCACAGTCTCAAAGAGCCCACTGCAGAGCTTGCATTTGAAACTGTGCTGAAGAACTTCATAGCTGTCATCCATTATAAATTTGTCCTTTGGTAAATGTTACCCCTTGTGCTGAAGCAATACTGACACCAAGGGCAAAAAGCCCAGGCGGGCTCCCACATAGGGCAGAGAAGCTAATAACGTGAGGAGCACCCCACACTGGGTTTTGAGTGAGAGGCCAGAATCATACTCCAGCCTCAGCTCACGTGGCTTTTTGGAGGGTTTGGTAGCCCAGCTGTGCACTTCAGAAACACAGAACAGCAGACAACTATCTGAGCAGTGTCTGCTGTAGCAGCACGTTTTGACCTGGTGGAAATACCATGTGCTTCATGCCAGCCCTGGTGTTTATTGCTGCAAAGGCCCTTGCTTTGCCCTGAGCTTGGGTTTATAACGGTACTGCAATGAATCCTACAGCTCCCACGGTCCCTGTCAAGGGGACAGTAGAGACAGCCTAAAAGACGGAATTCTGCACAGGTGATATTATTCCCCTCTAAATTAAAAAGTGGAAACCTCTGTCACTTTCTCTGGAGATGAAGAAATCAATCAACAATCCTTGCCCTCCAAGAACAGAAATATATGAAACTGTTTCCTTTGCTTTAATCTACAGGGATATCTGTATGTTCTGCTTTTGCTTTTTTTTTTTTGTTTGTTTGTTTTTTTGGTTCAGTTCTCTCCTTGCCCAAGATCTCATAACCCTGATTTAGGTGCTAATATGTTGCAGTGAGTTCCCATCCCCAGGCAGCTTCATCATCTCCAAGCTGTACGGGCTTAAACGCCTAACCTGTCATAATACTGTGATTAAGACCCATCATACATTTGGTCCGAATGGTTCGAAAGCCCATCTCTGCTTCACCACCGGACACTCTCTCTCACTAAGTGGGAAGGCAAAATCAATTGCCCCCCACGTGAAACAGTGGGAAGCCAAGTGGGCAGTTTCCATGGCATTTTACAGCATTATAGCCCAGCTCCCTGGTCACATTTACTCTGCACTTCTAGTTCTGCTGTTCGCAGCCTTGCTGGTCTTTGTGGATGAAATAGAATAATTTTATTTTTCTCCTTCATACTGCTGATAACTTGGTGGTTTTAAATGACCGTAAACTTACATTGCCGTATTACACAGTTCCTTATGACTTTTTGATCACAATACAGAAATTTGCATTCTTCTTGTTAAAATCCCTAAATCATGGGTCTCCCCAGTACGTTATTTGTCATTCAGGTATTCCTAAGACAGCTGCATTCCAAACAGTAATCATAAAGATCGAATAAATCCATGGTGTCTAACTGAAGAAGGTAAACGGCGATGAGCCATGAAACCATGGAAGTTCACTAGGAATGTTACAGGTGGGACAAGACCTGCTCGCAGAAAGGATTTTTTGCTTTGTGCTGTGCCATCTCAGAGGGTGCCTGCACGTGTGTGTTAGTTATCTCCTGTACAGTAGAATAAAAGCAGTTGAACAGTAGTAAGCCTGGATGCTCACTGCCAGACAAAAGCTTAAATCAAAACAAAAGAGGAAAGCCGTGGTTCTGCACTAAGCACAGACGGTAGATACGCGAAAACAGAGTATTTACAGGAGCCAAACAAAAATAACTGCATATGTAAAAAGCCTCTCCTTTTTTTTGCAGTTCATATCAGTCCGATTTCTATCTTGCCTTCAGTGATCAGGAAGAAAAGAACTCCTATTGTTTAGTGACATTTCCGAATATTTATAGTTCTCTAGTAGTAACCTTTTGTTTGGTAGATAGTGGAGTTTGCACAGCATGCTGAGTATGTCATTAAACATTTGCCTGAAGATCTGAGTGTTAGCATCAATGACAGACTTTCCTAAACATGTCACATTTTCTTTGGCTGTCATGAAAAATTATAGCTACTGTGACTCACACTTTAATAGCAGCTATTTGTGATATTTTAACCTAATGTACAGCCCCAGAGGAGAAACAACAGACACAATAAAGCATCTGCCAGTGACTTGCTCGAACGGAGGGACTCCGAGCATTATTAGGATGCCAAATTAAAGAGAAAAGGCTCTTGTGTCAAATGCCAAAGGGTCTCGGTGTTTGTTAACTTCACTGTAATTTATGTCTTACCTCTGAAAGCATATAAAGAGAAAGAAAAGAAATATTCCTTTCCTCTCTATTGTTTCTTTCTCTGTGCTTAGCTGCATAGTTCCTGTGATAGGAAGGGTTAAATACTTTAAAAAAAACACATAATGAATCATTAAAATTTTTATTTATATCAATTAAAGTATTATCCGGCAACATTACCTTCTAGTGTATCTTAGTAATAGATATTTTTTCAATCTAAATTCTAAAAAGTAACACAAAAGTTGCGCGTATTTTGGATGCCATATGGAAAAAAGACACTTGTGTTACATTTCTTCATCTTTTCTCTTAATTACCTTGCTCTTTTGTGTAAAAGAAAAAACAAAAAATGTGTATTCCACATGTGTGTACCAGAAAAACTGTTCTTTTCCAGTTCGTACGGACTCTTTCCCTGCTTATGCCAAAACCTCTTTTGCCCTCATTACATCCATCAGGAAACTTATCCATGCCCTAATTTGCCCATCTGTAAAATGAAAATAGAAACAGTGTCCTCCTTCCTAGTTAAATTCAGCCTTGCTTGGATGTGTTTTAAGGACTTGGAGGGAAGATGAAATAGTTGCACAAATGCTATGGTTTTGATTTATACAAATTCAGAGATTTATCCCATATGATTAGGGTGACAATGCCAAAAGCTGTGCTCCAAAGGAAATACAAATAACTGCCACTGATAGCAACCAGTTAACAGATTTTCTTGTGATGGAGCTCTTGAAGACTATTTTAAAAGCGTAGATGAATATATCATTCTGGAGCAATATCATCAGCCACACAGACCTCTTTGCCTTGGAGTAAAGGAGCCACTGTAGGATTTATAACAAAAGACCAAACTCTGCAGTCCCATGTGTGGCTTCACTATACATCATTTTCTTTAAAGTATTTGTTTCCCCACAGGAGAAAAAAAAAATCCATGAAATGTGATGTTGTTTTTGCTTGTCCTCATGGACATTCAGTAAATCAAGCCACATTACAGCAGCTATGTTCACATTTCAACATAAAACTGTGATATCACCTAAGCAGCTTTGTGAAATATGTTCTCAATAAACAGGACTGAAAGCAAAGTTGCTATCTGAATTAAAGAACAAAACAATCCTAAGAAAACTTAGATTCCCTTTTCAGACCTTATTGTGCAATATATTTTATCTGTTAGGCTGACACCTGCAAATTCATAAGATTTTATTGAAAATTTGATTGCATTCTTTAAGCAAGGCACCTAAGCAAGATTTGTAAGAAAGGAAGAGTCTAGCTGGTATCATCTCCCTAATTATCTACAGATTGCATTTTCTATTTTTATTGACTGCATTCATCGCTCCGAAACAAGTCTTTGTTTCTAGCAGGTGTGCTAGCACAAGTACATCCATCATTATGTGCCTCACCTTTGCATTGCAATGCAATGCTTGATCCTTCCGCTCAGAAACACCAACATGCATTCCTGCCTGATAATGGTATATCTGGATGAACACTATCATGCACTTCTTTTCCTAAGAGGATTATGAAGACAGAGCTGAAGGTTTTTTATTGTAGTTTAATCACAAGGAGCATGTGTGAAAGCTGCATTTCTCTCCTCAAAATTTAAATGGAATTAGTTCCTAGAACTGAAGGATTGCAGCTGTCACATGTTGTTATCAGATCATTCAGAGACAGAGCCTAAGACTTGGAATCCTACTAAAGTTATCCTTTCAAAGTGAGACTGCAGAAAAGGAAAGAGTACAATCTCGGAGGCGGGTCTCTTTGAAACAGGTGTTTTAACACTTTTTAAAAAAACATACAATGGGAATTTGGCACCTAAATCTAATGGACACAAAAATAATCATACAACCAAGAAAAGCAGAAGCCATCCTTGTGTAAAATCCCACTTTTTGTCTTGGTCCCACAAGATGTTAACAGACGTTAACAAGTAATATCAGCAGTTACATCAGCAATGCAGTCTCCCACTGGTTATGGCTTGGGCTGGGATGATGTCCGCGTCAAGGACAGAAAATGTTCTTCAGAAGGCACCATCAAGATGGTCCTGCACTTGCACAGTAGTGCAGACTCACTGGGATTCAAGCAGTTTAGGGACCTATTTTGGCCAGCTCCAGTCCACAGCTCAGCAACAGTGTATAAATTCAATGCGAGTTGTTGTTGATCAAAAACTTCCTCTAAGTTGGACACTGTCCTGTCTAGAATGAAAAGAGAGGTAGCACAACACTCAGCCCATTCTATAAACTGTGCTTTTACTTTCAGAACACATTAAAATGTTGTGAGAAGGTATATGTGGAGGTAAACTGAGATGCTAGTGAAGGACAGAGGAAGGGGGAGAAGGAGGGAGGGAGGTTACAGAAGGAAAAGCAATCAACAACAAGGTGGAAGAAAGCATAAACCATCCTGATTTATACTTTTTCTCCACCCCTTCTGTTGATTGCTTTACCTTCTAGAGACACATCTTTTCTCTTCTTCTACAAGGTGTGATGTGAACTGATTTACACTGCCTTCCCAACAGATAGTTAACTCACCATCCTATTCGAGAACAAACATTAAAAAATTAATAAACTTTACCTTGTTCAACTAGCTTTGTCCCGGCTGTTTTTTATTTCATGCCAATCAGCTACATTGGCAATATATAAAACACCATTGAATTTGTTGCCATAACTAGCAGTAATAAAAAGTATGCCCATATGGGCTTAAGTGAAACGCACAGCAGTAGGTACTTGGAAAATGTCAGATGCAAATGAGCCTTGGATTGTTCTGTGCTTAGCAGTATTGTACAGGACTGCATATTGGCTGTGCAATGGGTAGCGCTGTATAACACGCAGAGCCCATTTTCTCCCTGTTTCACAGCTCTGACAGTATAAATTGCTATACCTTTTTGCAGGAGCGTCTTCGTGAGCGAAGGAATCAGGAAGAGGTAAAAGAGTCTCACAAAGCTGCTCCAGCCCTGGCTTTCACCCATGGCGGTAGGATAAGGGTACAAGGGGGTGGGGCGAGGGGGGTTACATGGGCAAAACCACGTCCTTGCAGGCAGCAACACCATGTCCCCTCCTGAAAGAACTCAAGCCAGCCCCGTCGTCCACAGTGTGGTCAAGTGGGCAGAGGAAGTGCCCAGATGGCCACGGCCTGGGTCTAGAATGAGATGGAGCCTGCAGGAGCTCACTTGTGCAAGCATGAGATTCACTCGCACATTGGATACACCATTTTTCTTTGTAACAGACAGTTTACATAACGCTGCATATAAACGCCTCAAAGATATAAGGAGTAGTGACTACTTGTGACATATGTGAGATGGAAATTTCCAAACTTAAAGACAAAACACTGCATTTGTTGGCAAATAATTCCACAAGGATCACATCTGGAAAATGCTTCAAAATAGGACAAGAAAATATTCCTGTATTTTCAACCAAACTTTGGTTGTATAGCAGCTTTTTAATGTGGCAGTTTATGCTACATTTGAGAAGTCCAGATGTTACGAAATGCAGACTATACTGAGTCACTGCTTCCAGCAGAGAATCCCAATCAGGATTAGTTACTACCAGAAAACAGTACTCCTTATGGGTGTTCCTGGTGCTAACGAGGCCAGTGGGGTTCTTATTTCCTTTCATGCCATCTTCCCTGTGTAAGCAACTGTTTCCCATTCTCTACCAACCCCCCTGGTGTTTCAGATCTGACATTAGAGGTGAAGCACAGGGACAACAACCCACAGCTCCGGTTTTTAGGAGTTTCCCCCTGGTTTTAGTGCAATGGAAACAGCAGTTTCCCATTCATGCTTATGTGGCTGCCAGGCTGAGGCTCCTTTTAGCAGGAACCTGCCACCCTACTGCTCTGGGTAGCTATGAGGTGGTTTTCCTGACTCTTTGCCATCTCCTTCCAGAACGATGGCTGCCTTCAGCTTGCTGAGCACTTGCAGATTTTCTGTATGGGACATTGTCGCTTTTCAACCCGCTGAGGCCTTTTGTGTTCATTTCAGAGCCTCTGCCTGTTGCCAATGGTGAAAGAAAGGATCTGGACGGCTCTTGTTTCAGTGGCAAGTACAGTAATGTTTTTCCACATCACCTCCTATGTCCTGCTGGCCTTCTAATGCGAGGTCCTTTTGGGCGGTAACTCTGTGTTGCAGAGATTTAATAGAGCACCCAGTTAACAGAGGTGCACTGTCTGCTAGGAATATTATCCTATATGATTAAGAATTAGAGCAAGAATAGGATTTCGGGTCTGATGGTCATGTGGAAATAAAGACAGCTTTTCAAACGTCTCTCTCTATAGCCTGCACCAAAGTGACCTGTCAGGGTTTCATCTCAACTTGACATTTTGGCAGTGCTCTTCAGGTAAAAACTGAGAAGGTTCAGTTTTGTCAGAACTTGGCTTGAAAGGACTTTCAACAGTTCTGTTTCTTATTCCCTTCTGGCAAGAAAAAAAAAAGGGGGGGGGCAGGAAGGGGGGTTACATGTGAGAATCTCATGAAGCAGAAAATACAGCTTTTACATTGCATTCGCCCTTGGCAACAAAGGCCACAAGAGTGACACAGTCCATATCATGGCCTCAACACCATTCAGATTTAGGAGAGGGGCTGCTTGCTGTCTCTGCAAAAATGCTGTGTCATTTCTCAGGTTGTCTTTATCTAGATAAAAAATGTTCAGCTCCGAATCCGCCTAAAACTCCTACCTTCCACCTTCTCGCACAAGCAGTATATTTTTAATACAAAATAGACCACTCATCTTTCCCCTTGGGTAAGTGATAGAGTATGAATTAAATAGGTAATATAACATTTCTTTTGTATTCTATATTACAGCATAAGTTATCAGATACAATGGCTCTGGCACAGTAGTACAGACACCTTTGAAAATGGTTTTGTGCTGGCTCGCCCACCATATTTTCCTTCCATGGAAGGAAAATACTGTGAAGCCACTTAGGAGGAAATGAGTTCTGGAGGTAGTTAATCATTTGTGCAAGTGCAAGGTGTGGGACTGGAGATAGGATTCACCAGCAGCAAACAGCAGCAAGACACCGAGAGAATGTGTATTCCGAGCGCCATTAATTTGCATTGTGTACACGGGGCTAGGAGAAGTGGTCTAGTTAATTAAACCATCTCACTGAAATGGATTCAAAATAGGTTTAGTTTAGCATTAAAATCAGCTTTAACCTACATTCCACATGGGTTGCTTTGAATTAATTTATTCTGTATCTATCTAATTTATTCTATACCTGAAGAAGTTCATATATAGATTATGCGGCACTGCTGGTTTTATAGAACAGAGTTACTTGTGTAAACGTTCCTCCATATCTGTGTGCTGTTCCTCTCATTTCACTCATTTGAAAATGTCAGTACAGACAAAAAACTAAAGGATGAGATTCGTGGAAGGCTAATTGTTGCAAGAGGCAAAGGTGAAGTAAACCACTGGAAGTCTGTGGTAGCTTATCACCTCCAGACATCTGCAACAAAAAACACTGGAGTTTGATAACATCTATTTATTCCTTCTTATTCACCCAGTAAATTACAATGCAAGTCAGTAGGGTTAGTTCAGACTTACAATATTGGGAGTGATGTATGTCTATGTTGAAGAACACTGATGAGCCAGGTAGAGGAAGTCAGACTAAAATAACATCTGTTTGATCAACACCTGTCTCTATTCACATTTATTATCTTCATCACATTCCCCATACAATAAAATGGGTGTTATTTGCGTAGATAATACATAAGGGAGAGGAGTCCACTATGTACACAGATGGTAGGCCTTCATCTCAAATTAAAATTATCATCTTTTGGTAGCCCAAAATTTGTTTAAATGAAAGCAATAAAGCCCACAGGAGTGCAAGGAGCACTGTATTGTTGTATGGCTACCCTCTCTTCTTAGACAATGAAAGATTATTTTTAATTTAAATATTTTTTTAAATTTTAATTTCATTTGAGGTTTTACCATCTGTATGTGCACTGAAGTCCTCCTCCCTGTGCTCTTAGCAAAGATCTTAGTCTCTCAACTTGGGATCTAGAGAGAAGACAGGCTGGAGAGATGTTCAGCACAACTGATCAAAATGGACTTTCAAAGAAAATTTTAATAACTGGAAAGTTAAAGAGCTATTCAATGTGAAGTTGTATACTCAAGATTTGTATTTTCTGACATATTCTAGTAAAGAAGAATGAATACCAGAAATATACTAGAATACTTGGTCAATAATTCCACAAGTTGCCACAGTTTTTGAAGAAGAATATGGCTCACTGAAAGCATTACTGAGTACCTAAGAGCTTGAGCTCACAGTCAGATTTATGGTCAAGGGAATGATCATCTTTACAGTCCCCAGAACTGTTCTGCTGCTGTGACCATAGTCACAGAAGGACTGAAGACGTCCAAACTACACGATGCAAACACAGTTACTTTTGGACTTGTGGAAAGCCCCTGTATGAAAGTGTTTTTTCTCACTTCTGTTATTCAGTCTGTGAAGCAGTACAGGGACAAGCAGGAATTAGGCTATTGATGTTAAGAGTGCCTGTTACAGAGGATTTGCATTACGTCCTATTCCTGAGCGTAACAGCTACAAGCACAGGGAACAGTGGAAACCCAGCATCTCATAGAAAATCAAAGTCCGAGACTTTTTTGTAAGTATATCCAATTTTTATCACTCCATTCACACTTCATACTCAGCCTGCCACCTAGCATTTCAGCTTACTTCATTTTCACCAGTTGCAGTCCTACAACATACCCTTTGTAATCAACATGATGTATAAATTACAAGCTAGCACAATCATGGTATCAACAAGCCAAAAACGTTCCTAAATAGGACATGACAAACCAATGCATGAAAATGGAATATTGTGAAAGAAACTGTCATTCAGATCAAAGAGATGGAAAAGAGGCGATCTATAAAACAATGATTTAAAATACATATTTAAATTTCCAGCTACCAGTCTCTCCCAAAAGCATGCGTTGCTTTTCAATATGCAGTTTCAACATGCAATTTCAGAGCACATAAAATTCCTAATAAGAGGCAATATACTAATAGGAGACAAGTTCATTCAAATGCAAGTTAGCTGACAGACCACAAAATGCAAAACAACCAGAAAATAAGCATCTATTTTTTCTTTCTTTGTGAGGTTTCCTTCAGATGTAGTAATTGGTTTTAGTATCCTGAAACAGACAGTAAAATGGATACCTACAAAACTGACTGCAAATAGGTGAAGTGTCATTAATTAAGCAATAATGCCCTTTGAAATCACTCATTACCAGCAGTTTTTGGTTATGGGCCATTAATATTTTTAACTAGCAAGTCATTAATAGTGGTAATGGCCAATTCTAAGAGGATTATTGCTTGAATAAACTATTTTTTACAATTTTAAAACTTCTGAGAAGCTTGGTCTGTTTTAACTTTAACTTTTGATCCTTTGGAATGTCTCTGCATGAAGAGCTGTTTCTATTCGCACAGAAATACAAGCATTACTACAAGTACACAACACAATCTTGCATAGAATTTGTTCACAACTCGTATGGCAAAAGGTCTCCCTTGCTTGTATTACTATATCTGTGATGTTAATTCTCAGTCATGGCTTCTCTCATCTGCCTTCTTTCTTTTTTGATGACCGTTCTATAGCTTGCCTTGATTAGGGAGACCTGGGATACTTCAGTCATAGCCTCTAATCCCATCTCCTGCATCAAGCTGTGGCTCTCTTTTGATTTAGCTAGGCGTGTACAATTACTCTCAGATGAGGTTGTGAGGGGCAGAGAGATATGGTTTAGTCCAGGCAATATTATTTTTGTGCCTGTGCACAGAGTAAGCCTAATATTTAGACTCTGTCCCTCCATATCTATTAAAATACTGGAATTTATTTTACAGATATCTCCCCAACAAGGTTAAATCACACAACTCAGGAGAAATAAGTTGACACAAAAATGTTTATTTCATGAGAATAGTCCCAGGCCTATATCATGTTCAGATGAATATAGCTAGAGATAGGAAAGACAGATAAGAAAGATAAGACATAAAGAGCCTCTTACCTCTCTGGAAAGCAGAGATCACTTTTCCTCAGGAGACACAGTATTTCCTAACTTTGATCCTATCAGGCTAGCCAGGAAGGAAATGGTATCCATTTTATGACACTCCAGAATTCCCATCTCTAAGCCCCTCCCGGAAATCTAACTTTTTAAGTTGTCAACCCTTTCCTTGACTCAATAAATATATCAAAAAGGCAGGAGACAAAATCCTGGCCTCAATACCTGTAATTGTATTGTACAGGGAATGGTATTGGAACAGGGTCCAACACTGTCCAGAAGGCAGAACCAGCAGTAGGCAGATACCATCATGGCAAAGTGTATCAGATTTTCTCAATCTTTCATATTTTCATTTCCTCACCCTGATGAAATTATATTCTGTCTTTTTAAGTGGCCATTTTCCCAAATATATTTACAGGAGTTAAGTCTTCCAGTAGCAGTCTTCCAGTTTTAGAGACATATGATAATGCCACCTTTCACTGTGACAGTTATTTTGAATTGTCAAGATCAATAACTCTTCCAGTGGACAGGTTTTCTATCGAGGCCTCAGCCTGCAATATTTTAATACAAGATGTCTCTTGTGTTGGGCCTGACAATTTCTGAAGGTGGAATTGCTGCTAAACACAACCCAACAGCACCATGGGTGGGACTCCGCTGAGGAATCAGCTAAGTAGTTTCAGTCACTTCATCTTCTCATAGTGGATAATTTCACTCAAAAAGGCGAAAGTGCCTGCAGTCTCTTCCAGTAATACTAAATATACAATAAATTGGCATAATCTGTTCCCCAAAACACTAGTTGTTTGCATTATGATTTTACTTTCCAAGAAAAAAAAAAAAGCAAAAGCATGAATTAACTGGTCCATTGGATCTTTTGAAATAGAATTGACACTGAATACCAAAAAATGCAAATATCTCTACTGGTGCTTTTCATGCTTCCTCAAAAGGTAATAGAATGTCTTTGAGTCAATCCACAACTTCATTTACTGTGATCAGCCTTTGGTGATTCACTACTTCCTAAAGGTACAGCAGTCACCCAGAGCTTACAGGAAGGGTCTCTTCCCAGTTTCTCTCTGCTTGCTCCTTATTCCCAACAATAACATTGTGCCTCTCTGATTTCTCCAGCTGTCCTTTTTAAGCAAATTTTTTTTGCAAAGATAATAGCTGCATTTTCATACAGAAACAAATCAGCACATTCTAGGTGCATGATGTATGAGAGGTTTATAAATTAACAGATAACAGTCAGTATAGCTGACTGTAATTATTACAATGGGGGAATAGGGTGATTTAAGAGACCTTATGACAAGGAATCTCACTTCTAGATCATTAGTTACAATTCTGCCAACTCAATGGTGACTGAAGGACACCTTGTCCCTGTTTGGACAAGCTGTTCGGTGGCTTGTGCTAAAGTGTTGACAGACAAAGTCAGTGACAGACTTACACATTTAGAAGTGGAAAAAACACAGAATAATTTCTTCATTCTTTGCTTCTCTGCTAGGAAATATCAAAGCTTATCTCATTCCCATACATCTGGGTTTCTGCTTTACAAAAAGGAACTAATTTATGGAAAAACCCCTTTGTTTTCAGGCTTAGACACATAAGAATAAGCGGCTATGGGTTCTGGATCAATAAGTAGAAAGCTGTTCTTTGCATTTCTCATAGGACTGGCCATAGTTTCACTCCGTGGTCCTGTGTTATGTCTCACTGATATTTTCAATCAAAACTGAGAGTGCCATCATCATAAAGAGGAAATATGGGTGGCAATTCAGCAAACATAATGAAATACAGGATGGGGGATGCTAAAGTTTGATCCTTCCTGTTATGGTGGAGTTAGGAACATGGAGGGAAAAATGCATGAGGTTCTGAAAGCAATTTGTACTAAACCTAAACCTGCTGCAGTGTGGGGACAGAAAGAGAGGCCAGGGTGACAGTGAAGTTTGGCTCCTCTCCTTTCTGTGTTTGTGCTGTGCAGAAGAGGATCTTAGTTGCCATGGCTGCCAGGAACCGGTGATGTAACTCACTAAAAATAACTTTCACTGCTCAGAAAGATATAGATCTTATAGACTGGGCAAAAATGAAGTCATTCCTTCTATTATTTACCCCCTTTCTGGCCTCCTCCTCCAGAAATACTCCCCAAGCGGAAGCAGGACTTTAAAATGGAAGACATTTTGTGATGATTTACACCTGAGGTCTATCAGACACACACTTAGATTTGCTTCCTCCTATGCACAGATCGCTGGAAACAGGACATAACTATGACAGATATTTGCAACCCACTCTGAAGTCTAGCCTTGGGAAGTCTTTTTCACCTCACCGTATGCATTAAGTTTAGTCAGAAGAAGCATTACACATTTGATGGGAAAAGATCAGGATTTACCTCAAGAATAAAAAGGATGATAAGTAGGGATAAATAAGAAATAAGATTTGAAATGCATATGTGATATAGTAGCACCAATGAATCTTGTACTATACCAATCTGCTCAAGGCCACCTTTGTGCAGCAACACAACAGCAATGCTAAACATCAACCATCCCTGCAAGATATGTTGAAATCTGCAGAGAAAAGACATGTCTGTTGGTGCAGCATATTCTCATTATGAGTTTCATAGGTGGGGCATTCCGAGCATAGTGGTGAAGTAAACAGGATTTCCAATTTTCTTTTCAGTTCACCTTTACAATGATGCTGTCAACTGGAAATGAAAAAGGAAGGAGGCAATGAAGCAAGAATATTCAACCACAGCTGAGAAAAGAAGAAGTAAGGGTAAATGCCAGATACACATAAAGAGGAAAAGAAAACCACACATAAATGTATCAATGAAAAAAAATATTAGGGAAGAAAGCAAGCAAGAAAAAGATGTCTTAAAAATAACCAGGCACAGAATTTCCTGAGACTGAATATACTGTTGGGTTTTAATCTGTTTTTCACAACAGAATAACAGATAGAAAACCTGAAAAGCTAGATAGGCATAAGACTATGCAGGCTTGTTATCCTTTCCATCAGTCATGAGTATCTGGTTGGTGTAGCAGTCTGCACCACAGCTGGAGGGTGACTGTGGGATTGAATACTTTGGAGATGGTACCTAGAAGCCTGTCTGCTTAAACATGATTTGAATGTTATCTGTAACTAAATTACCTTTGTAACAACTTCATGAAGAAAAAAAGGGAAAAGTTTACTTACTAAAAACTTGAGCTATGCTTACTTTGCAAGAGCTAGCAGTTAGCTTCACAGTAAAATTACTCCCTGTCTGTGCTACTGACTGCAGGACTCAAATTATTCTCTACATTTTATGTCATAGACCCATTTTATAGAGATATTATTTAATTTGCTGAGGCCATGTGAGTAGGCTGGAGCTTAACAGAAAAATGGATGCATTTTGATGAAGATGTAAACTAACCATCCATCTACCAGATCACCTGCACTTTTTGTTGCTTTCATCCCATTTCCCTCTTCTGTGGTTTCCACAGCTTTGAAATTGCCTGATCCTAATGCTGGTAACTGGAAGAGAAGCAGCTCTCACTGCTGCTAAGTACTTACATTACTCCGTACTTATTCTCTCTTCATATCAATTATTGGCCTAAATATGTGGTGGTACATTTGTTGAGTGAAGAAGTTGTTAAGTACATATTAAACTTGCATAAAGCCTTCTTAGAAAACTGCATCTTATGCAAAAAAAGAAAAAAAAAAAGACATGTTCTTGCCGTAACATCTAGGAACTCTCTGAAGATAATATCAGTGGAAAAAGTTTGTTCTGCCCGTAAAGACCCATGTAAGCTGGGATTCTGTGCTGCTTAGCGCGGTGACTTTTCAGCCATGTGTTACCACGCTTTTGTGGCAAGTAAAGTTTTATGTGGCAAGTAAAACTTGCCAACATAAGCAAAGTCACACACAAACTAGAAATTTATTCCATCCTGTTCACCTACTGCTGTGGAGCAGTATGAAGGCGCTTATTCTGGAAAACTAAGTGTACAGAGAGTGTAAGGTACCCTCAACACAGTCTGACTGAATCCACACTAAAAACTATGCTCCGTACATAATGGGGAAAGCTGGGGAGGGGGTAATCACACACCTAACAACACCAATGAGGGGACAAAACCTGTTAAACTGTCACTGACTTCAAGACCAGAGCTGTGGCACAGCAATCTAATGCAAGCATTACATCACAGCTGGGTAACAAACCTATGAGATTTAACATTTTGTCATATTTCCTAAACTTCTGGGTGTTTGAGGTGGAGTCTGTATCACAAGACATGGATTTTGGTAAGCTAGTTATATAGCAAGTTAACATGTGTGCTAGATTTATGTAGAAGTACACAAAGGTTGGAACTGGAGCTCCTGAAGAGAAGGAGTGCTGCCAGACAGTGCAATGCAGAGAGCTTGGGGTACAGGGTAATGGGGTAAGGATGTGAAGGGGGATGTGCAGAGCCATAGAGCCCTATAGTAGGACCAATATTTACTTACCATCTTTATTAATAATCATGAAGATGGCAGAATAAAACCACATTCATTAAATTTGCAGATGATGCTAAATTGGGAGATATTATACAAGTCAGGATCAAGAAATGTAATATAAAGCAGCTCAGAGAAATACAGGCTAGGAATAGCAAAATGAGATTTCAGCTTGTAAAAATGCAAGCTAATGCAAGCCACAGGGGAAGAATAACTTGGGCTGGGGGAAGCCACAAATTCAATAGAAGGCAAAAACCTCAAGGCGACAGTGGGCAACAAATTACACAGGAGCATTCCCTGCAGGATGGGTGCAAAAGGGTAACACAATTGTGGGCTGCGTACGCAGAGGCACTGGCTCACGGACAGAGAGATTCAAGCCATTGGGTTTCATTCAGGATACCAATTTAGCTTCAAGACAGATATACGTGACATTCCCCTAACTCAGATGTATCTGTGAGGGGAGATTTCTACAAATAGCTTCTGGTGTGCAAATAGTCTCTGGCGTTTGGGATACAGAATGTGAAGGCTGGCAAGGTGGGGTGAGCTCAGAGAACAAAAACAGCAATTCAAAGATGGTAGAAAGTGACAAGCAAAGCACACTTACACAAGCTAACACTGTATCATACAGTGAAGGGAAGTCCTACAAATGCCTGGAAAAGGAGCAATCACATCCTTCAGAAGGAATCACAGGAGTCCTGTTTTTGTCTTGATTAAGATACAGGAACAAAATACTATTATTTAGTAGAGTACAGTAGCTGTAGCCTCTGAAAGAGTGGAAGATCTTACTTGTGGGATGCTTTTTGAGTAGAGGTGGCTAGAAAAATCACTCAGGAGAAGCAGTCCTATACTGACAGGGAAGTGACGATGGAAAAAGTTTTCCTCCTCTGATATCTGTTATACTAAGTTTAGAAGATTTGTGTGTATTCTGTTATTTACTTCTGTGAAGCAAACAGGGATTCACAGGAAAAAAAAAAAAAGTAGTAAAAGAAGACAATTCTAAAGGATCAGCATCCAAGCTCAGAAGAAATATTGGAAAAAAAAAAATCCAACAAACGCCCCAAAAGCTAACAAAGCCAGTGTTGTTAACTAAAACCATAGTGAACTGATCACAATAATAAACAAGATGTTGAATTGCTTCAGAGTTTATTTTGGAGGAAAATCAGAAAGCTGTGGGGAAGGATCCACAAGGGAATGCCATCAAAGACGGATTAATATTCTACATGCCCAAAGGTTACATATGCCATCTCACAATAGATATGGCAAGAACAAGGATGGTCACCAGGGATGAAAAGAAAATTACCGAAACAGGAGGGCATTTGGAAGTATAATTTAGCCTATATGAAGAACTACATGACAAAATCTACAGGATACTTAATAAATGCTCAAGTCAACAACATGGGTTAATACAGAATGCTGAATACAAAAATAGAAAGAATGTTTATCAACATCCTTTGATTTCTAACCAAGATAATCAGCTACATGACAGCAAGATATTTTTTTCTGGACTTTCAATTTTACTCAAGTCAAGAGTTTCAGTGAAGCTGGACAAATTGTGTGAAAAAAATCGTATCCATGAGTGAGCATATTCTTGATCTTTCTGACACTTATTGCGCCTTACCCAACTATTTCTGCATTCAGAAGTACTTGGAAACATATCCCATGTTATGGAAAAATGTCCCCAAGCAAATCTCAGCTGGAAAAAATTCTCATAAGCATTTTGTCTAGAATCATAGAACCATATGGGGTTGGAAGGGACCTCTGGAGATCCTCTAGTCCAACCCCCCCGCCAGAGCGGGTCTACCTAGAACACATTGCACAGGAACTTGTGCAGGTGGGTTTTGAATGTCTCCAGAGAAGGAGACTCCACCACCTCTCTGGGCAGCCTGTTCCA
>JAOXNO010000001.1:31688175-31762676 GCA_028565335.1 Limnodromus scolopaceus
CTCAGTCTTTCTATTTCCTCTTTAAGCTCAGCCACCAGGCTGAGCAGATCAACGATCAGCTCACAGCGCACACAGGCATTGTCTTCGCTGTCCTCCGGCAGGAGTGACAGACATTGCCTGCAGCCTGTCACTTGGACAGCTGCATCTCTCTGTGGCAGGTTAGTTTGGCAGATTCTGGTCTTCTTGACTGTGGCTCCAGACCGAGTGGAGACCATCTTGTTTGTTTTCGCACTCACCTGACGACTCGCACTCACCTGACACGCGCCGCGTTCCAGAGCGGGTGCCGCTGCCGCCGAGCCACTGAGTGGCTGTTCTCCCCGCGTTTAAATCTCCGCGCGGCTCCTGGCCACGCCCCCTCCGCTCCTGATTGGTTGCCGCGGACTTCCGCATTCCCGCTGGGGCTGGGGCTGTGAGTGGGGTCCCCGAGCTCGGAAGGCGCTCTGTGCAGCGCGATCCAGCGGTCTCCCCGGGGTCACCTCGGTTCTCGTCGCCGCCGCCGCCGCCGCCGCCGCTGCTGCTGCCGCCTCGCCGAGCCCAGATATTCTTGGATAGTAGATTTGAAATTTTAATTTGAAAATCCAAACCATTATTATTTCTGGACTCAGTGCAATAAGTAGGGGAATCTCGAGGTTGATTCTGTATTATGCATGTGCTTATCTTTATGCTCAGCAAGTCGTCCCATTGCTTTCAGCTCCAAAGGCTCCTGGAGCTCCTGGCAGTGTGTGAAACTGAGCTGAGGAATGCACCTCTGTGGGATCAGCCTAGGTCCCAGCCTGGTTGTGAGACCTCACTGGCTGTCTCTGTCCTTGGGCAGAATTCACTGTAGGGTAGGGCCCTTCCAAATGCAGCTCACAATCAAAAGCTGACCCCGGGGGAAAACAAATCAAGCTTTTATGTATTTTTCAGACAGTCAGAAGTAATTCAGGCCTGTTAAACAACTGAAAGAATTTCTGTAGAATTCATCAAATATGAATACAATACATGACGATGAAGACATAACTGATTTCTAGAGCTTACTTCTTTTTCCCTACCGTTCTCTCTGCAGAGTAAGGCAGCAAAAGAGCTGTAAGCTACAGGGCCTGACACCCTTTGTACATCCTCAGTGAAATATTCACTAAACTCAGCCAGCTTTACCTGTGGAAAACCACTGACGTGACGGGGGCTGCAGGGATGTCAATGAGAGCACAATTTGAAGCCAGTGTGTTACACAGTCATCTCAAGGGGGCTAATTTGGCCTGCAGGTCTTTATTGCTGCTGATGATAGGTGAAATGAAGAGATGCTAAGGCTGACAGTAAAAGCCCACAGTGAGTTTGCAGGAGTGGCAGATACAATCTTACGTATCTTTTTATTTGTAAGCTAGGTCTGTTTGATAAAAAGACAATAAATATGGAGCTATTTTCACAACGTCTTTTTTTTTTTTTTCAGAACAGAGCTGAATTTAACTACACATCATACAGAACTCCTGCCAAAATCTTATCACAGTTTTCAGCTCCTGCAGAAAATCCTTATGAAGCCAGATTGTAACTTTTGTCATCAGGGTCAGTTGTAACTGTGTGAGCTTTAGAGAGCCCACTACTCCTGCACTGGGATGTAGTTTTAAACAGTTTATGGAGAAGAGATAACTGGGAGTTATGATTCAGAAGTTTGATTAGAGGGTCATCCTAAACTTTAGCATAGAGGTATATTATGAGGCACTGGGGCACAGTGGAAAGCACATAGGAAAAGGCATTGCTAAAGGAGGTTGCTGCAGGGAAGGGAAGAAGGCACAGAAGGAGCTGATATGGTATTTTGGAAGTGGGGAGGAGAAAGGCACAAGGTCCCGGGCACAGTTCACTTGTCAGTAAGTGTGCCCTTGAGAATGCTATGAAGTACAACCTTCAGATGCTCCTAGGCATTTCAGCAGAGTAGCTGTAGAGTCAAAGGTGTTTCAGCTGGAAAGTCTGGCCTTGGGATTCTCAGAGTATATACGCAAAAATACTAAGCACTAGTGCAGAGCTACACCCTGGCTCAGAAGGTCACAATTTCCTGATGTCCCTTTAGAAAGTGAAGGACCTGAAATTTTTAACTTGCCAGACTCCCTACCTAACCCCATCTTCTTTTCCATAGTAAGGAATGGGACAGAAAATCCCACAGACAAGCACAATTCAGATTCTTCCACAGCAGAAAGACAGGTTCCCATTAACTTCAAGAGGATCAAGTGCTTTGAGGTAGTTTGAGATTACCACGTGTTGTCTTTATCATTCTAATCTTATGGGTAAATCTATGCACAATACTCCAATTCAAGTGCAATTATTGATGCTGTGTAAATATGACCTCTACACATTAACATAATTCAGTGACAGGCAAGTCCTAAGGAAGAGTGACGTAATACTGTTTTTTCAGTTATTATAATTGCTGTTATTTTTGCCTTCCTTGTTATAACTATGATGATGAATATTACTTTTTTTTTTTATTGATGCTCCCTATTTTATATCTTTGAAAACAGCACAAAATTACTGTGACGTTCTCCATGTAAAAGTGCCAGAGGGGCTGTTGGAAATACTGATGAAAACGTCTTTCTGTTTCTTGGGTGGTTTTTTTCCTATAGCAACACTAGGACACATTGGATGGCACTTGGACCTATAAATGCCGCTTATGACTTATGCAATAAGACAATCCATTAAAACAGAGACAGCGGGAGGGAGAGGGTGAAAGAGGGAGAGAAAATCCTGTTCATTCAAATTTGAAAGTTCCTTCTTTCTTTTTACAGTATGACACACCGAATGAATATCAATCACAGCCTTCTTTCTTCCCGGGCAGTTTTCTGCCTTAATGAAGAGGGTTCATCATGACTTGCTATGACAATACCTCATTTTTACCCACTGTTCCACTGCTTTTTTGACTCCTTTGATTAAAAGGATCATGCTGCAGTGTCCCACGTGATAACTATATTAGTTGGGGTAAGTAACTGATCTATTACCACAGGATAATATAGTTTGAAGGCATTTTAATAGGGGCTGGCAGATTTCAATATTATTTGAGGGTCATAGAGTGTCTGACATTTCAATTTGTTATCAGGCCACTCATATCACTAGGGCAATCATTAAACATAGACTCTAATAAGGTTTCTGCTATGTAGGGTCATTCATTATTGACAAGGAGGAGAGAAATAAATACCTTCCCAGGGGCAGCTTCGGCATGTAATACAGTAAAAATTGTACAGCGTCTGGAACCATATTTTCTAGATTTGCTGGCAAATCAAGCATTACATTTCAAATTAAACCAAATAAAATGCTACAGATAAAAACATTAATACTTAAATTTTGTCTTTACATACTGTCAGAACGCTCATTGTAATCATATATATATAAAAAAACCCATAATTACATTACAAGTTGGCTTATTTTACCACTATGAAGGGAGCTAATAACCCACTTGTGTCATCTTTGGCTTTATGAGGTCTATACGCCTGGGACATACTTTGCATATTACAATTAATCATCATATATCATCTAGCTCCAATAGCTATTTAACAGATGAGCCATCTTCACCTTTCAACTAGGTAGACCTGTGATTTAGCTTGGACACAAAAGGACTATATTCTTCATAAAGACTTATTAATGTTTTTCCCCCTAGATTAATTTCTGGGTTTTTTGGGATATGTTTTAAAGTTTCTTTTTTAATTTCAGATTTTCTTTGAATAACCTTAAGCTCATATACCTTTCACACATCTTTTAAAAATTACCTGTGTTGTCCTTTAAAACCAAATTGAGATACAGAAAAAGGAAAATATAGTTTGGAAGAAAGCAAAAGATATTGTTAAAACCACAACTAAAGGGATTTTGACAGAGCTGATTTCTTCTGGAAATTTAGTTTGGGGAAAAATACATTTTTATGAAACCTTTTCTCAGTTTCTTCGGAAGAAAAATAAATTACACAGAAAATTGGGGCATTAGGATGTACTTCAGCATTTGCTGAAGAAACAGCAGTGTTGCACCAATGGATGTGAAACAGAAAGGGCTGCAACTACTTATTGCCTCAAGTAGTCCCATAGGCCTGATCCAGATCTCATTCAGAACAAGAGGATTTTTGTCCTGATCGCTATATCAAAAGGACTGGGCCCAAAATAGCAGTTCAAGAGAGCATCAAGTGCAAGAAAAAAAGGAGTAGTTTTAATTTACTGTTAAAACTGATGAACTGTGTCATCCGTGGTGATAGTGAATTAGCTTACAAAATTTTTTCCAGGTTTAATAATATAAGGTGTTATTAATAACTCAAGTAAAACAACATGTCTTCCACAATTCAATAAAGTGATTCTGTTTTTTTAATTCATGAGAAGAGCTTTAATTGGATCAGAAGAGCAACCAGCAGACAAATAAATTGACAATATAATTTAATTCAGTTAGTGTAGTGAGAAGGAGTCTTTACTGACAGTTATTTATTCAACCTTACTTCATTCCTGGCTACCAGCTTAGCCAACTCCAACACAACAGCTTCTCTCCAGCTCATCTTTGGGAGTCCCCCGCAAATAATCATTCAAATCTTAATGGTGCAGTAACTTGGCTTAGTGGAGCAAGTTGTTCTCATCAGGTCTCAGAGCTCCCTGATCAGGGCGAGTAACCTTCAGTAAGTCAAGCAAGAGATGCTGAACAGCATCGCTCCAAGCCATCACAGGATATTCCAGGAGAGTCAGCAAGGAATGACATCAGGCAAGATGTCCTGGGCACATCTAGCAGGTCTCCACGTGGAGACAGAAGGATGCTAAAGAATGAACGAGTAAGAGATATCCCCTGGACTGAGTAAATCTTCAGAAAGAAATTCAGTTATATGGTGAGAAGGTGAAAGACTAATCACTGAGTTCTGAGATTGTCCAACTTGAGAGCTGAGAATCCTAACAACATTCAGATATGTGGAGGTACTTATTTAAAATGGGTTAATAGTGGTAAATATACTGCTGTGTTCTGTGGCCAGCCTATCACAAACATACCTAATATTCAGCTCACATTTCTCTATAACATTCTGCCTCTTATCAGACACTCATACAATACCAGAAAATGAAGTTTTATGGTATTGATCATGATGTAAATTAGGTGTTTGGTACCATGATTCATATGTTCATTTAGTCACTTTTATTCAAAATAATTCACCATATGTCTAATGATTAGGCAACAATGGTTATATTGCTGTCTGGGAAAAAAAAAAAAAACATCTTGTCGTATGATTACCATTGGCAATTTAGGATTATCAGACCTGGACAGCACAAAAATTTATATCTCAGGAAATACTTCTTCATGTGAAATACACTGAAGATAGAGGCAGAAATTTCTATCATTACAGAATCACATCATCGCAGAGCAGTTGAGGTTGGAAGGGATTTCTGGAGATCATCTAGCCTAACCCGTTTGGTATACCTCCAAAGATGGAGACTCCATAACCTCTCTGCGCAACATTTTCCAGTGTTTCACCACACTCACTGTAAAAAAGTTCCTTCTTATGTTAAAATGTAAATTTTTTTTATTTCCATTTGTGCCCATTGCCCCTTGTCCATTAACTCGGCACCACTGAGAAGTCTGGCTCCATATATTTACACACTCCCTTCACGCAAGTTATTCACTAAATAAGATCCCCCCTCACCCTTCTCTTCTCCAGGATGCACAGTCCCTTAAGCTTCATGACTCTTTGCTTGACTCTCTTCAATAAGCCTATGTCTCTCTTGTGCTGGAGAGCCCAGAACTGGACCTAATGCTCTGGGTGGAGCTTCACCACTGCTGAGTAGAGGGGAAGGATCACAGCCCTCAATCTGTTGGCCACACTCCTCCTAATGCAGCCCAGGATACCCTTATTCTTCTTTGTTGCAAGAGTATGTTGCTGGCTTATGCTCAGTTTTCTGTCCACGAGACCCCCCAGGTGCTTTTTGGTCAAGCGACTTTCCAGCCAATCTGCCCTCACTCTATACTGATGACTGGGGTTATTCCTCCCCAGGTGAAGTACTTTGCACTGCTCTTTTCTGAACTTTGGGAAATTCTTGTTGGCCTGTTTCTCCAGCCTGTCTATGTCTCTCTGAATGACAGCACAATCATCTGGTCTATCAATCACTCCTCTCAGCTTTGTGTCGCTGAAGGTGCACTCTGCTCCATCATGCAGGTCATTAATGAATATGTTAAACAGTACTGACCCCAATACCCACCCTAAGACTTCACAACCAGTGACTGGCCTCCAACTGGACATGTGCGGCTGTGATCACAACTCTTTGAGCATGGCAGTTCAGCCAGTTCTCAACCCACCTCACTGTCTACTTACTCTGTCAGTACTTCAGTTTGTCTATGAGGATGTTATGGCAGACAGTGCTGAAAGCTTTACTAAAGTCAAGATAAACAACATCCATTGCTCTCCCCTCATACACCAAGCCAGCCATCTCATCACAGAAAGCTATCAGGTTGGTCAGGCATAAGTTCCCCTTCATAAATTCATGCTGATTATTCCAAATCACCTTCTTGTCCTTCATACATTTGGAAATGGTTTCCAGGATTATTTGCTCCATCACTTTAGTACAAGAAACTGTAAAAGAGAAAACATACATGCTCACTTGAAAATTACTTGAAAAATGGGACAATGTTGTGTTTACAAAGGCAGAGAAATATAAGAACAGTATAGTTAGTAGTTTTCTTGGCCTTGTCCCTTTAGTGGTTGAAAGTCTCAGCAAGTTTAAGAGGGAAGTCTGAAAAGTGTTTTTTGCATGCTCTCTGAAGGGAGCTGTTGCAGACACAGGAGGTTTGAAAGTCTGATAATGTCTCTTTCCAGTCAGAAGAGGCAGCATAACTATAGTCAAGTGAGTTCTCATATCTCAATGTGTCACAGAGAGAAAGGATAGATGAGACAAAGATCAGAAGTTTGAGTCAATTTACATTCAAAATCACTGGGAACTCTCCATTGATTTTACTGGAGGCAGGATCAGGCCTGTGACATTAAATTTTCTTGTGGTTCTTTAAGGGAATGTCATATGAAATGTGCAACTGTTTTTGCAGTCATTAGAATATCTCCCATTTTTCATTTGGTTAGCCAAGGAATGATGATGATACAGAATATTCTCTGTTGAAGTGTGAATGCAGTTTCTGCTAACATGGACAATCTAATGGTAGCACCCCAGACTCATTGGAGAATGTATTTGTCTCCATGAAACATTAATCCAAAGGCACCGTGCAAGGGGTAGCTGTCAGATCTCAGCAATAAAACTGGGTACAGCCTCTGCATTTTAGAAAGCAGAAAGTATTCTGCAGAAAAATTAATATAAATCTATGTGCCTAATTTGATGTACACAAATCAGAAGGAACAAGTGGTTAACATTTTGGCATTAGCTGTCATCTGCTGTGCAATTATTGTTACAAAACATAAAAAGGATTGGAGACTGTAAGAATTTTTACATCAGAAGCTACTAATTTAGTAGTAAAAGCAACTTGCTTCAGAGCTGCTAATTTCAGTTGAAAATATACCATCTCTTCATGCTTGTTGGAGTTGGATTCATTTTGCTTACATATTTCAGGAAGAGAAATTGGGTATTTTCATTCATACAGTTATATAGCATATACAGCTGCAACTGTTCTAAATCTCTAGAATCCCAACAATATCTGAACTAATAAACATCAATCCCATTGCAGTATCAAAACTGTTAGTTTCATGTCCTATTCTACATTATTTTCAGTAATCTAATGCATCACACTCCGCTTCTCTTGGCCTTCCTTTTCCTGTGCCTTTGCCTCTGTTCTACCCCAGAACCTCTTTCTGGTTCATAGCAGGGATGCCGTGTTTCTCCGCTCTTTCGCTGGGAAAAGGAAGGGGCTGAAAGTGGATTGTGCCCAGTTCCCGGGGGTTATTTCTTCCAGCCAAGGGAACTCTTTTTCTTTTCCAGGAACATGAGGGTGAAGAGCAGCACTACGATGCAGCTATGATCCATGTGATCTATGGGTTCAAGAAAAATGGATGAGAAAACTCAGTGCTGGGACAAATGATGATCCCAGGAGGGGTGGTCTGAACGCCCTGGCACTGCGTCCTCCACAGTGAGATAAGCTCTTTCACAGTAGTGTGTTTGTAAAGGGATAGAAATACCCCATAGCAGTCCAAAATGGCTTAACAGAGTCAAGATATTTGAAGGCTTCATGGTCCTTCTTGATGTCTGTCTGTTTCTTAAATTCTTCCAGAATCATCTGCTTGTGTCATATTCATTTAAGTATCAACACCTATAGGAATACTCTAATGTCCTTATAATAATAAAGAAAATATTTGTTGTATATGTTCATTAGCAATGCTGCATATTTCACAAGACATTGAGGCAAAACACAGTCTGTAGGAGAAATAACATGGTCATAGCAGTTCAATAGTTAAACTTTTCTGATGTAAACGGGCAATCATCAAAGACATTCTCAGGTAAAATCCCAGTAGACATGCCAAATATAGGAATGGCCCAAGCTGATCTAAGGGATGTTCAGGTATTTAGCTCTGTGCAGTATGGTCTAAGAGGTCTGCACAGGCTCAGTGCCTGAATTCAGCAGGGTCTGGGCACTCAACCAGCGCAAGTCAGTTCTCTCCACTGCCAAAATGAATCAAACTGAATTGAATTAGGGCTGGTTTAATGCTGAATAAGAATGTCTATAATGGGGATCAATGTAGTTTAACAAACCCATTTTAACCAATATTATTAGTTTGTTCAGATTTACTTTTCTAGCTTTTCCCACACAGTGGAGCTTCCAGGAAACACTACGTCATGAATACATGGTTTAAACTCAACGCCATCAGTGCAGGCATAGTGGGGTGGTTAAGTACAAAACCCTTCCAGATGAGTGGTGCACATTAAGGGCTGCTGCTCCAGTGTTACACATCTACAACACATATTTCACTGAATCTCCAAAGCAGTTCTTTTTTATCTGAGAAGAATAAATTGGTGCAGGAGCTTATCATGTAGTAAAAACCCTCTGTCACACTCATTGCGGTGCCACAACTAGCTGTGGTTGCTGGAGCTGGGATGAAAAAGAGTGACATCTACTCTACAGGTTTTTTTAAGTTCCGTCCCCTTGTCCCCACCCACCCAAAAGCAGCTTCTGGTTGTGCAAAGTCCTTCACATCTGAGAGGATGGGCAGTTTGTTGCTGTAGCAGTACAGTAGCTATTGACAAGGACGTGAAGCTGAATCCTGAATTATGCCTCTCATCCCCTTTCAAAGCTTTACCTTCTGTGTGAGTCACTTAGTTCCTGATTCTTGCCCAAAAATGTGAAGAGGGAGAATTCAGAATCATGTAATGAGCTCTAACATTTACCAAAAGAAAAAGCACAGAAAAAGTGCTGCAGATAGAAGTCAGTAGGTATTTCTTATTCACAAGTGGGAGAGTCATTTGGGAGATAATGATACCAAAATAGTACGGAGTCAGTTTAAGTTTGTCTCCCTCAACATTGGCACTTCTTGATTCTTTACATCACCTCAGAAGTTAAATATCTCAAGAAAATATCCTCAGATAAAGACTCTTAGAGGAAATTTGTGTGGAGGTCAAGTGGGAGATTTTAATTCTGTTGGAGATGCATGGGAAGAAAGATACTGAGTGGCATGCAGAAACCGCTCTGACAACGGAAAAGACCTTTCAGTGAACTACAACTATTTGATACGCTCTAATAAAAAGAGAACTCTCTTTCTACAAGGCGCTCACCTGTGCATCCCACCCACTGGGAACTCTAATGCACCCATCTATTTACCAGTCTTCTGCTGGTCAAAACGAGTCTGTTTCTTCACTCATTTAATCACCACCTACCTTCCTATAACTAAGTCCTTACTTATAAGCGTGCTAACTAGGGCTGATCGGAGCTGTGAGTAGGAAATGTAATTTTGTTCTCCAATTGCCCTATTCATTATCCTCCTCAGCATTTATATTCTGCACAACATTAGGATGCTGCATATAGTGTGATCATTTACTATGTGGCTGTGACTGCCAAAAACAATGAATAAAATAGAGTCTTCTCAGAGAATTATTCTATATACAAGAAAAACACAGCTTGTTTTAATGGGGTTTAAAAGTGGTCAAGTGTAGTGCAGTGTTTGCATAACACACAGTCTTTGTTACCAGTCTTCTTTTATATATAGAATACAGTTGGTTAATATTTTCATCAGTCAAATGATTCATGAAGCAACATACCACTTCTCAGACTTGTGTGGATCAGAATGCAATATTGTACCAAAGTGCTTTGTTGTTAATAGATCTAGGGATAGGCAGAAGGAAGAGGAGGGTGTTTTTCCTCCTCTGTTCAGCTGATTTTAGATACAAAATTTTTATCAGGCTCTAGGGACTGGAGAAACACAAAACTGCTGTGTTTTTTTCACCAAAAACCAGCTGCTTTGATCTGGTCCAGGCAGGAGAGTGGAGGAAGTGTTTGTCTGAAGCAGGAAAGAAGATTTCAGAAGAGCTCTGGCTTTCCAGATGGTTCCTTCTGCCTTTCCTTCCCTTCCCTTCCCTTCCTTCTCTCTTCCTCCCTGCCTGGATGGATTAGTGTCAAGCTTTAAAAACCAAGACTGATTGATACAATTATTTTTTTGCAAAAATGTGTTTTTTTCTGAAGAAATCCTTCCATGTGTTAAGAGTATGGACAATGGGACACAGACATGGGACCACAGAGATAAAACTCAAGTCAAAAAAGGTATTTGTAAAAGAGTCTGCAATATTTTTATGAACAGCTATGGTTTTTTCTGCAATGCTTACCTGTGTGACTGAAAGTATACAGAGGCATGAAATATTTTCCTGGAGGGAAAATGCACAATTGAGTTGCTTTTCATGTAAGTGATTTTCCTTCTGAAAATTAAATATGAAATTACTAATGTCATATAAATCGGATAATATTTATAAGAAATGTAGTTTTCACAGCCTAGTCAGAATTACTCAGTCCTGTACATCTTGTACACCTGAATTATTCATCCATTACCTGGCTTTTCATCAGAGGATTTTTATGCTTTGGAAACAGCTGCTGTAGAGATCACCTCAGTGATCGGTGACTCCAGTACAGGTAGGAGAGGTCTCACCCAGCACCCACAGTTCAAAAGCAAGCAGAGGCTGCTTTGACACTGGCATTGCTCTTCTACAGTGAAGGTCCTGTTTCTTCCTTGAATACAAAAGTCATGTAGGAATCTTTAAAATTGACATGTTTCAATTAAAAAGTACTCAGTATTTTTTGGAAAAGAGTGTATGTACTCGCAGGGACTGATCCGCTAACCTCTGTCTCAATCAATTTTTCAATTCCTTTGGCTACCCGTGGATTACTGCAAAGCAGATATTGTAGCCTTGCCTGCATAGTCACTTAGCATTTTGAAGCACTTTGGATTATCATACTTACGAAATGTGCTTTTTGGTAAGCATAATTTGCAAATCCTATCCTGTTCTAGAGCACCAAGTGCAAAACAGGTCATGGTTTAGTCAGTGCTACTCAATACAAAATCATTGATACTGCATTGATACTGCTAGCAGAGTTTCTGGGCATTACTGCAATATATATGTTTCATGCAAAATAAAAGTAATAAAGAATATCATTTCCATGTGGATCTTCTTTCCATATGGAGAAAAACCTAATCACGGGAAAGGGAAATACTTGTTTCTGTGGAGATGCATAGTGAAATATTCTATAAAAACATGCTTTTGCAGGTCAATAACCATGGCCTTCTCTATGTAGAATTTTTTTTTTCCATATAGCGTAAGATAAGGGCCTAATGTGATGCTGTGTCTATAGAACAAATTCTCCCCTCACTCTTCTGGACATGCAGGCTGTAAGTTTCTTTTGATATGTCTGCTAATTGGGAAGAAGTTGAATCTCTTGCCCTTGTGCAATGGTAAAAGAAGTTGAATTAAGAAAACTTGTTTGTATAATTATGAAATTGAAACTGATTCCATAGACCAGCACATCCTTTTCCAGATATGGCTGAGGTGGTGAAAAAGAGCTCAACCTCTTTTTCTCCTCACCAGAAAGCCACTGCCTCCCCGTGTGCATACATCTGCTACCAGTGCAGAGTGTTGCTACACTGAGATAGAACATTGAGTGAACATACTGAGGGAAACAGTAATGCTCTCCTGTACAGTGAAGCTCTTGGAATATGTGCTAAATAAAATTCTACACTTCATAAAAAAAGCTTTAGAGGATTTAAAATGGTGTTGGTGTTCTATCTTTGACTCTAACATTTATTTGGACACTGCACAGGGCTCAGAGCTGGGGAGGAGATGGAAAATTGAGTTATTTTAATATTTTTCCCCATGTGTTTCTGGCTGCAGTGCCTCTATCACACTCCAGCTTTCCAGAACATTAATTTAGTTTACAAAAAGCCTGGAACAATACTGGATAATTAAAGAAGAGCTACTGTGCTCTGGGCCCTCCCTGACACACGTGGAGTTGTGAGTGGGAGTGACTGCAACATACTCAGATTTAGAGGAGGAAAACATCACGCATAACTTTAAGGGATGGTGAACTGAACGCCTGTGCCCACTCTGTAGTTCTACCCCTTGGAAATGCTTTTAAACTCTGACTGATCCAGCTCTGCAGGTGCTGGAGAGGAGCTCCTGCGGTGGGGAGCGCACGCCATCGGGGTCTGTGGCTGCCAGCAAACACCCGCTCTGCAGCTTGGTGGCACGGTGAAGGCAAAGGCTGCCTTGCCAGAGGCAAAAAACCTGTCTCAGACAGTGTCACAGACATTTCTGTTTCTGTATGGTGGTGCTGACACATGTGAAAAAGTCATTTACAGTGACAGTATCCTGGCTTCGTTAACCCTGCCAGTAGGAGCAGACAAGTATTTGCTTCTCCAAAGAGAGTCTGGAGCAGCGCTGTATTCCTCTTTCCTAAAAACCAACTTGTGTTTGCAACAGGGTGGATTATCCAGCCTCCTGGTAATACTACCCACCCTGCAAAGCCCGCTCCTCCCATTGCTCGTCTTCTGTGTAGGTTCAGTAAACCTGTGCCTGCCTTTGGCACTGTGTCACCCTGGAGTGCTCACCACTTCCACAGCAAACAGTTACTGTATCTGACACATGTCACTCCAAGTGCAAAGATAAACTGAAGCCCCTAATCCCCTCATCCTCACAATTTGTTCCTCTTTCTTAATGAATACACCTCTGGAAAATCACCCCACATCATTCTCTTTTAACAAGAAAGAAGTTTTCAACATTTACTTTACTGAGTGTTCTGTAGATTCTGGGACTTTAGCCGTGTAGCCATAACTACCTCAATTTCTCCCAAGCTGTTTTTGGTACGGAGTCCCCTGCTTATGATCTCATAGACCCCACATCTGTCCCCCTTAGATAGCAGGGATATTTCTGCAAAGTAGTTGGCAATCTTATGTTGTCTGGAATAATAAATGTCCATCATGGTGGGCCTCAGATACATGGATCTAAGCAAATGGGCAATTCTTAGTTACACTGTAAGACACTATCAATCCTTGCATAGTGACAGAGAGTGGGAACTCAGCCAGTCAATCAACACCTGAGAGAAAGGACAAGTAAAACGGGTACCCAACACCTAAAGAAACCTCCTTTGCACAGACATCCAGACCTAAAATGGATGTGTCACCAGGCAATATGTTGTGATTCTAGACAGGCAGATTGTCTGTTATCAGAAATCTTTTTATCATATATTATTCTGACTCCAAGGCAAAATCAGGACGGGGTCATGAAACTCATCCCCCTGGTTTGACTTGACAGCCAAGAAGGTGGAATTAAATGGGAAGTCATTTTGATGAATTTGTGGCAGTATCAGTGCAATCAGCAGAATAAGAAAGTAGGAGTGGTGCAGGGGATCATAACTAGGCGAGGCAGGGGTGGGAAAAGAAGGCAAAGCAATTAATCTGAGTGCCATGAAAGGGAATGAGCCTAATTAGTTCCATACTGGTGCCACACTGACAAGAACTGAGCCCTGGGTTAGGGAAGCTATAGCGAGTGCAGGACCACCACCAGGTACTGAGAGAGGAGAATGGAGAACATTCTGCCCAGCAGGTGATCAAAAGCAGATCCTGCCTCCATCATTTGCTCTCTGCAACATCTGGCAAATCTCTGTTATTTTACTGACAAGGAGGGTTAATCTGATATAGATAGATAGATATAGATGATAGATATAGATATGGATATATTAGATATAGACAGATATACATATAGGAATAGGTATAGATAGACACAGAGACGGATACAGATGATACAGACACAGCCCTGCCCTGCCTCCCCATGCAGCACCCTGACACACCATCAGCAACAGCAACTAGATTAGCACCTGACATGCCAACAGGGCAGCCTTCTGGGAAAAAAAGGCCAAGAAGTGGTTAAACACCATAAGTCTGTTGGGAATAGGCCCGTCTGAGGGGTTGGACGAGCAGACAACAGCAGGTCAGAGAGAGCCAGAGAAAGACTGAAACTGCTGTTCTCTCAGTTCACCCCTCCTGTGTTTCCTTCCCAAGTTTTCACCTTCCCTTTTCTCTTTTGCTCTGTGATGGTGCGATTTCACGTTCTGCCGTGGAATAGCTGATAACAGACATGCCTTGGGAGAAGCAGCACAGACTTCTTTTCTGAAATGACAAAGAACCGATGAAGATTTGTGAAGCGTTGGGAACAAATGCCACTCCTGCTTTTTTTAGTCTGTAAACACACAAGTTTGACTGCAGTCTTTCTGTTATTGACCCTGTGATCTTTCTGCAATGCCTTCATCTCTCCTTTTCTCTCCTGTACCTTCTGCCTCTCGGAAAAGATTTATTGGCAGTTGAAACTTCCATTATAGATGTATTTGAAAAATTAAATCGTTGTCGGTGTCAAAGGTTAGGAGTTCTTCTTTAAATATTAAAAGAATTCACGTGTGGTTAGAAATAGATAAAGAGATGACAGGACTCTTTTAACATTGCATGCAAGTAGCACCTTAGCCCATTCTAATTGCTTACTTTTAATCATGGTCACCTTGATACCTCTCCAAACACGCATGCACAGAAGATGGAACAGATTGCAAAGTCTGCTTCTGGGGAGAAAACAGTCTAGTTAGAGTCCCCTTGGCCTTGAGAGGTACTCGGGGACTTAAGCTCAGGGCTGTGCCTGCCCACACAAGCACCTCAGCCCATTGCATCTAGTGACAGGAGCTCCACGAGTTCTCTCCAGAGCCCAACATGCAGCATGCCTTCAGGCCCGCTTGTTCCCAGCTGTCCCCACGGTCTCACTCCGCCACCATCTTGCTGCTCAGGACAGCTTGCCAGCATCACTCTCCTCCCTCCCCCGGCGCAGGCAGACTGCTCGGGGCTAGTACAACGAATTCAGAATCAGCCTTTACCGCTCCCCTTCAAACAGCAGGGGTTAGTAGTTTTTCTCTTACGTGGAAATAAATGTACAATTTCCAGACCCTCATCTGAATGCAGTCTCACGTTAGGGGAAGTGCTGTGGGGAACTGTTAGATTTTCACTGAAGGTGTGGTATTAGCTGGTGTGTAACCTCCCAAGTAAGGATGGAGCAGCAATTTTGCAGTTGCCTCCTGGCAATTTCACCTAAGACTGAGGAACACACATTGGTAAGACCTACCTCAAAGCAGGGAAGGGATTGGATCCAAAACCGAGCAGTAGTACAGTGGAAATTAATGCAAAGGACCATGCCTCTTTCCCAAGCACACAGAACCTGCCCTTCTCACCTCTTTGAAATGAGAGCATTTCAAGTCTTGAATGTTGATGGGTAGTTGCTACTGGCTAGCTGTGAAGAGACCAGTTCAAGCCCTTGTCCTCCAAAAGCATGGACAAAGGCTCTGAGCTCATTACACGCAATCAAGTTCCTATGGCTTAGCCAGATGCTACATGCCCGCTGAGCAATGATATACGACTGGATGTACATCCTTAGGTCACTTCAGCTGCAAAGTAAAATGCACAAACTTAAATTCACCACAAAATGAAATGGGAAAGTCAAACCTCATCATTTCCAAATTTTCCCACAAAAAAAGAAACTCTAGAAATGGATGAGATGTCACAGACTGTTTCAGTGGAAATGAAACTGGTCTGTGAGAGAAGACTGTTTATCAACATGGTTTTGGCCAGTTCTGTCAAAACAGGCTTTGACAGAAAATGTTCTGCGCTTTTTTTACCCAAAGGCAAATGAAAGACATAAATCTGTGGTGCTGTGACACTGGTGTCTGCTGGATAACTTCTAATGATTTGTTTGCTCCATCTGGCAAAAACTTAAAAGGCTTATTGTGTGATTGCAAATAATACCTCGTGATATTCTTAAGTTGTCATTTAAAATTAGGCCATTACAACAGAATCTACTGCCGTATCACCAAACACAAAGAAAAATGCCAATTTTGGAATAAGCAGCCTGAAAATATAACCAGGTGGCAAGAAAATTACAACTTTGAAAAACCTAGAACAGGAAGAAAGCTCTGAATACTTAGTCAGTTGTTTAATTAGACCTTCAAAATTTCCCAAATGAGAAAAAATAGCATCTGTGCATACTTTTTACCTTTACCTTTCAAAAAGTAAAAACATGTCATTGTAAAAGAAGAAAACATTTCCTAATACAATATAACTTCCATTTTTCAATATTGGCAATAATAACAATGTGTTTATGTTTCTAAAGAACACAAACCAATGAAATTTCTTTGCTGAACAGAAAAGCAGTATATCCAGAAAAGCCTCAAAAGGGCAACTTGGCTTCATAATCAAATACCAAAATGATTTTGAAAAATCTAATAATCTACCATCTCCCAGCAATAAATAATACATCCAGCAAACACAAACTTAGAAGGAAAAAAGTCTTCAATCACAGTAATAGTTCTCCTGCTGCCCAGTATATCAAATTACCTTTTCCTTTTCAAAACAATACATTTTCCCAATCCCATTTATTCCTATAGCCTCTGGGCCGGGTTCTGATCTCAGATACACTGTTCAAATCCAAAGTAACTAAACTGAAATCATTCCTTTCAAGTGGGACATTTTCTCTGGGTTAAATAGGAGTTATTGACCAATGGAACTGCACAAACAGATTACACAGAGGTAATTTTTATGTTTCAAAGCATGAACTCTTTATACTGAATGCACCACATAATATTGACTTAACTGAGCATTTGCCTAGCCAGACCTGTTGCAATACTGTTTTAAATGCTACCTTTCTTCATGTTCATACAGGGTTTTTTTTCCTTTCTTTGGTTTCAATGCTGTTTAAATACAAAGAAGTGAGGCTGCAAGGAAGAGTCCTGTGAAAAGATAAACTCTGTGCAAGAGTTCCCGTCCTTCCCCAACACATAGATCTCTGAATCATCCACTGGCCTTCAAAACCCTGCCTGATCTGAATGATCACCGTAAGTCTGCCACCACCATTTCTGCCACCAACCACACTGTCCTGGCATGGTAATGTGCCTCCAGCTGTCCTAGGAGTTGGTGGTCGCCTCCTCCTGCCTACAGTGCTGGATGCTATGCTATGAAAGGTACCGTTTCACACTTCTCCTGCTTGCACAGGATTAAGAAGCAAGTTGTAGAAATTTCACAACCTCTCTGGGTAATGTGTTCTGTGCTGCAACATCCTTCTGATGGTTTTTCTAATGTCCAGCCTGAATCACATGCACTGTGATTTGTGGCCACTGCCCCGTGTTATATCATTAGCTTTTTCATAAGGAAAGTTTTAATCCATCATCTCTGAAACTGGCTTTCAGTAGTTGCAGGCAGCTGTTAGGTTGTCCCAAAGCCTCTTCTCACCAGACTTGATAAGCCCAGCAAAGCTTCCCCAGGACAGAGCTAAGAAGGCATCGTGAGATCACAGTAGCTGAAAATAAGTGTCTCATAGGGTTAGGAGATGGGAAACTCTGAGGAGCAGAAAATATGGAATGCTCACTACAGCACAAGTACATTAAATACATTAAATCAGCGTGCTGTTCGTGCAAGAAAAACTAACTGATGTTTAGTCTAACAATACATCTGCTACTTCTTCCACAGGCACCTTCAACATGCCTGTGGAAGGGTTCTCCTCTCCTTGCAACCTTCAGGCTTAAAAATGAACCAAAGAAGGAGAAGGGAAGGGGAGGGTGTGTGAGGGGGAAGGTTGTTTGTTGAATGAATTGCAGGTAGCATCCAAACCTAGTTCTGATTACAAGCGTCAAGCCTTTTCTGAAATATCTCAGAAGAGTGGAAGTCTGGACAGATTTATGGGTGTGCATACTCCACTGGTTTTTATTTTGTAGGTGTATATATATGAGCCAAGATTAAAAGCCAAAACAAATGTCTAAATCATCATATATTGGTGGTACAGTGGGATAAATACAGCACAGACCTCAAGATTCTAAGTAATGCTGATTGTAAAAGATAATTTCATCTTTGCATTCACCTCACTGAGACTTAGGAAAAGAATGCCTTAAGAATTATGAGAACAATTTCATCCGTACTATTACCTCCTCTCAATTCTTAAAGTGTTCATTTTCTATTTTGATGTGGTCCACATTAAAAAGAGAATGCGTTACGGATTTGAAAGTGTTTTTATTTAATGTACAATACCAACAGAAGGTGGTCACATTGCATGTCAAAAATCAGAAATTCCTGAAATGGTAATACCATCCCCTAAAAGCCATTACTGGTAGTAAAAATACTGACTTCCATTATCAGAGTTCCTCCCATCTGACAGATCCCAAGCTAGTACATGTACAGGAGTCATTTCATCATTATTAAAATACAGCCATGATTACTATATTGCTATATTTGCAAAATACCACAGAGTCTTTTTAAGGAGAATATTGAGAACTAATTTAGAAAATTGTGATCATGAAAGGTGGTGTTAATGCAGGCCAGTTGTAAAGGCAAGGAGAAACATATGTCAGCAGATTTATAAAAAGTGGTCCTCTAGTGACCACAAATAGTGGGGACCATATTTTATGTCTCCTTCAATTGACATAGATTGGATTCACGTATATACAGAATATCCAAAGTCTGAGGCATCCCTTGTATGAATTATAGACATAAATAAAATCAGTCAATATCATCCTTCTATCTAGAGAATTAATCCTATAAAATCTGACTTTTTAATCTACTCCTTGCTGACAAAGAAAGATTTCATGGGCCCATGTGCATTTTAAGCAACTTGATTGGTCACCCAACATGTGTACCAACAAGGGCAGGGAGTACCAGCACAAGTTTGGCTGGATTTTGTGCAGTTTCATCATACAACAAAAGCACAAAAAAACCCGATTCTGCAGCTAATCAGTATCTGGGGGAGATGTCAGTGACTGTATTTGCAATGGCACTAGGATCTCAGCAAGTATTCCTGAACTTTTCCCCAATCCCGTGGGAAATGCCAAGCATTGATAACATCCAATTTATGACTTTAGCAATTGCCATCACTATTTGTTTCCTGCAATCTGGCAGGCACTGTGTATCCTTTACAAACAACAGTTGTATCTGACTAACCTCCACACAACTGTGCTGAAGTAGCTCTGATTTGATCACGTGCCTGTCCATGAGTAACTGAAATATTCAAACCAAAGGCCTTTTTTGTGGACCATGATGCCTATGTTGCAAGATCTGGCAGAATCTTTAGACCTTTGCATGTTCTTTCCATATAACTGAAGTTTAAAGAAAAGCTTTTCAAAGCTCCTGGAGTTTGTTTCTTCCCTCAGGATGTGCCCAGTAGAGCTATTGGTTAAGTACACTTCCTTGTTTCTTACGATAATACTCATGTACCATTGTAAAATCAGTGGAGTCACATTAGCAAATGCCTTGCCTGATGTGAGAGGATTGAATAGCATGTACAAAGGAGATTTGGTTCTGCTAATCCTGCCTCAGACTGGGGAGCCTGAGAAACTGACGTGATCCATTTTTAAGAGTTAGCAGTATTTTCCAGATCTAATACATTTCTGAAATGTACAGGCTCTTGTATCAACAAAAGTGGACGTCTGCAGAGTCTATCCTTATATAAACTTGTTATTTGGATTCTTTATTATTTAAAAGCGATCTCAGTCAAAGAAAAAGACACTTCACTTGTTTGATCAAGAGTTTTATGCAAGTTGAAATGGTAAGCAGAAAGTTTCCTCCTTAGGAGTCTAATGCTCTTCTAGTGCTGATTACAGAACATGAAAGACACACTCTACTTACCTTGCTCAGGATAATAAATCACTAAATTGGAAGCTTCAGTTACCTTACAGATTTTGATAACAACATTAATAGAATTAGCAGCTTATCTGCCTCACCAGGAGATTGTTAAAAACAGAAGCTGCAGCAACAAGAAAAAAAGTAAAAAAAAAGATGGAAAGAAACCTATTTTTATGGCCAAACCTGGTTGTATTTCTTATGTTTTATAGTAAGACAGTAATTGTGCTTTCTCTTCTCTTATGCTCCCGCAAAATTGTACAACCCTTTTTTAAAACAATGGAAGAAATTCTATCCATTATTGTCTGCTTGTTCAGGTTTCATGCATAATTAAAGCTGGACAAAGGCAGCCTCTGATCAGACACTAACAAGCAGAATCGAAAGAGTTCAGCAGCAACCTGGTGCTGATAAACAGGAATTCTGAAGGGCTGATAAGCAGAGAGCCATTGTTATCCAGGAGAGGATTTACTAGCCTCTGTTTGGTTTGTTTGCTGGCTTCAGGGCAGGATCATCTTCTGTAAAATATATTGAGTTTTAATTGCTGTTCAGTCTGTCCGGGTTCAACCAGTCTTGAAGCCAGTCAGATTTTCATCAGTTTCAGTGGGATTGAGATTGCACAGGAGATGTGAGAAATCTACATCTCTCCTCTTTCCAGGCTTGCCTTTCTGCAGCATTCAAGTGAATTTCAAGTCTGCTCCAAACTGTTCTTTACCTTTTTTTTCACCCCTTGCCCTTAAAAAAGGGATAGATTTGAATTTTACCACTTCTACGTAAAAAATGGGAAGCGGTATGCAGCAAAAAAGCAGTATGCAACAAAAAAGATGTCTCTGAAGCTGTTAAAAAGTGTGGGTAAAATGAGAACGTGTCCTACTCTCAGTCTGCCTGTGTGAAACCAAAGCAGGATTTAGAAGCTCCTACAAAAATAACTCATGCTGGCTCTGTATGTTGATGTGTGAGTAAGCTAGTGAGAAAGGTGACATTTTTCCCCAGGCTGTACAGTAGCAGCAGCTATTCTGGGAGCAATGCAGTATCTCCCACAGCTGATGTGCATCTCCCCACAGCCAACACTGCAGTTACATCAGCATAGCTAAGGATGCCATCAGTGAGCTGGCCCACCCTCAGACAATGTTCTTTCTCATAGTAAACAACTGCATTGTTGCATGAGGAACCGACATGTTCCATGTGCACATTCCTAGTACTCAGTGTGCTCCTGCAGCCTCTTCAGTTGTCCACAACCTAAGACAGACTTCACCTTCTGGGCCCTGGAACAGTGAGGAGAACAGGGTTAGCCAACTCAAATAACAGTGAGGTTACTGCTGGTTCTGGTGCTTATGAGAAGATCTCACATCACTGTAGACTGGACTGGAAATGAAAGAACCGAAGCCACAAGGCAGGACAAATTGCCTCATAAGACATTTGCACCCAAAACAGATGCTGATGGGCTGATGTGTACGCCTAAACTGAACGCAGAAATAACATGCTTTTGAAGGAACACTCTGCCCTTTCTAAGTATCTCACTAAAGTGCCCTATAAGTACCCTAAGTACCCTGTCCTGTCAAATGAGCAAGGAGCAGGTTCTAGGGAAAGGCACAGGGAGAGCCAAAGCAGAATTTTATTGTGCCCTGGGCATATGAACTCCCTTTGAAGTCCTTGGAGATCTATCCAGGAGAGCCTGGGAGCCCAGAGAGCAATTCAGTCTGCCCTAAGGCTTGGTTCAGGGGCCGCGTAACAGGAACCCAACAGAGAGCCTCTTTTTTGGGCTGATCAGGACTCTCTCAGTTACCTGGACATAACGTGTGGTGGTGTCTGAGATGCCCTGGGTTCTCCCTCCTCTCCAGAGGTGTATCAACAGAGGTTTACAGTGCCAGCAGGCACTGTATCATAGATGCCACCCTGTGCAAATGCCTGTGGTACCCCAGGACATCTCACGTAGATGTCTGTGATTAGGAAACCGAATTGACTCATGTTTTAGAAACTGAACTCCCAGGAAAAAAAAAAAAACAAAACAAAACACAGAAGCAGCATTTTGTAAGGAGTTTTATTCAGTGCCAGTCTCAGATACATACCAGGAAAGGACCTTGTCCAGCTAACATTGTCTTTGTAGGAGCAGCAGTGGTAAGAGCACAAAACCAGCTCATTTACAAAAACTGACTTAATGAAATCCCTTGGGACTTCACCTCACAATGGGATGGAGTGGGGAAAGCCTGAAAACCAGACGTCTGCCAGACCCAGGAGGCCTCAAGATCTTGACCTTAATGTTCCCTACCACAGGTGCTATCTGTCTTCCAGTCAAACATCTGAAAGAATGGAAACAAAGACCTCTGAACGTCAGCTCCACAGAACAGAGTTAGGACAAGGCTGACATACCATAGGTTCCTTTGGATGGATGGGGGATTGCCAAGGCAAAGGTTGAAGTTAATCATCTTTTAAGTGATTATATTTAAATGTCTTTGTTTGGGGGCTTTGGCTCTCTGGAAGACTCATAAAAGCCTGATTGATTACTCTTGCCATCTCTGATTACAAAATTTCCCCACAGTTCTAAATCAACCTGGGGTAACAAGGGCTTGGAAGTTTACTAGAAAACTGTAAAATTAAATTCATTTTTTACCTTGCTGCAAAGACATGTGAATAAATCTAATAGAACTATGACAGCTCATAAACTATAGGAGATACCTAATTCATTAAATCTTGTTAACTATTAACATTTGTAAATGCAGGATATAACGTTCATGCATTTGTAATCTCTGGGGGTCAACAGACAGAATCTGAGTAGTTACAATGCAAGCCCAAATTATGCAGCGGGCTCCCTTGTGCGTTAGGAGATTTATCCAGAAAAGATATTTTTAAATGTTTTTCTGCTCCCCTTTAACTTTATGGTCATTGAACATTAATGGTCAGACAAAAATCAAAACTCAGAATTAAAATATAAAACCAAAATACATTTCAAAGGTTTTAGGTCTGAGTTCTGAAATACTTTCTCTTCTTTGTGATCATTAAAAATACTTCCTGGAGCTCATTTCACACAGCTCACAGTTCTGTAGACTCCATTCTGTTTTGTTAAAATACAAATTCCCAGTCTACGGAGTGAAACCTTATAATCTGCCTTAGAAGCTTTTCTTCATCTTGAGGACTCATGTGAGTAAAGCAAGAAGGATTTGGCAATGTTTTTATTTTGAAGTAAAACTACTTGTGGGAAATTTGTTTCTAATATAGCTTTATTTCTATTTCTGAGTAGTCTACTATCCTACAAAGATTTCTTAACCAGTATTTTTTTTATTCTCTGTTATTGTGTATTTTTATTATATTAATGCCTGAAGACTTTTACAAGGTTTATAATCCCATTGTAGTAGATGATGAATAAATAGAAAAAAAGATAATATGTGCCCTGGAGGCCTTACAGTTGATAAATATTTGCTTAGTTGCTTAGAGAAATAATTTTCTGCACATGGCTTATTTGAAGCTATTCATTTCAGCTGTCCACTGCAAGGGTTACTCTGTGTCCTGTGTCACAGGCTACTTATTTTGTTCCCTAACTAGATGACAAACTTTTTAAGCAATAAAAAGATGAATGGTGAATAGTAAATAGTACATTTCCTAGAGGAATTTTTGGGCAAATGACCACCTGTGCTAAAAGCAGTGAAACACTGAGGGCTCATAAATATTCACACAAACATTTGACAGTTCTCCAAATGTTTGCAAATTAGTAACATGACTCTACAAATAACAATGACACCATACATTTACTGGGAAAAAATTAGAATATATACACACAGTGTTCAACTGAGGATGCTTCCAGGTGCTTTATGTTTACAAGACCTCCTCCCTTTTGAATGATTTTTTCATCTCCCTTCTTAAAATAAAGAAATACTGTCACATATGCCACTGTCAAACACTTCTCTGAAATCAGCATCAGCACACTTGGCTCAAGATAGAGTTTTCCAGTGACACCACACATTTCAAACAGTGTCCCAAGGAGGAGAGATATGTCAGGGCAGCATCTTCATCGAGATCTCCCATAGAGATGTTCTGGAATGGTAATTCTTCTCAGGAGGGTAATAATTCCAGGAATGGTATGGTAAACCTGCTGACATCCATGGCTATTAAGGAGAAACATGCAGTAAAATTCCTACCCCTTCTAGAGACATCTGTATACAGATACCCATTTTTTCTGAACACGTCCAGAAAACAACAGTAGCCAACACAGACCCTTGTGTATCCAAGCAATTAAACCCACTGCAATTAGAAATAGGCCATTTAAGATAATAGCATTTTTTGGAGATGAAGAAAAGCCACAGGTGGTAAATCATACACTGAAAAGGTTTGCTAAACACACCAGAAGACCAAAGATTTGTAATTGCATACTTTGTTGATTGAACAATGGGGATATAAACACATCTTCTTCAAAACAACTCAACAACAAAAAAGGCAAAGAATAATCTGAAATGCCAGTGTAACACAAACCCAACTCTGAATAGACTGATTCAGCTGAAATTATAAACAGTACAAGTAAAAGAGGAAACATCTTGTGAGTCTACAACAATGTATTACTAATTACAACAAAACAGAATTAGTTCCATGAAAAAGAATCTTCTAAAATGTTTCTAAAAAAAAGGGAAAAATTAAAAAGCAAAATGTTAGCCATTCCAAATTTTACTTCCAGATCAGAAGCAGAATGACTGCTTACTATTTTTACGGCACCGCAAACGTGCATGGCTTCTTTTCTGTGATATGTAAGCAATTTCCCACTTTAAGGAGCTCACAGTCTAACCATCAAATGCTACCATCACGTCAAATGCTACCATCAGTCACAAAGTTTAGTATCCTGAGTAGTCCCTTTCTGAAACTAACCTTTAACCGACCTGCTGCTCCTGGTCCAGTAGTGTTCATGAAAAAAATGCTACACAGCGCATTGTCAGACTGATGCTGTGATTTTACAACGGACATCACTCAGTGCTAGAAACCAAATAATCAATACTGTTCCCAAAGATAAAATTTAGATTGTCTCATCAGGCTGTTGAGACATGTAACAATCACAATATAGAATAATATATTAATTGTTTATTTAATGAGCCCTCCAGTACTATTTACAGTTAAATGCACTAGGAGAGCCTTTTTCTTGCCTTAAATATTACTGGGAGCTTCTTAGCACTTTCATTTTGTAACCCCGGTGTTACAAGAGTAACAAAGCCTCTGCTGTATTTCTAAAACAAAACCCTGATTGAAGTGCTGTTGACAGGAAGAGTGGCTCTTCTGTGCTTTACACAAAAGGAAAATGGGATTTTCCAGCGCACTTACAACATTGAAGCCCCCAGTTCAGCCTGCATCAGAACATGCTGGAAGCTTACAAAATAGGGAGGATGAATGAACAGAGAAATTAGTAGATATTTTAAAAGTGAAAAAAAATCAAAAGAACTGAAGGTTGCTGTCAATCAGATAGTATCTAAATTTTATAGGTGAACATGACACTAGAAGCTAATTTACTTCATAGAAGGGAAGAGTTGCATCTGTAAGCTTTGACTGACTGTTATCACTCCCCTTCTTCCCAGTGGTCTTAGGAGTTTTTTCACATGCTATTTATTCCTTCTTTATCTGCATTTGATTTTCTTCTTCTTCTTTTAAATGAAGTTCCAAATAATTTTGTCTTTGAGAAAGCCTGGTAACTGACATCTTAAAGAAGGACCATTCATGGACACGAGGACATGTACCCCAGGGGAGCTGAAAAACAAGCCACCTGAACAAGGATTTGAATTCAGTTCACTTATGAAGCAATGCTGATATTATCTACTTCTTGAAAAGACTTTTCTGTGCAGACCAGAAAGTGGAGAAAGTAGAAAGCCTTCTGACTATTAAATGTTTCCCATTTATCGTGGTTTCTGTGATATCCTGGCAGAGATTGATTTATAAAGCCAGTGGTCCTTAGTAGTTGCTAGGAAACAGTGCTCTGCACTCCATCTGCACACAAGGGGATGTGCAGCCAGAAAGTGTGGCTTCTAATGGAGTAATTCTTCTGACTTCAACCCTGCACAGAGATATTTCAGTGTGTGGCTTCCCCAGAACAGCATAAGCAACTTTTAATCCTATGTGCATATACTGTGGGTTAAACTAAGCTCAGCTCAACTGAGCTCTTAATAACCTTTTTTCCCAGGTCTGATGACCATGTTCCAAGTGCAGCATTTACGCATTTTAGCAATGTAGGAAAGCCAGGGATAAGCTGGGAGGGACTTCCTGGATCATATATCTGGTCCTTTAGTATTTCTGGCCCCCTACATAGCCCCCTTCTTACATTTATCAAACTCCATCTTTAAAAAATGTAGGATTTTATCCATTACAAACTGCACTGGTAAATAGTAGCCCTCTTTTAATTTCTAGCGTAAATTTATTCCCAGGCTTTTGTGTGTGTGTCAACATTGTCCTTTCAGCTAAAAAGGTTTTTCCTCCTTGGTTTTACCACCTCAGTGCATTTATAGGCAGTAATCCTATCTTGTCTAAGGCTGTGTTTTGTTTGACTAACCAAACCCAACAAAAGACCCTTACTCCTGTATAGTAAGTTCTCTTTCCCTGATGTGTTGTGATGCAGGACTTCTCTGTGCTTCTTTGTTTGAATTTTTCTTTCTTGAATGTAGGTGACCAAAAATGTGCATAGTGATTCCAGGTAACATATTACAGTGCATCAGTGCTTCCCCCTCTCTGCTGGAAGTACTTCTCTTACTGCCTAGTATACAATTTCTTTTTTTTCCCACCAATGGCTCAGAGACATTTTGTGAGTGACAAATACAAACCCATCTTTTTTTTTTCCTTTCTTTTCTTCCCATTTTCAATGAGTGGCAACCATTCTCATTATTGGTTCTTAAAAGTATCACTTTGGATTTTCTTTTAGTTCATCTAACCCCACTCTATTAACCAGATTCCTACTGAATTTGCCCTGTTGATATGGGTGGGTGCTTCCCAATTTTATACCTTTGACAAATTTAATTAGTGCACATCCACTTCTTCATCACTAATAAAAGTATTTGAGGAACATAATTTGGAATCTCACTCTAGAGTGCTAGTTTCTCTTTCAGCATAATCCATCACTGTCTGCCCTTTGGACAGTTCCTTGGACTAATTCTCATCTCACAGAATACCTAATAATTATGTGAAATGTTTTACTAAAGAACAGGTAGGCTACGGCTACTGTGTTACTGTATTTTCTTTGGCTAAAAAAAATCAGTTATTGAAGAAGCCTGAAACTTGGTCCTCTTTAGTAAATTGATACTGTATTTTAGGACATCTTCTATTATTCCCCATGTCTTTAATTTTCCCTGAAAACTTGCACATCAGAATAGCTGGTCCATGGTTTCTAGATTTGCCCTTTAGCACCCTTTTGTAACTGGCATTTACTAGCCTCAGATGGGCATATCATCTCGATGAGTTCTGATCCAACATTTGTGGGGACATTTCCACTTTCCATTATCCTGTTCCCCGTGACCAGTCCTGATATCACATCTATGTTCCACCTGCTTGTCTTCAGAGGCAGAGACAAAGTATTAATTGCTTTGGGGGCCATCCTTAAAATAGCTTTACGTAGCATCCCTCCTATTTTTTTTAGTTCTTTATTCATTATGTCTGGAGAATCTTTAACTCTTCTAGTTTCTCAAGGTCTATATTATCCCAAGTGTTCACAATTCATATTCTGATCTTTCAGTACTCCAAGTTCTGATTTCTTTTTCTGAGCAAATCTCTTCTGATTCTTGAAGATTCTTTGGCAAATCTCAAGAGCTTATTTACTAGAATTATTTGTCCAGTGTGGCCTGGAGTTCTTTTGCCTGAGAATATGAATTTCAGACCAGCACTCTATCCAGATGCAGTGCCTTTGCTCTTCTGACTGATGTGCTATGGTATAGCCTGCCCTTTTAGAGTTAAAAGCCTTAACTATCAACTTGTCTTTGTATATACTGCTATTTCATTTAAATTGAAATTTGGTCAGTACTGTCATGACTTGACAGCATATTATTTTCTCTACTATTTTCTCTATAATATCTTTGCTACTTGTCCATCACCAACTTAAAATACTATAATCTCTTAGCAGTTCCACGGCTCCTTGGAAGAGGAGTTTTTTCAACTTCTGCTCTGAGAAATTACTGAATTCTACTGTGGATGTAAGATCTGTTCTCCAGTCTCTGACTGTGAGATTTAGTCTCCCGTAATGACACAATCACCTGGTAGCTTATCTCTCTTGTGATACTGAAGCAATCTGAAGTCCAGTGTTCATTGTAGAGTCCAATCTCTTTCCCACTACAGTCTTTTTCAGAATCCTTTCCTAACACATTTTGACACAAACTGATCCTGTCTTATCCATACTATTAATTAACATTTCTTTACGGCAAGCCATATTCTTAATGTATAAAGCTACCACATTATCTTAACAATTCCTTCTGCATTCCTTTCACAGTGTACACCCTGCAGTGCTTGCACTCCAGTTGCAATTAGTATTCTATCATGTTTCTGTTATCCCTCTAATATCTTGTTTCATGTCACACACCAATAAGCCTACTTCTTCCATCTTCATGTACAGGTTGTTTTGCTGCATCTGTTATTGCCACCTCACTTCATCTGGTTTCCAAGCTAGGTTAAGTGCAGTATTTGCACTGATTTATTGCCTATCCAGTCATTTGGGGTTTGGGGGCGTTTTTTCCCCTGTGTTTCCTGCTATCTGATATTCCTTTATCTTTGGAATATCCTCACTGACTTGATTTTGCTTTCTTTGTATCAAAAGAAGGTGGTGGTAACGTAGCCGTCTCCTTCTTCTGCAATTCAAAACTCTTCCCATCCATCATGGCAGACTTTGTCCTGGAGAGCAATGATCCAAGGATTCAGATGAAACAAATTCCTAGGAAAAGACTCTTCTTTGTTGGAAGGCCATTTTCTGTAATATTTATTTTGCCTCTTGGCAGTAGATTACTGCTTCTGCTACTATTGCTATATTTTCGGGGGGGGGAGGGGGGAGGGTTTCCTCCAAAACTTTATTTGATAGTACATTAAAAACTCTATTTTCCTTTCTCTTCTTTCAATCTAAGTATTTATACCATGCTTATCACCTTAAGACTTGGCTTTATTTGGGCCACTAGAGTGTTTTATCAGGACATCAGCAGCACTGCAAAATGCTTTTCTACATGGCCCTCATCTTGGACAAAAATAAAGTGCATTTTCTGGGTCCTTTCTTCTTGGTGTATGTCTCTATATTTCCAATAATAAATGCCTGTTTCAGTTACACTATAGATACAGGCATTTTGCTGTAGTTGGGGGCACAGGCAGAAGAGGTTTGCAAATTGAGGTAATATTTTTATTACGTCAACTGGTACAGTTGGAAAAATTAATCAAGCTTTTCAGCATGAAGACACACCTTAGGGTCACTTGGTGTCTGAACTGTTAGAAATGTTAATAGATCTTAGTGTCTAAATGGCCTTTGAAGGTAGAGAAATACTATTCTCCTCTTAAATTTAGTGTTTAAGTGACTTGACTGAGTCACAAGCAAGCCTCTGTAAAAGATTCAGATCCAGAATCAAGTGATCTGGGCCTAAAATATGTGCCATTCTTGATGACACTGTTAATGATATCTGTAAAGAACAAAATGGAGAAGAAACGTGACTTCCTACAGATAATTCATTCAAGAGTATGAACAGAACAAAAAGGAAAGAAAAGAGGAACACAGATACACACCCATATGCCACCTCCAAACATGACGTGTAACCACATGCTTCCTTGTGGAAGCAGAAAGGCAAAGGACTCTATGAGCAGCACAGGGGATACATGGGATAACAACAGGAGCAAGGCCCAGGCCTAAGTAGGTGCCAGTTTAAATGTCACTCCAGCTTTGGACATTTTGTCAAGGGGATAGTCAATAGCTCCCATCCCACCTTCAGTAAGCAGTGTACAGTTTTGATCTAAGAATTAAACGATCTTGCAGGGTAATGGAAATGGGATGATGCCTCATAGCATTCAATTCAAGATAGCCCATGTAACTGATGCACATAGTAGCTAATAACAAGAATTACAGTAATAGCATGAACATGTAAGACAGAAACAACTCCGAAGAAAGTCTTAGTTTATCAGAGAATGAGTAAGAGCCAACACCATGGAAAAGGAAATGCAATTCTAGATAGACCAGGTGAATACCTCAGTAGAGACAAAGCAGCGTGAGCATCGCTACCCAGAGCATTGGGAAGATCTCCCCGACCTGTGGTGTGCTGTTTTGGGGCTCTCAGACAGGAGTAGGTGCAGATCATAATCAGGGGAACAGAGAGCCAAGAGTGTGTCTGGTAGGCCTAGGAAAATAAAAGCTGAGGGAGGATATCATGCCTCTCTGTAAACACATCCAATAAGTAAGCACCAGGGAAAGGAAGAGCTATTTAGTCTAAAAGACAATACTGGCACAAGTACAAATAGACCCAAACTGACCATGAATACATTTACACCAGGAATTAGAAGCAGGTTTCCAGTCCCCAGGGCAGTGAGGTTCTGAAACAGCCACTGGGAAGACTGTTGGGATGAAAACCTTTAAGTTTCTTCCAAATGAGATTGGTCAGTTTATTAACATTGATCTAACACCACTGTTCAGGGAACAGAAACTTGATGCGGTGCCCCACAAGGCCAGTCCCAGTCCTATGTTCCTTCCTAAATAATAATACCTAATAATTAAACAACATTGTCTCTTCCAAAACAGACTGCTTCAGTAACCTATCAACCAATGCTATGATGTCTTGTTGGAAGAGGATATGCTGTGGCGGGGAGCTCGAGCAGCGCAGTCCTGCATTGCATTTCACAGAAAGCATTAAACTCAAGGTGTTTCAATGAAAGAAAGTTGTAAGCAACATTTACTTCTATTCTGAATTATCTGTATAACAGCAAGCACATGCCTAAACTATTAGCAACTATTCTAAATCAAGATAAACTTAAGCATATGCTTACAAGGACTTCATGTGTAACTCCTCAGGGCAGGGCATCTGCCCCTAGACTCATTATTTTTAAAACAAAGTACACATCTATACTGGTAACCACAATTTTAGATTGCTGGTGGTGGTGGCCAGTTGAAGTTACTTCATTAACCTCAGATGTGGAAGTGATTACTACCAGGTACTCAGAGCCTTTTGAACAGTGAGACACCTGAAATACTGTGCACTGGTCCTATTTTTTACATCCACAGCAGGGGTGTAAATATTCACAGGCATTTGAGCATCACTTAAGCAACAGCAATAAAGACCCTGAGCATTTTGTGAGAATTAATGACTGCCTGAGAGTGTTAATAGCCTGAGGTGGAACTTTGGGCCATTAACCCCAACTGGTCATTAAACTTCAGGAGAGGTCCAAGGCTGAGGTCATTATGACAGTTATGAATTCTAGGGGGGAAGGTATATTTATATGTGTTGATTTAACACTATTTCATCTGTGCTGTTGTAGATCAAAGCTACAGATAGGCTAAAGAAACTATAGATCTCTAGATGCTGGTAGCAACTGTCAACACTTCTTCATCTCAATGGAAAAGACTGCAAATATCAACACATCAGAAAATTCCCAGCCAGGCTGGAAACATTTTCAGCATTTGTAAAACATTCACAGAAGTAGGTGGGTAGCTCAAAAAATTTCATAAGTTATACCCCTGAGAATCGATCCAGACTGTTCCCTTAGGGCCACAGACCCTGGTATGTATAAGCCTAGATACGAAGTGGGGGAAGGAAGGTGAGGTGGATATAGAAAGCAAAAGGGGTGAAATTTACCCAGATCCAAGGTATGGCACCTCTTGAAGTCCCAGGTGAACCTTGATGGTACTAAATCCACAGACCTCCTCTCAGTTTCTGCACAGATACCTAGTTTACACAGTCTCTGCATTTCTAGCAGTGGGCAGCTTTGCCACACACATCAGAGAAAGGACGAGGACTCGGTGTGCTGCTGGGGGGAAGCAGTGACGCTGACTTGGGGGTTGCCCACCTCATGGGATGCTGCAGCTCGGAGGAGATCTGAGAGGGCACCCTGAGCACAGAGCTCAGGGCTTCAGCGCCCAGTGCAAAAAGGCCACATAGCAAAGGGCATCCAGATACTCCTTACACCAACAAAAGAGTTAAGGCAGATGAAAATGCTTTTACTAGTAGGAAGTATCCAAGGGTGCTGTTTCACACGGCAACGGAGCTGCTGTAATGGTTAGATGCTTCTCAGAGAGTGACCTTCCTCCCCCACTTGCTTTTCCTCTACCTTCTGCCTTTGTGGTCCTGGCCCTTCTTGACACCTTGATAAGCCCGTCCAGCTCCCTAAACTGGAAGAAACCCGGAGGGCAGGGAGGACTGTCTCTTTTCTTGCCAGTTTATTTGGGAATGAGTGGGAGAGCACTGCCTGCAACAAGTAAACAAGGATGGAGGGACACCAGCCATTTGGATTGGCTCACCTGAAGTGGTATGCCTTTTTCCACAGCCAGAAAGCAGTACTAAGCTACAATGATTTGAAAACCTTATCAAACAGGGAAGAAGAATCCCACAGAAAAGTCTGGCTTGTCTGAAAGACAGTGGCAAAATTTCCACCGGTGTCACTGGAGACAGGAGCTCACAGACGTTCTTTGCCACATCTTGCACAAGTTTTCCTGCTGATTTCTGGTGGGGAACTGAAGAGCACTAAAAAGCTTTAGAAAGACAAATTATAAAACAAATCGCTAAATAACCATATTACTCTCAGTTCTTTGGAACAATTGAAATGTAGAGACAAGTAGCATTTCTGATCCACACATAGGTACTAAAAAGAAAAACTGTTCACAATATATCTAATTCCCCAACTGTTTTTGCCACAGCAGGATTAGATACCAGGCATAAAGTAGTGTGCTGGCAAGGAGCCAGAGCATTCCTGGATCACACATATGTTAGATGTGCCTGGCATTTATTACAATGGTGCAAGAGCACCTCTATAGTCAAGGGTCAGTGAGCATTTCCATTATAAACGAAGAAGTTAAGGCTCTAATAGCTTGCTTGTTTCAAAAGTCTCAGTAAAGAATTGCAAAAAAAATTTATAGAGAAAAGTCTGACGGAAAATGCTATCAGACAATTTTAGTTCAGAGATCTTCCAACCCCAATTTTTCCAAAGCCGGGAAAAAAATAGCCTGTAATATTGTTTTTTAAAGCTTTTAGTTTGCTGGCAGTTCTGGAGGTAGTGCATGTTTTTTTCATCCGTGGATTTGACCCATGCACGGTTGAGGCATCATTATGATCTCTGCCCTTGGGGTTCTCTTCTTATACAGGAATCGCAAAGCACAGCAGCACATTTAGAGCAGGGGGTTATGGCTCACGCTTTCTGTAAAGGGACTGGCAAAGGTTAATACACCTGCTAGACACATCTTGGTAGACAAACATTATTTTGCCTTCACAGGTCAGCAAGCTACCTCCCTATCAACTGCATTTTAAACTGAGATTGCACAACACCATGGCAAATCCACCCAGCCGTGGGCAAATGAATATTAATGTCCTTGGCTGCTTCTAATAGAATCAACACGCCCTGTGTGAGCCACCATGGCCTCAGACCCACCCCAGGACATCAGACCCTGCGCTGGGGTCAGCAATCCAGCTGGAGCTCTGTATGGGAGTGTGGAGCAATGGAGTTACTTGTTAGACAGCCTCTGCTGTGTGCTCTGCCAAAGGCTTGTTAGAAGCAGGATTCGTGAAGCACAAGTGTCTGTTCATGATGAAAGAATGATTTTTGGTGTGTGCTACTTACACCAAAGGCAGTGAGTACCTGAGATTATACTTGTGCTTTGATTTCAGTGGGAGAAATCTGTTATTTTCCATCTAAAAACTGAACACAGAAGAGCCTCACAGTGTAATTCTGCCAGATGTGACTGTGGTGATGACTTAAAAACTGCTGTGGCATCTTCCTGTTTGAAGGAACTAATCCGGATTTTATCATTTATTTTCCTGCTTTCCCCTAAAAATTAAGCCAAATTATTATTAGAAATAGAACCAAGACCATCTCTCTACTAACAGAATAGTGGTTTGCAAAATAGACTCTTGCCTTTGAAGTAAGACCAGATACACACTTCTTGAAGATCTAGCATCCTGCCTCTCAAAAGCCATGCTTTCTGGGGTATTTATGATCAGACCTAAAGTAATGGCAAATCCAATTAAATGGTGGGAATCCATATTTTAAAGCATGAGCCAAATACTAACGCATTCACATTTTCTGAAAGGAGGATGGGAGCAGAACAGTTACTGTGCAGCCAGTTTCACCTATGTTAAGGGACATCACCTTCTGAAGAGCAGGTTTTTAGAACATTAGGCATAGTTAGCAAGAACCATAGCACACCTTTAAATCTTAGCTGAGACAGGGCAAGCACGTGCTCCCTGAGGACTTGTCATGGCCAGAAGAGAAGGAATGGGTTTGAAAGTCCCCATCTGCCCAGCAGAGTCTGATCGTGAAGAAAAGCTATAGATAATGGCCTGTGGTTTGCAGTTATCTACTCCTAGTTCTTTACAACCAGGGGAATGCCACATATACCACAAGCTGAGTGCAAGATGAAGCAATTAAACCAGATCCTTAAAAGCAGTCTGAGTACACTTTGCTTGGAGCCATCCATTACAACAAGCAATATATCAGGCACCCTTCATTATCAGGAATCTGTCCTGCAGTACTGGAATTTCTCCCACTTGCTTTATATTGGGCAAGAAGCTGAATTTTTCCCTGTAGTCCCATACAAAGGATCTTACACCAGTTCCCACTGAGAGTCATAAGCGTGTGCTGAGAGACCAGAATCTGAACTTTGAGCAAGATTAATATAGGTTCAGGCACTCTAGCTAAGTGTAATGGTGAGTGACCTCATGGGTATAACTAACTACCGCTGACAGCAACTCTACCATTTCTGTTAGCTACTAGCAACTTCTGGTTACCTTTTACCTGGACACAATATTGTTAACAGCACATCTTTGCATTCATAGCAGTGTAAGAAGCCACCAGCATGGTCAAAGGGATATTTGTATCATGTTGGCTTTACTTTGGTCTCCTGCGTTGCCTCTGATACAACACTCGCTCCCCCTTTATCATGGAGTCTCTGACCAAAATCAGATGTCAGAGTCTGAGGCGGTGACAATCTATCTGGAGAGTCAGTTTGATTTTCTTTTCTGTGACCTCTCTCTGTATTGTAATAAGTGTAAAGATTCAGAATCTAAATCAGTGGAAACACTATTACACCAGGAGTAAACTTGGGAATGTTCAAGATATTGAGTGACCTGTAATTTGGGGTTTTTTTCTGCAGATTATTAAAAAAAATACTATTCTTTACCCCAGCTTTTGTGTGTTTCATGGGCAGGACTAAATTGTCTCTGATGAGATTTATATTCATGCACTAAGAAACATCTGTTTTCCTTAGCAACTGTAAATTTCATAATAAACTCCCTGCTACCAGCCAGAATTTAAAGATCCTGTTCAGTCTGTTTCCTATTGAACACGCCTTGGTTTCCTTTCCTCTTTTAGCTGTGTGCTGCTATAAGTACTGGAAGGTCTCCTGCAAACCCCAAGTTGGTATATTTAGGAGGGCTTTAGATTGAAAGAAATGGAACAGCCTTTACTTTCATCTTTTACTTGGTTTTCATAATTATTCTTTCCATGACAGTTCTCATACTTAAACCAGGATCATCTTGGTCCTTTGGGCATGACTCTAGTCCCTAATGTTCTTTCCACATTGGTGCATGGGTAGGAGCATGTATGTGCATGTCTAATTAAGGAAGGCTTCCTCATGAAAGCACCTTCACGGAGCTGGAGTGCACACACACACAAGTCTGAGTGTTGGCTCCCCACACTCCCCCACTTCAGGACCACATCCTTCAAGGAACGGCTTCAGTAATAGGGAGTGAAGGTCGTTCCGCTTTGGGGATGAAAGTGAAAGTTCATATGTGGTGCCCAGGCTGTGCACTGCTGATTGTTGCTTAGCAATGAAAGGTGCAGCACATGGCAATGGTGCAAAGGTACAGAGCATTTTTATATTTTTTTTAAAGGAAAAAGAAAAGGGATAAGAAGGTCACACTAATAATCACTGGAGAAATGGGAATATTATCAGATGCAGGAGCTAAAGAGGAGGTCATACTCCTCCAGCCTGTCTTCTTTCCTCATTTACTTTCAACAATGAGGGACAAAAGAGGAGGTAAATTCGAAGTGTTTTGTCTCCACTCCTGCCTTACTGTTAGCAATCCCATGCCATTTTAGCACATTGGAATAGGATCTTTTTTTTTTTTCAAAGTAGGCTTGCTCCTGGGTTAAAGGGAAAAAGGCAGAGAATCGCCCACATTACACCAAAATAATGGATTTAGAAAGAAAAACATTTATTAGTGTAGATGAAAATACAAATATTATTTTCAGGCTAGAGTGATGCGTCCCATTAATAATGATTTAGCAAGGATCCCAGAGGCAGCTAAATAAAACAGGAAGGCTAGGCAGAGCTAGGCAAGCGGCTTATGATTACAGGTACACTCCAGCCTCAGTGGAAAAAAAAAATAAAGAAAGAGAATTGACATCCTTCACGAAGTAGAGTGCAGAAGAAATGTGACTTGTGGCCTTTTGTTAATACAGTATCAACTTTAATTGAACCTCCAGGCTTTGATTTAAGTCAATATATCTGGAGCTTCCTGGAACAATAAATCTTGATGTTAACCACAGTAGAGGTCAATCTCTGTCTAATATATGCTTTGTAATGCATTTAAAGTAGAGATATAGTATGTAGATGGTGAATTATTCATACACACAAACTATTAATGAATAAGTCAATATACGGACAAGATTTGGGACCTTTTATATTAGAAAGAGGAATTAGCAGGAACACAGGTTCCCAATGACAGTCTAACACCATGCTCACCTGTGTACTTGTTCTACTTATTTCCACCAACCTCATTTGAGCCCATTTCTAGGATGAAAATTTGCACTCAGAGACTCTGGGACTGCACCTCTCCGACATTGCACGCAACCTCCAGGGATAGACTGAGATCCCTGCGCAGCTTGGAGCAAGCTTTGGTTCCCAGAGCTGCCCTGCTTGGGGGGACACCACAACCCCCAGCTTGGCACCAGCTCATCCAACTTCCCCACACCTCTCTCCCTTGTCTGGGTGGCAATGGCAGCAAATGACAGCAGTCCTCACATCCCCCTGCCATCCCAGGCAGTGGAGCTGAAGCTGCAGATGTTTTCCTCCTGCCTGCCAGCTGTGGGAGAGCAGAAGATAGACCCAAGGACCACAGGCACTGTAGCTGCCAGAGGGGAGGCTCATTTCAGATTCTGCAACTTACCTGAGCCTAATGGGCTCACAAACCATAGATGCTCCACAAACCACGGTACCAATGGACATGTCCATATGGCTCATCAGATTTGAGAGTGGAGAGAGAGCTCATGGTCTGTCTCAGAGGAGACAGGGACTACGTGATGGTGGGCAAAGGTGGGCCTCCAATGAATGAGTTGTCATTTTATAATATAGCCTGGTGCTTCAGCATGGAAGACCATTAGCAGCAAAATTAAAGTTAATATAAAAGAGCATGGCTACAATTAAATATTTTGAAAGCAAAGAAAGCCTTCCTTTGCTCTTTCACTTCCTCTATGATACACAGCCAGTCCAGTCATTCCCTGCTTGTACATATTGGTGGAGGACATTATACAGAAGTCTCTGTCCTCTCTCATGAAAAGAAATAACACTGAAGCCAAACAAAAGTTGTAATGTTTAAACTATGGTGCAGAAAAAGAAAAAGCAAGGAAAAACAGTAAGATAAACTTTAACCAACGTATTGCTTGAGAAACCTAGTCACAGTCAATGAGTACAGAATACATGGGCCAGCTTGTGGCTCTTGGCTGCAAGAAGAAATGATACAACACGTGCAACAAGAACAAGAGATCTCCTTTAAATGAGATATGTCTCCTTTAATTCCTCAGTGAGCCTGTATCTTTTCCAATAACATTCAAGAAAGTTAGTAAGCGCATCAGTAAGAGAATGTGGCAGTGTTTGCCAAATGTCATTCAGACATGAAAGAAATTTAACCATTTAGCACAGCTCCCCTGCCCCTTTCAATCATTGGACTTGCTTGTTAGAGCTGCCAGATCCTGAACAGATATCTTGACAAAAGCATCTCTACCAGTACTGCTGTCCAGTCAGTGAGAGTGTCTCATCAAAGGAGAAATAAAATTAGGGATGCAAACTTCATTTCTCAAATGGCAAGAACTTGCCATGGTGAATAGCAGCTGCAAAACTCCACTTCTCAGGCCTTGCTAGGTTTAAACAATCTTCAATAATTTCACCCCAATACAAATCCAAACTATGGATTTAGGCAGATGTGATTTTTGTAACATAATCTGGTTTTTCTATAATTCAATCTGACCCACTTCCTATGTGAAAACTCAGTGGTGGAGAAAAACTACAGAGATCAAACAGAAGAGGTATCTCTGCTTTGAATCCTTGGAAGAAGTGTTTTGCCAAACCCTAGCATTTCCCTGCTCTGTGGTGTGTTGGGCCAATAAACTGGCAACAGAGGGCTGCTTACAGCTTCTGCCAAATATCTGTCCATGTAATCCTTGGGTCGTCAAAAGCAGCTTTCAAACAAAGGAGCTTTGCTCTTCCCCTCTTCCCTCTCCAAAAGGTTTCTGTCAGAAGCTCCCACCACGTCCAGCTTGAGGGATAAAGGATTCATCTGGTTTCTGGGTCACAGTGTGATATTGTTCATGTCAGCATCTTATTTGTTTCTGTTTAAAATCTGCCTCATCATAGTTGTCTAAAAAACCAAAATGTATATGAAGTGCTGGAAAACATCTGTAAGAGAAAGGTCTAGGTTTGCTGCCTATTCTGCTCCCTTCAGCTGCATTCTCAGCACAGCTTGTATATTCTGAGCCTTTCTGGGTTAATTATCCTTCCTGAAATTGCCGGGGAGCAAAAACACTGCTGTGTATCAGTAACCAAACTGTCACCATAGAAGTTCTCTGATAACACATCTTCTTGATATATGTAGCCACAACGAAGAGAAACATAATTGTTCAAGTAATTCAACACATTTAGTATTTGAACTTCGCATTTCAGTAATTTATTGTACTTATTTGTTTCTTAGAAAAAAAGAAGGAAAAAAGGATGAGGATCATGTAGCTATGAAGTTTGACACAGCACAGACCACTCTCCATCCCAATTATACACCAGCTGCCCTTATCCTTAAAACTGAACGATTGTCAGTGTCAGTTTCCCACTTCCTGAGTTTTCAGTATCATCTCCAACCACCCTGAAAGCTCTAAGGAGGAAAAAAAAGCCCTCTTCCTTCACATGAGTGATTTTCTTATTCCTTAAAAATCCTTTTATCAATAATTCTTGACAAAGCAGTCATTATCAGCAGTCTAGTGTCTTTTCTCAAGGTATTTAGAGCTAACAAGATTTGCCACAGCCTGTTAATGCTCTCACTAGCCAGCCATTATCCAGAATAACCACCAGCTTCATGGTTAATATCGTTACTGAAATGTGGAACTTGAATTTTTAGCCATTTGACTTATGCGACTGGTGTACTTGATAAACTCATAATTAATAGGTTAAAATGAGGGGGACAGGAAGTGCTTGCTGATTCAGGCATGAAGCAGATGTTTAAAAGCATTGTGCACTTCTGGGAATATTGGACCATAGGTCTGCAAGGGATCACACAGATTATTGAGTCAAGCCCCCAGCAATCAAAGACAATATGGAATAACTGTTTAGTCTGTAAAAAATGTATAGAAGGGTCCTTCTGTGTCTGCTGTTCCTGGAACATCTGTCTCACAAAGCCCTGCTCACCAGTGACAACAAATTATTTCTCAGCACTCTGTATCAAACTAAAGACTAAAAGACCAGAGGTGTCTGAATGCACCAAGGGTAAACACAAGGAAAGATCACCGATACAAGAAATACCCAAAGTCCCAAATGAAGGTCCCTAATCAGCCTATGAAGTAGACTGCAGTCAATAAGTAGAAGAGTGTGCAAAACGTAAGCAAGACAAAACGCTTAGCTATCTCAATCAAGCTGATAATTTTTTTCTGAGTACTCTTACTGTAATGACAACTCTACCTCAAAATACTCTGAAAGGCTTTCAGGAGTCAAATATAAAGAGATTTTTCCTTTGAAGATTAGCAACACTGCTAATCTTGAGGGATTTGGAAAGTCAATCCATATTAGAATTATATGGAATTAGGTATCCTACCCTCTGGAAGGCTTTGAAAGGCCCACATTGAAAATCTTCAACTCCCTATTTAGTCACTGGAGAGAAGTAACTTCTGCACCCAAGCAAAGTATCTACAGACACAGCCTAACCTCTGCATGTCTCCTTTGGTTGAGTTAGGGTCTGGCAGCCCCAGTCAGCAATTGCTCATTGTTCTTTCTAAGACACCATGCTAGCTGCCAAGGTCATCCTAGGTAACACAGTCAGACGTGTGAATACCACCCACTCTCTTTTGGTTCTGGCTCCAGGTTTCTCTTCAGAAATGTTGTGCTTTGTCTATGCTTCTTTCTGAACCCATCTCTCAGAAGAGGCAGATAGGACTGGGGCAGTAAGCTTAACTGGATGTTTCTTGCCTGTGTTATACTATATCTTCTGACTAATTTTTCAGAAATGCCCCAACATAATAATTCAGATACGTCTGGAAATGCCACTCTCAGTTTTGCTTTGTCAAAACCATGATTTTCTAAACAATAATAACAACAAACAACACACTTCATATTCTTTATACAGTTCTCCTAATTTTACAGAATTTGGAGGATTTTTTGTTTCCATTTATACAATATTTCTAAACAAAAAGATACTTTTTTGTGGTGGAATAATCTTTTATTTGAACTTACCAGTTGCCAGAGAACTTTTTTTCCTTTCAGCGGCAATAACAGATTCTGTTTGAATTGCACAGGTACTGGAGACATACCTCTGGCTTTCTCTGCTGCACCCGTGGGCTAACTCAGGTCATTCCACGTCTCGTGGATGAAGCAGGATGCTGACCCTGTACTTGTAGCTCTTGATTTATCTATGCATGCTTATCCATGTGAGAATACGGTTATGTACACAGTCTCTGCTGGAGAAATAAGAACAAGAGTCCTCTTGAGAAGTGCTATGGCATTTGACCTCTAGTTGGAATTTAATCCAATCTGGTAGTTACTGGAAGTTGTTAGTATGCAATGGCTTTACTGTGGCCTGCTGGTATGTGATATGTTTGAGCTGAAGATTTCCCAAACTAGATCCTGTTGGTGAGGCTTGTGGAGCCCTGGAAGTAGTTTTGCCATTGGCAGTCTGAGCAGACCTGCTAAAACAGTAGAGGTTTGAAACGACTGAGCTCAGCTCAGTCTGGAAAAGGAGAGATGCTGGCTGGCTCTTTCAGGGAAATTTAGTTTTCTTGAAAAAGCTAGCTGCAATATCTTGTCAATGGGTTTGCAGAGCAATCTAGCAACACTCCCAAATATAAATGCATGTGAAAATGTGGTTGTGCGCTAGTGACAGCTTGGGGGCTTGAAAGGAGTTTGTAAGCGCCCAAGCTCAGAGTTTTATTCCACTGAGAAACGAGTAGGATGGCAGGGTTCTGGCACCCCAGAAGCACATGCCAGGTTAGCACCTGCTGGTACCCTCCTCCATGCCCCTTGCTCTTTGTTTGGCAATTTCTGTTGATCGCTGCCCCCAGCTGAGCTGACAGAGCTCAGGCTGTTACCTCTCAGCTGGATACAAGGACTGAAGAAACCAGTGAAGCTTTTTCTAGGCATTGCAGACAGGCTCTTACCTTTGCTCTTGCATTTTATTTGATTGTGTCATGCAGTCCCTCATAGCATTTTCACCTCTCCCCTTGAAGGGAAGAATTAGTTTCCCGGCTGCCTGTGCTGAGCAGCCTGCTGACAGACACAGGTCAGTGGTGAGATAACTAGCTACCCCTTGCTGAGATGGAGGAAAGGAGAAAGAGCTGATGAGGAGCTATGCGCATGTATCTACATGCCAGGTATATTAGGCCACTCAGTAGGTTTCCTCTTCTGGCCTCTGAGCCTCTCTTTCAGGTGTTGCTGGCATCCCCCTCTGTCTTTTCTGTACATCTTGCAGGTTTGTTGCATAAATACTTTTTGTTTTTACAAATGGGTTGTTAGAAATGCTACAATTGGTAATCTAACAGTACAAAGTGGCAATGGGCATTTTGTTGAATGTGTATTTTCCACCTCTTGACCACAGAGAAGACCCTTGGATTCACACATTGCTGAACAATGATGCACATTTTTCTTTTGCTCCTCTCCACAGTGCTGCTTTAGGCTAATTCCTCCCAATAACTACAATTTCCACTTTTCAGAATTTGCTGTTGTCCTAAACTTTCCTTTCTTGGATTTGTGGCAGCTCTAACGTCACTTCTGCCCCCTTCAGTCTGAAAAAAAAAAACTTGTGTCATTCTCAAAAAGCAGGTAGCAGGTCTAATTTTTCTTGCCTCCAGAGAAGTATAAATGAAGAGTCTCCCTTTCCTACCACAATCCTTATTATTATTTGCATTACAGAAATATTCAGCCTGTGATGGGATTGTGTCCATCTACACGTAAAACCAGCATCCAATAACTTAAATGACCTGCATTACTAATCACAGTTAGCTGAGCCAGTGATTAAAAAACCCCCTAGGATTCTGTGCACAGCTTCTAAGGAATTTGCAAAAGGTGATCAGGAAAAACTAATTTCTACATGCTGTAGAAGAAGTTGTATATGTGAAATGTCTTCGAAGATCCAGACCTCTACCGGGTTTGCACCTCTAAAGAACTGAAAACCACTGCAAGAGACAAAGGGAAAAATATAACATACAAGAGAAGAGCAATGCCTGCTTCCAGACATTTTCAGCATCTCCTGTGTTGAGGATTAATTTCCAATCATGTCGTAGTCCATCCAGGATTTAATAATGAAAATTAACTACTCAGTGCCATCTCACAAACTCCCACCTAGGATTTAACTCCTTTTTAAACAAGACTGAAAATACCCAAGCAGAAAATCTCCAGAGCAATCCTACAGCCACCATCCTCAGATCTCACTCTCACCATGGAAAGATCTTGTGCTTTGGGTGAAACATCCTTTTACCCAGGTCAGTCTTCTCTGCCGTGACTCAGTCCATACACACCCTTAACTCTCCTTTGGGCAAAGCCTGCAATGAACACTACTGTTTCTTCATTACTAACAAAACCTTTCTGAGGGTGGTAAGCTATTTGTGAAGACGATTACCTGCAAATAGTTAACAGCTGAGTGCATTAACAGCAACCAACAGATAGCTGCTGACCTGCTCTGGTTTTCAGGCTGAATAGGACTCTTCGAATTCTGCACTTATTTGCCATACTGGACCTTGGAAGAACTGTTACACCTTTAATATAATCAGGGTGAGCTTAATATAAAAGTAATATTATGTGTTCTTTGGGGATTTTGTTGTTGGTGTTACTTTCCCTGAAATAAGTCCTTTGGAAATACTTTCAATATCCCAAACCAAAAACTGGAAAAAGCATATTCAATTTAAAATATAAGAAGAACCTGAGATGACCCTGATAGCACAGGTGAGTGATGCAAAAAGCTTCTTCACTACTTCCTTCATCCCCAGACCAGGTTACCGACAAAGTAGTTCTGATTTTTGAGGCCTCCAGGTTCTTCAAACTACCTGTATACCCAAAACATTTCAGTGGTAAAATGTCCACTGTTACCTTGATTAACTGGAAGTCTATGTATTTCCTAACAGATACATGGCTAGAGCTGGTGATCCCATGCATGGGCTTCATGTTTCTGTATGGAGCTTCCCTTCACTTGACTGGAAATAGTTCAACTTGTTAATATCATCTGCTTAGCATCTTACATGTTAAACTCTTAGATATTATGATATTTTCCAGACAGATTAAATACAGCTAGCAAGAGTCTTCAGAAAAGTATAAGCTACAATGTCAAATGGAAAATTATTTATTAAAAAGACAGACATTAATATGAAATTTCTACACTGCATACTTAACTAGCTGAAGGAGAGATGATACTGTCTGTAAAGAAAAATGAACTCCTGAGCCAGAGGGAATTTTATTCCTGAACAAGGCACAGAAAAAAAAAGTGGACACTGCTAAAATTTGCTGAGGCATCCTTTGCAGAAAAGGTCCAGAGTGCAATGCCATACAGCAGGGGCTATGTAACCTTGAAGATTTAAGTAATAGAGGGAGCTTAATAATAGACATGAAAGGTCACGCCTGTAAAGATATTCTATTACAGAAAAAAATTCTGTTAAAAGCTGGGAGCAACCCTATTAGAAATAAGAGAGAAGGAGAAAGACCTGGCTATACTAGGCATGGTGACTGTGAAGTGTCAGTATATTATGGCAATAAAAAGACACTGGAGTAATCTGAGGGTATATCAATATTTCCAGCAGAAAGTTCCAGGAAGGGAAATTCTGACGGGCTCACCAGTGCAGAGGCAATCAAAGGACAGAAAGCCCATCTTCTAGCAGGTTATGATGAAGCCTGGGCATGGCAGTCATGGTGACACAACACTTCTCTGTAAATCCTTCTGAAAGAAACAAGATTATTTCCACAGATGCAAGGCTCACTCCGGGACAATGGGTGTATACTGGCCTAAGTAAATTTCATACAGAAACTAAAAGGCTTCTAACTGTGAGAGGAGGGGCTTTCTGGTAGCATCTCTGAGTAAAATTAAAGGAGATAATATCTCAGCTATTTTTAAGATGCAACGATCGGTTCTACAGGATTATTCCGAGCTTTATGAGGTAATGATAACAAGGGGTTAGGCTCAATATCAAATATTAATCTGAGTCTTATGCCCCTTGTTCTATACGTCATGGTACATGATAATGATTGTTGTCTCCTGCTGCCTTCACTCCTGTTGCACTCAGAGCACTCTGCAGAACTAACCCTGTCCTCAAATTCAGGGCTGAGGTAGTTTCATCAGCTCTGACTTCCTGCAACAGCTATGTTCCAGCAGAGATATGAAGCCACAGAAAGAGAGAGAGAAGACGAGTCAGAGCCACAAAAAAAATGAGCTTTTGTAGCACTGGGTCAGGAGCATTGAACTCGCTTGGTGTGTCTCTGTTTAGCTCAGACCAGGACCACATGTTTTTTAGTGAATCTCCCAATTGCCACCACTTAAATGTGCTTGACTTTGCGCAGAGCTATCACACACAAGCACAAACTGGATTGATTTCAGATTAAACTAAACCAGAGGATGCGCTCCAGAAGTTCATGTGATGCCCACCAATCTCTAACCAGTGTTCAGTCCTTGAGACCAGAAAAATCTAATCCAAACTAATCTGCAGCAGAACATGAATGGCTTAGATGCTGGTTCCACAGCACCACCTGATTTATAGATCTATTCCTTTTGTGCCACAGTACTTGCTTATGTTGATGAAACAGCTATACTCTTATGAGACAAAAATGACCATGTCCCTCAGAACACATGAAATCAATTTAAAACTCATTTCTTTGGCCTTTTCTCCTCCATGCTTGCTCCACATTTCCTGCAAAGCGTTAATCAGAGTACTTAGTATCAAGTCAATTCAAAACTGTTCTTTTTCATTTTCTTTCCTGGGAAGAGTTTACATAAGAAAGCCCGATGCAGCATGTAAACAGGGACTGCACGGGAACAGACTTCTCTCAAATGCTTTTCAAAATCCTTCTCTGGAAATCTGAAGGTCTTATGTGAATTTCAGGTCAGTTTGCAGTCTAGTCTGAGTTCATGTTCACAGATCTGCTCTTTTGATCTACAAAAGCTCTTACCAGACAATGTTGTCTGATTTCTTCTGTTTCTTATTTCTGCTTCTGTCTTCCTCTTGGAAATGGAAAACCAGGAAAAAAAAAAAAAAGGAAAAAAAAAAAGACTGTTCTGTCTTATATGCTGTTGGCTTTGGAAATTCAGAGATATTCTCCCCAGTATCAGACAGTTTCTGACTGCAGGCTCTGATCCTCCAGCTGATAGGGTCTAAAATTAGGTTGAATCCTATAAAGCACAAAATCGGCAAATGTATTTACCCTGGGTCATTTGTTATTTCTGCCTGATGCTGTGGAATCTCCAGCAGATGACTGCACAGTATGCGTTGCTGAATTATGCAGATAACAGATGAATTTTAGGGTAGTGGCTGCCTTAAGCAAACACTATCTTGCTATTGTGAATTTAATATTACAACTATTTTGGCACTTCTCTGTGTTTCATCTGCTTATTTTAAGAACAGCAGTATTTGTTTGCAATGGCATTGTAATACCCTCATAACCTTAAACCATAATGCCAATAAACCACCACTGACATCGTAATGGCTCACATTACCATATCATTATAGATGTAAAAGTCAGTCCCATATACTTCCTACAACATCAGTATTGGTGAGGCAGCCATTAAGATGTCAGTGGTAGAGCAGAGAATCACCATTATGAGCTTAGTCAAGATAATAAAACATTGCTAAAGGTAGCTACAGGGCCATGCTCAGCAGCTGTTTCCAAATATAAACCTCTCAGCGGTTTAAAAATAAATTTTAAATTAGCCAAATGCTTGAATCCACATTAAGAACTGATGTTTATATCAGCAAAAAAAAGTCCTATTTAAGACTGTCAGAGGTTGGGGTTTTCTTTAATGCCTATTGTGAAAATGCATATTTTAATAAAATATTTCACTGTACTTCAAATTGCTGAAATGAGGGACAAGAATTTTATTCTTGCTTTATCTGTAAATGTCTTGTCCTTTGTTGACAGCAGTGGAAATGCCCCGCTTAAAAAGAGAACACACCCAGGTCATATATATAACAAGATTTCACCTACTATAGCTGAATCCAGTGGTGAAGTACTTTGTACATACGCATTCTATAGCATACACAATTGGTTATATTCAGGCCTTTTCTTGCCATTAGTATAATTCTAAGTCATATCAGATTAATCTTTTGCGTGAAATTTGTTTAAAGCAATACAGTACCAAGGAGACTAATGAAAAGTAGTTAATAGAGATTCTGGCAAAAGGGAAAAGTTATGTTAATTTGGAAAGGATAAAGGATTGAGACTGGCAAACACAAATGGGAGTAACAGAACACAATGCACACGGCAACCCAAGTACACTAAAATAAGAGCATTCACCACAATAGCAACTTACATTTACGGACATTGCATTCATGAATGTGTTGACATTATGTTGTACAAACATAATCATGCTGCTGGATTTCTTTGTCTCTTGTACATAAAAACCAGAGGTGACTCTTCTTAAGTGAATTTTAGCCATGATAAAATTCAGGTAATACACAAGAAAAATGTAACTGGAGACTTTACTTCCACTCCTTTTATTAAGCAGTTTTCAGGAGGAGGATGTGGAGCCCTCACTTTTATTGCTCAGCTGGTAGTGAAGCAGAAGTCACCTTGGTTTCACTGATACTTCTTAGATGGGTGAGTACTTGACAGGGCAAACATATTCTTGAAAATGGCCCTTCATCTGACAATATGCTATAAAGGAAGTGTGGACCACCATTACTACACAACTCTCAGGACTTCACTTCTACAAAAGATTATGTTGTCAAACAGGGAGTTTGACAAAGCCAAATTTTTAGCAGTCTGTAAAATTCTGCAAAAACAATGGAAACTCTGTTGGAAATACCTCATTTTTTTCAAATTAATTTTCCTAAAATCACCACGAAACTTGAGTGACTAATATTCAAATGCCTTTTTGGATTGGTCAGTTTTCCAGTGATAAGGCAAGCCTGTGAGGGCAGAGGAGAAAACAGCGGTAATTTTGACTCTTTCACCCAGGTGATGTAATGTTTGTGCTTTATTAAAGTGTGTCCTAAGTATTGTTTTCAACATCATTTGTATTCTATACAGGTAAATATCATCCTCTCTTCAGATTTGTGGTAGTTATGACCTTAACTTGGGGTATAAGAATGGAAGATGATGGTCCTTGTTTATGCCTATATGCACACCTGCGTATGTGACTATCTGTATAGTCATATACACAACTGAACGCACATTTACGAAAAAAGGCAAAACAGAAATCAGGCATAATTACTTGTCTATAAGAAGAGCAAGAGATGTATTGCTTGAACATTTAAATGGACTGCTTTTTTTTTATTATTATTATCTTAGAAATAAAACCAAAATTGTCATTTACAAACAGTGCCCAGAGTAACTTGCACACATACGTTGTTTATGAGTTTCTTATTCCAAGCAGTCCCAACCTTGGAGATATTTTAGCGTATGCTTTTCCTCCTTCAGTCAGACATCTTTTGTAGACACAGAGGGGTTTACACATTGCATTGTGAAGGGTAGTTAACAACTGAAGGTCAAACAGATTCAAACACAGGGTCTGACTCTTTCATATTACCCCTCAAAAAAAGAAAATGGTTAGACAATTTTCATCATTAGCTGTTGTGTGACTGGTGTAAGATTTAGCAACACCAAGTTCCGTTTTTTGCAGATAGCGGGCACAAAACCTCTGTTTATAAATTGCCTTCCCTGATGATAAACTTAGGAAAGCCAAGCATTCTTTTAAAAATTCATAAAATCTGAGACAACTCCAAAAAATGATGAGAAGGATTTTTTACATCTTTGGCAGGTGAAGATATGTCCTTCAGAAAGAGGCTGCTTTGTAAAGTATTACTAAATTTGTTGCATGAATAGAGTGAACTATCTGGTATCTCTTAGAAAGTTCTGACATAACTTTTTAGATATGTTTCGTTAGATGGCTGAATGCTTGGGAAACATGGCCACAAAGCTCTGATGTTTGGATAACTGTGGTCATTTTCCAAAGTAGTTAAAAGCATTTAGGACCTTTCAGGAGACATTGTGATGAAACAGTGCTAAATTTTGGAGGAAGTGCTGGCCCTGCTCTGCCAGCTCTGGGGCAGCACAACATCTTCCTGTTTGTGAAGTCTGGGGATGATGAAGGTTTCCGCAGGTTTAGTTGAGAGGAGATACTTGAAATGGATCTTGGAACAAAAATCAGTATAAACTGAGGAAGGTTATAGCAACAATGCAGAGCACCAAGTTCATCTGTACTTCTTTTGCTGACATTCATTCTGTAATGGCAAAGGGTCCCTTCCCTTCTCTCCGATGTGTCTTCATAGCTATTTTTTTAACCAGACAGGATTTTATCAGCTTTTCCACTCTTTAAACACTGTCAGTTAGTGCTAGCCAGACTTCACAGTTAATTGTATTCTAATCTACCCAATTAGTCCCATATTCCCATAAAGACTTACACATGTGGTTAATTTAAAGTTTAACGCAAGTGTGAAACTCTTCTGTGCCTGCTTCTAATGAGTGAAAAACCAAATGCTTTTCTTCCTCAAATCCCTCCTCGAGAGCCACAGCTTTCTCTTAGCCTTTCATCATTAATCTCAGCTCTAGTGTTATGCACTATCTCACCCATGCCTGATTATTAAACATAATAAAACAAAGTGAAAAACAAATCCAAAATAAAAGCCAAAGGGAATCAAATTACCTGATGGTCATGCTTTGTAAATAATGGCTCTTTCATGAAACAAATTCCCTTTCTTTTGCTCTCTGTTATTTCCTTTCCTCTTTCACCCCCTCTGTGACCCTTCTTAGCCAATGTCATAATTCATTGTGTTGTCTGTCTTGTACGCATCCTAGGGCAGGGACCTTGTCATCTCAGTGGTCTGCACAGCACCATGCACCTCCAGAGGAGTGTATAAATATTAAATAATACACATTCACATTCAATGAAATCAAAAGCTCTATTTTTCTGGATCAATAACTCGCTCTCTCTGGGTATGAAACAGTAGTAATCCACGGCCATGAGCTTTAATCCTTTTGAAAAGTGCTTTCAAATGGGAATTTCATGAGCGGTATGAAAAATACATGCAAACAAACAAAGGTACAGCACAGCTAGCAAAGCACTAGTTTTCTGCATGAGCAGTGTTTATTGACTTCCACCCACAAGGAAAAACACTATCCCCTGCTGCCCCTCAACCCACTCCCAATGATGTTAAACTCTGTTTCGAAAAGTTTTCCTAATTAGCCTTTCCAAACTTTTGCATCCTCTTAGCCTATCATTTCTCCCTTTCTCTGCTGTCTCCTTAATGATATTAAAATATTACAAAAATCCTAATAAAATAATTTTAAAAATTAGAAAACAGGAGATTTATGGTACTTCCATGTAATCTCAGTTTCTCTTCACTCCTGCCTGTGCCTCATGACACAGGCTTCCATTGCAAGACTGTCCTTCAATTTTTTACAAAAACTTTTCAACTTTAGCAGCCAAGAGGAAGGGGTTTTACAAACCAATCAACCTGTGGGTTCAGACAAGGTGTTGAAGCTGATGGCAAGGATCATACCTGCATCACAGGATGTCTAGCATGCCTGGACTAACGAATGAACTACATCCCTGTTAGGCAAGCTGTATATTCTTTCTTGCCCTGATTCACTATTATTCTCTGCACTGCGTGGACTCAGAGTCCTCTAGAAAAAAATCTGCCTCTGACTGTGTCATTGTTACCCTAAGCAGTTAGCTAATTTTCAAGGATTTGGTGGGTTAGAACAAGAAAAAATTAAAGCAGGAAACAAACATTTGTCTGGTCTAAGTGTCTTTAGCAGGAAAAAAAAAAAAGAATATTGTCCTGTTTCTATGAATGCATACAGGGTCAAGTATCTGTTCCAGCTCTCTTTCCACTCTGCAATGTTTCCCCTGAATATCACGGTTAATTTTATACCAGGGCCATGTAGTGTTTTACCGGCTGGCTGTAACTTGTCTTTTTTTGATGTGCAGCGGCATTTCTTACCTTCGGTATAGTGGGATCCATCCATCCCTGCCACAGTCTTGAAAACATTGGTAAACTCTTTCTGTGCCTCACTTGCCCTTGCTCTGAGCAGGGACAGCCCCTGCTGCAACCCACAGCAGCTGGAAGTACATGGCATCTCCATATCAGTCTTTTGCAGAACTTTCCTGCTGTTCCAGAAGTTACTTAGACAGGCATGAGGCAATTCAGGCAGGAAAAGCAGTGCCTGGGAGAAACTGAAAGTCCCAACGCCTTGGCCATCATGTGCTTGTGCTGGTGAAGTGAGTGGTGGGAATGTATTGTACAGTTGTGTGCTCCCACCCTCCTTCACGCTAAAGCTGAATGAAGCAGCTCTTTCATATCAATCAACAACTTAAGTAAATGTGTTACAGAGCTGTTGTGCGCTTGTGTGTCTGAGTAGGAGAGCTCAGGAGAGATTTCAGTAGCTACGTAGGCTCACAGAGATGGCCATAGAGCACCTGCGAAGAAGTACACAACGGAAAATTGGAAAGCTTTTCACAACATAATGGCTATTTGTTCAGTTTTTGAACATACAACTAAATAGTCTCATCTTCTTAATATTATCTTTGCAAAGAGTAATCTGTACTGTTCTTGTGTTATATTGTTCTCTCAAACCTTCATTACAGGCACACACACCTCCACAGCAGTCTGCTACAAAATTTTCTGTTGAGAAAATTGGCCACATCAACTAAAAAACACTGGAGTAACCAGTGTTCTTATGTATGAACCAAACATGTTTTTTTCCCCTTCTCTCATACATCCATCTCCCTGACACAGTAAACTAAAAGGGAAAATGCTTTTGAAAAGTACACCCATAGTTCACCAGGCTGTCTGGTGTAGATGGTGGTTATTTTATGGAAATTTTAGCTGGATAGAACTTGAAGGACGAAAGAAATTGTTAAAATTGCTGGACTTCCAGACACGTGGCAACTTATGGGAACGCCTACACAGTAGCTTCATCTGACTAGCCAGAAATCTGGCAACCCCAGGGTCTGCCAGATTAATGACATGTGCGGTACACAGATGGTTCAAGCACATGCAGTAACTATGATGTGAACTGGAAGTGTCAGAGGAGCTACGCACAGACTTAGTCCATGAAATCTCACAGACGTACAGCAGCTTCACCTGAGATCCCCTGGCTCAGTGCCTGTGCCAGGTTTGAAGGTAGCATTGGGCTATGGGATGCAACAATATTGTCTCTACTTATTCCACAAAGAAACAAGATCAATTGTGTTATTTATTCTGAATTAATAAGGCTTCAATGAGGCTTTGCTTACTCCCAGCATAATACAATTCAACATCATGTCATACTGTAATAGGTCTCCCCTGAATGAAGTTAACTTTCTTCAGAGCAGTCCATATGGTGCTGTGTTTTGGATCTGTGGCTAAAAAAGTGTCCATAATGCGCCAATGGTTTGGTTATGGCTGAACTATTGCTAACACAGCATCAAGGCCTTTATCGCTTTCCCACTTTGCCCTCTTGTCATCCTGCAGTGAATAAGCTGGGATAGGCAAGCTGGGAGGGGACACAGCTGGGACAGCTTGCCCAAACTGACCAAAGAGATATTCCATAACTCATAGTGTCAAGCTCACCAATAAAACTGGGTTAGAGAAAGAAGGAGACAGAGCACCTTTGGCTTCCAATGCAGATGTTACTCAGAGGCTGATTAGGCATCAGTCAGATGGTGGGAGATGAGGAGTGAGCCTTTGCATCACTTGGCTTTTCCTCTTTCTTTCATTTATTAAACTGTCTTTATCTTGACCCATGGCTTGCTTTCGCTCTTCTTATTCTCTCCCCTGCCCTGCTGGGAGAGGGAGGTGAGAGAGCAGCTGTGTGGGTGCTTTGCTGCTGGCCAGGGTCAGCCCACAACACGTACCAGTGTGTGCCCAGACAGTGCGCTGACTGGGGAAACACGGCTTGTGTCAGTAACCTAATGTCTCACATTTCAGGTTGGTTTGAACGTGCCATCGTCAGCGTAGAGTTGTACTTGCTTTAACAGCTAGATTGCCTCCTTCATCATCCACCCGCCCTTGTGTTTACTGATCCACACGTTTAACTGGTGAGTTTGGCATTTATGCATTCATTGTCCTGTAATACTCAGAGAAGGGTCTTGGGCCGTATCCAGCCCCTGCTTCCCCAAGCCCCGACAAGCAAGTTACGGTCATGCTGTCATCTACATGCCCTAGCTTATACTTGTTCACTGTTTTCCTTGCCCTTCTTCCTAATCACCCCTCAGGATCTCATGTGCATGCCCTGCTTGTCCAGATGCCTGGCCCCAGGACCTGCTCTTCAAGAGGGACCTGGCTCCCACCATCCTAGCCCAGTCCTTTTTGTCCCCAGAGCCAAGCATCAGCACTCGGTGCGGAGAGACAATGCTCCTGCTCCACTTCCTCTGCCCATGAACAAAACTGAATGGACATGTTAAGTGGCTTACTTGTAGATCTGTGACCTGCCAGCCATCATGACTTCATCACCAGTTTAAAAATCTTAGTTCTTCAAGCCACTGACCAAAGCTGAAATTCTTATTTCAGTACAATAAGCAAGTTTATAGTGCTCTTGGGTGAGGGGGGGATTCTGAGCAGGTAACCAAGCGAGTCTGAGTAGCTCCAGTGCCAGAAGATAACTACTTTTAAGGCATGTATTTCTTTACTTTTATAGCTGCGGGAATTTTTAAGCCCATCTCATTTCCTTTGTGATCTGAATCATGAAAATAGTTTTTATTCAAGATGCTGTCCAGGATCAGTCAAAATGTAGTTTACTAGAAGATTCCTACTGAAACTCTTCGTTTCAGCAGCATTAAACATATCAGTTCTTTTTAAAATGAAATTCAGCTGCTCTGAAGGCAGCAGGAGTTTTTTCATTGATTTCAGTGATATAGCTTTCTGCCTTTTCATATAAAAGAATCACTTGCTGCAGAGAGGGACTGAGATGCTGAAGCTTGAGTTGGGATCCTGATTGATCTCCAAATCCCTTGTGCAATCACCCAGGCAGCTGAGCTCTACTGCAAGTCCAGGAACGAGGATGAATTCCACTCACCCCCAAAAGAGAATAAGGATAAAGCAAATGTTTGGAGGATTTAAAGTCTTTAGGGACCAAAATGGTTCATTCCTCTCGTTTCCCTTAGTAGCTATTGTAAAGGTTTCCTTCACTGTGGGGCTGATCCAATTGCCATTGAATATCACTAGAAAAACTGCAAGTGACTTGTAAGCCAGAATACACTGGAAGGTGGTTATTATTATTATTACACTATACAGAAATGAATTCTGAAGAACTTCTTGGAAAAGATGTGTTCTCTCTGCACTGTCATCTAGACTGAAGAAGTTCCAGCTTTCAGCAAAACACAGAAAGACAGCTTCAGAAGTGTCTTACTGGCTGCCGTTTTAAGGGACATCATTTTTGCCTTCAGTGTGCCTATTAATACTCCCTGACTTCAATGGGCTTTGCACATACCCTTCTGGTGATAAAAGTGGCCCTACACTAATAAAACACAATGGAGGCAGCTTAGTAACAGCATGTAGGAGAATTTCACCCTTCCTAATTGAATTTACATATTCAGTCTTAGGCTCTTGCTGCAACACAGGTACATTACGGGAATGTCTAGGGGAAAAAAAATGTAAAGAAAAAATATTTAATTGGAATTTGCCAAAAAATCCCCCAGCATTAATTTTTTTTTCATAGAATCTTTCAAAACTAACAGATTACTTAAGGTTTGAAGGTATGCGTTCTTGGGCAATGGTGCTGGTACACTGCACACTGGCAGTCAATACATCAAGACAACGGTTTTATAACTCTCCTTGCCCCATGTCAGTTCAGTGTACGTGACGAAAGAGATTTTTGAAGAACTGTTTTTAAGTTATGGCTGCTCAGTGGCTCCAGAGTAGGAAACTAGATTGCGAATTGAGACTACACTGCTGGAGATCCTTTCCATCATGCTTTCCAGCATGATGTTCCCCCACCCTACACACTCACTGTTCATATTTTCTTTTTTGTTAATTTGCCTGCCAGCCTGAGAGTCACAAAAATTTCAGTTACTCTCGTTTGAAACATTTGCATATTCAGATTTATTAATTTCTTCTGGCTGGACTGTGAAGCTCTCTTCTTAAGTACACATAAGCCTTTTCTCTCATGTGTGACAGAGAGGTCAGAAATCTTATCACTCAACCCTCTAACTCTTTCATTGCATCAAACGGACAGTCAGCAATCTTTTTGACAGAGGATTAAGAAGTAAGAGGCTTAACTAGAGTCTCAGAACATAACTTTCAGTGCCCTGCTAGTATGCTTTGAAACAGATCTGAGTGTACATTTTCAATTATATATTTTTAAAAATTCAATACACGTGGAGTGGCCTGTTGCCCTTTCCTTACACAAACACGTTTACCTTCTGCTAATGGGAGTGGGAGAGGCATGAACAACATCTGGGTTGTAGGCATTAGGAATCTTTAGGGTCCTCAGCACTCCCAGCTGTGTTACTCACAGCTTTAGCACACTGCCAACAAAAACTCAGAGAATATTTCCACTTCATTCTGCACTTCTGCGTTAGAGGTGTAATGAACCTTCTTTCATTCAAAGCCAAATATTTTACTGTGGATGCAAATTTTTGCTAATGAATGAATAGCAGACATACATTTTTCATTTGATAAAGACATGCACTTAACGTTGTCATTTAAAAAATGTATATTCATATAGCCATTTAAAAATAACTGGCACCATTGTCATAATTATCTTTTCATATGTTCAGCAGTGCCAGGAATTAACTATGAATGTAAATGTAATCAAGCACGCTACCACACTTTTAATAAATAAGACAGTTTCTATATCTCTATTGTGCTGGGAACAATCTGTGGTTTGCTCTTAAGGAAGCTAAGGGGAGTCTTTTCCCAGCTAACAAGGCTGTTGGTTCACTGGTGTACCAAATTGCACTGAGTCTGCTGAAACTCATGGGGCAGATTAGCTCTGAAACAGTGCATCCAGCTCCAACCATGGGAAGAAAAAACAGTATTTATGTGTCTCCTCTCATAGATGCGGGGAGTGGAGGATTGTGTGGAAACAGTGTGCAAGAATGAAATCCTTTGGGGAGGTACTAAGCAGATTCTCAAACTCCCTCATTAGCACAAATATTCTGTAGTTCCTACATCACACAATGCAGTGGCAGCCTTTTATCTATATATACCTTTCACTGATCGCCCTGCTTCAGCTACCGCCTGTCAGCTGAGGGACACTTTGGCCAATGATCTACGGATTTTAAGAAAAAGCCCTCAAAATCATGTGCACAATAGGAAACATGATATAGGATCAAAACACAACTCACCATGACTTGATTATTTCACTTTGGTCATGCTTCAGCTCCCGCCTCTCCTCATCTTTCTCATGGTGCCTTTTGGTTCTCTCAGATTCTCACCTCCTTGGAGGAGTAAGTGGCTGTAGTGAACGAACATATGCCCATAACCCTAAGACTGCTTATCAGCCAAAGGACATCAGAAATATAAAAGGTGTATTGCATAAAGGTAGTAAAATATTATTTCCTTAGTATGTGTTGGAAAAATGCAAATATTTTCTTTCAAAATATAAACAGTGCTCTCATGAAATGTGCAGTTGAGAGTCATATTGTCCTTTGGAAAAGGCATGAGACAACCAAGATTTGGGCAAACAGGCCTGTACCACAAAGAAAAGATGCTGTGGAGGCACTTCCTTTGGGGTTGAAATGGTAATTTACTCTCCAGAGGCATTTAGGTACTCTGCATTTCTGCTGTGAGAAGGGGATCAGTTAGCAGACACATGAGCACCTTTCCACTAGAAAAGGGCTGGTACAACCGGCTCATTAAACCCAGACCACCAGACACCTGTCACTCAGTAACAGCCTTCAGAGTGGAGTAGGGCTGGATGCTGTGCTGGATTTTAACCAGTGGCCTGAGGGTAGAAGCACCTCTGTGTCCTGGTATTAGGTATTATTTCTCATTGATTTGACAGGGAAACCACTCTCTATTCTGGTATATTGAAAAGCAAAGACCACACTGAAAGTTTAACCCCTGAATGCATCCCACAGGGGTCTAAACACCCAAGGCACTTGATTAGGTAGAGCTTGCAAGTAAGTTCAAGGAATGCAAAACATTGCAAGGAGAAAGTTATGCAAACTAGTAAGTCCCTTATTATGAAGATAATGATCTCTGTCAGAGAGTTCCAGATGATCATTGATTAAATTGTTCTCCTTTTTTTGTCAGCAGGTTTTGTTTCTTCAAGTATATTCATTACATCTCCCCCAGCTCACATCCACAAGGTCACTGGCAGGTGATGGGGAAGACTTTTTAGCCAGAAGAAGGCATCTGGAGACAGATGCTGGAGTTCCTCATAAGTCTCTTCCTCCAAATTCAGGCACCGCATTTTTCATGAGGGATTTTTCTTTACACTTGAGGAAAACTGCACCATGTCTGCACCACCTGGACCAAAGAATTCCAGTCAGGTTTTTTTCCTTTCCTTCCACAGCATGGAAGACACTTTCATGCACCCCTGCAGCTCCCATTTTCAATCAGCCCTGGAAGCAGATATGAACATGATGAACACAGCTTCTCCATAGCCCCCATCTCTGTATCAGGAAGAGGAGGAGTGTGTCTCATAATGACACTGAGATATTCAAGCTCAATCCTGTGCTTTTGAGACTAAGGTGCTGGCAGTAAAGAACCTCTTGTCAATACCACCATCCACAAAAATGGTATGGGAGTGATGCTTGTCTCTTCAGAAAAAAAATGCAAGTAATCTATAAATACTGACTCCACAAGAGGGTCTCTTGTTTGGAAAAAAATGCCTAGGGAAATAGTGAGGAGTACAGTATCTTCTTTCCTTTAAACTTAGAGCTGGTGCAGTGACAAGATACAATATCATTAATATTATTTCCCTTTAATGGTTTTGGATCATTAGTTGTCATCACAGTTGATTACAGTAACTAGCTATGCACTTAAATGTATGTGACTGGAAGTATGATCAGGAAATTTAACCTACTGATTCCCTAATGAGTTCACTTATGTCTTCAGCTTGGTGAAATCAGTAGTAGCAGGTAGGACTCAGTTCAAAGCCCATACAAGTCAGCTCAGGATTGTTTCCTTGGTCTCCAGGAAAATTGAGTCAGATCCATGCAGCATGTCCATTTATAGATGTAAAAACATTTTAGTAAAAAAATGGAAACTCATTTCTCAGAGGTGTCTTGGTGGATACATATGTGTACACATGCTGTGGTGTATACACAAGAATTATATTTTGTATGTATCAGCCATTAATTTTATTTTCTTAAAGAGGTATGAAGATAAAAAATAGTTTCAATGGCTGGGTTCATGTGTGTGCATAAAATGAATTGCTGGCAGTGTAATAGAAATTATGATAAGGTGGGTTTCCACATGTAATGGGGTATATTGTAAGTTTTATGATTACACTCTCTGGCACATAAATAATACAAATTCTCCAAAGGGCCCTCGCAGGTATCAGCTGATACTTCTGTGTTTTTGTAGCTTGCAAACTGCTATTGGTTTTGTGCTATCATTGTAAAAATAGAAAACACTACCTCAGCTGTTTTACCCTTCTCTACATTTTGTCTTTTGTACTAAACAGACACTAGTAACACAGAATGTTTGCAGAAACATTGTGTCCTACTGTAAAGAATGAGCAAAATGCATCATATTTTGTTACTTTTTTTTCAGTGATGAGGTTCTTAGAACTGCTCTATGTCCAGAAATACAGAAGTAAAAAATGTAGCAGTTCTTTAAATAAAAAGTTTTCCACAGATTATCACTACTGAAAAAATGTAATCCTGCTTGATATTCAGTATATATTTTCTCCTGACAGTTTTATGGTACAATTAAATTTCATACTTTCTTTTCTACCACTCTGAATATGCATTAGAAAACCAAGCATCATAATTCTAATCCAATTGGCTTGATTTGCTTGTTTAAATTCAGATATTGCTTCTTTCTGTGCATTTCAAAGAAGGGACATGAGCTGTAACAGTGTATTTAGAATCGCCAGAGCACATGGTCACCAAAGATCTACCTTGCATCAAAATTTTATTTCTAAACTCATGTTATGCACTTTACATGAAAAATGAAATAATGTAGTTCTAAAATGGTTTATTGGAATAACAAGTTGTAGAGAAACAATAGAGCTAATGGAGGGTTAGGGAGAGAGGCAGATTATGGAACTCATTGTGTATTAGTTGAAAATTATACCGATATTTAGATGGACTTAATAACTTAATAAGACTCATTTGAATGCAAAAGAATGAGCATTGAGTTGATATTAACTTTTAATGCTTGTCATTTTATGTTAATTTATATTTTTAAATTATAGTCAATTTTTTTTTGTAATCAGACTGGTTAATTATACCTCAAACATGTAAATTTGACATGATGCCAACACCATATTAAAAAAAAAATTCAACAAAGTGCTTGGTTATAAAGACCTATAATTCACTGAAACTGGATTCTGGCTGAGTTCCTCCAACCACACAAAGCTTTATGCTTTGCACTAGTAAAATCATTCGATTTCTCCGGGATGATTTCTTTAGTTTGTTTTACCGAGGAGACAATGCTAATGCACTCTATTTGTGTAACCTTTTCCTGATCATTGATTTGAGCATCCTTGGAGAAATCCTTCATCTAGCCTTGATATCTGCAGATGCAGTTTTCAAAGGTTCCCTCATGCTAAAAACATCATTAACAAAGAAATATTTTTCTAGCACTGAAATGGTCTCGAACGGGGATCATGAGCTCTGTTCCTAAAGAATACATAGTAAGTTATTTTTGTAAATCCTAAAGGTTTACTAACCTTCTCAAATAAAAATGTAAAACTAGTGCCTTACATTTTATATATCTGATTCCCTTCAGGGCAATCATGTCCCAACACATATTAAACAAAGTTACTGTGTCTAAGCATGCCAAATAGACAGGAGCTTAATATGCTACTGGAAGATGAGCACTTTCTTTTCTTAATTTACACTTTGGAGTTAGCCTTTATTTCCTGTCTTCTATCAAGTTTCCAGATTTGAAATAATAGATTCCATCTGTCAACTCTGTCCAGATAGTTTTTTAATTCAGATGTCTTTAAAAAAAAAAAAAAAGTTTTTTGCTTGAATGACCTTGGCCTTCAAAAAATTGGGAGATACTGTGCACAAAGCTTTATATACAATAGAGATGTGTTGAGCTGGTAGCCTTATAGCACCAGCCCTCTATCCGTTTGAAGGGATTTGTTTGTTTAACAAGTATTTGTGTAATGGAACCCAACTATTTCACAGAATATTTTTTTGTTTGCATATGGGTGAGCAGATGAGGTGATTAACATATATAACAAATTAAAAATCCTTACCCCTTCAGTTGGCCATTCTTTCTTCTCCTCCCACCTTCCCTTAGGGTTAGTGCTTTACTCATACTGTCTTTCAGGACACAGTTTGCAATAAAATCAGTAAGCTAAATTTTAACATGGCAAATCTTCACTCAAGCAAAACTCCAGTTGATTCAAGAGGGAAATTCCCATCCTAAATGGGTATTGAAAGTGGAACTGTGGCTGTTGGGGTAAAAAAAATGTACAGTTACTGAAAAAAAATGGGTTAGGTGAAGTTTCTACCTCTGTTTCGCTTCCTTCTGCAGAGATGCTGATGTTTTTGATGGTGAAGCATTTTTCAACATGGTCATAGTTCCTCCTCTGTCAGCCATACTTACAGCCATGAAAAGTCCCTAATGCACAAAATTGTAGGTTGTGTCTCCTGTAACACTGAGAAAGATGAGCAGAAATTCTTCATTCTGCCTTACGGTCAGTGTTTTAGAGGACAGCTTTTCAGCAGCAGGCCGTTGCAGTGCTGCCCTCGCTAAGGCACTGAAGAGCTTAGGCAAACGGGCTATGAGGTTAGTGGTCCTGTGAGTTCACTGGCTGCAGCCACAGAGCTCCAAGGGCAGCCATCTGCTGCTGGGTTTCCACCACTCACCACCAGGACAGCAGCAAAGCCATGGCCAGCCTGGAAGCAATTCCCATTCCCACCAGTAGCAAAATTGTCAGTCTGTAGCAGCAGCCTTCTCTAACCTTTTTCTGCAGGTAGGTAGCCAAGCTCACAATTACACCCACAGTTAAATAATACTTACTGAACAACTTTGTAGCTACCAGCTGAATGTGGTTCCCCATCCCTGGCTGTTCAAGCCCAAATTATCAGGCTGCTTCTTATTTACATCTAGGCTTTCCATTCCTAGCATCATCTTTATTGTTAGCTTACATCCAAAATTATAAGGTCAGTTTTATGTCATAGTTTATCTTTTTTAATGTTAAAGTCAGAGCAATCTTATTTGGGGCTTTTTTTTTTGTGGTGGAAAAGGATGGAAATCGGAGGGGTTTTGGTTTTACTGCCTGGTAGGGGTCTCATTCAACAGAGATTATTCAAGCATCTGTATAAATGGCTCTACTCTAACATCTTTTATCTGCTCTGCAGTTGGACCCATGAAATGCACATAATAACAGTTACAGAGCAGCAAGAAGAGGGTTTACTTTCCCCTGATGCAGAGCAGTGAAAATAGAAGAATTCTGAAATTTGCAGACCATCCTTATGAGCTAAGAACACATCTTTTCAGCAGCTCAGAACTGATTTTCTTTTATTAAAGCATCTTCCATAATAGCTAGCGCATACTTACAATGCTAGTTACTTTCTTGCAATTATGTTATTCAGAAATAATTGGATTTCTGGGTTTAATTGGGCTCTAAATTAGCCAGAGCTTTCATGAAAGCTATTACAGAGATTTCTAATAGCAGCTTTTCCTGCTATTTAAGCACAGAGTATTTCAATGAGAGTGATTCACCAGTGTAAAAAGTCTTGGCTGCTGTGAACTCTAGCACAGGTTCAGATTAATTATGACAATTTAGGCACCATCCTTTTGTAATTAAACATTTGCTCAAAACATTACCCAGAGTGCACAACTGTGTCAAACAACTGGTTGCCCTTTATTTAGAAAGATACGATTTTGTTTTCCAGTTCTTCAGAAGATCAAGAAGCTTTAAGGTAGGTGGGCCCTTGATGACTGAGTTCAGAGGCAGGGTCAGCATCTCTTTGCTCCCACCGGTCATCTCACCAGGCCAAGAGGAAGGAGGCTGCCGAGGGATCCTATGCTCCATTTGTGTCCATCCTATCCTCCTGCACATGTGTGCTTGCGTGCAAACATCCCACTTTTGGGAAAAACAGAGAAGTGAAAATACAGTCAGGTATGTTGGAGAATATCCTGGGGCAGTTCCTTTGGCTTTGCCACATATGATTGAGGGGTGATGAAGAGGTGATTCAGGGTTCAGAGTAAGAGACCTGGCCTTTTGTGCTTTTCCCTGTTTTCTCTGGGTGGCACCACTACTCCAGTGCAGCAGTATCTGTGGTCCAGCCAATCTTCACTGCACCCTGTGTTTTAGGCATGACTTAGGAAAGGTGTGTTGCTGTATCCTACCAGACAACTCCTGGATCATAAAGATGCCTTCCCTACTTACCTCCTGGCCTGGTGGGGGATGGGGGATAAGAACAGCAATTAATCAATTGGCCACTGATTCCTGTCTACTGACTGGCCCCTGCATCCTACGGCTGCTGCGCTCACTGGCTGAGAGAGGCTGAAGTTTTTCTCAGTCCTTTCTCATTTAGTCTCCGGTAAAAAAATGAAGCTTCTCCCAGACTCAAGACTATGTTAATTGTATAATATTGGGCTCGAGGATGGACTGTGACCTAGCATTTGAAAACTCAGGAAGGATTTGGGAAGGTGGACTGCATGGGCTTTGTTTTTTTGACAAGTTACCAAGTCTCTACTTGGTATTTTTTACTTTGGAAAATGAATAATCTAAGAAAATTTAAAATGTATTGTGGTAGATTTGCCTCATTCTCTGAATCCACCACCATTCCGAAGAAGCCCACCCTTCTCCTAAGGCTAGCGCTGAGGGAGATGAGGCCCTCCTTTGCTGGGGAAGTGAGAGCTGGTTAGCTTCAGCACAAATGTGAGTGCTTGAAATGGCAGTATTTTTCCTGATCTAAATGAAAGGCAAAACCGTTAGAGCATCTGATCACATCATTTGCACATTCTTTTGGTGGCTTTCAGGAAGACATTTGCTCCCAGCAACATTCTGCTCTGTTGCTGGAACCCCTTTCCATGCAAAATGAATATTATCACATGCAGGTTTTGCCTTTCACTCAAACTCAGCACCTGAGAGAGCAGGTGGACCTGATTACCAGAATTTTTTGTGAGTGTTTTTCGAGTCATTCAGGCCCTTCACATCATTCTTCTTGCATACTTCTCTATTCAGGAAAGGAAGCCTATGCGTAGTTTTTCAAAAAGGCTGATGTTAAAAATTCAAATATTTTTTTTAAATGATCACAGGTAAATCAGAATATTCTTCCACTGATTCATACAACACCGAACAATGTTTGCTCATTTGACAAAGGGTGGGATTCAGCTCCAGATCAAAACATGAGAACCCGGATGCCTACATATACATATGCACGCATGAACTAGATGGCCAAGCTGCTGTCATATCCCTGCAATTTTGATCAATACTCTCAAACAAGCATAAAGAGGATTCAGCCCACTCTAACGTAGATGCTTTAGGGCTCAGCCCTGTACCTGAAGGTGGGTGCTACCTGCTACCTGAGCAGCCCTAGGGGGATCCCAGCTGGCTTTTGGGTGTCAATCCTGGACAGTGAGTGTCTCTCGGGGGCCAAGTATCACAACTGTGACCCTGTGTCCCTGTCTGGGGCACGTCAAGTAGCATGACAATCCTGCATTCATGCGGATAAAGTGATCTCAAGAAATCAAAACTTTGAAATAACTTTGGACATTCAGGGACTTCATAGGGACATCATAAGATATCGGCATCAACTTAATTATATTACTGTGAAATCCAAATGGTGTCTGATCTGAAAGACAGGAAACAAATTCAAAATTTTCCAAAATTGAATATGAAAGTTCAAACAATTTAGTCAAATTTTTTACTGTTGACAACTGTGCCAGAATGTCTTTTTCCTACAAAATGCTAAAGACTTAGATGGAGCCGCATTTTCTGGTGGAAAAGTCTCCTACTGACAGGCAGCCCCCTTCACAGGTACATTTCAGACAAATGGTGAGTGATAACATTTCAGTATCTTGCAGCAGATGCTTTTTGGCTTTGTTTTATCTTTAATAGCTTGGAGGATTCTTTGAGATTTGCTTCAAGGCCGAAAACATTTTTTGGAAATTCATTTGCTAAAGCACGTTTTTTCAACTACCTGAGAAAATTCAAGGTTCTTTTGTGTACATAACGGAAAATGGTAGCAAGGCGTTGCATGGGTCAATTCTCAATCCTTTTCTAGTCAACAGGAATTTTACTATCGACTTCAACAGAAGTGAACTTAAGCCTTCTAAATCAATATCCCAGTTTTCCATGGACCGAGTACAAATAAACCTTACTAAATTGTAAGGTTTCATTAAATTAAATGATAAAAAATGTAATCAGAAGAGAAATTTATTGAAAAGCATTATTTAAGTATATTAACCTCTTTTGGGGCCCTTTTTCATATAAGCAAAGATTTGTCAATATTCATCAATAATATATTCATCTATGATGACTGTGAATAATGCGATGTTTAATATTCCCTAAATTTTTTAGATAACCTTAGTGAAAAGTCATTAATTATAAAATTTATCTGTTACTTGAAAAGGAACATGATATAAAATGACAACTCAATTTTCCTCTTTGACATTTCAAATACAACTAGGTCATATTAATCAATCAATAATGTGCTTATCATGCACTGTGGTCAATTATACCCCAACTATCAGTGACAGTTTTCTGGCTTGCAATCTGGACACACACACTCTCATGACAACTACATTCTTTCTAGCCCTTTTGTATTTTACAACCAGTGCTATAGCTTAAGGCACATCATAAACATGAGAAAAGGGCATCAGATGCTTCATAATCCCAATTCCATTTCTGCGCTATTAATGCATTTCCAAAGAATAAACTTTCAATGCATGGAAATCCAAGCAAAATGGGATAAGATCCCCTTCTCTGAAGAAAAAGCTGCACAAAAAATGAAACCAGCAGCACTACAAATAGAGCATTTGCATTTGCTGATTGCAAGGTTGCAATTATAGCTTACCATTTTAATGAAGTCATAAACTAGTTGATCTTACTACTTTGGTTTATTGCACCATGAGAACCTTTTTTTTGGAGTTGCAGCCATATAAACTATAATTATTAATGATATCTCTGTGAAAGCCATTATTAATACTGTTTGCCAGGACATTATTTATATTCTGGGCTCTCTGTAAAGATGAGTCAGTGTCTCCCAAATGAACTTTGACACAGTTTTAAATGGAACTTCTCACCTTCAGACAAACCATATAAATCTTAACCTTCCTGTTTTTATTAAAATTATTCTGAATGAATGATACAAACATAAATCTTACGATAAATCATCTTTCCATTGGAAAATCCTGGTTGGCCAATGGTGAAATTGCTTATTTCAACAATACCTTACTCTAATTTCCCCTGACAAATGTTTTCCGATAAGGAACAACAGAACATTTTAGATTTTTTGAAGGGGAATACTTAATTTTTCTTTTTAAAAAGAACTTCTTTCGAAATGTTGAAAGCGAACTATTAACACAACATGAAGGAAAATTATTGAAGAAACAATTCCAGAATACATTATCCAGAATTTTTTTTTTAATTTCATTTCGCATTAATGAAATCTGAAAACACTTTTTGATATGTTTTCTCAGAATAGGAATTTGTTTTAAATTATAGAGTTTCCCATGAAATAGAATAGGCAGTTTTTATGAGGCCGTAGGCCCAGCCAGGCTGAGGACTGACTGATGAACCTTCTCCCTCCCACAGAGGTGATGGCTTCTGCAGTACTGTCCTCCACGGTTTCTTGAAAACCTGAGAGAATAGGACTTTTCTTATTTATTTTTTTCCATCTTTCTTGGGCAAAGTTCTGTCTGCTCCAACTGGCTCATAGGAGGAGCGCTGAGAAGGAAGGAGATGTGTGAGTTCTCAGCCCTTCCAAGCGCGCGATGAGACACATTTCACATCTTCCTTCGTTAGTGCCAGCAGCAGAATATGGAAACGAGATGAGAGCAAATCTGAATATCAAAAGTCATTCTCCGGTTTACCCACTCTTAAAACCTGTCACATCACATTCCCAGCACTAATTAGCTACCCTGCTCCAATTCAGAAGCAACAGCATCTCAGAGGTGGTTGAATGACTGTATCAGTCACAAACTGTTTATTTACTCAGGATAAAAATAAGGAAAAAAGAAAAAAAATTGTTGTAAGCATCTAACAGTTCAATAATTGCTGTTTGCATGGTTTTATTGTTTTTACATCGTGTTTTGATGCCGTTATACTCATTGGGACATTTAGAGGGTAATATAGTAATAATTTATGAAATAAGAGAGTCTGATATGCAACGGTATTCCTAGTGGTGCATTTCGTATCATATTAGCAATACAAAAATCGTAAAAAGCTGATGGTGGCAGTGGGTTCCCACTGAGACATACCCTATTACAGTGGTATCCATGTCAGCTTTTTGCTTTTTAATCACAGCTTTGACATTCAGTGACTACAGTGTTTTTCTTTTAAAAATCATATAGTTCTTCACTCAGGAGCCCAAATTATTTAGGTGACATTCCTACTTCTGCATTAAAATCACTTAATGAAAGGAGTATCCTTAGTGCAGCCAATTTCCATAGCTGACGTACCAAGATTATTTCTGTGTGCAGTCTGTAAAGACAAAGTCCTTTTTTAATGTATTGCTTGAACTCTACTTGATGCTGCAATGGCGCGTGAGAGAGACAAATTCCTACAGCAATTTGAAGGTACATTTCTTTCTCTCTCACAAACATTACATTATGCCATCAGTGCACAAATATATATGAAAATTACTAACAAAACCTGGCCTTTTGATATTTACTTGATTTAGTATACCCAAAACAAAGATAGGCAAGACCCAGAAATTTTGAGCTATTCTTATGAAGGTAAGGTGAAAATGTTGATGAGAGGGGTGTGCTGATATATTGGTCAGTTCAAATAATTGAACTTGGTGAAAAATGGCCTTCCAATCACCAGAAAAAAAAAAAAAAAAAGAGATCAATATTTTTCTTATCAATTGTAAAGCTTCCTCCTGTTTAGTTTCTGAGAACTTTGTCATTGCCTGAAGTGTGGTCGGACCACTGGCCACAGGTCTTGCTCTGGGGGGCAGAAAGCTTCCCGTATAAAGTCCTGTTTAAATTTTAGCCGTGCTTTGAAGGAGAGCCCATATGGCCATGGGAGCAATGCATAGGGGTGGGGTTTTCACAGGTGGTGTGCAGTGGTATTGGCTCTGCCTTAGAATTGCCTTTTTTTCCCCAACTACACATTTAAAATTTAATCATTCTAGATCTACAAAATTATTGACTGCATAGTTGAATCTTCCGTTTGATTTTTTTACACCGTTCCCAGATTTTTATTATATTACCATCTCCCATCAGAGAGATCATCTTTGTTAGAGTAAACTGAAAATCACTAGTTATGACAAAAAAGAATTCCCATTAACAAGTCATCATCTAATCATATTAGGATCTTTGTATCCTATTATCAGCTTTCTTATGAAATACCTTTTCTTAATGACAGGGATTTGACTAATACTGCGTGAACTCTGTTAACATAATTTGAAAGTTACTACCAAGTGTGTATTTATAGAGTAAGGTGTCATTTTTTTTCATGCTTGCACATAATCCTGGCTTGTGATTTGATCAGATGTGAATGTTGAAAGTTAATTTTCATCAAATCAGCCAAGGAAAGAGGAATAGAGTTATCAGCACTTTGCACTGGATTAAAACATATTGGCACTGAATTCAATGGGGCCTCAAAGGGAGTCAGATTTCTCTTCTCTGAGTCCACAAAATTGCTTTTGTGGGTGACAGAGGCAATCCATCCATTTAGTGTTTTCTTTGAGGGCAATGGTACAGCTTGTATATGTAATATGTAACATTTACTGTATTTCAGCTCGTTTCACTGAAGGCCAAGCAGCTGGGAAAGCCCAGGCCCCTCCAGTCCCAGTTTTGAAACCCATGCAGTGAACCCAATGCCCAATTCATTTCTGCCACCTCCCTCACTCTAAAATGCCACGGTTCTTTCCCCATGTTCTCTCAGTTGCCAACCCGGATTGATCTTACCTTAACCTGCATTGCCTAAATCAGCTGTCCAGGCTCCCCAGAGTGTGGAAATTATGTGCTGGTGTAACATGTCACCTTGTCATTATAAGTCTACACGTGAAACCATATGAAAATATGGAAGAGATTTATTGCCACGTTTTTTTGTTGTTGTTCCATATGGTTTTCTCCTTGTAGCTCTAATTCACATGGTGCAATACATATATATGCCCCACACGTATATATGCATAGATGCCCCACCCCTGGAAACATTCAAGGTCAGGCTGGATGGGGCTCTGAGCAACTTGATGTAGTTGGAGATGATCCTGCTCATTGCAGGGAGGTTGGACTAGATGATCTTTAAAGGTCCCTTCCAACCCAAACTATTTATGATTCTATGATACTTAATAGTTTACTTTCCATCAATTTGAAGATATTTTTCTTAGGTCATAGGTTGGGAAAAGTGTTTTCCCAGCCAGAAAAACAAATGTATTAATTTTTTTCAGTCTTGAAAAGACAAAATAGATTTTGATCCCTTTCTCATCGATGATCTTCATAGCACCTTTCCCCCTACCTTAAAAGAACAAAATGCACCCACTTATTTTTTGAAAAGAAAATCTTCTATGGGAAATAATAGTCCTTTTGGATCTCTTTAAAAGATATATATATATAGTCTGCTAAAGAGAAGATATCAACTCATAGAAATAGAATTTTGCTTTACCTTCTCATAGGTAGACTGACTCTATGAATGAAGAAAACCATTAATTAATTTGATAGGAGTTTTTTTCGGTTTGAATTACAAATGTGGAGATACCTATCTGAAATACTAAACATAGATGCACAGCACTTCAGAGACAAATTTTCTATCAACAGATTGTTCATAAGACAGCCTCACACTGGCAAAATGCTGAGCACTAAGGTCAGGGACTGTCCTTTTGGTTTGTGTTTGTACAGCATCAACAGTGGGCTCAGATCAATGGCTGATGTTCTTAGATCTACTATCACATAAATAGCAACATATTTTTATCAAGTGCAATGCCACAGAGTAAAATAGGTAGTATCATAAATGACAGCAAATAGAGCAAAATTGTCCAAATAAATAAGTTACCTATTGTGTTTCAGTATCCTTGCTATCTTTGTTATGGAAATCTGTGTAAGGGGATAACGCAAGCACAGTAATGTCAATCGAAGCCTTTACTTTGATTTCCATGAGCTTTGCATCATGCTTTTACTTCCTAATTTGCAACAGCTGATAATCCACAATACAGCCCACAGAGTTATTAGTTTGAATTAGTGAAGTTCTCCTACCTGTTTGGTTTTAAGCCAATTTATATAGGCTTGTCTGTTTAAGCTGTTAATACTGTTGAAGATTACTATGGTATTACTGCAGTCTGCAATATTTCAAAGCTTACAGCGCTGTTTCTCAACAAATCCTCGAAATGGATTTGACTTTTTCAACATCACTTCGAGTTGTCTAAGAGCTATCACTTGTGAAACAAGTCCCCGAAAGCCCGGGCTAACTGTGCTAAGTGTCAGAAAACACCACTTAGTCTGCTGAAAGAGCTAAAGCAGGACTTCAACTGTTCAACATAGAAACAGAGAATACTTTTTTTATTTCATCCAACGCCAGGTAGCTGGATAAACATTCCAGTTAATTAAGCTGTGAAACTATTTCCTTGATTTAGAGGTTCTGATAGTTTCACTGAGTTCTTTGCTTAAACTCAACTTGTATTTTCCTTCATGATTCATTCATCTTAGTAAAGAATTACCCATTTGAAACAAATACTGGTTTTGCATACATGAAAAGAATCCCTTAATAAACGTAAGTCACTGTTCTGCTCTAACTGCACAGGGAAGACAGATTAGTGTTGTAAATTAACCCACAAACAGACGTTATGCTTTCTTGCTCTTTAAAACAAAATCAGTGCATGGCTAAGCAAACCATCTCTGAAAATATGTAGCTCCAATTGCTCAGCCAGTGCAGAAAATATTATTAATAATCCCCAGTCTTGGTCTGAAAAATTTAGTTAATGACAGTAGTCTGTGTGAGAAGAAAGGGAAGCAGAGCACCATCTGCTGTACAGCCATGAAATGTTTCAGAACAAAAACTGCAAAAACACCAACCTTATCTTAAGCTTTTCAAATAGTTAGGACATATGGAAGATTATCGTCATCCAACATTGCATGACCATGAGCTTGAGGTGGACACAGACTAAAACTAGAGAGAGACATGAAGAGTCAGGGTTCAGAGTCAGCCATCGAAAGCTACAGGGAGGAAATAAAATAAGGAGCGTCGTTTCTTTGGAGGGATAGGCATGGCTGTGATTTTTAAAAGCACAAAATTTGACTCCCTAGATCTCTATATATGCTACTGTACTGACATCCCATTTGGCAGATTTGCTTGCTCGAGCTAAAGCATTGCTGGGAAAAAATGCCAAGAAGTTGTGTTAGTATGCCTACACCTCAGGAAGAAGGAAAATCATTATGCTCGGAGACAACTGTCAGCATCTTTGTCCAGTTCCTCATCATTTATAAGGGGCTGGTCACCATTTAAAGATGAGCCTTTTGGGAAGCTTTTATTAGGGAAACTTTAAGTTCTTTGTGGGGATCTCAAAAGGCAAATCAGGCTTGGGCATGCCCATCACACTCTGCAGAGGGTGCAAGAGTGAGGAAAAGGGATGTCAGTGACTCCAGAAACACCAAGCAAGCCTGAGGGTAACCTGTCATCCAACACATCCAACATGTGCCATTGAGGAGTATGAGAGTGACGGAAAGTGGTTGATTTCTGTCCTATGAGTAGAAAAGAAAATTAACTTTTCAGACTACCAGCTGCCCAAATCAAAATCAAGACCATTACCCCTAGTAGATGAGGAAAAGCTACTTTTTCTAAGGACTATAGAGTTCAAAGCCACCAATTCAAAGCGCAAATAAGGTGCGGAGTAGCACCTGCGCAGTCCTGGAAAGGATGAGGGACTGTCCATAAGCCTGATATCTCAAGACATGCACCTTCTGCCTTTACCTGTCACTCATAAGAGCCACTGATGCTCATCCGCTAAATATCGGGTAATCCAAATGAGCACTAACGATGCTATCCACAACAGCCCCAAGACCAAGAACTGGCAGTAGAATTGAGTCACGAGCTTAGCAGGTGTTGCAGCCCTCACATTGGCAAGAAAAGGCCCTGAAGGGAATGGGAGCATCCTGGGGATTAGCACGTGGTTGTGCACGCAGGATTACTAAAGAGGCTTTGGTTCTTTCTTGTGGGAGAAGACGACTACTACAAAGAAGAGACAACTATCTGCAAAGTCTTGCTTAGGTAACAGGGCTGGGATTATCAGGGGCTGTTGCAAAGATCTGCACAAAAATAAACCCACCTGGGAGTGTGATACGAATAAAGAGGAACTAATTATTCATCATAGCATCAGCAAAGGAGAAAGAATGAAGAGAAGAGGACAATCTGAGAAGCCTCTCAGGTGTACAGATACCAATGAATTAAATAAGCAGCACAAGCAGAAGCTGGAAGCAGAGCAGCCACACTTCCCGATTTTCCCACACACTCTCCCCTTTCTGCCCTGGACCCTCTCTCCAGACAGCAAAACAGGAAATGGACTTTTTTCTCCATGGTTCTGTGTCAGGCAGCCCACAATAAATTGAGTGAATTTTGAGAAGGCACAGAAAAAAGTCAGTGGCCAGTCAGGAAGATCCCTTGGGAAATAAATTGCAGAAGGTCAGGATATTACACACAAGTACAAAATATCCTAATGTAAAGTAAAAACATGAAGCATAAGAGTCATTTTGGTCAAATCATGCCTTTCTCAATGATCTCAAACACAAATAAGTTCACAGACAGTGGAAACCAGGTCAAATTATTAGGAATAAAAGAATGTAAAAGAAAACAACAAAAATCTAACAACTGAATCAGAAAATGATGCAGTCACAAAACAAGAAGGACTATAAACAAGAAATCTGTCTATGGAAATACCTCAGCCAGAAGGGAAGAAGAAAGATGAATGAGTGGTGCTGAGAAAGATTAAATATATCTAACACTTCTTTTTGTTTCAATCTTCACACAAAAGGTCACCCAGGTGACACAACTAACACTAGTGCCAAAGACCTTGCAGGTCAGGTTCAGCTGCCAAACTCACAGCCAACTTATTCACACACAATTAAGGCTCAAAACTGTACCAGGGCAGCTGAACATGATCTTTGTGGCTTAAAACAAAAGAAATAAAACCCTTTTCTCTCTCGCCAAGGCCAGGGTTATTGATGATGTGCACGGGGTGTGATAACGGGTGTCCACACAGCTGTCCCTCAGTCCGGGTTAGTGAACTCGCTCTCCTGGTGCTCTAACAAGTTCAAGAGACAAGACTTTTGTTTTATGCCAACATAAGCCAAAAATAACTCTACTTGTAAAAAGTCAAACATAAAATTGTAAATAACCAGTACTCAGAACATAGCACAAAATGTTGTCTTTTCTTAATAACTCATCATTTTACCTTTTTGCCTTTTATTTGACTGAATCCTTGGGATCCTGGCCTTAAGGGAAATCTTAATGCTAGCAAGTGGGTAACTCCATCAGAGTTTACATCTATATTAAAAATAAAAAGGACCAGACCCTTCCTCTGTTCGTGGGAGTAACTGCAATGGCACCGGCAAAGCTCGCTCAGCTGCGTGCCACCCGGGGAAACGCCGTGGGAGCAGGCTCAAGCCAAGCAGGGGGACGCTGACAGCAAAGCTGTGCGGGTGGGTGTTCACAGGCTCGCTAATCAAATCCTCTTTAATTTGTGTAGACGTACAGCCAGTACAGCTGCAGCCAGAGGCCCACGGACTCCAGTCCAAGACCTTTACAGCCTGAGACCAGATTTTAAATTTCAATGTCCTGGGGAATTAATACAGTGAATCTCAGTATCTCATATGCACTTGTCTAACTGCTTTCTAATTTAGCACTGGATCCACCAAATAAGCACACACGACAGTACCAGTGATACTGGGTAGGGCTGACATTAGCACAGATGCATGCAAAATTATCAGAGCACGTAGTCAGAGCTCTTAGAACACTGAGCTGAAATTCCCTTGGGGACCATGGGAGGGAGCCTATGAAGTGTTAAAGAGAGGACAGTAGCCAGCAGTGATTCGGTTCTTCTGCCTGAAGCAGGGGAAGGAGTCATTATTAGTGCATAGGCAGGAACTTCCTTAGTTTCACCAGGGAACTTCAGATGACTCTTACTTACTGGTAGCAGCTCAGGACCTTCTGGCCAGAAGAGCAACACCGCAGTAGTGGTACTCACAACTTGTGGCTGGACCAGGCAGGTCACACTTTCGAAAAATGAGCCAGAAGAGAATTACACTTTTAGAGAGATAAAGAAACAGTAAGACAAAAAGTTACAAGACCTTTATTAGCAGATGAAGCCACAGACAAATGCACGGGCTACTCAGGCATCTACAGTATTAGCTCTAAGCAATCAGTATTCCATCAATCTGAGTGAAGAAACCTCCATAATCAGCACTACAGACATAACCATGAAATGACATTTGTTTACCCACCCTCCACGAGAAGCCGTTGTTCAATACATCTGGACTGATGTCCAGCACCCCTGCCATCTTCCAGCCCTACACTTGCCCGTCTTCATCATATGGCAGAGCAGAAAGTGCAAGTCCAAGGGCAGACACAGAACCTCCCTGAAAAGGCAGCCTCAACCAAGCCAATTTGCTTAACTTGCTATTTTGCTGTTAGGATTAAGAAAATGAAACTGCCTGTGAAAAGCTGAAGAAGCCCATTGCAAACATTCTGCCTTGTACTAGATTGTGTGGCATGGGGAATTTCCAGCCCTCTGCTTCCCAGAGCTGCCACAAACACGCAGCCACGCTGCCAGCAGCGGGCAGCCAGATGTGCTGCCCAGTTTCACCCCACAAGTCACCCGTGTTGCAGAACAAGTAAATGTAGGAGCTTTTATATACAATAACAAGCCAACATACAACCTTGTCTACAAGTTTCATAGCAACACTGCTCTGCTCCTTTCACACCTCCGTGACTGGGTGGAAAAGGCAGGGGATGTTCTGCTCTCTTCAGCCCTGCAGCTCACTTAGTGCGGTTTCAGTGATCCTACGAGAAAGGCCGATTCAACCCTTCCCTGCTCTTATGAGCAGTAGAAATGTCTTGAGTGTTTTCACTGAGCACTAAATCACACCCTTGATGGGTAAGGGGAGTTCATTGCACTGACCAGCCAGAAGAAATACAAGGCATTTCGGACTGCTACTCACAGAGGGAAAAGCTGTACTTTGTCACTGTCTGTGCCCTTCTACAGGCCTCTGTAAATAAGAATTAGAGTTCCTTGCATAACTTATTTTGTATCAGTCATTAGCAAGTCGGGCAGCTCTAATAATAGCCTGAAGAGATCTACAACCCACAGTTTGGTCCTGTTTACAAAAGCATCTGGGTAAGAGTCCAGAATGAAAAGGTAGTCTGTCCCAGTTTGAGGTAAAACCGAACCAATTTTGTGTTCTGTAATTTTACATTTTAGCTAGGCCTCCTCTAACTCTC
>JAOXNO010000001.1:31772488-31798500 GCA_028565335.1 Limnodromus scolopaceus
GATTTATCGGTGCTTTATGCTACCATCCATTGCTACAGTATCAGAGCACTTTCTTATTAAATCAATAACAATAGCAAAATCCCTCGTGGATTTCAGGGAGCTTCTGGAACTTTTGCTTTTAGGAGTAAAACTAAACAGGTAAGGATTTTTGAGTCTTTCTAGAGGAAGTCAGAAGATTCTGTATTTATCCTTCTTCTTCTAGACTGTATATTACTGTACTTCCTTTGTGCTTATACAGTATTTTGAAGCAGTGAGCTACTGGTTTCTATCGGGCACAGTACTACTAAATGGGTCTGTGTAAGAAACACCGTTATACTTGTCTCCTCTGGCATTTGCAAATGTGCCAGTGGGTATCACCACAGAACTGTCTCGGAGCTCAGCTTCTCAGTGTTGTTTAGGGTAACAAACACTTGCTTTGCTGATACCAAGAAGAAATGTTTGCACCCTCAAAATAATTTTGATGAAATGGAAGAGTAGTATAGGCCCAATGCATCATATAATCTAGCCCTTAAAAATTACATATTTTCAAAGACAATATGCCATTCTACGAGGATAATGTATCTGTTCTACAACTATTCTCGTTCCAAAGCAATTGGATTTTTATGTCAAACAGTTATTAGAGACATATTAGTAGACTTATAAACAGTTATTATAGGATGTAGTGTCCTGAAAATACATGTATTTTGCAAAAGGTATTAATTCAACCTCGGATTCTAAAAATGATAAAAGTGCAAAAGCTTTTTTTGTACAAAAGTTCTTCCCAATGTACTATTTGACAAGCATACATTAATAAAGCAACTTCTGATTAAGACAGTGTTTGATATCTAAAACATCAAAAATAAAGCAAATTTTCTAAATGCTTCAGCTTTCTTACAATCGCAAACTGTTAACGCTTTATTCTTCAAGCTAAATCACTTTTCATTAATTACACTCTATCCTTCTGGCCAAAGAAAGATCAAGCTAGGCAAACAGGATGACTGCAAAAATAAGATACTGATCTATTTTTTAAGCAATATCCTACCATTACTTATTTTTGCTGTTTTATTCATTGTTTTTAAGGACCAGCAAAGAAGCTAGTTCTCAAAACCCCGTGTGTTTCAATGGGCTGTTTGCCGACGTTAATTTTACAGCCAGAACAATCTCACAGACTGTGCACTCTCTATTGCATTCTGTAATCCCTCTAAAATTTTGGGGGGGCTTTTTGAAGTCCTAAGTCAATTTTTGCTGTTTGTACACGCACAGAAGAGTCGAGTGAAGATGGCTTTTCCCTCGGAGGTTGCCCAGCACCCACAGGAACAGGGCAGAGACCAAGCCCCTGGCTGCACACCAGGTGCCCTGGCATTCGGCTTTGGTCCACGCTGCTCTCTGTAGCCCCGCTGAGCCTGTCTGCCTCGGGCAAGCAGAACGGCTCAGATCACCTCTGCTTAATTATAACAGCTTTATCACCCAAGCTTTCTTCCTGAAAGTACGCCTCTAGTAAAAAGTCTTTATCTCTACAGAAAGACAAAGGAGATGAAAATTTTGTAACAGTCTACACAAAGATGAAAGGAAAACTAAGTTTATTGCCTGAGCTACAAGCAAGAAACACCGGGCACTCCTTAGGACCTGCTTTGGGTCAGTAACACGCTTACGTGCCCAAATGTGTGCTCATCCATTAGCACTGTGGAGAAAGCACCATGCCCCCTCCAGGGTACCCTTTTGGCTTGAAATAGTACCAGATTAGCTTATCACAGCAAACAGCCTAGTTCTGAAGGCAGGCACCTGGTGGCAGAAGCAATGCTGGCTAATGGGCGTACCAGTCACCAAGATCCAGAAAGAGCATCATGAGAACAACAGATGGAGTGACACAAACTCCTGGAAGAGACACCCAACAAGGAGACTGGAGGGATAGTGGAGACCAGAGGCAAGCCAGGAACAGCAAGCAGGAAAAATGAGTGCTCATGACAGGCAGTAAACCCCCAATACATCAAAGCTTACCCATTAGACTAATGAAAAATAGATCTGCAATCCTGATTCACCTCGGGTAACACTAACCACCAAAATGTAAAACAACACAATAAAATAAAACATAGCAGGGCATTTTAAAATGAAAAAATAGGAGTACCTGTGACTAATCAGAAACTGCATGACATCATACTTCTGAAGTTTCACAATATTCTCCCTTTCTACTGTGCTCTCACAAGACCCCACCTGGAGTACTGCGTCCAGCTCTGGGGTCCCCAACATAAAAATGACATGGACCTGTTGGAACTGGTCCAGCAGAGGGCCACAAAGATGATCCAAGGGATGGAGCATCTCTCCTCTGGGGACAGACTGAGAGAGCTGGGGTTGTTCAGCCTGGAGAAGAGAAGGCTCTGGGGAGACCTTATAATAGCTTTCCAGTGTCCAAAAGGGGCCTACAATAAAGCTGGAGAGGGACTTTTTACAAGGGCATGTAGTGATAGGACAAGGGGTAATGCCTTCAGACTGGAAGAGGGGAGATTTAGATTAGATATTAGGAAGACATGATCCTCTTTACTCTGAGGATGGTGAGACACTGGAACAGGTTGCCCAAAGAAGCTGTGGATGCCTCATCCCTGGAAGCGTTCAAGGCCAGGCTGGATGAGGCTTTGAAAAGACAGGTCTAGCGGAAGGTGTCCCTGCCCATGGCAGGGGACTGGAACTAGATGATCTTTAAGGTCCCTTCCAACCTAAACCATTCTATGATTATATGTATTCCAACAAGCATCTCCTAAGCATCAGCTGCTCAGCGAGACACAGTAGGTTAACACTATACAGCTAAAACATCAGCTTTAATTAAATTTAAATTCCTAGTCTTAAATCAGAAGTTAAAACTAATTATATTGCTTTCTTGGAAGCCTTAACAAAAACCCCCTAAATACTCATTAACTCAACCACAAAGATTTGCAGTTTAGGATGACTTCTACATCTACTTTTGTATTTCAAAGCAATTCATATAAATATTGCGTACTGATTTAATGAGAATTGCTCTAGTAAAATGTGTACATAAATGACTGGCAGAACATTAAGATCCATACGACATAAAAAATAGAACCTGTTGTACCCAGATTCTGGGAATGAGGGTGTGATATTAAATGACCCAAAGAAAGCATAGGAGAGAAAGTGACCTCCCAGAATATGAAGGTAGTAGAAAATGTATTAGGTTACTGCAATAAATTGTTCATCTCATTTGGTTTAATAATTTAACACAAACAAGATAAAGCAGAAAGGAATACACCAAAGGCATTTTTAGAAATCAGTGTTCAATGCTAGAAATAAGTGAGAAAATTAAAGATAGTGCAATCAAGCAGTACTTCTCCAAGTGGTAAGGAAGCCACAGCCAAGTTCCATGTTTATGCTCCATGACTTTAGAAAGTCTGAAGCAGAGAAATGGTCATCAGCAAACAAAGTTCACAGTTCCTCTCATTCCCTAGCCAAATTGTTTGGTTTCAAGGGGACATTTATTAAAGCGAACTCCCAAATTTTCCTTTGCTCTAAAAAAAAGAAACAAATCAATAAATTATCTGTGGAAAATAGCACAGAGGTAAGAAAGAGGAATTTGAGAGAGAGTATTAGTTCAACAGGTACCTTGAAAAGCAGTCACAAATCTTAAGATTGTAGACTTAAGATTGATTATATTCTTACAAGCTTCTAAAAGAGTTACTTTGGGAACATAACATGCCTGTATCTTACAAGTTTGGCAGTCTTAAAACAGCAATAAACTATATCAAACCTGACAAGTCCTGCTCTTGCAGACCCATTTTGATCAACAGTGCAAGAAATCCATCTTGACTTTCAATCTATGAATAAGGCCCATGACCAGTGAAGGCGTGTTCCCAAATGAAGCTGTTAAAGTGTTAGGAAAAGCCATCAAGTTTATTCTCCTCTGGCTTTCATCCAGATGCAGAAAGTTGGGTTTTGGTTGGGTTGTGGGGTGTTTCTTTCAAGCATCACGTGGAATTCTGATGTCAGCAGGGCAGGAACTAACAAGGAGATATGAATAACTGCATTTTTTTCCCCTCCCCTTTCAGCAAGACCACTACAAAACCTACTAAAAACAGTATCACTAAACAGCAGCAAGTTATTTAATATAATAACCAGTTATTTATTACTGGTTTCAAAGTGTTTAGCTAGAGGGGTAGAGAGGATCTACTGCAAGCAATAACTTAAAGAGCTTCTGTTTCTTTCCTTGGAGTTCAAAGGACACAAGGAACCTGGCTTTTAAGAGATACCTGACTATCCCTCCACATAAGGGGCTGACAGAGGAGAAGTCAAATGATTTGACTGAACCAAGGATGCTAACCCTTACATCTACCAAATCAGACATTAGGCTCAAGCACAGAATACTATTTCAAAAATGTTAATTATTTTTTCAGAAATCTGCAGGTTCTCTAAGCTGTTGTGAAAAATTCTGCATTCCTTGTTATCTCAGTATTTTACCCCTACAGATTCACTTGGAAACTAAAACAGGGGAATTAAATCAAAGATGGACATCTAAAAGTAGAAACAGACTAGGGCCCTGGTTTGTGCAACTAAGGTGGCACCCAGATACAGGATGAGCGCTTAAAATCCAGACCTAGAAGTGACAGTCAAAATCCTTTGATTAAAGGAACTTGCAATCATATAGATCAAGGAGGCAGACAGCAGCCAAGCATCTATCATAAGAGAGGACAGGGATAGTATTAATTGACTCAGGGAAGAAACTACCAGATGAACACTCAAGAAACATAATGACTTTACTAAATGCTCAAAAATTCCTCCTACCTGAAGATCCTTGAATAGCAATCTGAAGGAAAAATAAAAATAAAAAAAATTCCAACCACAGTAGGACCACAGGTCCTCCTTTAATTACAGCTCTCTGCAAAGAGACATGTAATAATATCTCCCATAATTTTTACAAGCATTCAAATGAAAGAAGAGCTTAGTGATTATCTTTTAAAAGCAGTGCAGGGAAAAGGGGGAGGGGAGAAGACAGAAGCCTTGTAGAAATTTGCTGGCAAATATGAATGTGCATCTTCCTGTATAAGTTTAAATGAGGACTCTCTAAAGAACGGAATGCAGCTGTGCACAAAGCAACCGCAAAACTGAAGGGACAACTGAACTTCTTCAATGCAAGAATTTCCAATTACTTAATATTCCTTCAAGAAATTTAAAATTTTAATAGGCCCACAAAGACTTAAAAATGCATTGGAGAACCACAAATCTTAAATTTTATGACAGCCTTGGAAGACAAGCTGTTCTTATATAGATGCACTAAGTGGTTACAAGAGAGATATTTTGAGAACTACTTTAAAATGAGATTTTCTCCTCGCTTCCTGAAGAGGAAAATTCACTATTACCTCTGCAAACATCTTCTATTTTTAAACTGAGTAATAGTTTCTAGTAGTCTACTAGGACTACAACGCAACTGTGAGGCAACCTGCATTTCTATAGAAAATTATCCAGCATTATTTAAGATTTAGCAGTTAAATACAGAAAGCAAGTTCTAAGTGTTTCTCTGTAGAGCTAAACCAGGATCAAACAACATTTTTCTTTTTTCTAAGGGACCTTAAGGTTTAAGTTTAAACACACTAGTGTTTAATTTTCTAAAATCTGACGACTTTCTGCATTTCTGCTTTGCCCACTTGGGCAACTTGAGCAAATAACTTGACTGTTATTTGTGCAAAACTCTGTAGGTATCCAAGTCATTCTTCTCAAATATAGATATATATAGGGTAGATGAAAATTTCTACACTTACATACATACAACCTTAAAAATCAGGTATCGAACTGTTTGGGAGTATAACTGGTTTCTATCACAGTACTTGGTTTTCCAGTCTTCTTACTGTCTCCAAATGTTTTCTTTGAAAGTCAGATTTCTTTTTAAAGGTCACCTTTCTAAATTAAAGACAGAGATTACAGAACTAAAAATTTATTCAAAACAGACACACTCTGGAGAGTTACTTAATGGAAGCTACTAAGTACTTGCTGGTTTTTAAGTTTTCTAAAGCGTTCATGACTTGCTTCAGAATGGATAGCTGAGGTGAGCAGTTTAAGTTTATATTAATAAAAATTAAATAAAAAATATAGGATAAGGCAGTATATTCTGCTATTTGTAATATGCTAAGTAAACGTCTCTTGAAATAAGCACAGAGTAAGAACTTTTATCCTATGATAAGCTTCAATATTAACCCTTTTTGTTCTAATCCCCCCTCTCCAAACTGAAATTTAGGCGGAAAGGCTGCTGTTAATGTTCACATTCCACGTTTTTTTTTTTTTTTATCCAAAATGGCTCATTGGGTTTTAAGCAGTATTTTCACATGCATACAACATAGTAAAAATCAATTAAAAACTGAAAGTTTCTGCAAAGACAAACACTAAACAGGGCCAAACCAAGAATTTTTACATATAAACACACAGTACAAGAAAAAAAAAGCTGACAACAAATTGATATAAAAATCATTATTTATGTAAAAAAATAATGCATTGCATATTGTAAAATCAGTCAATAACAGTATTCACCTTCACACAGATTTCTAGATTTTCAGACTTCAAATGGTTACATAGCAAGGAAAAGAGACCATAACTATATGTGAGGCAGAGTGCTTTCTAGTTTCCACACAAGAAATTTACACCCTGAGCCAGCAGGGAGATTAAGAGCAGAATATAAACTCTGCTTACAGTGGAGTGTGTTTTTCTACTGCTAAAGCATTCATCCAGCTCACATGGATGTGGGAGTCAGAGCCAGCCCTCCTTTGACAAAGAAACAGCCACAGAAATTAAGCTTCTAAAATGGGGTTGGGATGAAGGTGCAAGTCAGTGAGCAGATCCTCCACGTTCAACAAACAGGAACTTTTCTGGAATCCAAAAACTCACTTTATGAAGACTTCATCTCAGACAGGTTATCCAAGTTCAAATATACTTTACAGATACATTTCATACCATGCAAGTTTAAATAATATTTTACTGTAACACTAGAACTCAATGGTTTTTTCTTCATGTTTCTCTCTGAAAAAAAAGTTTGTATTACATAAACAGAACATTTTTTTTCCACTAAGATAACTAAAGAAAGCCTAATCCTGTTGTAAATCACTATCACCCTATTGACAGTAATGCATTCATGTAGTTGAGAGTCTGCCCCAAAACTATTTTAAAGCCTTATTCTAAAAAAAAATATGGTAACAGGAATATTCTCTAAGAAAACCATCTAATGAATGAGTCTGATGAAGCATCAGAACTCTTATCACAGCTCTTCACTTTTAGGTACTAAATACTCTATAATAATTATTAGGTAATAATTCTTAGTAAGGAAATATAACAGCAACAGCTTTCCACTGTTGCTTTTTTTTTTTCTACTTCCAAAATGCCCTATAAAGCTGCAAACCCATGTCATTTTAAAAAAAGTATTGTAAAACAAACAAGTTCATATTGTATTTTTGCTAAAAAACACCTCAACTCTGCACTATCTTTTGGCCAGGATAGCTCAACAATGTTGAAACAAATGCTGTATATTAAAAAGTCTCTGTATCTACAGAGAGAACTAGTATCACATACTAGTTATTAATTTCTCAGAAAATTGTATTTATAGTGTGCAGTCTACATCTAAGATGAGCAAAACAAGATTGTCAAAACAGTACTTCAACATGTAAGAGATGAACATAAAAAGGCACATACAGATTGTCAATGATTATATCACATTTCTTTGAAAACAGAGTATTTTCTGCACTTGTAAACAATGTTGTTTACATAAAGGCTCACACCTTTAAAGTGAGGTTAGTGCTGCTGACTCAGTTATTGCTACATTCACAGTTTAACAGAATTTTAGACAATAGTTGAGGTACACTCCCAAATAGAGCCATCTTCATTTCTTCCTTGTTCATTTGATCATCAGATAACTGAATTATGCAGACTAAAACTACTGACCATAGAAGCCAGTAATAGCCGAATCATTGGATCCAAGATAAATGTTAGCAGTCATTAAATTCAAAAGAGTAAAGAGTCACCTTTGCAGAAAAAAGTTCCGGTTCTTCATTACATGTATATTTTCTTCATTTTTATGTATGCTAGTGAACTTTTATCTGGGCACATAAAGAGCCGATTCAAGCCATAGTAGAATCCTTGCACCTTCTGACCAGTATGTTAATTCAGTCTCTTGATTTAATAGCTTGGAGTAAAAATCACCTTCCCTTTGATCTTCTGGCATACAAGTCTCTTATGCTTTTTGTTAGCTGCTTTATGAACACTTTGTACACTTTTCCACAGTATGTATGCGTGGTTTTCTGCAATTCCAGTTCTAGGGGATGCAACAGGGAATGAACCAGATCATCTCCAAATGAATACTGTAAAAAGGTTAAGAAAAGAAGCTTTAAGGTCAATATGGAAGAGTTAAAAAGTTTTACCTTTGAACATCGTATTTGCTTTCTCTAGGTTTATTAAATGTTTTCAAGAACTCAGAGAGCTCCTGAATGCAATATTTGAAAACCACCTCTAAATTACAGAAATAAATAAGCCTACCAAGCAAGATTGGGAAAAAAAAAGTAAGCAAATTAACATATCCAGGCAGGGAAGAAGGAAATTTAAAATTACCTGGTTGAATTAAAAATTTACAGATCTAAAATTATTTCTGTTTATTTGTTTGTTGAACAGTAACTTTCTTGAATGACATATGACTTTTAAGGAATACAATTCTTATCAAATCATAATGAAACAACAGTATGAGAAGTGTTACTACTGAAGTTTCATTAAACTGAATAATGGTCAAATACATGCTATGTTTAACATGGACATGAAATAAAGTAGTCATTAATTCAACAGTGCAATATTTTTTATAAACAAATGATAAACTAAAACAGCATTTCAAAGTAATATGATTTTGTTCATCTTATTACCACTGAATCTGCAGTGTTTTACATACTTTTTCTGACATATTCATAAACCAAATGGGATCATAAATAAAAAGAAATAATTTTTTCTTCTGTTTTTGACAACGCTCAAAGGAAACAAAGAAATCGTATTTTTATGGAAACACATTCACTTTCCCTGCAATGTATTCTCAGACCCCCAAAAGTACTTTTCTTCATTTTTATATCCATATGACAACATGTAATAAAGCACCATTAAAATATACTATTGATTTTTGAAGGTTATACACACACAATAGCCTGCTACATTAAAATGTGCATCAGTGCTAAATTTTACAGCTCTTCAGTGAGTATACTGATGTAGTGATAAATAGTTTATTAGATGACTTATTTGCAGAATGAAAAGTCACTGTGCTTAGGATTTAAAGAAACAGCAACATAATAATACACTGAATCTCTAGAAAAGGTCAAAACGAAGTATAAAAAAAGATTTTCTACAATCCAAATTAGCTACAATTAAATGTTAAAACGTTCCAGCAAATACACACAAACTTTGAGAAGAGAAGAAGCTTTTTCTGCATTTTAAAATCCCCAGAAAAATGAAGCTTCTGGTGATCTCCAATTGCTCTTACAGTTTACCACATAATTTATTAAGGAATGGGAATAAAGCCTTTTAAATAGACATTGACAACTACAGGCAAATTAGAGTCCTAACCTAGACATAGGAATACACTAGAATTCTACTTAAGGGGTAATGGTCTTAAATTGGAAGAGGGGAGATTTAGATTAGATAACAGAAAGAAATTCTTTACTGTGAAGGTGGTGAGACACTGGAACCGGTTGCCCAGAGAAATTGTGGATGCCCCATCCCCAGAAGTGTTTAAAGCCAGGCTGGATGGGGCTTTGAGCAACCTGCTCTAGTGGGAGGTGTCCCTGCCCATGGCAGGGGAGCTGGGACTCTATCTTTAAAGGTTCCTTCCAACTCTAACCATTCTATGATTAAGCAGTGAATGAAAAAAATGGTGAAAAACTGGTGAAAATCAAGGTAAGTAGCAACAAAACGTACAAAACACATGCAGGGCTGCAGATAAAAATATGTAAAAAAAATAATTTTGCACAAGTACAATGTTAAAAACACTTACATTTTTTATTGCTTCATAGACAGCCCTAAAAGTAGGCTGTTTATCATCATGGTAAACACCTCTGTTTCCATGAAGAATAAATATACCTTCTTCTTCAGCTTCCTTACAATTACTTCCATAGATGCAGTGGTCAGGCCGATAATTCCATTGGCATGGAAAGACATAAAGACTTTCTGTTCAGAAAAATGAGAAGTCTGGATTAAGTATCAAAATTGCATCAGGAAATACACTAATAGTCTCCTTTTTTCTTAAGGCTGCTTCATTAATTTCTGTACAGTTGTTTTGAAACTTAACAGCTAATTACACTCTAGGAGGATCCAATGCTGCCTCTCAAAGTAAACACTTTCAGAAAATGAAAGAAGTGAAAAGTATCTTAAATATTTTCACTGAAAAGTCTGCTAAAAGAGCATTTTCCTGGATTTTTGAACACAGAAAAGATCAACTTTGCCATGTCAAATCAATGTTGATTTACCTGGATTGTGAAAAAACATGATGTTTAATAGATCCTGATCACCCCATGTTATGTTCAACTTGTACTTCTTCAGCAGTGGCATAAGAATTTCTCCCCACTGTAATCGGACTGGCGTCATATCATTCTATTAAACAAAACAAAGCAAAACAACACACAGTCAGAACAATTATACCTATAAAGAAGGAAATGCCCTACAGAGTCGCAGTAAGTTGCTTTTCAAAGTTACAAATCTCAAATGCATAGATGATTTCTTCTTTTAAACAAATGAGCACATCTAAGGAAAATAGCTATAGACATTTTCAATACGCTTTATTTCTCAATTATTATCTTATAAGGAAAATTATATGCATCTCTTCTATTTAACTGCCACATAAAATTTTTTCTCTTCAAGATTTCCTCTCAAACATCTTAAGCAAGTGTTTTAAGAAACAGCGGAGTTTCTTTATACAGCAGAAGGATCTAACACAAAAACTGCATTGAAGGAATGTATGCAAGCAGATGGGCACTATTTAAATATCTACACTTCATACAATTTCTCTATCACAGAGTGATAATATACATAGCTTTTTTAAAGTTAACTTCAAAAAAATCAAAACAGATCAATATGAAATTAATTATTAAATAGTTCCAAACATGTACAGATAAAAAATATTGGCTACAAAGCAGTGTATGAAAATAGAAAAAAATTCTTCAAAGGTTTTAAAAAGAATTTTCATTGGATTGAACTATTTTAGTTACTGAGCTTGAACTTCCACAGCAAAGGCACAAATCTTCCATAGCAAAAGACAGTAAGACATCAATAGCTGTTACTTAATTCCCAAATTCTTGAGTTAGCAAAATCACTTCAAAAGGAAAAGGAGAAGTTCTTCTAAGATTTTGGATGAGGAGATACTACTTGGACTAAGCTGGCCTATGCTGAACTCCATGTTACTAAAGGGGTTACCATCTGCAGTGTAATACATTGCATATTCTAAAGCTAAATTCTTATCTTTACACTATGTTTGAGCTCAATTAGAACAGAAAACCAACAATGCTGCTCACTCTATACCTTCTGCTTCAGCTGGGAGAGTAAGAGTGGAATAACAGTAAGTCCCAAAGAGAGAAAATTCTGAACAAGTACAGGATTCTACCCTTGAATATTTTTAACCAAGTTGCCAAAAAAAAAAAAATTAAATTAGGACTCCAGTATGGTTTGAGATACATATATACAAAACCACCATGTTAAGAATCAGAAAATATTACCAGCAGCAAAATATTCAGTTTTAGAATTATAGTATCAAATACTTTCTTCTCCAAACTTTCCACTCAGAAACTAGAAAGTGCAAAAATTAGCAGTTCATTTTTTAGCCTTTCCTCAAATCATTTCAGTTGTCAAATATGAAAGGCTTTCAGAATTGAAGACTAAAAAAAGAAATACTATCAGATTTCAGACAAGAATTAATACAAAAGATCTATAGCTTATATTATGTAAGAAGCCAAATGGCATATCACAGTCCCTTCTGTCCTAAAAAATTTATGACTATGATTGCTTGCAAGTATTTGATGAAAGCAGGCATAAGAAATGCACAAGAGAATTCTTCTCTAGCAAGAATTATCATTAGGCTCAGTGCAATGCAATTAAACAAAAGAAAACAAAGGCTTAACACCAAAACCTTCCTAAAAGCAAATCAATTGGATTGAATCACAGTGGGTAAAAATTATTTCCTCACCTGACCTTTGCCATTCATATAAAATTGACAAAGTGTTTAAATTTGGACTCAATACTAAGAATTAAAAGCAGAATTAAATTAGTTCACTGATACCAGGATAATAATGATAAAACAATACACAGTAGTAAATAAAGTTTTAGAGCATCACATAGAAATATTACTTAAATTTTTAAAGTAATTATTTCATATAATTTTCATTTAACTTCTATAGTTTTAATAGCAATGAAATCCAGATTATATGCCAAGCAGATGCAAAGCAGGTAACAGCATATATCATGTTGCCAGATGTCTAGAAGCAATGCTACTTGACAAATAGTGCTATCAGATTTAAGAATTGGAAACTGTAATATTTCAATAACCTTTGCATAAATAGAAAATAGTTATATATACATCAGTGTTAGTAAAGTAATAATGAAACCAGTGTAGGAATCACAGAGCAAGGGAAACTTTTGGAATAGTTATACAACCTTCTTCTTTAAAATTCTACTGTAATTTGTAGTGAGGTCAAACAGCATGAGAAGTAGAATGCTCAAGTTCAATCAAAATTGATGACAGAATTGCTCTTCACATGTTACTCAAGTAAATATGTTAAGGATTTCCAAAGTACAAACCTCCTCTTCAATATTCAATAAGTTGCAAAGAAGGTTGAAGAGGTTCAAGGAAAAAAAATCCACAACAGTAGTGGGAATTTCTGTGATGGCATCAAGCTGATATAGACAGGCTCTTACGAACTCTCAAAATTCTAGGTTTTTGAATGGAATAAAATGTGTAAGAACAGAATATACACAAGGATGTTGAGATCTACTACTACATGTTTTTGGTTTTTGTCGTTTTAGATGCTGTGCCTTTATTAGTTTGGGCATTACTGATTTCTGTCCCAGAAGACTTCTGCCTGGCCAAAGCTGAAGTCAGACTTACAAAAGCTGTCACATTTAGTCAGTAACAACCTAGTATTACCTCTCTCAATTGTAGTAAGAAAAAAAAAGTTGAGGAAAAAATACTCAAGTCATACACCAATATCTAAATAAACTGCATCTGCGTGCCACAAACAGTTGACTAACTAAATTTCCTTAAATGCCAAATAAGAGCATGGCCTCTTCCTTCTGGTTACATGACTCTTAGCCTGTTCTTGCATTAACAGTGTAGTGCTAACCTTTACTAGATGTTTTTGTGAGCTGATTTACTTCACTAATCCAGCAGAAAGATTTCTTTTTTCTACTGTTACCAAGTTTAATTGAATCATAGAAGGGGCCAACAAACACCGGAGGCTAGGACAAAGTAAATAAGAAAAGAAGGGAAAATCAGCTGGAAAGAGATGGGAACCTTCCTTTTAGAAGCAATTACCTTTTGCACAGGCTCACCATATTTCTTGAAACTATAGCCTTAAGCAAAACAGAATGGTAAAAAAAAAAAAAAGTGTATAATAGTTTAGGTCATAGAAACTCTCTGAATTTTCTTTTTTTGTCAAAAGCATACCCATGAACCTCTCCTTTGCACGCACTATCTCAAGTTATTTTGTTTGAGGCTTGTTTGGTTTTCTAGGAGCTCACTTCTTTCCATGGATGCCCACATCTCAGGCATCACAACAACTAAGTTTCTCAATAAATTTGATAAAACTCTTTGTTCTTTATTCACAAAGCCTCACTGGACTAGAACTTTCTGTTAAAACATCATATCTGCAGTATTTGCTACATCTCTTAGAGTTTAAAAGTACCTACATGTATACAAATATTAAAAAAAAGTCACCTGCTATTACTTCTTCTATCTCCTAAATACTCTTGCGTGTTTTACATTCCCATTTTCTAATTGCTGCTTAGCAAAGACAACAGGTAGGCACTGCCCATCAAAAGCTTCATTACCAATTCTAGTCTTATGTCCAGCTATGAACTGTTTGACCACACTATACTCAATAACATGCATGCATCTGTGTATATGAATACAAATGTGTACACATATTTGTATTGCATATATATAGACAGAGTCTCAAAACTCATCAGACAAATAAGGTAGTTAGGACCAGGAGTAACAACTTTCATTAGGCACCACAGATAGCTAAGTAGCTAGGATACCCATCTGAAACAAATAAACCTGACAGTCCTGAGGCTTGAATAAATAAGTGGATAAAAGACAACTTAATCCTGGAGCAATACCTGGAACCACAGGTTTTCTTCTACCCAAGTGAGCACTATAACAATCTGCTAAAGTCTCCAGTTCTTTATGTTTACACATCTTCAGGTTCCTCCTGACTTTTACAACCCTATGTGGCAAAAGAAGGAAAATGCTTGAAGGCAGCATCTCAACAGCTCAAGCAGCTCAGGGCTGAAGAAACTACAATAGACAAAGAACCCACAATTTTAAATCCATTGTATTGGAGGAATACCCTGATACAAAACTTTCACTAGTTTAGACAAGTGCTCTTGCCACTAGACAGTCACACAAAAAGATCTACAGGCAGCTTTTTAAAGATACAAAAATTCACAGAACTTATATACTCCTTGAAGAATTTGTTGAGTCTCCTGAATGAACATAAAAAAATTCAGACCTTCCTATAAGATAACAAAGCACTTTCTAGTTCTACTGTATTTGACTGGAATAGTTAATGGGACATGGCATGGGACAGTACTGTAAGGTCCAAAAACCTCTGCAGTGGTGCTGGTAAGGGGCATGAGGAGAGCCCGTACGCTGAATTTGGTTTACCTCTCTTCTAAAGGCTTGAGACTAGTAGCTCCTTTGCTTACCAGTAACAAACTCTCAGGCCTATCACGTATAGTCTCAACTACACTAAACTAAACCCTTTTGAAGTTTTGCTGTGAGTCTTGCATTTTTTTTGTATCGACCAATCTTCCTTTTAAGACATTCCATGAACCTGAAGATGAAAATAAAGTCTCTGAAGTCTCCACAAACAGCAGTGCTTTTGTACTAATGCTTGTGCATCTTAGGGCCCTGTGGTGCTCCACAAACTCGTGGGACCACACTCTTGGCTCTAGGGGAGATTAACTAAATGGCTCCCCTGCTGAGCGCTCTCTAAGCCAAGATCTCAATAATCAATATTGGGTAAGAGAAACTCAATTCTAACTTAATCACTACCCAGGCTGAATTATCTAGCTATGGTATGAGAGGAAAATGACCAAGCACTATTATTCTTAAGGTTCAGGTCATAGAATAGTGGACACCTTCCACTAGACCAGGTTAGTCAAAGTCCCAGCCAACCTGGCCTTGAACACTTTCAGGGATGAGGTATCCACAACCTCCCTCGACAACCTGTTCCAGTGTCTCACCACCCTCACAGTAAAGAATTTCTTCCTAATCTCTAATCTAAATCTTCCCTCTTTCAGTTTAACACCATTATCCTTTGTCCTATCACTTCACTCCCTGATAAAAAGTCCCTCCCCATCTTTCCTGTAGGCCTCCTTTAGGCACTGGAAGGCCGCTGTAAGGTCTCCCAGAAGCCTTCCCTTCTCCAGGCTGAACAAACCCCAACTGTTTCAGCCTGTCTTCAAAGGAGAAGTGCTCCAGCCCTCTGATCATCTTTGTGGCCCTCCTCTGGACTTGCTCCATGTCGTTCTTATGTTGGGAACCCTAGAGCTGGACACAGTACTCCAGGTAGGATCTCCTGAGAGAGGAGTAGAGGGGCAGAATCACCTCCCTCCATGTCCTGGCCATGCTGCTTTTGATGCAGCCAAGGATGTGGTTTGCTTTCTGGGCTGCACGCGCGCATTGCCAGCTCATGTTGAGTTCTCATCCAACAATACCCCCAAGTCCCTCTTCTTAGGATGCGAGAGCCTGACACAGGGATGCTCTCAATCCATTCTCTGCCCAGCCTGTATTTGTGCTTGGGACTGTCCCAACCCACGTGGAGGATCTTGCACTTGGCCTTGTTGAATTTCAAGAGGTTCACATGGACCCACCTCTGAAGCCTGTCCAGGTCCCTCTGGATGGCATCCCTTCCCTTCAGCATGTCAACCATACCACACAACTTTGTGTCACTGGCAAACTTGCTGAGGGTGCACTCAATCCCACTATCCGTGTCTCCAACAAAAATGTTAAACAGCACCAGTCCCAATATCAACCTAGTAGCTCTCTGGTTAGACATCCTCATACTGCTCTGACTAGGCTGAGAATGCTACCACAATCCTCATGCTATGGAACATTTCCCCAGTGTGTCCAATAGGTGGAAGGACTAAGTCAGCAGCATAACCTAGAAATTATGAGGTAGTCTGCTGTCGGAAACAATTCTGAGCCTTCCCATACCAGAAAGTCTCCTCTGGTAGGTATGTTGTTCACCGACAATGAAGTCTGACACAGAGTCTTAGCAAACCAGCCACACTGGAGAAAGTATTGATCTCCACAAATTCAAAGTTTGAACAAATAACAAACATTACACTTGCCAGAAACATACAAAGAGGCAAAATGAGGTGGAAGGAATGCCCACAGCTAGATGCTCAGCATTTGTTATACAAAGGCCTGAGAAATACTGGGGCAAGGTTTTAAACCAAGAAGGTTATCCAATGATATTTCATCATGCTTCAGCTGAACCAGAAAACCCATGTGTCAAAACACCGTGCATCCAAACATTTTATCTGTGTTTCTTGCTTGAGATAATCTGACTAAGATTCCAGGAAAGATGTATCAGATGATGAAAAGAGGGGGAGGAAAAGATATAGCAATGGAAGGAAAAAGATGAATTTCATGCAAGAAAGATGTTCTCAGCAACCATGTTAAAAGCTGCACACAAAAACAAACAAACAAAAAAAACAAACTAACAAACAAAACCCACCAACCCTCAAAACCCCATGTATATAGAACACACCATCATTTCTATTTCTTTTTTACTTCTTACTATCAAGCAAGAATGAAAGAATATTTCTTTATGTGCACCATTAGTCTCAAATGTTTGAGGAACAGCCAGAGTGCACGCACAAGCATTCCTGGACAAGTATGAAGTTCAGAAGACATGTGAAAGCAAAGGCCAGAAGTATATATGCATCAGACATGGAAGGATAAGTCTAAGTTTGAAGTGACAGTAAAGCCCTCGGAAGGATGCCAAGGAACAATGACTAATGATTAAGGGCAGAAAATGATGTATTTCTAACATTTAAAACAAATGGAATAGGGGAATGGGTTAACTGTTTTTGTGGGATTTTTTTTCTATTTTTTTTTAACTAAAGCCACCAAAAAGGGCTTTGAGTCATGTGATTTGCTATTAGGAAAGTTTGCTCTGCTTCTGCCTCTCTTTCTCAAGTGCCCTTTCATAATTCTGAATATTTAGTGTATTTGCATAGCACTGGGTAGCTCACTTCAGTCTCAGTTCCTTTCCCTTAATTGTATGAATGCTAAGTCTGCAGCTCATGAAGCAGACTTGCTTAGTACAGCAGGTACTGAACAATTTGAGAAAGAGCATTAAGGTGAATGTTTTCAGGACAATTCAAGTCTATTTCTGTTCTGATTCCCTGTAACAGTTATGACACACATCACATTCTTGCTATGTATTTTTGTTAAGATGAAAGGTAAATCTTTCTTAAATTGGAAATGGGGGCGAAATAATAATGTGTACTGCAAGTTTATATTGTCCTTCTCATGTGTGCGCCTTCCAAGAGTTTTTGACTGCATGATTATTTTTCCCTAATCAAACTTCTCTTAAATGAAGTACTTTTCCCCTTAGCATAACCACATAGCACTGCTTTTGTACTTGTGTTTCAAGGACATAAGAAAAACTTCTGTGAAGCAATAACCACTGATGCTGCTGAATGCACTGCTTTCTCTACAAAAACTATGACTTCGAAGTAAATCAAAAGATACTTAAGGTGATAATCACCTGGTTACAATTTAAAAGATGAAAATTTGGAAACACTACAGTTAAAATAACTTACTAAATGTTTTAGCACCACCTCCTGGCCATACCACTATACACACTTTTAAAGTGAGTTTACAGGATACATTAACTGTTTTCAGGGAACGCTACAATGAAGAAAAAAAATACTAGAATACATAACAGATAATTTACAGCAGACTGTATCAAGTCACAGGACCTCTCAGAACTAAGGACATTTAAAACAAAAATGCCTGAAATTCAAGAATTCCAAGTCTTAGAGTGAATGACATTTAAAAAACACAATTTAGACATCAATTTTAAATAGTGTATTTTTAGAGCATTATTTCATTTACAAGAAAAATATTTTGAAAAATACTGTCCCACATGAATTTGAAACAGGATTAGAATCAAAAGATGTAACACCAGAGAAAATGCAACAAAGGCAATACACATACCTTGAAATACTTTCTTCTAATACGTGTCATATTCATCAACATGACTCCAGAATTTATTCCAGTTACTCCATAATAGGGATGTCTAGCAAAGCGATTATACCACCCAATACGAGGCTCTTCATGTTCTGGTGCCATTGCAGCAATTTGTGTGGCATTGAACTTTCCCAGAAAAGACCAAATATCATCAACAGGTCTCAAAAACAGGATGTCAGTATCGACATACAGTAGCGAGTCCACGTTTTTGAGGATTAACTGTGAGGGAAAGAAATTTAAAACCAAACTTTTAAGTTTTATTGAGCTTCTCTTCATAAAACAGAAGTTGGTGCCATTAAACAATAAATATAATTATTATGTATTATAATACATAATGTATAATAAATTTACACTATATTTATTTCTATAATAAATGTATTATGATATATTATATATAATTTTGTCCTATGCAAATAAATTCACTTTAGACTGACAGTTTGCAGACAATAACTGTCATTGTTCCCTCTGCTCATTTTGGAGAATTTCTGTAGAGTGAAACAGAGGTTTTAGACAGAGTAGTAATGCAAAGGCACCCAGTTTACATTTTATATCCATGAGCAGCTCTGGAGTAAGTTGCAGGCCAGGTGAAACATTACCGTAACAGGAACTCTGATCTTCTGTTACCTTGCTTTCCTGTGCATCTAATCCAACAAGGAAGAGATGTAAAGGAGCCCCAGAAAAGATGGTATTTGGGAGACAGCTGCCACTGCTGTAATTCACCAAGTCTGAAGTATGATTTCTGAATTGTCTTAGATCAGCAAAGAAAAGGCTGCACAAAATACGCTGGCAACAATAGCCCATTTCTTGTTTCATTTTCTCTAACACTTCTCAGACCCACACATGCAGTAAACTTTACAACTAAATGAGGAGATAAGGTGTGATAACTCTTACCTCAGAGGATGACATGACCTGTACCACTCACTGAGGATACTGTGTCAAAAGGCAGTAAGTGAGAAAAGGACTTTTATTCCATAGTGCATTAGTGCCCCAGAAGAAGGTTAAATTTAGAGGTTTTTTTTTTAGGATGTTACAAAAGTAGATTTTAGGAGGAGGAGTTCTTAATGTAAAACTAAGTAGAAATTAAATTAACGAGGACAGCTTCATGCTTCAAAAACAGAATTCTGTATTGCTCTGTTACAGAAAAACTTACTGGCAAGAACAGCCTTTGTGAAGCACATGGTTTAAACAATTTCTTCCATTCTGCTGCACTCTCAGTTGGAAATGTTATTGGATATAATGTGTAATTAACTTTTCCTTCATAGGGGAAGTCATCAAGCTACGTGAAAAGAAGAGACCACAAAAATTACTTCAGTTCAATTTATTACAATAAAATAAATAAATTCCCCATTCAAATTGATAATTGAACACAATGGCAACACTTCTCTTCCATAACAGAAATGCTTTCATAAGTACCATAACCTGCCAACTATTCAAAATACTTGAACAAAAAGTGGCACCCGCAGGCTACTACGAATAAAACACATCATATCAGATCATAGACAAAAGTAAGGGCAAATAAAATAAATTAGTATTTTTAAAAAGTAAATACATCAAATAAAACTTTTTCCCTCCTTAGTTTCCACAGGTGAAATACCAATGAAGTCTTTCTCAATTTAAAATAGTCTGACCCAATTTTTGCCACAATTACTGTTCACATGACATTAACATATATATCAGTATGTGTAACATACTAATGCCATAGTTAGCATGACATCTTAAGAACAAAAACAGTAAAACCCTCCACAGCTTCTAACTGGTCAGCTTCTAACACTGCCACTCTACTCATAATGTTATATTCATTAACTGGAATTTACTAAAATTAGACATAACCATATCTATCATTTTCAGAGACAGATGTTGCACTTTGTTTAGACAATGTAAGACTGATACATACTGTGAGCATAGGAACAAAAAAAGACAGATGCCTATTTGTTCTTGTAAAACCAGCTTTAAATAAGATCACACAAGATAACTGTTGTGTGTTCACTACATCAGGTTTGTATTTAACAGACTCAAGGTGACAAATGAAAGAGCTTTGGTCTATCTTTATGAAAAGCTTTGATATCAGGAACTGGCATTTTTTCCACAGGGGAAAAAAATTAATCAAAAATCTCCATCCAACATTACAAAAGACTTGCATATTGCCTTATTTTTAGACCCATGTCTTTCTGCCACTATACACAGCAAAAACTACCCAAAAAAGCAAAGAACAGGCTATATATTGCTCAAATTGTACTACAAATTGATTAAATAAATTATTTGGATACTTACTATGTCTTTGAAACTCTCATGCAATTGGTCCTCAGCAAAAATATGAAACTGGAGAGGCTTGATGCTGAAAATGATGGCTGATCTCAACATCGTAACAGTCTCCTCCAGTCTTTCACCACAGGCAACCACTGCTAGATGCATTTTCTCAGAAGGATGTGTTTTCATGTAATCATATCTGATAAAAAAATATTTTTTCATTTGACTTTACCTCTAGCACAGGCTCAAAGAAAAGCTCTACTATTTACTGCATCATGTAATTTATCAAAATACCCTTTACTGTAATTAAACCAGCAAAGGATAACTCAAATAGAACATACAAACTACAGCATTACACCTCATACGTAGGTTTACATTTAACCTCAACTATTCTTATATTCACTCCCACCATCCCAGCCTATGAGGGAGAAACAAAGTATCGAAGAGCTACACAGAAACTAAACAAACATACATTTATTTTCTTAGTAATCTTACTATCCATTGCTAGCAAGGAATTCCATCAAAATTGCTATGTTAAAAAAAAGATCATGTGGAGTTACATTGAAATGTGAAAGGCTGACAGACAGCCCATTAAGTCTATGCATTAATTCATTTTTTTCCTCTTTCCCCTGACTTAGTACAGAGATAAGTAAATATGATATAAATATAGCCGATTTAAACGCAATGACAAAAGTGAGATAACCCCTACTTTTAAATTCTGTTAACAACATTCTTGAGTGATCTAGGTATTTTGACCACTTTCTGCTCCAGTAGGTCCTTTTGTCAAACCCACGCTTCAGGGCTTCTCCTAAGCACTGGAAAAATGCAAAAAACTTTCTCCTGTCCTTCCATCCTGCAGGAGTAGGACTTGATTTGGGAGGAGGGGAAACTAACAGCTCAAACAGTTGTGTGGGACGTCCTGGAACTCCCAGTGGGTCTGCAAAATCCTTCAGGTACACTGACAACATGTACTGCCTATGTCCTTGGGGCTAAAGCACTGCAAGGAGTGGCGACTGGGATGTCATTTCTCCCTGAAGACAGCTCTCCAACAGTTTTGGTGAGAAGTGCCTGGTATGTGTTATACAGGGCACATTTAAAAGTTATTTCATTGTTTTAATAGGCTAAAATTATCCTGAGGTAAATACCATTAGCTTGGTGGCAAACAGTGGGCACACTAAACCTAAAACCATGTTCTCCTGGATTTCATATTTTTAATTAGTCAGAAAACCTTCCAAAGGTTTTACACATATGTCAACTCAAAGCCAATCTTCAAAACAATGCTCTAGAATATCCCACCTGACCTCCAGGTGCCAGTCCAAAAGACCTGGGTGCCTCAAACATCATTTAGTCCTAAGGAGGTATCTGGATACCCAAGTACTTCTCAATTAACACCGGCCATTTACTTCTCAGCAACTTAACGGCTAGTCACCTGGATCGTTCTCTATGCTTTTTCAATTTTAATGACCGTTTAAGACCTACTTGACATAGACACCTATATGCAGGCATCTATATTCAGATGATTTAATCCACAGGGAGAAAACCTTTTATAAATCTTGCAGCAACACTTGAAAAATTACTTCATCTTAACAGGGGGGAGAAAAAAATAAAACACAATCTTTAAATGTAACCAAGGCATGTCCATTTAGACCTTTATACATAAAGCTAATTTAACATTACACCATGTAGTAAGTAGCTAATGTAAAAAACACAAAGCAAGCTAAATGTGATGAGGGTAGCTGAAACCCACAAATGAGTACACTGCTGCGGTCTGAACAAGCTGCAAGCAGGAGATTAGCCTCATCACTAATCCACTGGAAAGGGAATTACAATAATTAAGCCCTGAAGTCACAAGAGCATACAGTGATATTGCAAGGTCATGTGATAAATAAGGGCACAATCTACACAAAGTGCATAGCTGAAAGCCAAGTTCCTGAACCACATGTAATACACAACTTTCCATGAATTAAGGTATGACAAAAATTATGCCAAAGACACTCTAAAATGCACAGGGATTCAAAAACTGTGTTTTATTATTTCTACACCTAGTGACATCTGTGAATGAAAGAACATTTTAAGCCACACAACAAATAAACAGACTGATCATATTGTAATGCTTTTAGCCACTTTGTTCATACAATCTCTATGAGTTTCTGACTTCACAAGTTCAATTTTTTAAACCTGTGCTTAAAAGTAACTTTTGGAAAAGGCAAAAAAGTGTTTAGAAAAAGCTACTAACAACGGAATTTCAGCTTGCACAATATGGGGAACAGCTTGACTCAAATTCGTAAGTCCACAACACAAAGCTTTATCCCTGAAGCAGATGGAGCAAGGAGCCATCAGAAAGAACTGGACACCATTCCCTCTGGAATAAGAGGGGGATGGATGAGATATATTAGGTCTCAGAGACATATTGGTGCAGGAGAAGTTACGAGACTTCAGAATTGTGGTTCTTACTCCAGACTCCATGAAGAGACAATCTTTAGTGATTGTAAACTGCATTTATTTCCCTGCATAAGACTACTGGCAATCACAGCCTCCTTTTTAATAACCAGGCCTCAGTGCTGCTCTTCTCTGTATATATATATATATATGTATATATATATCTCTCTCCACTCCCAGAAGGAAATCATTGACCCATCTTCATCCAGGGGCACTAACTACTCATACCTCTTGTGGTAATCCTCCACTGCCAGCATCTTTCATTGCTGCTTCCTCCTCCTGCCACTAGAAGCACCATAAAGTTTAAATTGTCCAGCAGAGCTTATCAGCTTGAGCTCTGCAGTCTCATCTTCAATATTAACATGCCCCCACCCACAGGGCCAGTTATCTATGCCATGCCTCATCTCACTTCCTTCTTCAGTACATCTACGTTGACTTCGGTCTTTCCCCTCATTCCTTTCAAAATTATCTGCTCCCAATCGCTCCCTTCGCTTTTATGAATTTTCCATCCTCTGTAACCTTCTTCCCCATCTTCCCTCCATACCTCTCCACTGCAGTTAGTCATACAACTACCTCACCAGAAGACAGGAGAAGGAAAACCTTGTTCATTTAGACAGCCCTGGGTCTGGTATGATCTAACACCACAAGGTTTTTCCACAATACAGATGTCCTTTAGCAGTTCAGTAGCTGAGTTGAGCATGAGCAAAATAAAATGTATTTTGCAAGAACTCTAACTTGTCTGAACCTGCATATCTCTAATTACTAGTAGCCTGATGTTTTGGTACTTGGTGGAGAAGCTGGGGAAAACAACAATAGAGTGAAATACAAACAGTGTATTTTAGTAAGCTTTTAGATAGACTAACAAGGAAATTTTGAGAGCCCTAATTTCTAAAGAAAAAAAAAATCTCCAATAACAAGGGAGTCCTAACTCCTGCAGGGCGTAAAAAACCCTCTCGTAATTAAAATGGAAGAGCAAAGAATGCACCTGTAGTCCAACAGAAGATACTGAGCAAGAAGTCATGACAGGATTTGAGTGTTTAGGGACAAATAAGAAAACTTCATTTGTCTTTGCCTACTAATTACACAGGAGTAGTAAGGCCAGTAAAAATAAATGAAATCAATCACTTGAGCGAAAACACCAAAAGTACTCCCATGAGTTTAGAAAACACATTAAGAACAATCCACTTGCACACTGAGAGAGCAAAAACATACTTTAAAACATGCTGCTAAGCAGCAGCATAAGGCCAGGTACAAGCCTTGCCCTGAAGTATTTTTGTGTTGAAGTGCTGATCAATTCTGCTGTGGGGTTAATTCTGTTCCAACAGAGGAACAGAGCTGGATATGAATCTGCTACAGCAAGATTTTCCAGAGCCTGTCTGTCAAGACACTGCCTTATGTTTAAAGATATATATCATGACACACTGTACATTAAATTAGCATTTCTAGGTCAGTTAAAATTGTAAGCAGTAATTTGCTAGTAAGCGAAAGAGGTATGTTTTGAAGGGCTGTACTCTTCTAGAACCTTCACTGCATCCCAGCTGAACGTCTTGGAAAAAAAACCCAAACCCCTAATGGTTTGCTAAAATATTAGTATATTGCTAAAATACCAGCTCCACAAAGATCTTAGGTCTGCCCTCTAGACTTGACACAAGGTACTGCAGTGGGGGTCTCCAGCACACATTTTAAGTAGAGGTTTCCTATTCTTACATCATTAACACATTATGAGCACAAGTGAGAGGGTACCAAAACCTGAAAAACACCCAGACATAAAGAATCCTGTATACAGCTCCATCTAATTTGTTATCATTAAGCCTGTCCCAATCCTAGCCTGCTTTACTGAGGTCACAGTATGACAGCTTTTGCTGTACATACGCCCTGTCGCCTTCCAAGCTCCAAACCTTCCAGAGCAGCAGCAGCGTTACAGCACCTAGTGCGACTTGGGTACCGTTCAAAGAGTTGTCAATGTGACCGAGGACAATTTTATTTTTCTCCTGGTTTTAAAGCACATTCAAGTATAGTGGCACTTACTACAAAAAGCCATGAAGGAACAACAGTCGGCCTTAATTCTGTCTTACAAACTTTATGCACTAGAGCTCCTTTTTCATATCCATTGATGTACTGCTAGGAACACACGTAGGGATCATCAGGAAGCTCCTTGCCCAACTTCACTGGCAATCAAGCTGTCCTCTCCTATTTCCTTAGCATGGCTGGAGAAGCCAAAGAAGGAAAGATTAGCATTCACGTACTGAGAGCACAGAGTGGCATGAGTAATTGAAGCAGTTAACTCACCTCAGTTGTCCTTTCTATTTTTACTCTGGCCCACTGAGGAGTTACCATTTTTTATATAATTGCATGAGTTTTGAACAATGCAAAAAATACTTATAATTTTCTGAGAAAATTGCCATCATCCTAACTTGCACAGCTAGTTTTTATAAGCAACCACCACCGTATCACATAGTGGTAATACAAGGATATAAGAATTATTTTGTAGGTTACAACAAAAACATATTTAAATTATTCTAGACCAAAAGAAGTTTTCCTACACTGGTTCTGACAGACCTACAGCCTTGCCTTTCTTTGATCTTTTGTCTATATACAAGCATGCAATATTCAGTTTTGTAAACAAGGTTGCTTAGTGAAGTCTCTCAGTCCTTCCATAATATCTTTAAATGAACTTTCCTTGATATTACAAATGAAATGGACCAGGTTGCCAGGTTCAGTTGTGTTAAAGCTGTTGACACTTAAAAAAAACCAAACAGAAGCCTATCGCAAATGTGTTTTCTTCTTCAGTATAAAAAGCTAACCACATTATCACTGCAAATATTTTACCCATACAAGTTGTCTGACAATTAGCATACAACAG
>JAOXNO010000001.1:31798600-31809242 GCA_028565335.1 Limnodromus scolopaceus
TCAGTATAAAAAGCTAACCACATTATCACTGCAAATATTTTACCCATACAAGTTGTCTGACAATTAGCATACAACAGACAGGGAAAATATTTTCATATAATCAACCTGTATTATTTCAAACCTGGCACTATGATATGCCTCAGAAAAACAAATGGTGGACATGTAAATACAATACAGACAGCTTGCTTACTGCATCCTTTTTTCATTTAATGCTTTGAGTTTGATCTAAATCAATCAATCATTAAGGAGACCAACCCAGCAGCCTTTAGCCACCAGAAAAAGAAAAGCAAATAGGCAGAGTGAGAAGGCAACAAAACTGATGCTGATTAAAATGCAACTGTTAAATCATTCCCACATTTATAAGAAGCAGGATCAAGGCAAATACAGAAATTATCCAAGTTTGAAAGCAATGAAAAGTCTACTTTTTACTCAGCTTTTTAACTTTCTACTACTGCACTGAATTAAAAACAGGCAATAATCAGAGCTTATCTTGTAAAAGCATGCTAATGATACCAATGCATATGATGTCCAAATGTCATCTATTCAACTACAAACTCAATTAGTAGGTTAGGTTTGAAGTTACAATATATTAGTTATTTAAAAATCTACCATAAAAGTCCTGTTTTTCACAATTTATCTCAATATATCCACACCACTAGGACCTCAATATGTTAAAAAGGTGCCATTTCTTTCTTTAATAGGCAACACAAGTTAAAACCCACTTAGAAGCAACATCCAACAACTAAAATCAGACAGGTCAGATAGCCACAGTAACGATCCCTAATCAGTCTCAAGAGGAAATAAGCAGCCATACCAGCTAGATGACACTGGGCACCTTGAAAGGTGTACTAGAAAAGACAAGCATCATATTGTTCATGGGAAACCCGAGCCTTGTATTATCTTTCATCAGTATTTTTTAAATTTTTGATAAGATCTATACCACTATATTTAAAAGTGATCTTATGCTTCTTCTATCACTGTGAAAGCTGACAAGAAATACTCTGTGCCAAAAGCACAACACAAGACATTTTGTCTCAATCATGTGATAATCAGAATGGTGATAAAAAATGGGGGGCAGAATAGCTCAGAAATCCTTCCCACATACAGCACAAGCAATCAATCTTACACTGATTAACTTAATGAGACAACTTCCTTAATATCCATTATCAGAATAAGCAACTGCTCAGACCTTACCAATTTCAAATGATGGTGAATTAGCTATGGCATAAGTCATACTGAAGTCTGTATGTACACCTCTCCTAAAAAATTTCCAGATTCCTCTATAGGTCTCCAACACTTCTGTTACACTAACTTGAGCCTTACAAATCCACAGAATATTAGTTGTCACTTCACACTTTATACACTTACAGCTGCTCAGAGAAAATGACATAGCAAGCTGCATTTCAAAAATGTCTATGCCGAGTTCTTTCTCTCATGGATAAACAAATCCCTGTGGTTCTGATATTCAGCAGGAAAAAAAAAAGCCAACTGGAATTTCAAGATAGAAATAGAGAAAACAAGCTAAGTTTTTTCAAAGAAAAGACTTAAAAATCCAAAAGCTGAAGGACTAACTTCCAATATTTGGAAAACTTCACTGATAAAGGGAAAGGAGACATTCTAACATTGAGATAAATTTTATAAATCTATTAGTCTCAAAAAAAATTTGGCTATTTTATTTGCTCCTCTGAACAAACTCATTTGGTTAGTTTATCAAAACAGCAAGAATAGAACACCAGAATATCCATTCAAAAACTGATTTATGATCTGGATAAATAGTGTCGCCCTCATATTTTATGGATTAAACCAGGCTAAATAGAAGATCCAAGTGCTAGCACAGTTCAATGACCAGACTCCTCCACTTCTATGAAAAGCAAACTTACTGGAATTCCCATTATTTTGTTGGCATGTCTATTAGGCAATAGAGTTAGCTATCCTAATATTTCAATTACATATGTAGCTCTTGGGTTTTTCTCATAACCCTCTCCCTATTCCAGTGTCTTCAATCAAGCTTTATTCTGCACCTCACTACAACAACTGCACTTAACAAGAACACAAATACTTAGTCAACCCAGGATCAAATTATTTGGAATGAGACACTATGATAGAAGTCTCACTACTTTCTATTTCAAAAGATACCCAGTTTTGAATCACAATGTTGCTTCTTTACAGAAAAAGCTTTCAAGAGGATTTATTTTCATTAAGAACAGTGAAGTAGCCCCTACACATACAATCTCAGAAAACAATAATGCTAGACCTCCTTTCCTGTGGTTAATAAACTTGCAGGGAATTAAGTTCATTCTTCTTCCTCCAAAAATCCACTTGAAGACTTCAGAACAACTACTAAGTATCACGTTCAAAGTATAAGATGATATCAAAGGTTTAAACCCTTCAACTCCTCAGTGTCCCTACTACAATGCACGTATTTTTTTTGAGAGTTAAACAAAATTATAACTCATATCCAAAGCTGAAACCAAACTGCAACTATCCTGTTAATCCAGCACATGAGGAAATGAGGCTTAGGCAACAGGTCCGGATGCTGAGCCACTGTAATTGCTTGCTGCTATCCAACGAGGGTGCACTTTCTCCTCCTCTCTGCTATCTTCCCCACCTCTTCCCTTACACCAACTCACTGCACCTCTCTGAAACCAACTGAACTTGTTAAACGGAGCAAGAAATAAATACAGTTTGGGGGACACAAGGGAGTCCCCCTCTGAAGTTAGAGAAGCTCTCTGACAAACTCAACAAGCATCAGAATCAGCACAATATGCACAACATACAAGGATTAATTTAATAATAGCATATTGATATTCAAACTCAATCTGAAATTACTAATCTGAACACCACATCCCCTTTACACATTTGAGCAGCTTTTTTCTTCCAGTTTCAAAATGTATAAACATGAAATTTTGCAAATATTAGGGGTTCACCATGACAATTGTTTCATCATGAAAGAAACTGCACTTGCTCAGTAATGCCATTATCAATGCATACCATACTTGAACATACTTGTCTTCACAGCCGCATACGGCATTCTTAACAGAATAATACAAGTTACAGCTTAAGATATGTGCAAAGGAACTCTATGGAGTTTCTCCACTTCTGGTTTCAAGTTCCCAGGCCTGGCGGAAAATTCAGAAAGGATGTTTTCTGCTATTTTAGTGCATTACATTGTATTGTGGAGAGTTCATGGACACCATCATCACAGGCAACGGGGTCAAAAGAAAGCAAGACCCTCCGTCAGCACTACACAACTATTAGGCTGGCTCAGATGTCCGTGGATGAATGAAGCTTACAATCACATCCTGTCCCTCCACTAAGCATAGGCTAAGACTCAGTGCTTCCCACCACAACAGCACTGACATTTGGTTTACCCTGCTCTGCTAAACTTCATAAAGCTAAATTCCTAAAAGCTAACCTCTGCTCCCAAAACCTTCCTTTCCCTTAAGGAAAAAAAAAAAGTTAATTGAGTCCATTCAGACAGCTAAATCTGCCAAAGGCAAAGCCAGATGAATCCCTTTGCCTAAAGAGGATGATATATTGGCTACCTGGGGGGGCAGGGAAAAAGATAGAGCAGTCCCAAATTACAGGTTCAGTTCACTAATAGACTAAAAATCAATCTAAGCCATCTCTTCAAGTAACTCCTTGGCAACTGATGAGCTTAAAAGGCACTGACAGCAAAAAAGCAGAGAGGAATATGAGACAGATCCAAAGTCTTTCCCACAACCATAACTTTCAAAAACACATTGTCTTGTGAAGCTAAACTTTTTTTTTTTCCCCTTTGCTTCCTTAGAAATATTCAAGCTTCAGATTAAGAGGAAGAGATAACCATATAAAAGGATGATCAGTAAAATTTTAAATGTAAAAAAATGTAAAATGTAAAAAAAATTAAACTACAAGCTTAAATACTGACGAGAACCATGTAGGTTAGAGAATATATCTGTCAAGTAGCCTAAGGCTACTTCCATTTCTTCTTAAGCTACTTCTGTAATCAGGCAGCCTAAAGCATCTGACCCACCACATCAAAACATTTAAACTTACTGTTAAAGATGCAACTTTAAGGACAGAGTCTATGCTTTAACATACTGTATTTTAAAGCACATTCTAAACATTGTTTCAGTGCTTTTGTATGAAGTATCCTCTTCAAATGCTATAAAACATGTAACTTGAATCAAAAACCCTCCAAACTTAACTACTAATTATATCTGCCAGTTTTTATTACAAGTTACATTACGAACATTACTGTGCAGCAAGTTTTATTTATCAAAAATAATTAATCAGTAACTTTTCAGACTATATTCAGATAGACTTTTTACCAATGTTAGCATGTCTCTATTTAATGAGACAATGTAACTGAAAAAAAATCTACTCTTTGTAATAACATTTGAGTCTACAATTTTAAAAATATAATACAACAGGAGAAAGCCCAGCTAAAGGCAACCATAACATAAGCAGGTGAAACGCATTTGAAGTAGTCAAAATGTTTTGCTTTTTCACCTTGCTAAATAGCAAAAAATACTCAGCAGCTACACCTGTCTGCAATCAAATAATAAAGTACTATTTAATAATAGATCCTACCTAAAAGCAGCTTCCCAAAAGCAGTTCATTCCACAAACATCAGAGGGCAGCATCCAATAGGAATTCCAGAAAGATACAGACAAATTCTTACACCTAACAGGATAAGACAAAAATAGCCTATATAAATGTTACTGATTTTATGGCAAAGTTAAATGGATTATTTTCTAGCTCAAACATAACTTGAATAATTAATTACCTGACAGAAGACTGGCTATGTAATGGAACTTGAATAATACAAAAGAGGAGGTACTGGGTGCCAACCAGGAGGATTCTTTGTAAGGAAGAACGGTCCCCGTCCTTTAGCCTTTCCTCTCCGTATATTTTCAGACTGAGAGAAACATAGGGGCTGGGATTTTTGAGGGTCATTCTGTGTTCTTGGCTTAATATAAGTCCATAGGTAATAGAAAGAATGGCAACGCTGCTGGAAAGAACACCTTCATCTTTGCAATACCTTTATCTACTTCAACCAGGGGAACGAACAGAACATTTCAATCTCTAAATTACATTTTCCAGTTAAACACAATCCCTATTCATCAGTGAGTATTTGGTGCAAACTTGCAAAGCTGATTTTTAACCAAAACCAGGGCTTTTTATCACCAACAAATTCCATTGTTTCATAACAAAAGGTTAATGCAATACAGAAATAATCACCACATATTGCAAGTTTTCCTCCTCCATACTAATGACAGGACATAATTTATTGACTCATGCTACACTAACAACTGAAAAAGCAGGTTCTACTAGTCCATCACTACGTTTTATGCAACAGCACTATAGGAAATATTTAAAAAGAATAACAGAAGTGTATTTTCAAAGGTTCTGCTGAGGAAACCAACACCAAGATTTAAGATCTTAAATGAGCAAGTAGAGTATTGCAAAGCAAGGGGGATACTCTTGAGTGACCTCCTATGCTCCCTCTTCCTGCCCCGGTGATGCAATGCCAATAGTATTTATCCTCCTTTGAAAGTTGGTATCTGTGAATGAAAGACGTACAAGAAGAAAAGCCACACAAAAGCTTGATGATGAAAAGGTATTTAAGGACTACAGCTCAGAACTTTTCTGGAAGTTGGCTTTGCAAGTTTGAAATGAATCAGCATAACCTTGGTAGGGTTATCTGGTATCTGTAAATGCCAATGTTTTGCAAATACCAGATTTAATAGATTAATGTAGCATCAAAATTGGAAGTCTGTGTAACTTTTTCAACACTTGAGAAAAATAACCTTATAAACACAGTTTCACGAAGCCTCACTAACTGTTGGGGGGGTAGAGCAGTTCTTTGGTAAAGATGGCAGGAAATCCTCACATCCTGTAGATACATGTGTTTGCAAGAATTAGTAAAGCAATTCTGTCTCATGACTTAAGAATGGTTTCCACAAATAAATATTCGGGCATAAAAAAAGGATAATGTAGATTGTGACTGGGATATCTGGGTTTTCCTCTGGGGAAACTAAATGGTATAAAACCACAAGTTCTCTCTGCCAGATTCTTTCTTACATTAATCTTTGTGGCTTTTGAAGTTTCTTAAAAACTTCAAGGCACGTTAAGACCTTGTGCTTATCTGAAAACAATCTTTACGATCTCCACGGTGTACCTTTTTGAAGTAATGTCTCTCATTACTTTTAGGATAAATTAACAGACTATCTCTCAAATACAGTTTTCTGGTTTGCAAGATTATTATCTTATTATTATTATTACCAGGGATTCTTCTTCCAATTGTCAAGAGCTGTGTTTTTCTTAGCTGCCTTGAGCTACTATCCTATCCAGACTACCAAGGCAAGAGAAAAGCTTGAATTAATGCCTAAGTCATTTCTCTGACACATTAGGCCTTTCCAACATCCCACTTAGCACAATGACAAGGTTGTCAACCTTGGATTTGATTCATAAATTTCACATCTGAAACAAATGTTGCTAGGATACCTATGTATGTAATTTACCTAATGTTAGACTAAGACTTTCTTCTGCCAACAGAAGTCTCTCTCAACTGACCATATGCTACCATAAATTCATAAAGCTTTTGCATACAAAAGTCTAAGAGACTGGAATGTTTGGACAGCATTTTCTTCTTATTATTCACAATAAAATCATTAAAAATGCCACTCATGAAGATACCTTTTTTTTTTTTAGTTGACAAAACTTGATAACTGGATAAAAGCTTAGACTACAAATAAGTGTCACAAGTGCTTTACAAAGCTAGGGAGATGCACTGTATGTGTTCATCAAACAGGCACAGTCATCATTACCTGAACAAGGTTACTTGTCAGACAGGAATAGTCACCTTCAGCATTAGGGAGGGGTACTTTGCTCACATCTATTATAGGTTATGTGATTAAAGGCCAGTCTCCACAAATAGAAAGCAGAAAACCATGTCAGGTGAAACTAACCCAGCAATCTAATCCAGGGACATGCAGCACTATGACCCAGCTCCAATGCAGGAGAGCAGCTAACCCATGGTCCAGGCAGAAGATCCACCAGATGAGACAATAGTAGAGGCTCTCCAGACCACCTTACAGACTGCCTATAGGGGTTACTGCCTGCAGGGGTGTGGGGCTCACTGTGGGATCAAGGTAGACTGGGGAGGAATGAAAACGCAAAATCAGAGAGAAGAGTCCAGCCACATGTAAACAGACTGCCAGTTAGTACGATTGGCCATGTCGTGTGCCAGACCACCAATCTCCTTATTAAACTCAATTTCTGTTTTCCTGGGTGAAGGGGGGGCTCCATTCCATGTGCATGTGTGTGCACAGAGCCCAAGTGCCAGCAAATGAAAAGGTGGCCACAGATCATAGGAGCCCATGAGCCTGCAGTGCAAGAAACTGGAGAGCCGTGTGTGCACACGGCGTGTGGGTGTGCACGTTGTTGCACATTATCACTAGGAAGTATCAGGCCAGACTAGCCCACAAGTAAAGCGAGAGGCATGGGAGCCAGGTATCAGACAGGCCATAAGGCCAGGCCAGATTCTGCAGAGATCAGAGTGTTTGAGCTACTGAAAGAACCTCTCTCTCAACCAGGTAATTTAACTTCACCACAACTGGAGAGTAAAAATTTTTGTCCTGCACACATAGCAAAGGTGTCTATACTGTGACCTGAAAAGAATTCTTTTCAGAATTAAAAGACAATTTTAAATTTCTGCGAAAATACATAGCAATGCATCAGTTGTATTCACAAAGACTGAGGCCTTGGGCTCAGGCAAATCAAGTTTTAACCATAAGAAATCCGCCAACAATCAGTGGTTAAAAAAAAAGTAATTTTTTTAAGCGCACTGGTGGAAATGCTGTTAATGGAGATCACAGCTTTCAACTATACTTTTCAGTCCATGTGGCATCTTTTATACTACTGTAACTTCATAGCAAATTCAGCACTGTGTCCAAATAGTGAGGGTTACAGTCAACTAGCCTGAGCCATGACCAATGCCTTTCCTGTCAGTACTGCATTAACGACCCAAGTCTAATCAACTGCAAGAATCAAATAACGGAGTCAGACTGGTGTCTCTCCTACAGCATACCCTACAAGATGCAGCAAAACAGGAAGGATGCATTTTTCAGTTCCTTCCTGCTCCTAATCACAGGAGTAAAAATTTGGGAAGATAAAGAGATGCTCAATTCAACTCCCAAATGCACCAAGAACTTCTGATTCTTCTGAATAGCTTTTTCCTGAACATTTACAGCAGTATCACAAATTTGTTACGATATGTTTTGTCAGAGAAGCAATGGCTTTATTAGCTAGGAGACAGCAGATGTAATGTTAAATGTCTGACACAGGACAAGTTTTTAACTAAGAAACATGAGGATTTTTCCAATTAACAACATTTCTGTGTAAAATAACATTTGCTAGTCAACTGCTTGACAAATTCAGCAGTTTGGGGTTTTTTTTAAATGAAATTTCAATTTCAAATTATTCAATGTTTCATCCTTTAAAAAGTTTTACTCATATTTTGAAATCCTTAGTTTCTAGACCAATTACTTATGGCATGAGAGTAGTTTAGAAGCATTCTGGTAAAACTGCTGGTTAAGTTCTGACACAGACAGAAAAAGCTGAGTACAGTGCAAGGAAAAAACAACCCACCTATTACAACCGCCCTCCTCTACTGTCTAAGCTTCTGGGTATACTTCCTACACCTTCCCATGCACTATAATCCACTTAACTCTCCCTTTGCCAGGATAGTTAGCGATCAAGAGACAGAAACACCCAGATATCAGTGTCACACATATCAAAACAGTATGACTGACTGCATGAAAATGCTAAACTACAGCATAATGGAAAAATATTTCATTTTAATTGGGTCAAATTCTTTGACCTCACTGAATTCATGGAACTGAGGACAGACTGATTCCTGTTCTACTTCTCAAAGTTGCTATTAGGATAGCACTTTTTTTTGGACCCGAATAGAAAGATGAACATCATCTACCTAACTGAAGTGTCAATATTGATAAAATTAACTGAAGATCCACTTCTCATGAGCAGAGTCTGCTAATTAGCTGATCTGAAGGCAGGTAGACAAAGACTGACTTAAAGGATACCCCACAGACAGCAGATTATAGTACTATTAAATGACATACATGTAGCAAATACGCGTTTATTCACTCTGGGGTTTTTTCATTTTTTCACAGCCTTCTTCCTCATCCATAAATCATACTAGCAAAGGAAAAAAGGCTGACTACACATACTGACTTTTGACTGACTTTGTATCGTCTGGCAGTAGACACTTCAGTATGTTCTCCTTTTCAAGTTCAGATCTATTGTTCATTTAGCTCTTATATATGACAGTACTGACTATTCATTACTACTTCTCTCGCTGGAATGAATAATCAAGAGGACAACTTGCCTTCAACATTAATCTTTCTTCACAGCTAAAACCCAACTTTAGGATTTAGTTAATAAATTCTTGAAACGTTTTACAGCTATTTATATCAAGTTTCAAGATGCAAGCCCTTAGTTTCTAGTCACCTTGTTCCTCAGGCTACTGTAGCCTTTGAAACAAACAACTCCTTACCAAAGTGATTACCCAACAAGCTGCCCTGAATTATTATGCTTATTGAAGGATCTTGCCTCAACCTGTAATTCTAGTTTCAATATGGTACTTCCTTTTTAATTAAAGATTTTCTACTTAAAAGCATCATCACTATTACAAAATTCTTCCAGGTGTGGTATGCTTAAGCTTTATTCAAAGCTTGTAATTTTCATGTTCATATGCTTCTGAAAACTACCAGAAATCTTGACTTCCCCTCCCCACCACGGAGTATGACTGAGCTCTTTCTGCCCTCATGTCATACACTAAACTAGATTACTCAGGCAAGGAAAACCCTTCTTGTCTAAAGAGAAGAGGAAATCACTGCTGAGTGCATAAATGCCTTCAGATGGCAGTTACATTTGCTTTGCCAAACTGTCTTTTAAAGCTATTGCTGAAAACAGCCGAAGCAACGCATTACTGAAAGTTACTATCAATGTATATGAAATGTTAAGCTTCAAGGAGGATTATAGGGTTATCTGAACATGATTTACTCTATAAGGTTATGAACGCTATAGGATATTACACGATCACAAGATAGGCAGAAATGGGCATAAAACAGCCATGTGGCTGTCATGCTTAGTCTCCACTAAAGAAATAGGTGAAGTATAAAAATTGGAGATATCAATACATTCACCAAGATGCGTGTATCAATTACACAGGAGAATGTAACACAATTTAATACTTGAGAATAATTAAAACATACGTCTAAAGCAACATTCAGTGGGGCATTTCTTAACTGCCACAGGACAGATTTCTTTCCTTAAACAAAAGCTTTTTAGGGACTGTCTCACACCCCAGTTCGCACCAACAGCATATAGAACTTCAATAATTTACAACAGGATGATGTTTATCCTGAGCTTGCAATTTGACAGTGGTTTATAAGTAAAGAATTGCCACACAGGTGTGTCCTGGTTTGAGGTAAAACAGAACAAATTTTCTGCTCAGTAATTTTACTTTTTCAGCTGGGCCTCTTCTAACTAATTAAACTCTGAAATTAACAGCATATTGTTCAGAAACTGTTCACTCTCACAGTGATAAGACCTGATTATACCAAGGAAC
>JAOXNO010000001.1:31812592-31843306 GCA_028565335.1 Limnodromus scolopaceus
CTGATCTTTTCGCTTGGGATCATTTTTGCTGATGGTCCGGCCCTGCCCCTAATTGCAGCCGTGAGGGGTGGAAGGGACGAGCGAAGGGGCGGGGGGACATCGGCCTTTAATTGCTCTGAACGGGAAACAAAAGCTGGAAAGTCTTCTTTCACGGCTGCGAATGGGCCCGAGGCGGACGGGTAGGGAACCCGGGGGCGCCGGCCGGGTCTAGGCCCGGTCCCCTGGCGAGGTGTGACGGTGTGCTCCATCACCAACCTGACCTTCAACTCCCATAACCCTGCCCAGGCAACATCCACCCATGGTGGTCACAACGGGTGCAGCTAGTCATGATGGCTCCATCCAGGTCAATGTGATTTCAGGGGGACCAGTAGGGACACGATAGCCAAGGGCTGCCTTGAGCAATGCGCCCACCTCACCACAGTGCTGTGGTTGATAGGCAAATACGACTAGAGGTCAATCATCTAACCCCCCAAAATAGTGAACAGCCCAAGAGCCCTTCGAGCTGTCCCGCACAGCTGCAGGCCAGGATCTCCCCTTGAGCAGGGATGCCACTCAAAGCTTCTCCTCGAGATTCAGAGATTCCTCACCACAACAGACCCTTGGTAAGTGACTAACAGCACACTAAACTTTGACATCTTAGCCAAGTGATATAAACTATTGATTCCGCATAAATGATCCTTTAGACATAAACTGTTGACCAAGTCTGGGACTAAGACTGGATCCTAGTCTGAGATCTCTGAGAACTTCCTCTCTGAGAAGGAGTTTAGAAAGCAAGGGAGTCCTCTCTCAACCTCATGACTCAATGGGAGGGTCTCCCTGACAGCTCTGTCTGACCTTGTTGTCTATGAGGTAAATAACCAAGTGTAACTTGCCATCGAATCTTGTTAAAACACTGTCGCATTTACTATAAAATGTTATTTGATATCAATAAATGCGTTGCTGCTTCTCTCTACAAGGGAAGTGCATCACCCCATCCACGACACCAGGGCCCCTGAGAAGCTGCTTGCCTCCGCTGGGGTCAGCCTGGTCTTGCTGCCTGCTCAGACCTCCAGAAAATGTGTCCCTGGGAAGCAGTGGCGAGAAGAAATGTCCCACGCAGAGGCAGTGACCAGGGTTGACAAACTGGAAATCCGCAGGCTCAGAACAGGCTTCTCTCTCACCTTTGTTAAGGGCAAAAGTGAGGCTAAAGCGTCCTGAAGATGACACTTTTTTCCCCACACTCAAGGCTTCTGTTGTCGGTGTCTTCGACTTCCTCATGTAAAAGCTTCACAGCTGCCTCACCACAAGGACACACCCTCACCTTCGTTAGGCAGCTGGGGTTACACAGGTGGTGTTTCTCCTTGCGGAGACACAACCTGAGCAGCAGCTCATGGACTCCCTCCAGCCCCTTCCCTCCTCCAGCCCTGGCATATCAGCCACTGCACAGTAGTCTGTGCTGAGGAGCGGAAGAAGCTTGGTGAACCAGGCCTGAAGGATTCATTTGTGGTCAGTAGCAAAGAGAGGGTTCTCTTGGCTCACCAAGTCATGCTTCTGGAGAACAAGAAGTAGATCTGGGAGGTGGCACACCGGGGAGAAGAAATAATAGGTGTGGGTCCTGCTAGGCAGAGGGAATGTTGGTTTGGGTTTCGGCTGAAGCCAGTACAGTGTTGCATCCCCTCTCGCTGGCCAGGTCCGCTGAGCAAAGGCCTAACAGCCCGACCCACCAGTGCCAAGTGTTTGAAAGTCATCAGTCAGTGCTTCTCCCTCAGCTCCTGACATTGGTTAGAATAAAAAGAATATATAAACTTGAAATAATTCTGCTTGCTTTTTCATCCTTTCGGTGCATTTGGCTCGCATTTTCTCTACTGGATTCATTTCTCTACGGACTTTTTTTAAACTAAGCGGTGACATCCCCACTTAATCGCATGAATTCAGGACCCTGCGTTTTAAGAAAAATGCCAATTTGATTTACAATAGAGCTTAAAAAATAGTTCTATTGCAGATTCTGGGGCCTGAGGGTGTATGTTGTATCTGAATGCCCGCAAAACCTGAACCGTAGCTTACTGCTGCTTTTGGCTGTGTTTAAAAGAAGGGGGACAGCAGAAGGCCAGCTGGCAACTCCAGCAGCTGGAAGAGAAGTAATGACAAAATTGTCCTGCCAAAATTGTTCGTTGGCTCTTCCTCAAAACAAAAGTAGAAGTGAGGAAAAAGAAAAGTGCTCTCAGAAATACTGGATACTCAGCTCTGCTTGCAGTGCAGATACCTGGATGATTACTACGAGATACGAGCAGGAAAATTGGGACTGAGAAAAGAAGAATCCAAGAGAAGTAAGGAACCAGGGAGGATGAGGGCAATGATGAGAATTCAGGGCCAATGATGGCAGGGGGGTGATGGGAGAGATGAAATGAGAGAGGATTTGCTTAATGAGGTAAGGGAAATTTATGTTAGTGAGATCCATGTGCTGGTAAGCATCACAGAAAGAACCAGCTCCAAAAGTGCCACTCCAAGTCTTAGCCTGGCTTTCTGACCCTCTGTGTTCCATCCCTCCGTGCTTTCTGCCGCAACGGATGAAGCCGCTGTTCTGCCAGCTTTCCTGAATTTGTGTTTGTATTCAAAACCCCACTTTATTGCTCTCATTGTGGACCTGCCCGCACACCTGTGTCATGAATTCGCTCGCTGTCCCATTTCACAACCCCTGACATACACTATGAAGTCCATATGGCAGGGAATAAGTAACATCGCAATGTGAGAGTCAGAGTGGAGAGACACAATGGAGTATTTACTGACAGTGAGCATAAAAGTGAAGACCAGTTAGTCCCTACTGAGATGTGACACTTGCCTTTTGTATTGAATAGTCAGGGAAAATAAGTCTGAAGGGTGTTAGAAAAGGACCAAGAATGAATGTGGCAGCTGGGCAGCAATAATGCTTTCGTGCTTCAGAAGAAGAAAGTATATTCTTAGACAAGAAAAGAAGAAATCGGGAGTGCTAAAGAGAGATGACATAGGGAGAAAAAATATTTTGTTGGATTATCAATCATACCGTTTCCCAAATAGGAATTTACAGGATTCTCTCTATTCAGTGCTTTCCAATAATGCCTGAATAATTAACAAGTGAGAATGTACCTCCAGTGCTCTAAAAATATAACTGAGGCAAAGTCAGAGAGTTTGTATCTTTTGTTAAGGTATCTGATGCTAGCGGGGAGGAAAAAAAAACCAGATCAACTTGCATAGACACAAGCCTTTATCCACACTGCAAAATCTGTCCATTTAATCTATCAGTTATATGTCTGATACAAGATAAAATGCTTCTCACTAGAAACTCAACCTTGTAAATAACAAATATAAGCAAAAGCCACTGAAATGTTGTACCTAGGTTATATCCCTGAGAAAAAACACTATCGGATGGTATCCACTTAGCAAATTCAGCTTTTGAAATTCTTTAAAGAGAAATAATTATGTATCTTTATTATTCACCATAAACAGTTAATGAACAATATATAACATTTTATCCCATAATGTTTGCTAGTCTTTAATAAACTTTAAACATGAAGAGGTACAATTAGACACAAGATTCTCTCCATTTATTACCAACTTTAAATCTTGAAATCCTTTTCTTGACTGGAAATTAGTTACTTAGCCATAGTAATTTTTGTGTCTTTAGAATTCAATTCTATTTACTATGTCCAGAAAATAGCTGAAATCCAGAAAACAGTAACCTTAGTGAATTACAGATATTAAATAAGTAGCTAGGACAACTGATTATTTAAGAGAATCAGCATCTTATACTTCTGCAAGTTGTTCAAGGGTCATAAGAGCAGTTACTGTACGCCAGAAAATGAAACTAAATTCTAACAACTCATTACATCAAGAGATAGATAAACTGGGAAAAAAAAGGAATTATTCATAATTATGGAAGGGGATTATCTGATGCAACAGAGAGAACAAAGAGAGAAATCAATTTCCACTTCAACTTTCTGCTAATTAAAACCCCCAGTCCTAATCAGATGCATTTGTATCATTCCTTCTGGTTTTGTTCTTTCAGGAAGTTATGCCATTAGTTGACGAAGCAATAAGATTTTGCGCTGACAGATTTGTGTCAATGCTGCCCCGTGTGCAGGCCACTTAAGTGTTTTTCAAAGGCAAAGACATTTTCTTTGATGTTCTCGTGCCCTTTCGTACAACCTGCAGTGTCAACACTTTGCTGTGATAGATCACAAGGGTGGGAGGGGAAACTGCTTTACTACCGTGTGCTGTGCGTATGGTATCATCAGACTTCTTGGTGCAATGTCCCTTTTCTGTTGCTGCCAGACATCATTTTTCTTTCCTTCCAATTCATTCTTTTTAATTTAATTTAAATTAAATTAATTAAAAGGATTTAATTTGTTACAACCATCTTCTACTCTTACTGCATCCACTCTTCAAATCGCCCTAACATCGGTCCGCTATGTTAAAAATTTTAATAAAAAATCTCAAAATAGATTTTTATTGATGACCAAAATATTATTGCCTTTCCCCATTTCCTCCCCCTTTATCTTTCCTTGTTTTGCATTGTAGTGTGCGTTTAACCTATACAGACTATAAGCAGGGGCTTACAATATTTTGCAATTACTCTTGGTATCAGCAATATACACACCCAAGGACAATAGTGCACAAAATTAAATAAGCTGCATTGCAGTTTGAGAAGTGGTGTGATGCTCTGCAAAATTCCTAGTTTGTTCTAATTTGAATTAGTTATTTCTTCATCAATAGTACAATTTACTTCAAAATTCATTTAATGGATCTTCTGGGAACAATTATTAAACAGTAGAGAGTCAAAATATTTCTATTGTTCCTCTTAAGAAAGTTAAATTTCTGTGTTCTAAATAAAAAGATATGCATCTGTATATGTAGACTTGTACAATTTTTAGTGTTTTACTACATTTTAAAAAAAAAGTAGAAAGAATACTTCCCAGGACCATAAAGATAATTTTCTTTTTATCTCTTTTTATATATTTTTGTGTCAAAACTTTTTTTTTTCTCTAAAGATTTCTAAATATGGAGCTCCACAACATCACACCAAAGGGGGTTCTCAGTGTTGGGCTTTTGTTTCTTTGCCTCATCTATAATTCTCCAAGGGCCACATCTGGCCCAGGTATTTGTGTTTAAAGTACTCCTGGAAGGAGTGAGTGCAAACTTATTTACTTATCCAAATATGTACCATGTACCAAAATACAGAAATTAGGCAAGCAGGCCTGGCTTTTGTTTGTTTGTTTATTCATATATAAGTAAACTCAAATATAAAAGTCCTTATCTCGTCCTGCTGTTATTTGCTCCGAGTCCTCTGATACCCAGATCAGGGTCTCTTAAGTTTCTACAACAGAACATTTTTTTTTCTTCTAATAGAATAAATATTTACTAACAGTAATTATAAATAATAACAAATTTGCATTATGGCTTGAAAGTTCGATTTTTAAGATGAAGGATCAACCAGATCAACTAATCTGAAATGAATCCTGTAAGGTATTTGCTACCTTTTCCACTTTACAGTACCAGTGCAGACTCTATGCAGTGAATTTAATGCTACTAGAAATAAGTAAGCTCATCCTAGTCACTTTTTTGAAGACTCTTAAAAGGAATGCATTAGATCATGAGATCCTCAGACCACAGACTGAAAGCTGCTGCTTCTTTTTAGTTTATTTTTCCATATTTGATTTAAAATTTTATACATTCTATGTATTTATTATTTCCAAGTGCAAAAAGCCTGCACGGCTAGGAGAGTGAAACTGCATCTGGCAAACGGCTAAAATGAAAAAAACCCAAAATGTTAGATGACAAGTGCCAGCTGCCCTTACAAGAGGAAAGAGAGGTTTAAGGGCGCTGTCAGGGGCTCTGAGAGCCGTTCAGCAACGTCAGCCAGACGAGGCACTGGAGGCCGTGAGCCCGGTAGCCAGTTGCCTTGTTTCAAAACAGCAGCAGAGCCCGGAATGGAAAAGACGACAGACGGTCATTCAGTAAGGAGAGGCTTTGGAACGCTGTCAGTCAGTCAAAGTAGGTGAAGAGTTGATTTACTATGTCAATTTCTAGCAAGCCCATTTGCTACTTTACCTTTTTATTATGTTTACCTGTACCCCGCTGTTGCTTCCTGGTCCTCTTCAAGTAGGGTTTAACCAATGTAGAGACAGGTCAAGGATAGAGAAAGGAAGTCCTAACGTTCATCTCTCCACATCCTTTTGCCTAGGGGTTGCTTTATTTCCATAATTACTAAAAACCAGACTAGAGCAGTCAAAAGTGGTAGCAGTTTAAAGCAGTTAGTGCTTGAGTTATCAGGAGGAAGAGGTAAGACATTAAATACTTTCTTTTGTACTGACTGTGCCTCTAAAAACTGAACAGCCAGGTAACAGACAAACGCCCATGGTAGGTAACAGGAGTAGGTACCCAGTATCCTTATTCTTGGACAAGTCTTAATCACGTGTGAAGTTCACAGAAGTAATTACGGTGAGCTCACCTTGCACAGTCCTGCGCCACTCCCCGATGTGCAGACATTATACTGATCTATCTGATTTGTCATTAGAATTGTGTTCTCCAACTATTCCACTGCCCAAGCAGCCACAGTCGGTGAGTAGTTGTGATATTGTGTTGCACAGAACTTAGAGCCTGAAACATCTAAGATGTCTTCCAGAGCTCCTGACTCAGGATTGCACTAATACATTACTCGGCTTTTCTTCACCCATCCTTTATCTGCAACTTTATAAAGATTTTTTTTTCTCACTTTCATTTTCTTTCAAGTGAAGAAAGGGTGAAATAAAATTGGACACTGTCCTAAGCTATCTCCAGGCACCAGGCACAGAGTGCGGAATGCTGTGATCTCCCATGGCTGCCAAAACATTTGTGTGGAATTTAAGAAATTTGTTTTGATCTTCAGACCCATAATTGTGTAGCAGACTTACCGAACAGTCAACAGAGGAAAGAAATGAATGGAAGGCTGATAGAAGGGCTTTACAGCTTGCTCTCCTCTCTTGAATTCCTTCTGTTCCTCTAAAATAGATGAGTTAAGTAGACTAAATTAGACTCCCTTAATTAGTGACAATAGCCCCACTCTGGTCTCTGATGCCAATTCAGTCTAGTACAAGTCAGTGTTTCTGCAAGTACCAAGCCTGGTAGTTGTGTGAACAGTGCGCTACCGCTTGCTGCCTGCACCTCGGGATCTATGCCCAACACTTACAGGGTGGCATTAAAAGCATTCTGTGCCTGAGGATGTTTCAGTCTCACACATTGCCTCCTTGGAGTGAGGATGAGTTTACGTCCTCACGGCCAACACTTCAATCACTTTCTAGACAACTGGAAAACTCTGTCTTTGCAAGGGAACCAGCTTCTTTCAATAACGCCTTGTAGGATTTTAGCCTCACTCTGCAAAACAACACAAACGACAAACACAGAGAATCGCACACCAGACACAGACCATTTTTTAGAACCTGCTTTAGTAACAAAAAGAGTAGTTGTATATCCAATGAGATGAAGCCTTAGACTAAGCCTTCTTCTCAAGCTTCTCACCTCAGTTGTTACTTTAATTTGCAAGCATGGAAGCTTGCACGGATGCAAGTTTCTTGCCTTGGAAGCAGCACTCTCAGGAGTACCTCAACTTCCATCATAGCCAAAATAGGTAATGAATGATCTGTGCCAGTAAGTTAAGCAGACGTCAAATTCCCTAAGTCTGCTGCTTATCCCCAAACTGCCCTCTTACATTTCTTGCACTTCCTCCTAGCCAGTACAAATAACGCATTCAGAGAACAGTTCTGAACAATTTAATAATTTTATTTGCCATTTCATTTATCATAACACACCCTAAGCATCACCACTGCCAGTCAAGATTGAATATAGTGCACCAACAACAATTTTCACCAAAAATTCTTTCTTGTCAGATTCTTCACAGGCAAGAAGTATTAATTAATTCCTGGAGAAGGCATTTCAATACGTGTCACTGTTCTGGGCTTCAAACACATTTATTTACGCTCATCTGAAATCAACCGTATGTTTATCAAACAACATGAAATCACTACAGAGTTGTTAGTTTTAAAACAATTCCATTATCATTAATTGTTTATTAATGATGTATTTATAATGGCATTTATTCTGGAAAAAATACCTTTGCACTGTGATTAAATTGCTTAATAATGTTTTTGAATTGAGGTCAGGAAGAGGTCAGTTTAAGGCAGCGTCCTAACGGGTTACTACACACTTGGATAAATGCAATGTGTTGTCATTATTTGAAGGAGTGCTTAACTGGAATTGAACATACTTTATCAGACAGAAAATCTGTAGCATCTCATGATGCAAACTGTATTTTTCTGACTATTACAAAGAGATCTTTTAAGTATAGGCCAATATACCGGTCATGGGTTTTTTAGGGTACCTTTAGAATTTTTATAACAAAATTGTACATGTTAAAAAATTACAATCACACACAATCTTTTGTTCACGGAGATGTTTATTTTTGTCTTCAATGTTTGTAGGGAATACGATTTCACTACAAAAGTGTCTCAGAGAAACTCCATTCAAAGTCCAGGCTTAAGAATGAAGGGAAAATATACTTTCAGCTGTACCAGTCCTGAGCAAAGTTTAAAAAAAGATATTAAAAAAAAATCCTCTAGAGATAGGAAGCAGCACCAATAAAACCAGAGGGCCTCTTACTGATATCTCATGCTTGCTTTTCTGCTTGAGAATTGGTAAAACTTAGGTAGGATGAATTACTTCATTAGAATGTGGACCTAAGATTCACAGTCCCAATCGCTCCTCAAATACCATGCATTCTTTTACAGCGAGAGTTCAGGGCCTCAGTTTTACTTCCCATTAAGTAGTCAGGACTGCTAACAGCAAGACTGTTGCCCCCACGGTGTAACATTTTCTCTTACTTAAATTGGTAAATAAATATTTATTTAATATACTTCTTTTAATAAATATTTATTTCCTATCAATATCAAGTTCCTGAAACGTTACATTGTTCTTAGAAGTATACTACTCACAGCAGTTGTAAAACTTCTGATAACATCAGGTCTCAAAATAATTCAAGTGGCTTACATTCTGTCTCTTGTTCTTTCAGTGAAAGGATTTCAAAAGCCATTGGTAACACTCAGTACTTAATAGTTGGCTTATCCAGGACATTCAGATTCAATCTGACAAAGTAAATACTTCTAAGAGTCAGAACAGAAAAGGCACTTACTCATTTTGGGGAAGACACCTGGCAGGTAAGATTTTTATTTTCAAAATAACAAGCCCTTTTTCTGACAATAAAATCCTTAAAAACTACTGTTGGATAAACATAAACCCCATGAATAAAACCAACTTACGTACCTCTTCCCAAGAAAGATAATACTGTCCTTGATTGAGAAACTGAGAAATCCAGAAATACTCTGAAGTTTTATTCAATTCTGTGATATTCCAGTAGGCTATCACAGCTGACTAGAAGAAAAAGTCTCCTCCAAAGAATGTATGTTTTATAAATTGAAAGCCTCAGAAATTTCCAGGCTGTTTCTTATTAGGTATTTGTATCAGCAATAAAATACAAGATTCTAGGGTGTTATAATAGCCAGGAACATCACCTTGGTTACGACTGATAACCTGTGACTCCATCCAGAGGAGTAAATCTTTTATCCAACTTCCTTTCAATTGAACTGTTGCCTCAGTGATGCTCTGCGTAAGGCACTTAGTAAATTTTAAGAGCATCTGACGGTGCTGTTGGTAGTTTTGATTTGTCTGTGAGGACGCTCTACCAATGCTTCAAGATTAATGGGATAAGGTGTGGAATAATCACTGAAAACAGCCATAGGAACTACTGGCCACAAAACTCTTCAGAAGCCACATCCGTTCTAGTCTGGGTTCATATTAATCTTTCAACATAAAGTTATACTTTTCCTAGTAGTCCAGGAATCAGGATCTTTAAAATTGGGTAGTATCTAAATGTACAAGAGGAATCTATTTTGCTCCTGACTAGCTCTTTAATCGAAACTACTGCCCTTTCAATAAATGACCTGTACCCAAGAAAGAAATGTTTGTGATATTTTCTATGAAATTCACAAAAAACTACATCTATCTTTAGGCCAAGAAGTCACTGAACCAAGAAGTATCAAGAATTATAAAGCAACACACACCTCTAAGTGTGGGATGCTGCCTACTTCCAATACAGTACACAGAGAACAGAATACTAAACACACGAAGAAGCCATTATATAGTGGCCTTTCTAGGTATTATTCAGAAAATATATTTTCTTTGTTCTTTTCCCCCGTTACCCTCTGTCTTTCTGTGGGACTGAGGGTTTTTGAAGGTGTTCAACGTTTTAGAAACAGAAGCTACTCAGAATTTCTGTAGGAAAACCAAGAAAGCGCCCAGTATCTGTGCATGCTCCTCAGCTCTCTTGCTCCAGCTGGCACCGAAAGTGTTTTCTTGCACCTTTCAAAAAGCCTCCAGGTACTGCAAGTTACTTGGCAACGTTACGCCTCCATCAGTTGGGAAGCATTTTGCTTATTTTTCCATGTTTGGAAGTCTCCCAGCAATAGAATCACACCATTTGCAGAAATGCAGATATGAAGACCAGTAATTGGCATCTTAGAATGCCAGCTACCGTAGCCAGAATGCTTGAATGGTACAGGATTTACAGGTGTAAATAAGTTTGCTCAGCAAGAATCTGTTCAGTAAGTCAATTATATAGAAACAAGGACAGTGGTGACAAAATTGATAGATGACCTCCAAGGTCCACAAACTGTTATTGGTCTTACAGAAGCCAGGATAGAGTTGAAGAACTGGGCATAGTACTCAAATTCCCCAGCTGCAAAAGCAGGCATAATGAATTGAAATAATTCATAACTCACTGCATCCACTTATACTATAGATGTAATTTAAAAATAAAAAAACAGAGAGAGAGAAGGAGGAATGAGAATGTGTTCCCTTCGGAAGCGGGAGTAGTGATACTCAACAAATATATGTAATCTTAAGAGATCTCCCTTGCTGAGATTAATTCATAGCTGGAGGTTGTTACAGTAAGAGATGATCAGTCAGATGGCAGATTTCCTTGCTCAGAGATCTGTGCAGTCAGGAACTGGGCCTGGCATTGAAGCATGTTGATTTATTCCAGGCAAAGAAGGATCAGCTTGAAATAGATTATTAATGGATGGTAGTTATATATTAGATGCATATAAATAGCAAATTACATCTCTGTATTCCCAAAGTGGGTATTCAGAAAGCAGCATCGGCCTGACAACTCATCTTAACTAACAGATGGTAAGTGACTGAACAACTCCATCCTTTTCTAGTGACAAAGTACCCGCAACTGCCTTTGAATCAAACTGAATTTGTAGAATCTAGTGAGCTTGGGAAGGGGGTAAAGAGCCAAATTTCATTAGCCCTGGTTACATATATTTCCTCCTTCTGTATACCGTAGCATCTTCATACAGAAGAGAAAAATTATGAACACATAGTTGGCAGGTTATCAAAAAATAGATTAATAGTCTTTTTTCCTCAGTTGTCTTCTCAATAACTCCATTGTAAATTCGAGCTCCATTGGCCTAAAGCCACATTTCTTAAAATCTTAAAGTTTAAGGGAGCTTTTTCACTTTGCAAGCACTTTGACTATGATCAACATTTATACACAGAGAACAGTATAATTAAAAGATTACACCTTTCCAGGTGGCCTAGATCCTGAAAATGTAGTCCTGAAGGGGCTTTTTTGCTCAAAGATTCCTACCTCTGTCAAGATATGCTATACTTTCTACAAAACAATTTACAATTTGGGACTATTCTTTAAATTATTGTTACTGGAACAATATTTTTTCCTGGTGGTAATTTTCTTTTTTAACATATGGGACAAGGAGTGACTAGATAGAATCATAGTATTATAGTGTTACCATCCTGTCTTTTACAAACGCCAAATGGTACAGCAATCTCTTGTGATCTTTTTTAGTAATACTCATTTGAGCTATGGAATATGTTTTTGCCCTTCATCTTCCACGTTTAACTCCTTAAAAGTACAGCTAAAACTTCCTGTGCACCTTGAACTGTCTCCTCTTAAAATCCCCTGTGTCAGTGGACACAGCAAGGTCTTTCAGGTGACTTTTATGTTCCCCATAATAAAAATAGCAAGATTAGGATCAAAAACATCTCCTGAGGGATTAAGTATTATACGGTGGTGGTTCATTTTAATTGATTTTCACCAATACAGAAGCTTTAAAGAGCTCTTGCATTACTAAGAACCTGGGATCTGAAATGAATTCATTTGTTCGCTGCATTTTCTATTGCTGTGTGAATCCAATGGTATAGTTTAGGTGGGGGCTGGGAGGGGATACCTGGACTCCTAGGCCTTGTTCATAGACTTATCACAGTCTTCTTGTGTGATGCCTTACGGAAGTAACAAACATCACTTCCTGATGGATAATACCATTTACTCCATTCATATCCATCTAGGGGGGAAGTTATAATAATTTCTGTAAAGCGTTTATTTGTAATTAACTTGTGAAGTACTTTTTGGATTTTAATTTAGCAGTTAAATCCTGTTAGTTCTTATTAAAACACAGGTTCTTCTTCAGATGTCAAAGTAAGATCAATATCTGAAGTTTAAACTTTGACAATACAAAAGAGCTTCCTCAGTCTGACTGATTTTACTGTACAGCTTTTGCTAGTTTGTGAAGTTACACCCTTTCAAACTGAGACTGCTTTGACGTAAGTCATGGGATAACTTCAGGTAAGAAAAACCTTTGAAAGTTCGAACAGTGTTTCCAGCACACCCAAATCTTAACATTGATAGAAGTAAGCATTTGCAAATTATCATAGCCAAAACCAGCATTAACTTTTTATCTTACCTATCTTATTCCTGAGTAAGCACAGGCAAAATTTACTACAAGTATAGCACTTGCTGCTGCCTTTGGAGAAATTAAATTAAATTGCATTTCTATTTCCATATAGTTTCTGATATTTGAAAGGAAGCATACCCAGACTCCCTAGCAGGGAGCAGAGTGAAATAAAGGCATGTGACAGAAAAAACCCAAGCAGATACAGTTAAAGAACCCTGGATGTACATAAGAGGTACACAATAGACTGCTCCGTGCCAAATCCATCCTGTATGACGAAGTATAATCAATTAGCATAATGTGGGAAACTGGCTGACTTTTGAGCCAGGAGAGAGAAATATTAAAGAATTTAAGATGCAGAGCCATACATTTGTGTCAAGTTTAGAAGACCTGCCTGAACACTATACTGAACTGGTGAAAACAAATTATAAAAAGTATTCTATTGTACATGGCTACCTAAAAATGTGCTATCCATAATATTAAAAAAGTAAAGTGCACAAATTATAAAATCTAAAAAAAATTTGAGATTTTACAATCTATGCCCCAAAATATCAAATATCTAGAGAAACATGTAATAGGTTAAAACTTCAGTCACAGTCTTAATTTCAAGACTTTTTATATCATTTTTTAATGGTTTTTTTTAAATTTTATTTTTACTAACACTTCTGTTGTATGGCATAATTTAACTTGCTACTAAGTAGAACAACTTTTGTTTATCTCTAATATACATACTTAATTTCAGGGAGAAAAAAAAAAAAAAAAGAGGACCATAGTCTACAAGTGTATATTTGTTCTTTTCCTTATACGCCCTATAATTAGGGGCAAATTTAGGATAATAAGAGACTGAGTTATTGTACACTCTATCAATGAACTAATTACACTTCATTTTTCCCCATTTCTCCCCCTTTTCCCTTTCTGAAACCGGACAATCAATCAGCACATAAAAGAACTCATTTATATGGAACACGATTACACTTGTCTTTGTCGGGTCACCATTTCATGAACAACCCAGGATCTATGGCTGTTGAAGACTGGTGCATATATAGAATTTAACAAATAACAGTTCTTATGCTGCGAGCAGTCACAGAGAAAAATAGCTAATCAAAACACATTACAACATTAAATTTTCACTCTTTATAAATGGAGTAAAGATGCTTTTAAATATATTTACAGTTAGAAAAAGGGTGTAGGATTACTACAAGTCAAAATTATTTAGAAATTATGAAAGTGAAGTTCATTTAAATTATAACATTATGAACAGAGTCAAATGCAATATTCTACTTAGAATTTGTCTACTCTGCTGTCAGTATTGTCACATCCCTTTAATAACAAACAGGCAAAGGTTCTTGACTTTGTTTAATGCCAACACAGGCATCATTGCAATGTAAACACTGGCAACATAATCATTCACTTAAAACCACCACAGCTCAGTTCTTAGATCCTAGCTGACTTGTGTTGTATCTGTGGTTAGAAATTGCTTTTCTATGTCTTACTCCATAAAGAACAGTGAGACTTTTCTGCATTCTTTTTGATTATAACCATATTTGTATCACATTTTTTTGAGATTATTCTCTAGAGACAGTTGAATCATAGTAAAATCCACTCCATCCTCCCTTCCTTTCAAACCAAACCGCTACTTATTTCCGAAGATACAAAGAGACCTCTTGTTGGCAGTGCTGGGTGTTTTATTCACATAAAGTTAAATGAAAATACGTTTCCCATTTAGTGAACTACTGGTAATAGATTATTATTTGTTTGCAAGGAATTCTGAAATGTGTTAGCATTCATTACATTTTAAATTAGAGACACATTTCATAAAACATCTTGCGATGAGATTTGCTATCATTAAACTCCTTACTTTAAACAGTTTCGGTTCTCTTGTAATCCATTACATCAGTATATTCTGCAAATAGTCCCACCTAAAAATAAAATATAAAAAAATAAAGTTGAGAAGCATGTATTTTTCTTTTAAAAACTAGTGTATGTTATTCTGAACACCAGCCCCGCCCCAAAAACATTTAAGAACCTTAAAATGCATTGTTTTACAGATACTAAGATTTGGCCAGGTAACGGCAATGAACAGACATCCTATTTAGTAAGATAAAGCAGAATACATAATAAACAGGTCAGTAGTTATCCATCTGAAATAGCCTATAATTAACATTTGATGTCTAAAAAGTTTAAACAGCAACACCAAGGAATGAGGTATGTATGTTCTCAGATATCACATCAGACTTTCATTTTATGCAACTAACTGTATTTCACAACTAGCATCTTACAAAATAGAACAGTACCATTGTGCCTGTAGAAGTACTGCATTAAAAACAGAAAGATACATTACTACAAGAAACCACCAAACATCACAATTGTCAGGGGCTACAAAAATCCATTGCTTTAGCTGTTAAGAAGACACATCATATGTTGGTAATAATTTGGGGCTGGATTCACTACCAGGAAGGTCCATCCAACTTTTACATGGGCTTAAAAATATACTTATTTTGAATGAAAGAGAAAAGAATCACAAGAGTGTAAGTGAACTACCTCACTAAGAAGAGCTAAATGGACTTTTGTACTGAACCTGAATCTATAATTTAAAATCTATACATGGATTGTATGTGTGCATCAAAACACTTATTGGTTGTAAACAAAAATGCAAAATCTGTATTCACAAAAATATTTTATTGGTAATTTTACATAATACCAGATGGGATTGTAAATAGTTCTGCTCTGTATCAGTATATTGCTAAGTGCATAAACGTCAACAGTTTATGCCATAAAGTAGGGTACTAGGCTTTTTGATATGATTTATGTCATAATATATTCTAATAGCCAAATCAAAATTAAAGAAATTGATTCAGGAACAAAAAATTAATAGTACTGTTATTTCCTTATTCTTGTGCAACATCTGATATTCCTGTCATGAAATGATAAGTGACTATACGACACTAAGTAAATTTGGGGTAAGGAAACAGCACTAAGAAGAAACGAGAACTGCACTTCTGTAATTTTTAAAGCTTTTGCAAATTTTCATATTTCCAAATGTTAGTTTTTGCCAAATGCACGGTCACCTGAGGTTCCACATTTGTTCCACAACATAGAATACCAGTGTACAGTGACAATGTAGTACTTTACCTGAATTGTAAGGTTAACCAATCAATGCTTAAAATGTGTTTTCTATTTTGCTTGTAAACATTACAATAAGTGTTTTAAGTGTGAAAAAATATTGGTAAAACATAATTCAGTAACAGTAATCTAGTAAAATGTGTCAAACATTGGCAAAAATTCATACAAATGTTTTATTTAATAACATTTTTCCTATTTAACCACACCAAGTACCAGCAGGTGTTTTTAAGAAGATAATTATTATGAAAATTCTGTTGCAGCAATAGTTGATTAAGTTGATCTCTGACTTGCATACATATAACTATGTCTCACAATTCTCAAATAATACATATTTAGGCAGCTTGAACTATGTTATAAAAATTTAAATTCAGTACATGCCAATAGTAGCGACTCCAAGAGTTGTGTTAGAATTCACTAACTAAAAGTGAAAATGGACTTACCAATAACACTGCATAATGAACATTCAAACCACATTTTCATGGCACCTTTACACATGAAGATTAAAAAGTTGGTCTGAAAATGCTTTGTAAGCATTTGTAGATTGCATTTAAATTATTGTTTCTACCACTGCACTTTTTTCTTTTTTTAAAACTGCATAAATTATGTTCCAGTCAACATACCAATTATGCATGAATAATCTGTCATGAAAATGTGGTAACGGGTGACAGAGTTATGTATTTGCATGTTTTGAAGAGAAGAGACTAAAGAAACTGGAGGAAATAAACTTTAATGAGATTCCCCATTCAGTGATGACGCTTCTCCTCTGGGTGAAGATGACCTGGACATTCCCCTCTCTGTGTTGTCAGAGCTAGAACCGCTCTGACTGTGTTGATCTGCAGAAGCAGCGCTGGAAGCGGGCGGTGACTTAGTTTTCTCCTTAAAGTCTGTAATTATGACTGTCAGATCTCCAACGGTAACTTCCAAATGCTGAGCACTACTTCGATCCACGTTTTTCAACCTTGGCCTAAATAAAGCAAATAATCACATTAAAAGCACACACACCATCTTATTAGCTTGTCTTCCTCCTACTCTTTAGGAGCTCTAGAGAACATACATATGGACATAAGACTGCTAGGTGCAACACATAATACACAGGAAAACAACATACCACAAGTATTTATGGTGGACTGTTTCCTAGGCTGTTTTACATCTGAACATAACACATTTCCTTCTCCTTAGGTTATTTAAAAGCTGACCTTATGAATAATGTAACTGTGCAGCAATACGGATATGTTGCACGTGTGAAGGCTTTTACTTTTAAAAATTAAGTCTTTCTTTACTGTGGCTTTACAAAGTTATGAATTCGATCCAGAGAAGCATCCATCTCTGCAGCAGCCTTAAGCAACAATTCAAAGTAGAGAATGATATTCAGTAATGAAGATGTTGGTGTCTGTTCTTTTGAATTCAACAGCACAGGCAGCGTTACCTTGCAGCAGGTATCACTTCATTTCAAAACCTCACTAGTACACGATTTGAACTGGACTTTGTGTTCCCAGTACAACTCTGGTATTGCTGACATATGCTGTCATTTAAATTATGCACAGAGCTGAGCATTACGCACGGTGTCGATAGGGTAAGTCTCTTCAGCTAATCTTTCAATTGTTTGATTTTCACAACATTCAGACCAGAGAATACTTTGACTTATATTCTGCCATCATATTTTTGCTAGTGACAAGCATAAAGTACTTTCAATTTACTACTTTCCTCTGCCTACCATGAAAAACCATCACCATACAGCTGAATTTATACAATCAGTTATGAAGAGCACAGCTTTATGCATTTAACTGACTCCACAGCTTTCACTAGCTCAAGCTGCAATAAAATTAATATGACATCACATGTTAGCAGGTGTGCTAACAGAAAAGCCCTAACCTTTACCCTATCATCTGACATTGTCTGAAATAGAATTGGGAATTGGTTCCCAGTCACGTCAGCTGAAACACCTCACACCTTTTCCTCTGCGGGAATAGAGATAGGCTTTGACGTCTCGTTCCCCTGAGGCTAAAGTAGCATGACTGAAAAATTTAAGAGAAAACTGAAAATCTGCTGCTTTGTAACATGGGAATGGAGAAAAAAATTCAGCATTATCAACCTGCATAAGTGTCGTGCCTGGAGCTTATTAATCATATTGAGTGTGCATGCAGACCTTTTATGAGCATTTCCAGCAATAACATATAAGTTTTCAAGCAAAGAGAAAAGGATCCCCTTTTCCCAAAGGATATTGAAGGAGTCTGCTTAAATTAATTAAGCATTCTTAACTTGCTATGCTACCTAGTGACTCAATTCTGTGAAAAATTGAACTAAAGCATTTAAAAAAAAACCAGTAGCCTAGTTATTTCAAATAGCAATTCTTAATGCTAATCTCAATACTGGTATTTCAGTCCAAGATTTTTATTTTAGTTATTTTTTAAATGTTTTCCCTTTTCCCTTCCTCACTTTTGCATTTTTAATGTACTATTGCAATTCAACCATCAATATTTCAATTTATAAATATTTAATTAGCTTAATTAAAACTCACTATGTTCATAGACTCATACAATGGTTAGAGTTGGACAAGACCTTAAAAATCATCTAGTTCCAACCCCTCTTAATGTCAAATACTTCATAACTGAAGTACTTTAGCTGGATGAGGTAAGCTAGTAAATTTCAATTTAAAAAAAAAAAAAAGGAAAAAAAGAAAAGAAGAAAAAGAAGGAACATCTCAGTGTCCTTAATCCTAACCATGACTTTCTTAACAACTGTTCTCTCTTGACTCTCAACCTCTCCCTGGATCTGATCCTCACAAATTTACTCTGGGTACAAAAGGCAGCAAAAAAGAATAAATATCCACAGTTCCTCCCACATTTGATTAGACTACACATCTTGTATACTTCTGAGCTTTGTGGCACAGCATTCTTGCCACAATAACTTTATGCTTAGGCTGCGATGATTGAGGGGTTAAGCTTGCTGCTTTTGTTTCGCAGTTTGCACCTTCCTTCCACCTGGTCTCACAGAAAGATCAAGGCTTTTACAACTGCTTGTCTGTACTGTAATATTTCATGTTCTCAGTTCTGAGAGTCCAAGGTTTCGTTCACCATCCCAGATGTAGCATAGAGATTTTTATTGCTAGGTAATATACATGCCTTATCCTGTCACATTAATTTATACCCTAAATCCAGCCCTTCAAAGTTTGTTCCAGTTCTGCAAGGATAGCAACAATCACGTTACTTTCCCACTCTTCTGCAGCCTGGTGCTGGTTCTCTCTCTCTTCTATTATTTTGCATGAAAACTAGTCAATCCTGTCCCCTCTATTTTTCAGAGACTAGGATCATCTGTTTGCCTATCTACAGTTTCGTATGGTGTGAGAAATACATCTGTAACCCTTAACAAAAATACCCAGGTCTTCCTCTCTCTACATATTCAGCTAGTCTCCATCTTCTGGTCAAAATTACAAACTGCAGGTTTTCTTCCCATTTAATAGGCATCCTAAACCAATAAAACTTCACACACAAATACTTAACCAAACAACAAATTCTTTCAACAAGAATTTGTAAGTGCCACAGCATTTACAAAACAGTAAAATTACAGAACATTTTCTTATTTTATTTTTTAAATTGTTTTACCAATATCACAAAAGTTTCTAAAATTTTTACCTGGTTTTCTTATGACTGTTCTTTTTGCTTGTTGTTTCCTTTTCACTTTTTTCCTTTTCTACTTTGTCTTTTTTCTCTTTCTTTGATTGCGTAGGGGGCACGAATTGCTGAGGAACCTGTTGTGCAACCAGCTGAGAGACAGGCCGGGGTTTCCTGTGTACACATATATACGCATAAAGCTTAGGCTTTACAACAAGTCTCAAACTCTCTACACTTCAGTTATTAACAATAACAATCACTATAAGAAGAAATAGTGCTAAAAATTATCTTGCTGCTAATACTTCATTAAAATAGCACATCAAATTTAAAACCATTACAACCTTTTGTTTCACTTACTTGGATTATCAACAAATGAGATTTTTTTTAAAGATTTAGAGACAAGACTTTGCAGTGTTCCCTCTTCTCCCAGTTGTCATATCCAGCCAGAGACCTATATGGAGTGAACTCCAGAAGGTATTCCATCTGGAAGCTTCACTTTACCACCCAATTCCAGCCTGCTCAAATGAGGAAGGGGTCTGTTTTGAGTCTACTGCAATATTGAAGTATACAATCCATATCACAAAAGGGTAAAAGCCGACCTTGTAGGTATCAGGCCTAAAGCCCCTGTTTGCCTTATAGAGTAAAACTTAAGTGTTTTCAGCTCAAACAAATTCACTGAAAGCAACAACAAATCCTGCTGTGTAGATACCAATTTGTTCACTGGAAAAAAAAAAAAAATACTGCACTAATAATAAACAGTAGGATATAGCTGTCAGAACATAAAGACACTTGAAAAGCTGGCAACAAAAACTTCCAACCACATTCCATCAGCATACACAGTGCAGTTTCATTTCCAAGTTCTGATCCAAACTAAAAACCAGGGTGAGAAGAGGAACAGCAGGCAAAAGAATTTCAACAGCTTATTATTTTTACATTTTGTGAAATATTATTTTGAAACAGTGTAATTTTTATTTTTTATTGGAATACAAGGATTCTAATGTGAAACGAAATGTTTTTCTCTTTCCAATGCAAAGGTATTTCTTTATTTTGAGATTTTGTAATTAAGAACTTTCAAATCACGACATATAAAAAAGAAGGTTTGTTAAGACTGTTAAGACTTTGAGGATGCAAATTTCTTCTCCAAAAGAATGTTTACCCTGCCAAGCTCTTGGGTTTTGTTCCTTGAATTTTGCTGTTGGGTTTTTTTAAAATAGAAAAAGCACAAATTACATGCACTGTGATATCTTGAAAATACAAAGCAGTTATTAAAGCAACAGAAGCTATCATCTCTTACGCATATTTATTTATCCCAACCCACAGGATCACGCTACTGGCACTTCTTGTTTAGGTGAAACGACGAGTAAAATAACAAAAGCAGAAAATCAAGACAGCTCCCATTAGCAAGTTATAGTTTCAGTAATGATTGAAATAGTTCATGTTACAGAGTGAAAGCCAAGTTACAAGACTCCACAAAGTGTGGGGAAGGCAGTTAATATAAAAAAGCTGAGATTTCATGAGTCTTCACAGCAAGTTCTTATGAATTAAAGTAAAAAATAAAGACTATTAAAAACGTCAACACAATAGAACTTTGGGATAAAAACTAGACTACCACATACCCACTCATAAACTAAGCCCATGCTGACTCGTGGAGAGACGAAGATGAGCAATGGCTCACTTAGTGAACACTACCCAGCTTGTACCAGCTGGCAAACACGTGACTACGTGCTTTTCAGGAGAGATTGATACTGCGTCCTTGGAAAACACACAGTAGGGTCCAGAAACACGAAATGACTCAACGGACTACAACTGTTTACGTTAACAGCATATATAGGATATTTTTAAGAAAACTTGCCTCAAAACTGTTTCGACCATTTGTCATAGTAGTTCATAACAAAGCAAGAAGAACCAAGGTGTAATTGATGCACAAGCTTATTATTCCAGGTGGAAAACACCTCTGATTATATATATATATAAACAAAACTGATCATCTGTTTTGAACTAAAGGTTACTCCAGGAGATAGGGATACAGGGAGTTAATATTCCTAGTGATGGCCAAGTGACAATATCATCATTACTGCATAGTGACCCGAGAGAATAATCTGACATGTTACTTATGAAGTAAGACAGTAGTGAACTTCTCCACACAAAATTAATTATTGCCCAGGGCTGTGGACAACACCATGGTCACAGAAATTTGTTAAAAAAGGGTAGAGGGGGAAAAAAAATTCTTAGCCAACTATTTTAGGAGTTCTCAATTTGCAACAATTTCAGTTCCTGAGGGCAAACTAGGTAACTTCTATTAGAGTACAGCTGGGAAATCAAGCTTAGAACTAAGTCCTAGGTTTAGAACTTCTTTTTCTAGTACCATAAAACAAATGAGACTGACAAAAAAAAAAAATTGCCACAAGGAACAGAAGTCAGCTAAAACAAGAAAAACACAGAGAAATCATGTTTGGAAAGATGCACTAAAAATTAATCAAGGTGGTTCTGCTGTGACAAGGAATTGCACTCAATTATTTAATTCTTCCCATTTAAATAGCCATCTTTTTGTTGCCAATTATTTCTATACCTGTCTGTCATTTATATCTATGTTCTGAATTTTATTAACTGCTTTGCCACTTCCAGATTTCTTAAATAAGGCATTCAGTGCTTTTATATTAAAAAATTGAGGAAAAAAATAAATTCAAGTCTCTCAATACTAAGAGTGTCTTTCAAGCATTCGATTTTTTTTCCCCCAGGTACTCAGAAGGTGCTACTGAACTGCAACCGAGCACTTTGCAAGGCATGCAGGCTTCAGGAGATAACTTTACCACTCATGAAGCTTTAACCTGATAGAATTGTTCATGATTTAGCAGTTATTGAATCGTATCATTCAAGCATGAACGAATTCATACAGAGAAGGCTTTCTCACAGAGAAGATAAATGTAAAAAATGCTACTCCTGTAACAGGAAATTGATTTTGATGATTTGCCAAAATATGACATTTTATATTACTGGTTTTCAAAACCAGTCAGTTAAAGATTCCTTCTAATAGGCTGCTACAGATTAAGTAGATACAGACAATGTTAACACCACTTTTTTTTTTCATCAATACATTTATGGTAATTTGCTTTTTGAGCATATCCAAGAGCACCTGAGCTAACTGGTGTTTAGAAAGAAACTATAAATTTCTGTATTATGATTACAAGCATTTTTGCCTTTATCGCTGGGAGTGACTTTACAACTGAACAATCCAGAACTACAGGCAGAAATGTTCATAAAAACAATATATATAGCTTAGTCAGCTCCTCAAAACTTTGCATTTTTACTAGTAATTTCACTTCAGTCATTTTAAGCGGAACACTAATCAAGAGAGGCATACACTATTACAAAAGATAAGAGCTATCAATTCTTTCCAACAGAGGAGGACTTTATGGTTTAGGCCATAAACAGTGTAGCCATACCACAAACTGATTTACTGAGCTTCCAAGAGACCGCTAAATATCCCAGCTCTGAATATTATCCTTCTCCTTCTCTGTCACTTAGTTTTCCTTTTCAGCCAGTGTTATTTTTCTTCTAAGTTAACATCAGCCAGACTTTCACCGACATTTCTATCCCAATAAAACCATAATGGATGAGGTTAATTATCTAATTCCAATGTTGCTTTCAAGGTTCTGCACAAAAATACTCACACACTTCATAATTTCCTTTAAAAAATAAGAAAACTAACATTTTTGCTTTTTAAAAAACCAACAGACAGTAATATAAACATTCAAGGATATATTTTTTGTCTTCCCTACAATTCCTTTAATGCTAAACAAGACGGATATCATCATTTTAGATCTATTCTTGTTATTGTAGGATGTGACTACATTTTATCTTACAGGATTTGATCTAGCTGCAGGTTTAGAGGGTATATTTACAGAGGCGGCAGAGACTTGTCTAGGTTTTGTGTGCAGAAACTCATTCAACACTGATGCTCTCAAAGGCAACAAATATTTAATACTGAGAAGGGTGGACAAGTTTTCATTGTTGGCATTCTTAAAAAAAAAAAAGCCTTTATAGCATAGCAATTTACACTCATAGACATGAAAAACACTCATTCAATAATACATGAAATGCACTAGACCAAAGGATATCTGGAACTTTTGGACCAAGTCATTTCCCTCTCCCAGAGATCAACAAAATACCTTCCTCCTCAGAAGTCATTTTGAACATGTCAGAGCAGTGCATGCTTCCTTAGTTTCTCTCACTTGGTGTTCACTAATAATATATGTAGAAAGAATTTTGACCAATTTGATATGGTGAATAACCTGGTCTCATTACAACAAGGTGGGTCCATTATGAAAACATAAATAAACAAACAAAAAATGTCTATGTACAATACTAATAATCAACATACCCAGCACAAGTACAGTAAACTCTCATTGCCCATGCTGTGCATCAAACATGCAGACAATCGAAGTGGCTTAATCATAGAATGGTTAGAGTTGGAAGGGATCTTAAAGATCATCTAGTTCCAACCCCCCTGCTATGGGCAGGGACACCTCCACTAGAGCAGGTTGCTCAAAGAATGCTGAGGCATCTTGGGGTCTGGTTCAATTTATTTAATTTATACAGAGCACATCTACATTTGCACAGTGCTGCTTCTACAGCCATCATGAGTCCGTAATGCAGTCTAATGTCTCCTGCACTACTCGGAGTATAAGCTGAAATTCTGACACACCTGAGCCTCTTCTCTGTCAAACCAGCTCTAAGGTCCATCTGCTACAGTCTGGAAACAAAGAGCACGATGTGGACAACTGTGACAGTTTTTCCATGAACCAATCCCAAATCTATCTACATCTCAAGTGAGTTGTGTGTCAGCACGATGCACCCCTGCCTGCAGGGTTCGGGGGAGATGAATCGTTTGGTGCTGCATATCCTGAGCACACAGAGCCAACCAAGTGAGGCTGCCAAGCAGCACAGTGCAGCCAAGCAAAGACGACCGCTGAGAAGCACAGCGCAGAGACATCAGCAGTCCCACAGAGCAGCCAGCACCTCAGCTCTGATTCAGTGTGAGCCACACTGGACTTGGACTGGTCCACACAGAACCAGTATCCGTATCCTCCCAGTATCCACAGATCTCAGAACATATCCTATGCTTTTCTATAATACAGAGAGCTAGATGGTATCATCTCAGCGTTGAATACATACACTTTTCCCACAACAGGTTGAAAGGGTGCGTTGTCATCTATAATGCACAGCTTGCAGAGTTCAGATATGCTGAAGAATAGGAGATGTACTCAAACGCACACTCTTTCTCGAAGCTAGATCTCCTCTGCTTTGTGCATTTTACTACAGCAAAAGTATTAAAATGATGATTTCCCAATCTTAACAGAACGGATCTAAATAAAGGAAATGCTGTCACCCCAGCTTTCAATCAGGCTGAAAGATGTTCAACACGTGAACTGGATCCAGAATAATACCTGCCAAGCAGAGCTTCCATTCAAATATGATACTTCCCTTCCTTTTCAAGACCATCCACCTCCTGGCTTCAATTCAGACAAAAAACACTTGCTGGAGGCTTATCCTGCCTGGAGTGGCAATTTACCTATTTTGTAAAGCAAGTGCCATGTGCAACATATCTAAAGACTTTTAGAATACAACATCTTAAGCCAGACATTTACATCAGCTATTGAGCTCTGGTGACTTCATTTGCCACACTTCCGCTCCAATAATGACAGCAATATTCTAATCCAGTTTGACTTACCTATCAACGACCTGATACAATTCTGTTTTCAAATTCATCTTACTCCCTGGTTTCCTATGAAATTATACACATCTTGCCCCTTCCTAGAAATAAGGGAAAAATTGCTTGTGAAACACTATTCCTACAGGAGGAGGTTATGTTGTTAGCTGTCCAATATGGTATTGATTTATTTTTGGTTCATGGACTCAAGTTTCTCTTCCAGATACTAAGAAGCTACCTTTTGAATGACAGAAGGATTCAATGAAACAGATAAGATGTTCCCACTATCAAACAGAACAGGTAACTATAATGACCCAGGAATCATTTATTCATCAAAACAGTTTGAACTTTCAGGCTGATAAGCAACATCTTATCTCCTATCATATTTCCATTCCCAGAAAAGACCAGCTTCTGAGCAAAACAAAGTCTGTGGTATTTCTTTAAAATTCTTCACCTGGTTCTATGTTGCATCTCTACACAGTATCCAACACATTTCATAATTTCAATTTTGCACACAATTTTTTTCTTTCCTCCCCTGTAAAAGATCATCACTTCTTAAAAAAAAAAAACCCAAAACCAAAACCCCCCAAAAACCCAACCAGGTTTCAGAGACTTAAAGAGGTTTTATTCAAAGGCACCCCTAACCCTTAAGCAGTACCATTTATCTAAACTTCTCTTCCCTGCAGGGAGACGCTGACCTTTTGTTCAAGACAGTAGATTCATCCCTCAAGAAAGACAGGTTCGAAATATCTGGAACAGAAACCTCACTGATTTTGTCATGCCCTCAGTCGTGGAATCCTTTCCTCAAAAATGAAAAATCCACATTATTCTTTAAAAACAAAGTGTTCTTCCCTTTCATGTGATTCAGGAGGACTGAATAAATGCCTCCAAATTAATGGAAGTTCCCAAATCTTCTACTCTACTTATTGCTTTAAGGCTCACTGCACAGGACTCAAGTAATGAGTACAGCATTTTTTTTAAGATCACCTTCATTCATACTTCTGCAATCTGTTCTATCTTGCCAGCAAGGCATGGCAGAACTCATTCACTGGAAACCAGTAATCTAGTCAATCGGTGTCCTGAACTTAACTCTCTGGGGTTTTCCAAGAATTATCAAACTCGTTATTGCCAAAAGGCCTTACAAGCAGTAACTAATGCATTTATACAAGTCATCTTTGGTCAAACTTGCAAAGCTGATTGCTAAAGAACCAGATCAGTTAAAACAAGACACAACAAAACTTTGGCCTTTACAAACTCCACACCCTTTTTTTTTATGATGTCTTCTTGGGAAAATCTTGGAGTTTATTCCAAAAGCTGCATTATAAACACAGTGTATGCTGATACACTATACATTAAACACAGGATGCTTGTCCACTTCTGACTAAGGTAGTAGAAACTCTAAAATCAAAGTCAGATGTTCCCAACTAAGTATCTTCAGGCAGAGCATAAGAGAACAAGCTCAATCAGCTTCCTGCAAAAAACACCTAGAACTAATCACTAGGCACCAGAGACAGTCACTCAGTTCCTCAAACCACTGCAAGATTTCCTGGATCCCACCTTCTTCTTTGTTTACTACTTATGAAGGATAACCACTTAAAAAGCAACCTTCCTGAAGTCACGAATTTCTGACAGTCACAAAAAAATTTGACTACTACAGTATCATCATGACAATGCCTCTGTTTTTTTATCTGATTAACACCCCTATGATTTTTCCTTCTATCTTATCCTACCTTATCTTATATACAAGCTTATGCAACTTCTACTTTAACGCATGCTGAAATTCAGCTGGTTTCTATTTTGAAAGCTAGAAATTTTTGTTCAAGCACTCATCCTTACTTTAATTACAGAAACTTTTCTTTCATTTACCTATAATTACACTGCTTGCTTCTTCCTCCGACAGCTCTGTTGTGCCCTGACTTCCATATAAAATGCGTCTCATGGATCTATAGAAATATAAATAAAGTATCATGGATAAGTTGATATGTAACCATATCAACCAGCTGTGTGCACTTTTAATCCACTGCAAATGATAGTAGCCTTGGACAGAAAACAACTTTACTGTGCAACCTTCCTGCAGGTAATTCTGACATCGAGGTGACACACAGCAATGTGTTATATTGCTGTAACAATTCAAACAGCATTAAAATTTTAAGACACTTTTCAAAATTAGTGCCAAATGCAAGGAAATCTCCTTTCCATCTGCTACTGGGAGACTTCTGTGTCTCCGTGCTGTGTGTTTTCTAAGCTGACTTCATTAAGATACTCAATATTCTTTCAAATGGAATTCTGATTTTGATCATGTACTAGTACTTCTCCTCCACCAGCTTTTACTATTCCCTCATCTAGTGAGGATTTCAGAAATGCCTTGTTAACATGCCCGAGTTTTTCCAACCTTCAATTCTCTTAGAATTTGGTAGTAAATTTAATTCTTGTGAAAGGGGGTAGACTGGCAGTCTTTAGTTGTTTGTATTTTGTAGTGCATTGCCATTGAAAATAAGAGTAATCCCTGATAAAGGAGGACAGACCTTGGAATTAATTAGATTTAGTCATCTCCTTCTTAGAGCTGCAGCCTTTATGCAGAAAATAACAGGATGGGGGGCATTTCCAATGACCAGTTTTTAAAGTGTGCTACCCATTTGCTAGCAGCAAACATGTATTTTACTTCAGAAAATTCTATACATTCTTGAAAAAATCATAGCATAATTTTAGTACTGCATATTGAATACAGGGTTATATTTCAGATATTTGTACTTAGAAAGGCATGCTGTTGTGTTACTCAATATTCTGTACCGCCCTGTTGCTTCTTTATTTATATATATTGTATATTGCTCAGCTCCAGACAACACAAAGCCAGCCCCATGATGATTATGACTGTCTCTTCATCTAAATCATATCAAATCTTACCATTAGATAGCTAATCAAATAGTTTCGTAAGTATCTCTTCATAAATATCACTCGACTGGGTAACTTTCACACAGCTGTTAAAAGTAAAGACTCACGTACTGGTTCATCTAAAATTCTGCAAATCTATATTAAAAACAATTGACACAGTTTAAAACACTTCCCCAGGTGTCTTCAGAATGCATCTGCAAGACAGCACAAGACCTGATGTATCGGCTCACCAAGAAAGACTGCACATGTTCATTCCACAAAGCTGTGCATCTAATAAGCCTACGGACCACCCTGCTCAACACTTCTTAAAACTGTCACCAAAACTAAAGAGACAAACTCCTAAAGCTAATATTTGAGTAAGTACTTGTTCATTTTTTCTTAAATAATTCATCTCCTTGAGCAAGAAAGAAAACTCAAACATTCTATTGTTTATTCCAATTTAAGTAATTCAATTAACAACGTCGTTGCGAACTAAACAAAACTATTGGAAGAAGTAAGATTAGGTTTCACCAAACCCTAATAAAAATTGTGTTTTGCTGATGTTTGTATCATACATGTCTTTTAAAAGTCTAAACAGAATACAGTTAAGTGCATTAAAATTTTGTTGAGAACAAAGTCAAATCATTTAAACCCTACTCTGTTCTTTCATTACTAGACTGGACCATTTCCCAGTACAAATGTACAGGCTTTAAATATCTTATAATTTATTTGAAGATCATTTTCCACTCACGTCTATCCTAAATATTAATGTCTCAAGAAGCTAATAGAAATCTGATATCCACAGTAATACTCTAATCTCCATTTTTCTAGTTCGCAGTCATTACTGAAATCTCAAGAAAAGCTTATCTTTGCATACTTTCTACTTAATCATCATATTCTTGCTAGTCCCTACTCAAATCTGCTTCTCCACAAGTCCTCATTTCTCTAACTACTCTGCTTCACATTCTCAAATATACCTTAATGCAGTAATTAAAGCAATTAATTTAAAAATAAGAAGTTATTCCTAATCTCCAAAGCAAATACATGCATACAGGGATTAATCTGGAAAGATGTGCGATTTTACAGTAAATAGCTTTTTAAAGAAACAGACAAAAAGAAGGATATGAAAAGGTGGTTTGGGGTAGAAGATTTTGTAAGCAAAAGATTACTTCTGTAACATATTATTAGGAGAAGATCTTCACTTAGGTATGGGATGTTTTGAGCAATTATTATGACATTTATTTCAGTAACTTTTATAGGGTACACCTATAGTTAAATATCGTAGCAATATTATAGTATGATATGCTTCCTGCATGTTTCCAAAAAGGCATCAATTAAGCAAAGTTCTAACTGTAACTTTGCAATAGAGCTTAGACAGCTTTTTACTCTGAAGATCACACGACAGGTTACAACCAGCAGCTTTGGAATGCAACTTTTTCATGATGCACTGATGATGTAGATTTAGACGCCAGGAGGTCTAAATGGCACCAGAATGAAATAGATAAGTATTTTTTTCAGAATTCAGTTTCTGTAACAAGTAATACAGTACTTTGAAGTAGAAGCTACTAAGAAGTAAACAAACTTTCCTCCCATCAACTACTTTTAATCCAATTATATCCTTTCCCTCCCCCCTGCATACACTGATAGCAAGTTACTTTACAAATATCAAGTGCTTAACATTTCAATTTCCTTGGGCATGTTTTTCTCTTTTTCAAAAGTCTTTCTGCAAAACAGGTTATGATATTGCTCACTATTTTTGCATCTATGCCCTTTCCAGAATCCCTTTTTCCCCCAGCACTGTAACTGGCTTTGTAATAGCAAACGTAAGCAACTTCACCTAAACAGAGGGAAAAATTAAACGTATATACAGCTTCCCCAGTCTACCTTGTTTTGAGCTGACCTCTGCCTACAAAAAGCTTAACTTCAAAGATACTGATTTATTTTTTTTTAAAGAATCCATGAAACATGTTGGAAGGCCAAGGCCTATATCTATACAGACATTGCAATGGCGTTGACAGCTTTAAATAAAATAAATGGAACCAAATTTAATTGAGCATCATAATCTTGTTATCATGGCTTACAAATGCACAGGTGAAGAACTTCCTGAGAGTCACGAAATTTTTACTGAAATTCTTTATAATATAGAGAGAAATCAATAGAACCGAGACACATATACATACATTAAATCATTGCAGTAACTGTCCACATGTAATAATGCAGTCAACAGTCAATTTGATACACAGTGAATTGCAGAATCTTATTAAACTTCAAGTGAGAAGGCAAAAGAAGGCACAAACCCATAGTGTTAAGGTGTAAGTATATGCAATCTGGCTGTACAGAAGCAAAGAAAAAAATTCCCTATCTTTACAGAATCACAGAATCATCATGGTTGGAAGGGACCTCTGAGATCAAGTCCAACCACAAAAAAACCCCAAAAACCAAACAAAAAAAACCCCCACAAAATACCCCACCACATCACACCCACCCACAAACCAATAATCTTGGGCACTATAGTACACCCTGAAGAGCCTTGTCTACACGTTTCTTAAATACCTCCAGGGATGGTGACTCCACCACCTCCCTGGGCAGGCTGTTCCAGTGCCTGACC
>JAOXNO010000001.1:31843406-31856138 GCA_028565335.1 Limnodromus scolopaceus
GTGCCTGACCACCCTCTCAGTAAAGTAATTCTTCCTAATATCTAATCTAAACCTCCCCTGCTGCAACTTTAGACCATCACCCTGTTGATTTCCCCATCTTTTTTACTGATCTTTCTTTGTGCCTCAAGATGACAATGAATTTTTGAAGTGCTGGTTTGGCAGTGAACATTTAAAGAATGAAATATTTTTCAAAGTTCAACAGTGGAGGACTATTTTTGTCAAATGCAAAACACTCATTCCCAAATAATTAGAGAGAATTGTCATGCATTTCTATATAAACACACACCAGCTTTTAATATATCCTTCCAAATATTTGCATATTTGTAGCTACATATGTTTTGAGACTTTATTTTCTTCCATCGGGCAATTTTTCAACTAATTTAACATTTTATTTTTTCTAGATTTGATACATAAGCAACATTTACTTTTTTAAAACCACATTTATCTTCTAATGGACTATCACATCTACTCCACAAGCTTTGTGCAGCACCTTGTGCTACAAGAGCTTCTAGGTTCTACCAAAATACTGAGGAAACAATATTCTAGAACAAAGGAAACTGGTTTTTTCAACATCACTAAAAACCCAGCACCCAAATGGAAAATTTTTTTTCCATTACCATTGGTGATTTTCATGATCAAGTGCAACCAAACCACAACTTACCAAAGAAAGAAATATAAATAAATAAATAAATGATTGATTTCTGCATAAGCACATCAGAGACATGACTTAAAGCAAATGGGAAATCATGAGGAACACTGTGTATAGCAGTGTTGCAAACACTGGCCAATTAGATCTTGCAAATCATGGTCTCCACAGAAGCTAGCAGTTCATGTAATGATGCCGCTCCTGATTTTTAGCAGTTGAAGTCACATTATGAAAAGGAAAAAACATTTCCTATTACCAGTTCTTGTAATGCAAGTTTAATAGTTGCTAGCAATTAAATTAAATCACTAGCAGGAGAAGCAGCCTTTGGAGTCTGACACAGATCAGCTCAACCTCCCTCAGTCATCAGTACTCTATTAAGCTATTCATAGAATAAAAACTATCAGATTAAACTACGTTTAGCTTGCTGTGTCACATGAATATGCTCATACTAATCACCACACAAAGCCATCTTGTGAGAAACTAGTCTTTATTTCTACATTGAAGCAGTTCAGGATTAAATGCATCTTCAACATTGATAATTTACGTTGTTATCCAAAATTATTTTTTCTCATTACCATCACTTCTGTCGTATCCTAGAGTGTAAACAGTACATTACACTGCCTCCACAAATAATACAACTGAATAATTAGACAGTGCAAACAATGGAGCTAGTGGTCTGTATGGGAAAACGTAATATAATCCATATGCATATTGCAGAGTAACAATGCAATTTCTACACATCCTATGTACATTTGAATTCTAGCTTTCAGCCAGCTCTGATTTCCAGTGGCTTCGTATTCCTAGCTGTTCTACAGTGTGAATCACTTACTTGGAATTCATCCATTCAGTGCATTTCTAGCAATTCTGTCTTTCAATAAAAGCTGATTCAATTAGAATAGACTTACAAGACCCATATGGTTTTATCAGTCACTGTATAAATGTGCAGAAAACTACCCCTTGAGGCAGTGTCTCTATTTAATCATTCCCTTAAAGGGAATGCCCTATTTTCCAGATGACATTTAACAGATGAGGCCAGCAAGTCTCCTGAAGACAACTAGTACACTGCACAACAGTCTGCCCTAAGAAGAAATATCCTTATCAGGACCTTTAGAAAGCCCAAATTCATCTTCACTGATACTTTCTAAAGCAACCATCAAATATTACTTTTTCAACATCCAGTTTTAAAGCTTCAACCTCATGCACACTGTTGTTAGAAATTCTTCCCCATACGCCACAAACTGTGGTTCACCAATGCTCAGTGTGACAGCTATATTGAAAATACCCTGTTTGAAAAACATATGGCTATCAACAAATTTATGTTTCCTAGATGAGAATGTGCTACACACGAGCAGGGGTCAGGAAGCTCAATTTCCTTAACAACATCCCCTGAGGAGGCAGTATTTGGGAGTCTGCAGAGAAGGCAGTGGTTACAGTCTTTTAGACCCCTAGATCCTTGGGATTCATGGGGAAGTGACCTCTCCCAACTTCCAATCCCACAAAGGATTGGATCCTCCAGGCTGCTCCTCTGTCCCCTTCCTGTAGAAACTGTGATGCTTCTTGCACCTATGCAAAAAAACACACGCAAAACATGAGGTTCATACTGATGCAGCAGCACAGGTCTTGTTGCACAAACAGGGCGAATACTTGGCACAGCTAGTTTTGTGACCAAACAGGAAGGAGCTTGCTTCTGACCCATCTTATATGTTCTGCACTGTAGGTATGATCTTCCCAGAAGGTTGCAGCATTCTAGAAACTTCCTCCATTCAGAGACAGCCCCACAGAGATGTCCATCTTAAGTAGGGAAAAGATTACACACTTTCCCTAAAAAAATCAAGTCTCCATAATGTTCTTCAGAAAAGATGTGTCTTAATAGAAAAAAATGCCACATAATCATCAGCCCTTACCTTTTATTTTTCCCTTCTTATTCAATTACAGAACTTCTGGCTCATGACCCTAATCACAGAATTCAGTGATATCTGTAAGGAACAACTTTCCTTTCACTGAATGCGTCAAACCAACTTTTTTAAGCTTTTAGATTTAGGTAGTCTATTTTTAAAGTAAATTTTAAAACCCCCACTCATTCACACATATTTTTTTTCCTACCAAGCACTGTCATTTGAACCGTGCAGTTCAGATAAAATATAGTCAAGTATTATGAAAAAGTTTAAAGATAAGTCCCAAACTTCCAGTAAGTTAGAACGGGATTCCCTTTTTTTTTTAATTGTTCATTTCCTCCCCACCCCCAGCTCCTAAGAAAACAAGAAAAAACTTGCAGCAGACGTCAAGGTTCGTATCTTGTACTCTTCAATCTGACTTCTGATGGAAGGTTTGCCAGCCGAAAGCCTACCAACAACATTCTGCAACTGAACTCTCCAAGTTCAAGCCTGCTCTACATCAACGTACCACATACCAGTGGAATGCACCTCAGAGAGAACAGACAATCCTCAGGATCTCTCTGTCCTACTTAAACCAGGATAAGCTACTGTATGAAAGCATAAAAAATGAACACAATATTTTGTTCCACTAGCCTACTTTGAAAGCATTTTGTAGCTGACTGTATCAGCCAACAAGACACAGCACCATTTGATACTCTGAGAAAATTTTCTGCAAAGCATACTGTCTTAACCTGACTTTCAAGATGAAAAGTACAGACATTTGTATCAAGTTTTAAAAAGGAACAGGCATAGTGGGCTGTCACAGTAAAGGAAAACTTGTTATAAAAAGACATGGGGTAGAAAATGCAACTTCTCATCACTCTACAGGTGATACAAGAGCTTTCTTCTTCCCAGCCAGACCTCTCTTTTAACATACTCAATCTTATTGTCGGTGTTTATTCAAATCCCAGTAGCTTTTAGACCAGGAGAGCTAATCGTTTTCCCTAGAAAAGACTCAGTGAGCAAGAATACCAATGGTGGCACTAAAAACAAAGATGACATTTCCACTACAGAAAGAAGAAGGAGGAAAAAAAAAAAAAGCTAAAAAAGCTAAACACATCAGAACACGCACTACTTATGCCCCAAAGGAAAGCACTTAATCATGAGAACAGAAAGAAAGAAGTATATCCATTATCAGACATGTAAAGAAAGCAAATACCAGATGGCATAAAGGCTTCTTTGCTTCAGTCTCCACACAAAAGTTTAATTCTGTATAACCAAATTAAAGGAGGGGATACAAGTATAAGGTACAATAAGAAACAAACTGGGGGACTGAACGTTATGTATGGCAGTCAACAGCATTTAATGAAATTCACCCTTGGAAACAAATTGTTTAGAGAACTACAGGAAGATGGAAAAAGTCATCAAGTACCGCAGAAGAGAAAAAGAAAAATGAAAAGTAAAACAGAAATCACAAGATGGGTAAATAAAAATGCGGGAAGTAGTAGATGACTCAGCCTAACTCAAATTTCAGAGATTTTAACAATTAAGTAACAATTGGCAGCATTAAAGGATAAAGGCAATTGGCTTGACAGAGTCTAGTTTCTTTAATAGGCTAATTGTCCTGGTGACTAGGAGGAAAGCAACACAAGACTTGGGACACAATAAAAAAAATACATTCTCCCACTCAAGCTAGACTATGATTGGGACAAAGTTATGCAGAACGAAGTTCAAAATCAGGGTTGGTTGGTTTGTTTGTTTTTAATAGTTCTCAGCCACCAGCTGTAGATGTAGGATAGCATTTATAGTGAGGTTCTACAGGTATGCTATTTAATATTCTTAATCATGCTTTGGACAAAGGAATAAGGAATAGAACAAGCAAACAGCACCAAGCTGAAAGGTGGTGAGAGCTATGTGCCAAGACCATCCTGAGTTAAGATGACTCAAAAATCAAAACAATGAAATCCAAGAAAGACAGCATAAAGCACCACAGGCCCCACGACTGCATAAAGAAAAACCCTACTTAAGTAACAATGGGACACAAAAAGACACCAGACTCTACCGGATCAAGTAGATTGCAAGGCACAGAGAAGCCAACATCATGATACTGTGCATAAAAGTGAAATACTCATTCAGGAAAGTATCAACATGAGACATCATAATTTAGCAAGATTCTGGAAAGGTACAGTCCCACTAGACCTTACGCTAGAAATGACTCAGCTGAAGGTCCGTCCTCATTCTGGGCTACTACTGTAAGGAACAGGTGGGTCAACTGAAAAGTCCAGAATAAAGAATCATGACATAAACTGGAGAAAACTGTCACCTATAAGAAAGGGCTGATGCAATTTTGTTTCTGTAAGAAACACCTAGAGAGAGAAAATGGGTGAACATGGAAACCATAACCCAATAACCAAAGAATTACAAATACAGTAGGTAATTCACTGGGTATAGAGAAGTATAAATCAGCTTATCTTACTAAACAGAAAGGTTAGATATCTGGAAAAACACCAAGGGGTAAAAAACACTATAAATAAGCTGTCTAAAGGGGTTATAGTCTCCTTCACAGGAGACTCGTCAGGACAAGATTATATTAGAAGTTGCCCAGATTTACTGATCCTCTTTCAATATGGGAGACGGTTTAACTCACTGGAAGACCTTTTCCATCCCGAGTTCCTAGGGCAACATGGATAAGCCAAATGAGATATGTTGGGCTTCTTAGAACTATCCATCACTATAATGAACCCAAATGTATTCAAAGCTTTTACTAGTTTAGTAATTGTGGAAAACAAATGCTAATGTATTTTGCTTGGCTTTGGTACAATTCAGCTAAACAAGCCATTTTTAACTTGCAGAACCTACCTCTGACCCCAAAGTACCCATTAAAAAAGCTGGCCGAGAGAGCATGTCTCCTAAATCCATGATTAGATCTGAGATCTTGGAAAGAGGGGGCTAAATTTTTTTTCTTCCTGTTCAGCAGCTCAGACATCATTAGTTATCACAGGAGGGGAAGAGAGAAAGTTTACAGAAAGCGATAGGTTTCTCTCAGCTCCATGTTTGTTTCTTTGGTTACATAAGGTATATATCAGTAGAAGTCACAATGACAGCTACCTAAATTTCTGGTCAAAGACGACTGCTGATATAGCTCCTATTTTCAATGGCATGCAAAAAGAAACAACTAAGCTACATTTAAATCAGCTGTCAAAGTTAGATCAAATAGGCCCTAGTGGGTCTTAGCCCCATATCAAATGAAATACTGTTTATTTTGTTCTGGGGAGATTGCATTAAAAAAGGAGAGAAAGAAAACAAACAAAAAAAGGCCAAGCTATTATAGACATCAGGAAGAGTGACAGAAGAAAAAAACCAAACAAACCAGAAATACCAAGCACATGCTTAAAACAAAAAAGCACATTTTTTCATAATCTGCTTAGAGTAATGGATTGAAATATCTGTCAGGTTCAAAACTACCAAGATTTAACAACAGAATTAACCTTAAAAAACCCAAACACACACACACACCCCCCCAAAAAAAACCCAAACCAAAACCACCTACTTATGTAGTCTTTCTGAAATAGAAGCTTTATCTTCTTTTGATTGGCTGACCATTGCATTCTCTATTGCCCACGCAAGCTACGCCTATCAACAGCATCTAACAAAGCCACCCCAATCAATAAAAAATTACTTCATTGTTTTATACGAAAAACCAAAACTTCATTGAAGTTGATGTCTGCAAAATTCTGAAGTTTCACTATATTTTTCAATGAAAATAATTCCTAAATAAATTCCTAAATATTTCCAAAGGTTACTTTAAAAAACTCTTTTGAAAAATAATACTGGATGACCAGAATGACTAGGTTACCCAATGGCTATCTACAGAGCAAAAATAACTATTTATTCATGCTCCTCTTCATAATTTAATATTTAAGCTAAAGCATAAAACTTGTCATACAGAGCTTGGTAAAATATGGATTATATCCAACTTTTCCGCTCACTTCATTCCTGCAAATATTTCCTTCTCCAAACTACCACAAATTACAAACAGCTCTTCAGACTGTTAAGCCTGATTCAGTCATGTATTTGTAAAATCAGCGTGACAGGCAGTTCTTCCTCTTTTTCTCCTTCACAACCTTCCCCCTGACACACGCATGCGCATGTGCGCACACAGAGGCTGCATACTGGAAATCAGAAGAGAGAGTCCTTAACAAGCTGTTGTAAAACAGACATGTTAAACCAGATATACGAGATAAGTACCAACTCTCTCTGTCCTGAGCAGTACTGCACTTCCACAGAAATACAAATAGCAGATTTGGCTAAATGTAACTGATTTGTGCTTATAAACATCCAGATGGTACATGACTAAACAAATTGCACATGTTTTCTGAAGAAAAATGACCTTGATATCCAAGTTTAAAAACTGAACGTTTTATTTATCCTTCTCAAAGCATAAACCAAACTCATGACAGCTTCAAGTAGAGACCTGTATCTCATATTTAGGAGATTGTCAGACATGCTTATAAAATACACGCAGATATTGAGTGGCCATGCTCTCAGGCACAATCAAGGAGCACAGACCAAATATCAAGCAAACATAGAAAGATAGCTTCCCAGTTCTTTATACCTCAGACTCTTCTGTCTGGTATGATTTAACATTGGCTTCTCATACCTTAGGCTGGGAGAAAAAGAATGATTCAGTAATGGAGATCAATAGAGCATAGGACACGGAAGCTATGCCCCTATTCAGCTGGTTATATATGTCTCTACTTCAGCAGTACAGGCTGTTAAGAGGTATACATCCCAAATCCATGGAAATTAGTCCTGACTTGAGATGACTTTCTCATTCTGGCTACAAATTTCAGGGTCTATTTTATGTAAATGATACTGCATATAGCAGCTCGCCCAACATGTACTGAAGAGGAATACCTAAAAAAAATAAAATAATAACTTCACAGAAGTCACTTGTACTTGGTTTATCTCCTTACTTTTCCTCCTTCTTTGCCCCTGAAAAAAGAAAAATACTTCGGGATTGAATGGTGTGCACTATGTCTCATGGATTCATAGGTAAGATTAAGTTTTTAAGGAATTCAGAGAATGCAATAAAAGTAGCTCTAAAAAATAAAATTAAATGAAACCATAAAAAGCATAAATTAGTTACATCTTTGTACAACAATCCTTCTCCACTCATTAGCCAAGAGGTATTATTAGTGAAGATATCCTTTGGAATTCTGACCTTTTTCCTAATGAGAAAAATCACAGAATGCTATGGACTCTGGAAAGAGAAAACTGATCACATACCCCTGCCTCCCTTTTTTTCTTTTATTTGCACAGAAGATCATCACACCAAGCATTTCAAAGTTTAAAAAGCTGGATTTGCAGTTCTTCCTGTAGCTCTCACTACACTCCCCTGGATGCTCATCCCTCACACCGAATGGAGAAGTGGTTTGTCGTAGCATGGATAAAAAAATGGGATCCTGCCACTAGAGACTAGGCTACAATAGGCATGCATAAAAGCCACATTAAGAAAAGCAAAGTGACAGGCAATTTTAAATCTGGATGCTGTCACTAACCGAATAACAAGAGTATTAATATGATCTGAGGAAGGTGGAGCAGAGAGGTGATAGAGCAGTAATGCAGCCTCCTAGAAGACAGAAGAGAGTAGCAAATGTATATGCCTTTAGAGAGGATGCTACTCCTCTTACATATTTCTTCCCAGCAAGACTGGAACCCTGAAACTGCAGCTTTACAAGGTGATTAAATTACAATGACTAACCGTGTTAGCTGGCAAGAAAAAAAAAAAACAAACCCAAACCAAACACCTATTGAAGGACAAAGTGGGAGCAAATACTTGCTGCAGCAAGGTCTGTCCAAGGATCCATCCCAATTCTTGAAGGTCAACCAGTATTGATGTGTGCACTCCTGATTCCAATAGTGCCATGAAGAGCAAAAAGGAAAGAAACAATAGTAGCATGCCCGTGGAGGCAACTTTCTTTTGGCAAAGCAGTAATTGTGAGTAAGTCCAAATTCAGCAACCCCACTATAACCTCCCCACAAGTTGAACAACCCTTTTCTGGGTTTTCAGTGATATTATTATAATTGCCACTGCTGCTTTTACAATGATGCCAGTCTGAACTTTTTCAGTGTTCTAGCAATTACTTTACTTTTCCATAAAACATGAGTGACAGAGGGGGAATGACAATTTTCAAGTGTTTATATCTCAGCAAAACTTAAACAATTTCATGGGGCAAGGAAATCAAACCACTTATTTAGCCTAAGGACTCTTCCTCTTGCCAAACTTCAATGGCTTTTGCAAACAATAGAGCTTCTCAAAGAGATCATACAAATTCTTTATAATGGAAACTATTAGGCAACCTAAATATAGAGTTTGTTACCAGTTCCCTCTATAACACAGTATGTTACGGTTCTATTCAGCATTCCTTACTTATGCTTCTAATGAACTTCAGCAGATTTGTTCAAGCAAGGAACGACTATTACAGCTCTAGGTTCCTTTCACTTATAAAACATCTTTCATCTAGAGAGATTTCAAAATGTTTTAAAGGTCACATATAGAAAATTACTATATTCAGTACAGTCTCCTATCAAGAGGAACACAGCAATTTCTCAGTACCCAAGCAACAACACAGAACAATTTAGGTTAGAAAGTAACTAAGAAAGCCACGTTTACAGGCAGAATTTAGATTCTCAGCAACATTACCAAACTGAAGTCTGGCAAGGGTTCTACAGTAAAAGGTACAGGGATTTCCAACTGGCAGACAGGAGCTTAGTTTTACATCTGAGTCACGGCACATCTAACTGGCACCACGCTGGGGCACTCCTTTAATACTAACCCAAAGAAAAAGAGTACACCACTTCCTGCAGCATCCACGATTTCCCGTGGACATCTCCCATCCAAGCACAGCCCAGTTTAACCATCCTCAGTGATACTGCCATGGACAAAGTTAATTTAATTCAATGATACAATCTGCTTTGAAAATTCAGTCTGGAAGTATATTAAAATATAATCAAGAAGTCATAAGAATTATTTCCACTAATCTTAACAATTCCACCAGTTGTTAAAGATCATAATCCATGTCTAGCCTCTGGCATAAAAGATAATTCTTTCAGACATGAGAAATTATTCAACAGTGAAAACATCCACAAACCCTACCCCACACCTGAAAATATATCTGTAAAGTTAATTATACATGATTAGTATAAAAAAAATATAGCTGTTTTAATGAACTTCGCACCTAATTTCCAGTGGCCTTCAAAACCACCAAACTTGATTATGATTGCCTGTTTTTCCATCTACAAATCTGGTCACATTTAGCAAATCTTAACATGCGAAAGCAGACATTAAACCATCCACCACAAAAAACACATTTCTCTGAACTAAAAAAAGTGCTTTACAGTGTCTTATAGACAAAGCTCTCATCAGCTAAAAAACTCAGCAGAAATTTTGAAGTAAGAACCATAGCACGCTAAGAACCGGGCTGAAGTGTCAACTGAATCCAACATTAAGCTTCAAAATGGAAGACTAATAAAGAAATAAATAAATAATGCATTCACAGTGTCATCAACACACCATAGTATCATTATTCTGACTAATGCTCATGAAAAACATTTTGTTTTATAGGCAGCACCAGCGAATGTTTTAACAGGGCCCCACTTTGGTCTCTTGGACTCCAGCTCCTTTCAAAAAAAAAAAAAATCCACCCAAACAGCCTTTTGTGTCTCTTTGGCACCCTAATGATTCCCTCCATAGACACAAAAGTCTACTTGCTAGCTCAAATCCAATTTCAGAATTGGGGCCTAAAATTGTCTGGCCTAAAACTTCAACCTGTGTTTACCTCATACCACGAGATCTCATACCATCCTGGACTTTGCAAACATGTGAAAATGCAACCCATTTAAACCTGACAGGAAAAAGAAACCCATAAACCTACTCAGCTACACATTGTTTCAGAGTTTAAGTAGAGAAATAAAAATCAATGTATCAACTAAAGCTCTGCATACCAGATCACTGTGGGGGAGAAAGAAGACAAAAACCCCACAACTAAAAAAGACATTTTGTTGCTAAAATATTAAAAAATTATGAAATATTCAAGCAGGGAAAAAAGAAGGCAATAATAATATTGGTTTCTCAGCTATTTATTTTCCTGTACTTTTTTTTTTCCAAGTTTCAGTGCTTTTATGCAACTAAATTTCTAGTGCAACAAAACATAATTTTAAACTGACTCTGCCTATCAAACTGATTGGAGGTTAAAGAGGCTTTATTTATGCTGTTTTAACAATTTTTGCATCCGTTACTTCAGCAGTATTATTTTGCTGAACATTACTGATCTGTACTCATCTATCTGCGCTATAAACACAATGCCATTGTTATAACTGGAAACCACACTATACGTGACAGATGCAATTCCTCTCCACGCACTTGATGTCCTTGGTTTAAAAAAAAAAATAAAAATCAACTAGTATTCAAAACTGAAGTTATGAGAAGTCCTTTTGATATTCAGTCTGGTTTTCAGAAGTCAAGGAAATGTACTCTAGAAATAAAGATGAATCTTTTTTTGCCAAGTAATTGGACCCAGCCTTGCAGTTCCAATTTCAAACCTGTAACGTTTGTTTGCAAGTCATATTCAGCACTGCTTTGGCGGATATCTAGAATGTAATTGCTGCTTTTCATAGGATCGCAACTTTTCATTGCCACTTAAAACTTCTCTTGCTGTAGGGATTAACCCATAGGTATGACAGCCATAACAAAGGATTCTTTAGCAATATTCTCTGTGGTCAGCGTGCCAAGGCTATAAGCGCACTCCTGTTGGTTTTACTAAAAAGCCTCCATCCCCCAAGCACGCACGTTTAGGCCGTGATACCAAAAAAAAGAAAACCACCCGGCAGAAGGCAAGGAACGAGGTAATCCACCGCAAGCTTTCCGAGGGGCGCAGGAGAGACGGGGTCCCCCTGGGAAGTCAGGGATGCGCAGGGTGGCACTTCCATACGGCAGCGGGGTGCGATTCAGCTAATCTACAAATTCCTCCCCTTAAACAGCCGGGAGGGGTGGGTGGGGTGGTGGTGTTTGTGTGGGGGCATCATCCACCCTTACACCATTCCCTCCCCCCCCCCAGAAACCTGCCCAGTGATGCTCTGTGACAAAATGCAAATGAGATAATAATAATAATAATAATATAATAAAAGGGGGGGGTATTTATGAGGTAAAGTTAAACTCGTAGGAAAAAAAAAAAGAGAGAGTTAAAATAAAAATTAAAGGGTTGAGTGTTTTAGCTAGCACACCCCAGCACACACACTGCTCCTCGGCTTGGGTCACGGTTACCGGGGAGCCCCCCCCCGGCCCGGGGCTCCCCGGTAACCGTGACCCAAGCTGAGGAGCCGTTGTCCGGCCTCCCGCCAACCCGGTGTGCGAGGGAAGGCGGCGGCTGTGACAGGAATCCCCTCAGGGGACACCCCCTCCCCGCCCCAGCCCGGGGCTCCCGGGGTAAACGTGACCCGATTCCCGTCACGGCCGCCTTCCCTCACACCCCGGGGCGGCGGGAGGCCGGACAACGGCTCCTTCCCCTCATCCACCCCCTACCCTCCCCTCGCTTCCCACAGCCGCCGCCGGGGCGACCCACCGTGTGGAGGTGCCCTTCCTCACGTCGCACATCATGCACTTGAAGGCCTCGGCGCTGTTGCGGAAGGTGCAGACGCTGCAGTCCCAGTAGCCCTCGTCCGAGGAGGGTTTCGGCTGCCGCTTCGGCCTGCGGGGGAGACACACGTACACATACACACACACAGCGGGGGGGGCAACACCGGGCGCGAACGCCCTCAAGCCGCCGCCTCCCGCCCCCCCCGCCGCCTCACCTCCCCCCGGCCGCCATCGCCGCCGGCTCCGCGCACCCGAGAGGGCCCGGGGAAAGGAGGAGGAGGAGGAGGAGGCGGAGAAGGGGGAAGCACCGCCGCCTGCCCCTACCTGGTCGGGCTCTTCTTGTCTCCCATGCCGGCTCCAGACGCGGCCCCGGCGCGGCCCTTTGTGTGTTTGTCAATAAGGAGGAGCGCGGGGGGTCTCTCTGGGCTCTAACGGGGACCCGGGGAGGAGGAGCCGCCGCCGCAACCTCCAGCTGTCGGGGAAACTCCTGCCGCCGCCGCCGCTGCCCCCTCCTCCCTCACGTGTCCCCCCGCCGCCAACCAGCGGCCGCCCGCAGGCCGCGGCGCCCGGCGGGC
>JAOXNO010000001.1:31856256-31890498 GCA_028565335.1 Limnodromus scolopaceus
AGGGAGGGGACCGGCGCCGAGGGGCGGCCCCGGCGCAGGCTTGGCCTGTGGGAGCCCCGCGGCCATTGTCCCACGGGGCAGCGGGGACGGATCGCCCCGGGGAGGGCGGGGGGAGCTCAGCGGCCTCTCCTCCCCGCCGGGGTAGGCCAGGCGGGCCGAGTGGCCCGGGGAGGTGGGGGTTGCGGCGGGCCCGGCGGGGAAGAGCTGCCCACGGCTCGTCTCTTCGAGGGAAGGCCGCGGGGAACCGGCGGGGCCGGAGCAGCCCGGGCGGTGGGGGCCGGCGGGCGATGGTGGAGCCGCGGGAGCGGCGGAGGGGCCGGGCCCCGGCGGGGAGGCGTGAGGGGGCGCCGGGCAAAACGGGCTGACCGGGAGATAAGAGCGATTCACACTGGCCTGCGCGGCTCTCCCCTGGCTTTTCTGTGTCTCGGGGTGTTGCTTGCTATAGCGGCCAGATTGCCGTGTTCTCCCTCCCAAAGGAAGTGTCCCAGGCTGTGCTTTACAGTAAGAAACGGGAGGAAAAACCTAAACGTGAGGTTCTGCTTGGAAACCTCGTTTAAACCATCCCGTTATCCTGGGGTGGGTGAAGAACATGATGGGTACTCATGGAAGACCAGGCGAGAGCAGTGATAATCAGGACCTGTGTGCAGTGCTTTTGCGCTTAAACACTTAACAGCTCCAGCGTGGTTCACATGCAGCGTGGCAACGTGAAGGAAAACACTATTACCTGTATCATCTCAGTGCACCGGAGCCCCAGTCACAGGCCAGGATGCCATTTTGCACGGTGCTGTACAAACAGAACAAAGAGCACATGTCCTAAGTCCGTAACAAAAGAGGGCAGTTGGAGGCAGGTAGATGGCAGAGTGCAGGCAGACAATGAGATGATGCTGGTCAGCATCACAGTGGTCAAAGCTATTTTTTGCTGCGCCGCCTTTGTCAAGAAATGATGGGATTTTGAGAACAAAATATGCCCAAGGGGAGCTTTACCCAAGGGTGTGAAAAAGCATGCCTTTAGAAGATGTAGACTTCTTTGAAAATTAAACAAGGCAACAATGGAGAAACTTTCTGATTCAGAAGGCAAAGTTGTCAAAAAGAATTTCAGCTAGAAATACTGGGGTATGATGGAGAAAAGGAAAATGTAGCTAAAGTGCTTGGTGGTGTCCTAGGAAAGCAATGAAAGACCCATGGGTTGGGACATTACGTTTTATGTAAGAGTACTAATACTTTTTAAAGATTCAGAGTTTCTTGCGTTTCTCTAGCAGTCTTGTGCACCAGCAGTTTGAAGCCTGTGTAATATTTCCTACTTGTGGTTGGCCATTTATCTGAATTTCCTTCTGCATTCACATCCTACTTCCAATATTGTAATTTTCCTTGCCTTCTGGGTTTTTTTTTCCATATTTGCCTTGCATTTTCCTTTCTTCCTCTATTGCAATTTCTTGTTCTTCTCTTTTTATGCTTCTTATAGAGTCTTCTGTAAATAATGAATAAAATGTATGGATTGCACATCTGAGTATGGGCCACACCAGGCAGAGGCAGCTGGCCTAGGTTTGTTGGTATTTAGCTAGACATCTACATGAAGTAGGTGCCCAGACTCAATTCCTGGTGGGGAGAAACAAGCTCCTGCTGAAGGTGATTGATCTGATGCTAAGACAGGCATACAATTTTCTCACTTACGGGGACTGTTTCTCTCCACTAACTATAAAGAGAGCTTTGTACCAGTAGTCCAGAACTACTCTTAAATATTACAGAATTACCTGAGGTGACTCACCTGTGCTTGAACCTCATGCTATGTAGAAATCTCTAGACAGGAAGCAGTGGAGAAACCTGTCCTCTTGTGCCCTTTTCCACAGTGCACTCTCTCTACTGTATAAACATATTCTTTCCCCACTTTCAGAAAGCAATTATTTTGAAACAACCTCTTTCTCTTGACCTTTCCTCTGTCGCAGCCTGCTTTTTCCATACTGATTGTGAGAAACAAAACAGAACTTCCACTGATGGTTACAAAATGCTGGGATATGTTGTAATCCCACAGGAACCACTCTTGGAGAGAACTGTTTTCAATCAGCAGAGGGAATAGCAACTGCCAGCCACAAATGTTATCCCTAACAGCCGAGTAATCTTTCTGGTTGTCGCTTTCCAGACGACCTGCTGCATGGCCATCACCCAAACCACTGAGCTTAAAGATCGTGATGTTTTCCCAGCAGTGCTGGGAAATCACCTCCCAATGAAAGGTGATTGTGATGGTACGTTCAAAAGTTCAGGCGGAGGGGTCATGGTGCCCTCCCCGTGGTGCCACCCATGGGTCTGTGCAAAGATGGGTCTCATTCCTGAGTAACACTGGAGAGGGAAAAAAGGCCATTTTCCTCGTGCCTTGTTCTGTCCTCAAATAGGAGTGCAAGAAAACACCAGTGAAAACGCTGACCCATCCCGTGTCATGCCTGCAACTGAAAGAGGGGTGGAAAGCATCTTTTAGCAGCAGTGCAGGAAAGCCCACGGAAGAGGTGTGCCTAAGAGCCAAATGCTTAATCAAGAGATTTAGGAGGACTTTCCTACAAACTGACAAAGTTGAGAATTCCATAGCCAGACATTTTGTCATTCATGTGAACCCAGAAAACACATCTGTCTGCTAAATATTTGTATGGCACATGACCTAGACAGTTTGAATGACAAAATTGATGGCATCAGTATTAGCAGTCTTTAAAAATTTTTTTTTCAGAGAAACAAAGAGGATGAATGAACCTTCATTTTGAATTCCCTTAGTCTTAAGCTTGATTTCATCTAGAAGTACAGTTACTCTGGAATAGTTATTTGCACCCTATTTTAATTCAGCTGAGCTCAAGTAAACACATCTTTAAGACATGAGGGATGAGCAATACAATTGTCTCTGTACATCAAGCAGTCACTCTCTAACTAGTGTTTAGTCTCTTACTATCTTAAAATCGACTTTTTCATAGCATTGTACTAGGGAAATGCTCACAATATGATTATGATATTGAAGATGATATGCTGATAGCTTTGTGGAAGTTAAAGATATAATAATTTTTTCAATATCTTACGGTAAAAATGCTCTGGCATGCATGACTTAGTTAAAAGTTTATTCCTATTAAAGAGGATGTGAAAGGGGATGGTAGCAATTTCTACATTTATTTTTTGTGTGAGAATTCTTGCTGCAGAGAAAGTTACAGTTGTTCCTGAAAAAAAGTGTTCACATATCAGGTTATTTAACAATAGGCTGTTGCTGTGTAAATCCATATGAAGACTTGCCATTTAGTCAATACTTGAGCCATTGTTGTGCACATCAAACCTATGCCAGTGGCTGCATTACCAGCATCTTGAGCAATTAAGTAATCACTTCATCACTGCTTGAGTTTAAAAAATTCTCCGTAAAGACAATTAACATTATATTGTAAATAAACCACCTTTTAATCCCTATTTATAAAAAGGAAAACTACATAAGTATAAAATTGCACTGGAACAAATGCACGTTATCCCAGCACAGTGTATCTGTTTTGCTTGAGTTGCACTGATATAATAAAATCAACACAATTAAATCAATTCATGGGAATTTGTCTGGTGAGGCTTTTTTACCATGCTTGGTGTAATGAGGCCCGAATCCTGTCTGGGCTTCTGTACTCTACTGCTCTGTGGTAAAAAATCAAAAAAAATCAAAAAAAATCAGAGCTTTTGAAAAGTGAAAAATGCTTGCAGAACCTATAATAAAGACAGTACCCTTGGTGACAGTGAGAACTGCCCCTCCAGCGTGTGCTTGCTCAGCCTCAGGGTCAGCCCAAGCTATAAAAAAAAGTATCAGTGGCTCCTGGCATTCCACACTGCCCTCACTGGTGTGGGGAAGCAGGAGAGTGAAATTCTGCTTTAGAAAGGGCTGGGGCAGAAAGGGACCACACCTAGAGTAGGTCGTAATATCAGAGAGCCTAAAACATGTTTTAAGAGACTTTGCCCTTACTTGAGTGTACAAGCCTGACCTAAAGGCTTTTAATTTTTAGGGAACTCTTGTGTTCATGAGACTTGGTTCACCACCCTCTCCTTCAGGTTTCACACAGATAGAACGGCCCTGAAATCAGCAGCACCTGGAGTAACACGATGGTGAATCAGTCCAGGAGTCTTCCTAGAGCTATAATTTGTATGTTTGTACGGATTTGGCTCCAAACACGTGAGACAGAGGACTGTACATGGAACACCTGCAGGTTATAGCGTGGCAGTAGCAGTTGTGTGTGTAGGATCAAGAAAAATTTGACCATAGAGGCCATTTTCTACATTTGTCCTTTATGGACTGGAATGAAATTACCAAAGCACTTAATTTCAGATGCTTGGTAATTATCAAATAATTATTTCAGTTACTGCCTACTTCTCATTCACTCTCCTGGTTTGGGCCCAGCCTTTATCCTTGCAGATTTTGTAGTGAATTTAAAAGATGACAAATGTTCAGCTCTCTACTCTCTGTAAGTCCTCTACTTCATCACAGAAAACTCTTTAAATAGGAGCTTCCGTACTTTTTCCATTTGGTCTCTCTCGGAGGTAATCCGAGGTGTGAAGGATCACTGCTAGGAATAAAAGAACATTCTCAACACTCATTAAATATTTCTGGTCCTTTTGCTGAGATCCCCAGGTATGGTGGCGCCCATGACTGAAGGTGATAATTCATTTCAGATAGGTCACTAAAGAATGTTAATAAATAATACCGGTACTTAATTCTTCTATCATCCCTCCCCCAGGAGAGGTCTGCTAAAAACTGCCTGTGAATGCTAGATTGAAGGTATGCCAGGTGATGGCTTCAGACACTGGAAAGATGTTCACACCCCCTGTGTCTGGATTGAGGAGCCGGTGGAATTTTCCCTCCTCCCAAATGGTGAAAGATTGGCTTCTCCAGGGCAAATGGTTCAAAGTGGCAAAGCTGGAGGCTTGCTTTGAACCACCTATAAAGGGAGCGGAGGGAGGCAAGGCTCACTGGTCTCTCTGAATTTGGATCTCTGGGGTTAAAGGAACTGGAGCGAAGCTGCCTTTATCAGCTATTTAAATGTGGGGCTAAATCTTTCCCTGGCTGCTCCCATCAGAGGGAATGGAGGTAGCATCCAGTACCTCCTCTGCCAAGGGGGATTCATTTGGGCAAAGCCAGAGACTCCTGAGGAGCAATGGGTATGCACTGCAGAGGCTCCTTTAAACAGAAACAACCTCTGTCTTCAGTTGCCAGCTCTTGCTGACATCAGCATAAGATCTAGCTGGTTACAGGGGTGAGCACATACATACCTTGATTAGCAAGCCAAGCTCCCTCGGGGCTACAGGAGAGGAAAAAAATAGCCCACTCTCGATGCTATCTGTTCAGGTCTGCTCCCCGATTTCATCATCTGCCTTTATCCCTTCTACTTTGCTCCTCCTTTCCCTCTCTGCCGTTGTCATCTTCCTCGTTGCCTTTTTTCCCCCCTTTTCTTGTTTCTCTCTCTGTGTTCCTTCATCCTGCCTCCTGTTTAGTTTTCCTCCCTCTCTTTGCATCTGAGATGTATCTTTCTAGCTGGTCTTTTGTACTGCTCATTCTCCCTGCTTTCTCCTCCTATTTCTGTCATGTCTCACTCCTCTCTTGCTTGCTTTTCACCTTCACTGACACTCTCTCTTTTAGGAGTTGTTTTAAAGCATTAAAATCTGGCCAGAGGTTGAGTTTCCTATTTTTGTGTGGTGCAGGTGGCAGGCTTCCAGGGGAAATAGTGCTAAAGGAAGAACAGCAGCCCAGAGGAGATTTCACACTCTACAGCAATATTTAAAGCGTTCTGAATCTGATTAGGGGATATGGCTGAAAGTCACATAGCTTCCTGGTCCAACAAGGCATTTTTTAAAAGCTGTCAGAGCAAAAAAATGAAATACTGGAACTAAAGCCCCTAAGCAAGTTCCAGCTTCAGTTCAGTACTGCACCGCCGTGTCAGTCAGCACGCAAACACCTACTGCAACGGCTGGATTCACAAGTGCCATAAGCCACCTTTGGATCAAAAGTGCCATTCTTTTTTTTTTTTTTTTTTTCCTCACTGTAAATCTCTTTTATAAATTCCTCCAGATTTACTTTGAGATCAGAATTTGACTTACAGGCATTATCTCTGACAAACGAAGGGGAAAGGGTGGATGTGTAGCACTGTGGCATCAGGATGAAAAAAGGATAGTGCAGATGTATTGCTTTTTTCAGATGTAATAGGAGTAGGGAATGAACAAACCAACTTTCTGTCAGAAAAAAACCATACAAAGATGATGAGTCCTTAAGAAGAATGCCTTCTCTGTGTTCAATAAAGCATATTTCACTGCTTATAGCTATATATATACACATACATGTACAGAGACATGGGTACATAAATATTCAAAAGATTTGCAAATTTGTCTTAAAAGTATTCCATATCAGCTCACTACATTTTCAGTACTCTGAAGTAAGAGATCTCCATGAGAAACCTCTCAAGTCCCCTTTTCCCAATTTCCATGCTATTCTACATAAGGGAGAGAAAGATGGATGTAATAAAGGTGCAGCATGCAGGAGCACTGGTAAGAGAGCTCACAAATTTTTTTTTGGCTTGGAATCACTGGCTTTGTCTCAGTTTGGCAAAAGATTATATCCTTCATGACATAATCCATGTCAGCATCCTCTGCCTCCAGCCCCAATATTACGCTTTCCATTTTTCCTTTTTTTCCCCCTCCTTTTAATTAAATGAACATAAAATACAGTACCTAAACAACAACAAGGAACAACAAAAGCACAGGGATCAGATCCAGCTAATAGAACACATCACCGTCTGTGTTCAGAATCAAGGCCAGGCAAGGAAGCCTCTCCCCTGAGAAGACAATTTCCTTGTCGCTGTGCTCAGGTTATTGCAGTGCCAGCATCCCTGAATAACCACGCACTGCATCTTACCACCCCTCCATCTCTCTCCCTGTCCTCTTGGCTGGACTTGCCTCTTGGCCAAGTGCTGGGCTGGAGTGTGTAGAGACTCAATATTTGGTAGAGGAGCTCTCTACAGTGTGCTTTGTTGTTGTTGTTGTTGTTTTCCCACAATAAATAAATATATAAATGAGAGAGAGAAAGAGTAACGAAGTTCTCTAATTAACGTGGAGTGTACCCGCAGGCTTTGCCTGTAGGTTCAGAGCACTGTCTGCAGCCAGCCCATCGCACTGACAGGTGGTCTGGGGCTGGGAGAAGCGGAAATCTCCCAGAGGAACCTGTCAGTCAGCATGGATCGGTGTTGATTCCTCCCGCTAGGTAATTGCTCAAGTAGAAGACTCTCCAAATTGTACAGGCTTCAAGAAGAACTGTTCAAATAAAAGACTATCTAATCTTGCAGCGCTGCCATTTTTACGATGATTTAAACCTTAAAAAAAATAGCGCCCTGGAAAAAAAAAAAGAAAAAATTGCAATTATCAAGGTGATCGTCGCAGATCACCATCACTGGAAGCTGAACGAAGGCGACTTCTTTCCGAAGCAGCTGCACCACAGGGTCTCACCAGTCCCTCGCCTGCCAATGACTGGGGAGGCTGCAGGGCGAAGGCTGCAAAGGCACACTGCGGATGCAAAAGCGCTGCTCTCAAGCTAAACTGCCGCTCTCTGGCTGCTAAAAAGGAAAAGGAAAGGTAGTTACACACGAGGGAGCTTGGAAAATGACAAATTTTGCTACTTAATTCTGAATTGGAGTTATCATCATCCGTAGCCACCATGTACGTTTGACTAACCCTCAGAATGCTCTCGTGCAGCTGTACAAAGAAATCTTCAAAGAAATCCTGGGATCAAGGCAGTGTAAGCACAAGCTTTAAGTCAGCTTTGCGTGACAGCTGCTGATTTATGCTTTCAAACCTACCCACAGATCTCTGTCTCAGTTTGTTAGTTACCACTCGCAAAATACATAAGGGCATGCAGTGCCTTAATATACCTCTCCCAGAAGAATAAAATCTTTATTCATACTCTATTAAATTAGATGGTTCGGAGAAGAATTACATTTTCCTGAAGACAAGATTTATGAAAAGACTATCTAGAAGCTTCTATTTTTAATTAATTGCAAATTCTGTAGCATTCTAGACAACTTTAATATCCAAATTTGTCCTCACTAAGTCTATTTAACTGCTACCCTTTTCATATAAACATTGATAAATATTGCTAAGAATGAAGTGTTAAATGTCTTTTTTATGATACTAGTAGAACATACAGTAAAGGCTTTACCATTTCCCTTATCCTTGGGGAAGTACTTAAGCAGATAAAGTAATTAATAATGTGAGTTCCTAGCTTGTATAGTAACAACAGAACATTTGTTAGCTGCAGATGTAAGAAGATTTCAAACAAATTCTGTAGTTCTATCTGTAGTTCTATTCTTTGAAAGAAAAAAAAAAATCCTATAATTGGATTTATTTGTTGAAAAAAAGCTATTTCAAAGTTAAGAAGAGAGACATGTAGCAGAAACTCTTTAACCACATCTCTAATTAACATGCAGTAAAACGAGCTAGATACTCTGCTTGGGATAACCAACATACCTTTATGCGAGCTGTTTGACCTGTACGCTTAACTCCAGGTAAGAACCTGTCCCTGTGTAACTAGAGGATAACAAACCGCATAGTAGACGTAGGGAAAAAAGCACCTCAACAAGACAGTGGCAGGAAATGATTGATTGACCTTGTGTTCGTTTGGTAACCTCAGGAGGTCAAATACAAGAGAGGTCGTAGAGCTTCAAAGTCTGAAAAGTGCACGTATTCTAAGAGCTGTGTTCTGTCTTCTTAGGAGTTTGCCTGGGACACTAGCCAGAATAGCACTGCAAGAGCACCTGACAGATATAATTAAAGCATGAATCATAATCTCTCTGGTCTGCCAAACTGAGCTTTATTCAACTTGTAGCTTTAAGACAGATTACAGTTTATAATTTGATGGCATGTCCAAAAGCTAACTATCCCTTAATTTCAAAGAGTGTTGTGGGAAGGTCATGTGTTTGCGCTGGGGTACTAACTTGGGTGTATGTGATGAGAATTCAGTGACAGGGGTTCAAAATAATCACGGTTTCTATTGTTTAAATGTAAATGAAATACCAGCTGGACATTTGCCAGGATAAGATATCATTCTGACGGCGCAGAACACTCAAGTATATTGAGCGAGCACTTTGGATTAGTCTAAAAGAATAAAGGGCATTGTAACACTCTTGCAAGGCAGGGAAAATGTGGAGTGCTTCAAAAACAAGCCTTCAAAATAGCATTGGTAATAAATGATTTAAACAGCATTTGCAATATAGAATTCTTAGTGTTTGAAACTTTCTTCTTAGATTTGAGGAAGAAGGCAGGCAGACTAGACTTGGAAGAAAGCCTGTTATAGGGTAGAGGGGTATTATTTTAATTAATGCTAGCATTTCTGATAGGCTAATCTTCCAAAACAAATCTACTTAATCTATTATCTTTGAAGCTATAGAATTGTTTGGGTACCACAGTAAGTATCATCCTTCCAATTTTCATTTTAGACACTGTAGCAGTCAAAGGATGATACAGCTTCAAAGAGTAATATGACATATTTTGAAGTTCAATTTATCACGCTGGTAACGGACCAACCACTGGGATTTTTCAGTTGGCTTGGCTGGGACACGGGATGGACATACAGAAGCCTTTAATCATCAGATTACCTTGATATGCATGACTAATTGCTCATCTGAATATAGGGTTAGGTAACTAAGTGCTTTGTGACTGACCGCAAACAGCCTGCTTTATCAACACCAATAAAAAAAGACTAATGCAATCTAAGAGTTTTTCCTCTGTGCCTGAATGTACAGCAGATTTGTATCTCTTAACATGTGTTGTAATCCACAGATCAAAGGATAAAATATATAGAAATAAAACAGACTATTCATTTTATAATTTAAAACATTCTTACATTTGGGATATCAACTTACAAAAGTAAAATAGCTAGCAGATGTCTATGCAAGAATATGTATTGGCTTTCAGTCTCTTTGGTAGTGTCCATTCAGGACCTGATGTTCAGTTCATTAGTTGCAGATATGACCAAATCTGTGAAAAAGGGATCTAGATTTTGATGCAAGTAGCCATCACTAGATATAGTTCATATCTCTTCTGGGAGTGCTTTCAGGTAAATTAGTGATACACATTCTCAGTATTGACTCCAATTTAACATTGATCTTTGGCCAAGAATTCCTTTTAAAGGTTTTTACATACCAACATTTAACAAGAAAACCCAGGAAGAAACTCAATAAGAAGATGCAAGAACAGTAGCATAGTATCTGCCATAAATTAATGATAAATATGAAGCATCTTGGCTCAGCTGAAAATGTTATCTGAAATTTAGAGACAGATTCATGAGTAGGCACTAGTTGCTTTCTGCTGCTACATGGCAATGCAAAGCAAACAAAAAAAAACCGTATGGCTGGACTTGGTGATCTCAGAGGTCCTTTCCAACCATGAGGATTCTGTGAAAATATAGCCATAAGCTAGGCCAAGTCTACAGCTGCTTTGCATCACTGGGGGAACTAACACCAGCCAAAGAGACCTTATAAGCCTGATCGTTAATTGACTAGCAGTCAGGCACAGAGATCCTTTACAAGAGTGACATTGGGGACTGGGTGCTAATTGTGCACGCTGTCAGGGAGAGCTATTAACAGATGAGGCCGGTGTCCCCGACTGATTTTGCCCAATTAAACCGAATCATGCAAATCAGGGAGTGAGGAAGGATGACGCTTGGCTTTGTTATCTCCAGTGTTACACATCGAGGTATAGATCTGCACCTGCTTATCGCCTGCAGCAGTTTCTATACCAGTCGTTAGTAACATACTGTCAATGTATGTCTGAAGCCTACGTGTGAAATTTCAGGGGCTTTAACTCAATGGAAAGTTTGAATGCTCCAGTGTTTTCACATTATTGCACAGAGATGGGGGATAAGAGACTGGCAAATGACAAATTTCTAAAGTGACTGGGTTTTGCTTTTTTTTTTTTTTAATTTTTAAGCTAAAAATGAATTGAAACATTTTATCTGTATATTGTCCCAAAGAGTGCAATATCCAATGCATGGGTGATGCGTCCTATGAAATCCATGTCCTGGGTGATGCATCCTACTATCAGTTTGAAAGGATCTTGAACTTTGATGTGTACAAAGCAAAGAAGTTTTGACTATTGAACCATTCACTCAGATCTCTATAAGAAGACACATACTGCAAACACGCCAGTACTCTGTGTTCCTAACAGTACATTCAAGCTCTGGAAATGCGACCGAAAAGAAATAGTCACCTATGGTGATGATATTACAGATTATATAAGCTTCCTCTGATGTTCAGAAGGTGTGGAAAAGGTTGGCGTAGTAGGCATAGTCTGGATGATCTCTCACAGCATGCTGCCACTTCAGTTTGAAGTCCTCAGTAAAAAAGCTCGGAAGAATTATTTCTGGGCAGTCCAATCATAGTGTCTTAGATGTGCTGATGAATGGTGTTGCTATACAAAACCTCCAAGTTCAGAAGCAACCTTGAAACGTCTGTTTCCAGTGCTATCAAAGATGGGGAGTATTGTAAAGCTAATGTTACCCGTACAAAGATGAACAGCAGGAACATCAGTGATAATACGAGTGTGGTGCAGCTGTACCTGGACAGTGGGAAAGCCAGGGAGTTAAAAAGAAAGAGACAGTCAGTTCCAGGAGATGTTCTGGGTGAAATTTCTCTTTTACTGTCTGCTGTTTTATTTCATTTTTAATTGGCGAGGAAGAGGGGTCATATCCTGATACCAGGAGCCTTCCAAAAGTCAAGCAATGTCATATATAGTCAGCACAGTTTTTTTTTTTATTTTCTTGGAAAAACTATCAGCTGCTTAGTTGCTTTATTAGATATACATTCATTTTAAGAAAAAACCTGAACATTATACAGAGGGGAACAACTACATAATAGCTAGGTTTGGAGTTTTTTTTCTATTGCATTTGAAGTATTTTGCACAGGCAAATGTGCTCGGTCACTTTCTTTGTGTTTGAAATCAAATAGAGATGGGAAGAGTCAGAACATTTGTAAAAACTAGTGACACACTGTGGTTTTCAGCTCTATTAGGATAACTGCATTGCTGTATTGGGGAAAAAACATTATTCAGCTGGAAAGCTCAGATACATTACTCCAGGATAACAGTAACCTCTGCAAATGTTTGCATTGAGGTCCCCACAGAAAGATTAAATTATGTTTTGAGAAAAAGCTATTGCTACTAGCTTTTATGCGTCCAGTAAGTTGCAATTGTAGTAGCCTCTTGGTGCTTTCAGCAAATGAGCTGTTAGATCAGTTCTTACAGCTTATTTGGGTTTTTTCTTCTTTTTTTTTTGAGGCTGCCCTCACAACATCTAAATCCCCAGAATCATGGCAATATTCTCCTTTACTCCAGCCTGGCCTCCCACTTAACCAGCAGCTGAGCACTGGAGCTTAGTGCTCCAGTGCCCCAGCTGAGGAACCTTCTTTTGGTAGGTAACAGGGTCAAATTTACTGCCTGAAATGATTCGCAGACTTTATTTCAAGATAGCATTATGTGTTTACACAGAAATAAACAGTGGCGACAAGTTCTTTCTTGTTTAAACCCACTTCCAGGTTATTTACATGTGTTCCTAATTCAGCATGGGACTCAGATTTGGAGTTCTTGTCTGCCTGTCACTGTAAATCTTCAGTGACTCTGCTTAAATCCAAGCATTCACTCTGGATTTTGAACAGGTTTAAAAGGATGCAGACTCTTCAGTTTTATCTTGTTTGATTTTTTTTTTTCCCCTTTCCTTTCCACCTGGGAAATAAAATAAGCAGATGGAATCTCAAGTCTTTTGAGAGCAACCGCAGGGAAGAAGTTTTCCGTGGGTGTGCAAAAACAAGCTAGAGGACAATTTGTAATTTATTGCTGCACTGCTGAGTCTGAAGTAATTGTGTCACTTCTGAGCAGTCTGAGAAGGCTGGGTGAAAGCACACATTAACATGGGAACATTACTAGAAAAAAAAGTGTGATGTCAAACTGGCTAGTTCCCACAAAAATTGCTGATGTGGAAATAATAGAAAAACTGTTATTTTTCTTGATGATGCTGAACTATGTATGGATTAAGTTGTATTAAAAATGAATAAATTTACAGCTTTTTTGGTTAGAAACCTGTGTTAATGGATGTGAATACAACATTAAGAATGATCTGTTTATTGTCAGCCAAAGTATTCTGACATAATTATAGCACTCCATGGTCTTTCTTAATGGATAGTGTTAATTTTGGAGCCTATCTGGGTTTGCAGAAATTACTCACTGTATTAATAGGTGCCAGCTGTGAGATAAGCCACTGACAGCTTCTTAAAAATACTGTTGTTCTTTCACACTGACTTCACGTAAAGCTAATCATTGCACAGTTTTGCATTTGTTGCCGAAAGCTAAAAAGAAAACCAACACTTTGCTTTACTATTGTAAATATTTAACTGATGAAGTATAACATATTCTCCAGCTTGCTCTTGTTCTATGGCAGAAGAAATAATAATTTTAAAATAATCACTCTTTTCTGCTACATTTGTTCGAGGGAAAAAAATAAGTAAGGTAGGGTGTCTTTTACTGATTCTGCAGCCTCAACGGGAAATTTCTCTTGGAAGTGCCAGTGTAAAATCTCCTGAAGAAAAATTTAAATGCAAGTGCTTCTGAAGAGGAAAAGGTGAGTGGTATTGCAGTTTGACGGTCACTTTATACACGCTAATTGTAGGCTGCACCCCTGGGGAGCGCTCCCCATTTCTGCCCAGGGCTCCGTCCCTGCCTCCCCCCTGCCTTGGCTGCTTCATGGGCAGAGCAGGGCATGGGGGGCTGGCTCAGCCTGCCAGGCTGACAGCAACCGCTCTGCAGGGTTTTCTGCAGAGTTCATTTTCTCTGCTCTGATCCGTGAGCCAGTCCGGCTCAGCCCACAGCTGTTTGGTTGGAAGCAGCGGGAGCCTGTAACCAGAGGCAAGGAGGAGAGAGCTGGACCGTTCTTTCTAGGCTGCGGCGAGTCGGGCTTCATTGCGCACATCACAAGTCAGCGATGTAAAAATAGGTAACCCGAGCAATAAGGTTGCACTGACAATCACTCAAAAAAGAAATTGTCCTAACGTCAAAAAGGACATGAATCTGACCTACGATCAAACGACAGAAAGGCCTCCAAACAGGCAACTTACTGGGAAGCAAAAAGCTCTTCACAGATTATCACTTATTTAACAGCAGCCATGTAAGTGGTACTTCACAGATATAGGACTTGTTTCCTGGCACTCACCATCTAAACATACATTGCAAGACGGAGGCACAGAGACCAGCCTCCATCATGGGGCTGCAGCCCTGAAGGATCAGGCTCTATATTAAATAATTAAACACGACAGTGGGAGAATTGACCCAGACGGTGACTAGACACATCCACATTAACTTACAAGAATAAAACTGTACTATCTCACAGCGTGCTGGTGTGAGAAGCTTAGGCCCTGCTTTCCCAAGGTTAATCCTGGCCATGTGGCCCCACCTTTTCCCATTTTCTCCCCTCTGGCACTGTCTGACCCACGGGTGAGCCACGTCAGCTCACTAAACTAGCTTTTTGCCAGCTCAGCCAGGGGATCCAACAAACTGTGGGGCCGTGGGAGCAGTAACAAGAAAGCAGAAAGACTGGCAGAGTGGAAACCGTCCTCCTGGGGGCAGCCAGGCATCCCATTGTCTCAGCTGCCATGGGATCCCTCCCAACAATGCTCCAAAGTGCTAATTATTTGCATTCGGTTTACAGGACTAGTGGCAGCAAACCTGTAGCTGGTTATTTTTCACTTCAAAAAAATCAAAGGATCACAGGATAATTCAGGTTGGAAGGGATCTCAGGAGGTCTCTAGTCCAATCTCCTGCTCAAAGCAGGGTCAGCTTTGAAGTCAGGCTGGGTTGCTCAGGGCTTTGTCCTTTCTTGCCTTGAAAAATCATTCTCTTTATTTGAGAAGCTGCACAGTTTATATAAAGTCTGTGATATTTTCCAGGGTAAATGCCTTTCCTCTGTCACAAAAACATCTATGCAGCTTTAGAGAACGAAACTATAAAAAAATGCCAAATGTCCGTCTCCTGTTTGGGTTGCTCAGGTGTAGGCAGGAGAGCACTCTGCAAATGCTTCCTTGCAAACAGCGCGCGGGCACGCTCAGAACCTCATCTGGTGGGAGGCACCAGTTCTTGGGTACCATTCCTTAGGGTCTGCTGAGAAAGTTATGAACTCCCACCCTGGGACTCCCCGTGACTTTCCCCTAATAATTTCAGTCTGAATGAGGAATGTGAGTGAAGCGTCCTGCTCACCCTGTTTAACCCAGAGTGATTTCATTCCCACCTTGGAAGAGGCTGGTGGGTACCAGGGCGCAGGACTTTTTCCTAGGGAAGGGGTGGGTGACTATGAACTGCAGGGAGGAAAACTCTTCACCCCAGCACAGCTGAATCTGGAAAAGGACATCTGTCCATAGCCTGGAACACACATGACACGGTTGTACTTCCTTCTTTAAAATAAACTGAGATTTTTTTGTAAAAAAGAAGCAAGGAAGCTACTTAAGAAGAAAGTTCTGTGGGTAGCAAAGTCAGCTACCCAAAAGTCAGAAGATGCCAGCTGACTATACGACCTTGACTTGGTCCCCTGCGCAAAGTGCATTATGCAGTATCAGCACGTAGTGTTCCTCCATGGGATCTCTCTCTGGTTCAGTGCAGAATACAGATGAAAAAGGAGTAATAAGAGGATCTTAAACTTGCCACTTTCTAACGTTCAAAAGCTTCACCTTGGACCTTATATCCCAATTAATATTCCTGTAATGTAGAGGGTTCCATGAAGTATGCATGATGTGTGTAGACACACCTGTATATAATTCGTACCTGGTTATCACGCAAAAGAAAAGTACAAATGCCTTGAAAAAAACTGAAAAATAAAATTAATAAGGGTGAGATTTGATTTTATCTCCTTTTACAATTCATATTAACTTTGGACTTACAAGATCATGTTAAACAATTTATATAGGAAACAGTAAATCAGCTTATCATAGCAAATGTAAAACAAATATGACTGTGTTTGGATGTGACTGTGTGAACAGTCACATGGGGAGAAAATCCAGGCAGCTGCTTTCAAATAGCCATTAATCCTCCCAAAGGCGACGAGACAAGAGAAGGGCCTAGGGCCTCTAAAAGCCAGGGTCCATGCATTTCAGGAGACGCAACATTGAGGAAGCTGGAATGAAGCAGAAAGCTGAGAAGAGACCTCATGTTCAGTAGCACCATTTGGTACTAATGCTGCCTTTTTTCCACCTCTTCTAATTCTTTATCTTTTTTTTTTTTTTTTAATTTTCCCTTTCTTTTTCTTCCCTCCTTCCAGAGTCTGAAGTAAATTGCAGAAGACAGTATGTGTATAACATCAGCAACATTAAAAATTTTAGATGTTTAGGAATCAGGGCTATTTTTGGGTAAAATTTCTTATCCTCCTGTGATTCTTGTGAAGGGCCAAGAAATCTGTAGAATGGGCTTAAAGATGGGAAATCTCTGCCATTTACTGACTTCAGCAATCCTGTTGTCTGGCCCTCTGATCCTTTAATGCTTCATGTTGCCTTTGTGGATGAGATACAGGGACCTGATATATTGGCTTTTATTTGGTTCCCTAACTTCTATTAAGAAAATAGGGGAATTATAACACATTGGTAGCAACACGCATTGGCTGAAAAAGTAGAGTGGGAAGGTGAACAGAATGTTTCCCATTAATATGATGTGATCAAGATTTAAACCACAGTTTTTTAAAAATACATTAATTTCTGAATATCCATACAATAAAAAGGCCAGAAGGTGATTGCATTTAATCAGAAAAACACACAAAAACGAAAAATTGTTAAATATGAAAACCCTTCTGACATAAATAAGATGTGCTTAAAGATACTATTTTAATTCAGATCAAGTGTTTGTCAATTAAGAGCATTAACTGGGGACACAGTCATCCTAACTGGCATATGCATTCATCCGTGGACGTAGCCTGGAGGGATGGTGATCAATTATTCAGCAAGGCATTTTATGCTGCCTCCACCTTTCATAGCACATCATCTGCTAGGTTGTGACCAGCAGCAAATATCCAAATAACAGCAAATGAGAAGACAATTAATATTTCTTAGTTGAAGCTAAGTGAGATTTTAATTTCCTCAGCAAAAACTCTCCTCAGTCACTAGGTTATGGAAGATGCATGAGTCCGGCTCCTTCTGTCCTCCAAAAAGAGCTGAGATGGTGGCTTCCCATTCTCCACATATCCTATATGCTTTAGCATTCAAACCCCTCAGAATTCTGTCTCTTCCATCACATTTATTGCCACCTCCTCCTCCCCCGGATCTTTGCTGTTGGTCCAGCAGCATATTGATAGAGAACAGCTCTCCCTGTGTGCTCTTCCAGTTCTGAGGCTGCCTAAGGCTGCAGTCAGAAACGTTGCTCTGGCTAAAGCTGATGGAGGTAAAGAGGTCACTGCCCCACACACTCACCAGTTTTTTCTCCGTCCTCCCCATCCACCTCCAGCTCAGTTCTCCTGGGTCAGCCCAAAGCAAACTACCCCACCAAAAACCTGTTCATTTTCTGATCAGGGGAGCTGATTCACCCTGAAGTTGCATAATCCTTTGATGTGATGCGAGGAAGAGAAGAGGGACACACGTGGGAGTGGGGACATGAAGACAGAAAGACTGCCATCTTTGGTGGCAGCCCACAGTTGTACCACATTAAGTGCAGCATGAACCACTTGGAGAAGAACATGTTGACCACAATCTCTCTACTGGGGAAAATACATTATTATAAGCAACATAAGCTGCTTCCCACTTCTTTGGGTTTTTTTAGTTTGGCTTCCGTCGGCTTGCCCCTCTCTGAAGCTGGAGTCACAGTTTATGCACTTCAGAAGTGAGATACATGTAAAAATTCCTTCGAATTAATTTCTTTTTTTCTTAAGCTATCACTAACACATGCTTGGATGAATCCATGCAGGACTCTTTCCATACCCATTCTCTCACTTTCTAAGTTATTTATACTTCATACCCTTGCCTTTTAGCACCAGGTAGGCTCTACATATTTTTTGTGTGTAGCAAATAGCTTTTTTGCCTCATAACAGGAAAAACATACCAGAGGCCATTATAAAACAATCAAGATCGTTAATCCTATTCTTCTCCTGTGGGAGCTGCTTTGTGTTTCTGTTGCTCCAGGGCATCCATCTCTTAGAAGTGCATATTCAGCGTTTTCCCCCTGGTATTTTTTGTTGTCATGGGTAGTATCAGGTATGGAGCAGGATAGGTGGGTGAAATTGCAGTATCTCTTCATCTCTCTTGCTCTCCCCTAGGAGGTTAGGGATAAGAGCAACATGACCTGGGAGGCAGCATTTCAGCTGATCTTCCTGTGGGCGATTATTGCACCTGCTTTGTCTAGGTGCATTCACTTAGTATCTTGAAAAGGCCTGAGTGATTCTAAACCAAGCTCAATATTTGGAAAAATAAAATGTTTTCTACTGTGAAATTACAAGGAACTGGTAGCTCTGTAAGAAGTAAACTGTGCAGTTCTTACTTTTGAGTTAATGATAAGACCTAAACTAAAATAATCAAACCTATTAGGTAACTAAACTATGTTCTGGGTGGAATTAAACACATAACTAAAAGAAGTAATTCACAAGAAAACAACTTGGTCACAAAGGTGCCTCAGTATGCCTAGTTTTCACCAAAAAACAATCATCTAATTTCCAATATCACTTCAGTCAAATATATGTGATCATTGAAAGCTGGCAAAGGATGACAGCTGTGTTGGTTCTACGTCCATCCATTGCCAAAACACTTTCTGATGGTAATAAACAGCTCTGGATTTGTGTGAGATGTGTGAATGTGTCTGCCATCACTTTACAAATTGTGTCTATGGCCGTTCAGCAGGAAAGGTTTTGGGAGAGAGAGAGCAAGCAAAAACCAAGTGCTAAGAAATAGTTGCTCAACCACCAAGGGATGGGGATCTGACAAAGTCTTGGTCAAACCTCCTGAGGTGAGATGGGCCAGAGAAGGAATCATTTCTGCTGCAGAAAGTTTGGGGTGCAGGGTAACTGGGAAGACTGGACAGCCCTGCTGGAAAACCCTGGTGCTTGGCAGTGAGCCCAGAAAGTAAGACTTGCCATGAAAAGGAACCAAAGTACCCACAAATGGGGTTGTCCCTCATTTTGTCCCCCTGTTAGCTTGGGACCTTTTCAAGGGCGCCTGGGAACTGAGGAGATCTTGTTTAGCCGCTGTCTCCGCCTGTCACTGCTCTCACAATATTCCGATCAGTGTAGATGAATGCCCTTCTTCTAAGGAGAGGAAGTGGCTCCTACAGAAGGGAGGCTTGGGCTGTGCCACCAAACTCCTGCTGCACTCAGGAACTGCATCCCCACTCCCACACCGACTGCAGCCAAGTTCACTCTGCTGCAAACAAGACAACTCCCAGCACTGGACCATATATTAGTATTCTTAGACTTTTTATAGGCCCTCTTCAGAGCCTTGACTAGATGCTCCACTGGTCTAAGTCCTTTTGATGCCTCTCCTTAAGCACACATGAGGCAATGGCACCGGATTCCTTACCCCTGGTCATTTTGCCAGTGAAGGACTGCTGCCCAGCAGCTCCCCTCCAGCGCCTCAGCAGGTCTCTTCCTGGATCCACATTGGATCACAGCCAATGAGACTGAAAACAAATGACATTTCTATGGCCTTTGATAGGTGACAGTGCCACTGCTGGCTACTACGGCAGTGGAGACCTCTGGTGTAAGGCCAGGTCCGAGGTAAAGGCTGTAGAGACCAAGCTGCAGTACCTGCAGGAAAAAGAAGGACAGGGCTGAGAACGGGCGCTTCAAGGAGTCACCTTTGCTCTTGGGCAAAACAGTTATAACCGCGCAAAGAACTGACCAACAAAAGACTTGAGGATAGATATGGGAAGTCCAGTAAAACCCTACTGAGAAAAGAAAATATGTGATCTGCCATAAGACCCATCAGAAAACACTTTTGGGAACACTTCAGCTTTTGGAGTGATTTTATACTCCATCAGTATTTTGTATCATGTAGCTGCAAACTGTGTTCAGTTTTGGGCCTCTCACTAGAAGAAAGACATTGAGGTGCTGGAGCACATCCAAAGAAAAGCAACAAAGTTGGTGAAAAGTCTAGAGAATAAGTCTTATGAGGAGCAGCTGAGGGAACAAGTAGCTTGGAGAAAAGCTTGAAGAAAAGGAAGCTGAGGGGAGACCTTATTGCTCTCTACAACTACTGGAAAGGAGGTTGTGGAGAGCTGGGGGTTGGTCTCTTCTCCCAAGTAACAAGCAATAGGACAAGAGGAAACGGCCTCAAGTTGCACCAGGGGACATTAGGAAAATTTTCTTCATTTCTTCATTAATGGATATTAGGAAAAGTTTCTTCACTGAAAGGGTTGTCAAGCATTGGAACAGGCTGCCCAGGGAAGTGGTTGAGTCGCCATCCCTGGAGGTATTTAAAAGACATGTAGATGTGGTGCTGAGGAACATGGTTTAGTGGTGGATTTGGCAGTATTAGGTTTACGGTTCGACGCAATGATCTTAAAGAAATGATCTTTCCCAACCTAAATGATTTTGTGATTCTACGAATATTTTAATCAGGTGCAGGGCATTCAAAAGTCAGGTTTAGTGCTTTGCCAGACCATGACCCACAGCCCTTCAGCCCACAGTACTTTTGCATCTGCTAGAACAGAGCAGGGCCCAGGGATGGTGGGTTGACCCACAGCTCTATCTCGCTGCTCTATAAACCACTGTTCAGTTTTCATTCCTGTATCTTCTGCGATAAACTGTAAAGCAACGTTGTGAAAGGGGGTTATTAAATAAATAAAAGCTGGTGATGAACAGGCTCCTCTTAAGCAGGAAACTGTGTGTCATCGAGCTTCTCGCTTATGTCAGGGAAGCGAGGAGTGAAGGAGAGGTGATAATGACAGGGGCTGCCTCCAGGGAGGGAGGTGGAGACAGCATTGGAGGGGGTGGAGAGCTCAGATTGTAGCAAAGGGAGAAAAGGAATACAGTACAGTCAAATGAATGCGGCGGAAATACATAAAGGTCAAGCAAAAGAAGAATTTATTGTAAGTGAAACAAAGCAGAACCACCAAAACCATCAGAGCTATAAAAATGAAGGCGAAAAAGTATGAAAACATTCTCATCAAAATTCCTGAAATAGACACATGTAAGCATACTCAGAGAGGGGAAAAATGAATAACAGGGAGGCTTCGATATTGTCTGCCTGTTTCTCTAATCTAGCCAGCAGTGTGCCCACGTTCCCATGCAACGTGACTATAATTATAAGCTGTGATCTATCAAAGCAGGACCTGGAAATTTTCATCTTATTGCCCTGCAAACATACAGGGAAGGCTGCAAAATTGTTAGAGCGTTGACTCTTCTCATCTAACCACATTGTTATTTAGCACCGCGATTCTATACATAATGAGAGTGGCTGGGTTTCCAGTGAGTAGGGCTTGATAGTATCACACAATTAGATAAGAAATGTAACAAACGTGACCAACACTTTACCCCGGTTTACTGTCTCTTGGTGTCTAATGGAAATTGCTTGCTGTTGCCTCCTCTTTGAATGATGATCCCACGCAAGGCTCTCTTTCCAATTAACAAAGAGTCTTGAAGTGTAAGAACACATTTAAAAGAGCCTCCTTTTTCACTTTCGTCACTTATTTGTGCTCAAGAGTGTTTCTCATTCTTTCCCCCTCATGTTGATAAACTCCATGCTGACAGACAGACTGAAAGGGCTGAACTCAAACAAGCCCTGAAGATTTGTATTTCAGCTTTGGCATTTACTACATCGGCAATGGATGTCTCCTCCTACCACTTCATCAGAGCACCAGCCTCCTGCTGTAAAGGAGCATAAACCCAGGCAAAGACAGGATTGCCCTCAATTTAAGAACACTGAAGTATTTTATAAATGTGGTATTTGACCTTGTTAGTGATGGGAGGTTATTGATACTTAGAGGAGCATCCCAGCTAGAGGCATAATGGAGCTTGTTGGGGGCTGTGGGAAATACAGTCTATGGCCCCAGGCTTCAACATAGCCTTGAAAGACAGAGGACAGTTATTAGCTTTGAAGATCTTATAACTTGCCTCCAAGGAAAAAAAAGAGTCTTGTTTTGCTAGACAAGGGCTTTGAAGATAAAAATCCCCAAAACATAACCCCCAAAACAAACAGCCTCCCTCCCCAAAACAAAAGAAAATCCTACCCCAGGCAGCTTTAAAGGATCTCTTCCTGAAATATTAAAGTGCCTATGAACCAAACATTTCCAGACCTACCATTTTCTGGGAAAGAGATACAGGATCTATTGAAAACAGATCAGCCAGGAAAAATCGGTCAGGTGTGTGAAACCAGATTTAGGTTTTCAGTCCCATTTGTCTCTGGAAAGCTTTTCTTAAAATATTCTGCCTCAGAGATGTGCTTAGTTACTAATCATCTTGCCCCTGTCACCATAGGACAAAGACACGTAAACCTTGACCACAGGTAAGTCCGGCTGATGAAGTTGCTGTGATGAGCAGAGGGCAGAAGCCCATGCCAGAGTGGAAGAACCATGGGGAGAAGCAAGGGCTGAGCAGAAGGTGCTCGCAGAGGTCATCAGAGGTAACTGATTAGCTCAGGAACAGCCAGGAAAGGAAGAGCTATTCTTATACCCATTCAATATTTAGCAGTATCAGATGAAAAGCCAAGACAGCTGGTGTCCTACGTGATGCTCGTTATTCACAAGTTTTAAAGCATATTTTCCATTCCACCATCCAAGGTTTTACAGAGAGTATTGAACAGTATCGCATTTATGACAGATCTCTGAAGAACCCCACTCAGTACATCTCATCAGTTTGTCTGTGAACTACTGAGAGCAGTTTTCCCCCAAAATTTTCACTCAGGTTACAGTAGAAGCATGTTGTTACTATGTCACAATATCATGAATCTTAATGAAGTCGAGATACATGATATCTACCACCTCTTTTTTACCTGTGAAATCTGTACCCTTGTACAGAAAGGCATCAGATTGATTACAGTCCATAGATTTTTACTTCTCACTCCTTTGCTCCAGGACTTTTTTTTAAGCGTGGGTTCCTCAGCTCCCATTTTTCAAAACCAGAATCTGCGTGTGTACTTGTAAATGCAGATTCTCAGAAACAACTCCTAAAACTGCCTAGGGTCTTTAGGCACTCTGGTAGGCCCAGCCATCTCAACATCTAACTAACCTTTATTGACTTTATTAGCAAGGGCTGATTCCACTGGGGCTGAAAGCCCTACCTCTGCCTTTTTGGCTGCTGGCCAGAGGACTCATCCACCCTGTTGAAGGGTGGATCAATTCGCTCCCTAGTTTTACCCCTCCTATGAACACACTCCTCTTTTCTTGTCATTCAGACAACACTCATTACCGTTTCTCATTTGATTTGGCTGATATTTTGATTTTGCCTCTGTATCCTGATGCTAATTACACTTAACCAACTGACTCAGCTTCCCCTTTTCTTCTTCTGTTTTAATACTCTCAAAGAGGTCACGGTTTAGTTAAGTTGGGCTCTTATTTCACTCATTTTATTGCACTTTGGGGTAGTTTGCAATATGCTTTCATCACAGCTATCTTAAGGAATTGCCTTTTTTGTTTTCAACTGCTTCCCATGAGCTCCGAGTTCCCACCTCTTACTGCTTCAGTTCTGTTGTGACGCTATTGGAAACTCAGTAGGATCAATAGTACTTTTACTAAGTGAAACTTGATGCACGGCCTCTGGATGAGAAAAATAGGTTGGGAAACCAGTAAGAGAGAACGGTCAGTCGTGTGGGATTTCTCCTCAGCAAGGCGGCGGGTTTGCTTCATACGACTTTCCTGTTTCTCAACAAACTACTCATGCCGCGCACATGACGACAGCAGCCTACTGAGGCTCCTCTGAGGCTCTCACTTCCCTCCTGAGATTCTTTGAGTTGAAATGCAGTTTCCCTAAACCAGTATGCAGATTTAGTGGTACTAGTAAGAAATACGAACATTTGGGAACAACCTGAGTATGGAACAAAAGAAATATGAATCAAAATATGGAATAACCATCTACTGGTTGGTTTATTCTTATTAAATGGGACAATCAATTAATTTTTATTTCTAAGTGAATTAACGTATAATAAATGAACTGAATAAGCCTAAGCTTTGAAATCATATTATTACAGAGATCCCCCATGGTACTATTTTCTATTTTAGAAATAAAGATATGATTCTAAACTGAGTTTTTTCTGCCAAACACCAGCAGTTTTCCACACTGAGCTCTTAAACTCTTGAAAAGGAGAGAGGAAAGTAGAAAGTAAAAAAAAAAAGCAAAACCAACCAGAACAGCTAATAAGCCTTTTAAGATAGCAACTGCAAAAAATACCGCCTATCATAATACTGTGGCACAAAATACATCTTTTAAAACCAGTTATCAATGAATAATGCACTTCTCCATCAGACTGGAGGCGTGTATGAAACTCGTACTTGAGTATTCTCCAAAGGAATATGTCTAGACATTTGAAATATAGTTTGTTGGCCTCTCTCATCAGCTGAAGCCTAAGTATGATACATCTGTCATCAAACATGGCAGCAAACATTAGCCTGTGTGACTCATTGCTGTTTTTGCTATAGTTCAGTTAATGATGACCATATACATTTTAATCATCTCAGTGAATTCAATTTAACACACTCACATTATGTCAAGGAACTGTAAAAATTACATTGGAAGAAGAGAGAGAAGCAGAGATGGCAGAGGAAAGTTTGCAGGCAGCAAATTTTTGAGTTAATTTCTTGTTCCTTATTCATTATTAATACAAGTAATTTTAGAACAAAACATAGGATGAACTTTTATTATTAGTTGCTCACTTCAGCTTGCTAGGGTTGTGTCCATTTTTAAGCATTTTGTATTTTTCTGGTTAATTAAAAAAATAGATGGGCTAAATGTGACAGAAGATAACTGAACACCTCACATTCTTAGCAGTTTACTGAAGGAAAAAAACCTGAACAATTACAGTCTCCTTCAGTTGTAAATCTACGCTTTTACCTAGATATTAAATTTAGTCAATAATAAAAGTGCAAAAATCAATTGGGCAGAATAACTAAATGAATGGAACAGCTGGAAAGCAGTGCCGTTGTTTTTTAAAAAAAAGCATCTTGCAGGTAAAGTAGAGTTACAATGAGACACCCTGAAGCTGGTCTGCAGACTGGATAGCAACACATAAAAAACCACAGAACAGAAATCGCTCTGTCCGAAGGAGTCAGAATTCTAGGGGGGAACCTCCATCACAGGCAGAAGAAAAAACCAGCAAGTTATGAATGAGAAAAAAGCCCTCAGCATAAATCATATCAATAGTGAAGTAAATAGAGATAGGACAACTCTGTCATCCAGACAGCTACAAACTGGGAAGACCTCTGAATAATAACAATCCCATGGGGGAAGGAGGGAGAGGAGAGGAGAGCAGGGAAGTGAGTTTAAGAGGCACTGGTTTTCAGAAGCAATGTTAGGTCTTAGAAGTTGTTTATTGGCTAAAGAGCTCGTGAACTATAACCAGGGACACAAAGGATAGATTGGGAAGTAATTCATGGATTTATTTTTTCAAAGAAAGCTGAGCTGCATTCACGTTTGCCATACTGCTGAGAAGTTCTGAGAAAATCAAATAATCGAGTTCAGAGTTGAACGTGCAAAAAAACCGCTTTCACTGCAACATGCAAAATCACTCATTTCCTATAAAAGCCTTCTTTAAATAGAGGGGAATTAATGTTACAGATGATTGTGTGTTGGTTTTTAGGTGCTAATTTTTGCTCCCTTTTGCCCTGTATTCTGATGCTGGTCTCTGCTCTAGCAGTATTCTCAGTCTCACCTGCATATTTTCTTTTTCTTTTTTTTTCCATTTCTGAAGCTCTCCTTCCTCTCCTCCCAACCATAATACATCATTTTCTTTTACACAAAGCTGCTGTGCTGTCTGCATTCAAGCCTCTCATGTCAGAATCTATTTAAATATAACACCTATATAGAAAATAGTTTACAATAAATAGTTCTACTAACGGACAGGTGTCATTGTTCCCTAGGAGAAGCCAGTTAAAGCATGGAGATAATTTAACGTGAAGAGGTAGCGAGTCTCATTTGCACTAATATAATCTATGCAGTGCTTTTTTTACACTTCTCAAACAGTCCCATGGCTGGAATAAAATCTTTGCAGTTAGAGTTTACACCTATGTACTTCAGAATGCCATACAAATTTAATTCTCATAAATTGTGATCTAAAATACTGCTAAGGGAGGAATCTGTAGAAAGAAATCTGAAAATATTTAGCATAATTAATATACAGTCATTATGGATGGACATTTGGCCTACCCATTTCTCTGCCCTGCTTGCCGCCGTCCCTCCTCCTCTGGCTCCCAGCCTCTAGGAGCAATGAAGCTGCATCCAGAGAATGCTGTTAGAATAATTACTGAATGCCCTGTCCTCAAAGGAGCAGAGTAATCTGTGTGCGGTGCTCCTACCACATTCCGATCAAGGGAGCTCAGTGCCTTCCCATCACCCAGTCTGCCATTCCAAAGGTTTAAGCAATGAGTGCACTCATAGGAAATCCTAAGGAAGAACACCACACCAATTTTGCAGTAAGTTGGCAGGAGTAACAATAACACACACAGACTAATAACAACTATATAAAAAATAATAACACTGTATAAAAATAGTTTACAATAAATAGTTCTATTAACAGACAGGTGTCATTGTTCCCCAGCAGAAGCCAGTTAAAGCATGAAGATAACTCAACATGAAAGAGGTAGTCAGTCCCGTTTGCACTAATATAATCCATGTGGTGCAAATGGATTGTACTCTTTAATAAGAGTACAATAGCTTGTACTCTTTAATATTTAGTGGGCATACAGCATGTGTGCAATATAGTACAAAATCTACCAGCCTAGCACAAATAACAGAAGAGTTAAAAAATACGTTAAAGTTTTGGAAGGGCCACTTAGTCCTGACCTCAAGTATCCCATCGTGGGCTCAACCTAAATTGTGCAGCAAATGGAGAGGATTCTGGACATTCTCCAGCAGCCTCAGCTAAATTAAATATGAACATGAATAATGTCCTGGGGCCCTGCATTCTCTGGGACGGCACAGGCATGGGACTTGCAGAGAATCCACCCTTGCTGCAGAACCGTGTTCCAGATTTTAATTAACTGAGTTTCTTCTGTTAAGCTTTTCCCGTGAAAGCCTCCCACGGTAGAAACGCTTCTTCAAAACGTTATGCTGGAGCAGATGAAAATAAATCTAGCTGTTGAATTTTCCAAAACTTTCTTCGAAAGAACATAATTTCAAGGACTACAATCACTCATTCCAGATACATGGTTCACGAACTCAAAACCATCACATCCAAGTACTGCATGTTCTCATCTCTCCGAACTGCCATATGCTACTAAGTCACTTCATTTTATATACACCCTCATGGCTCCAGGCTTCACGGGCAGATGGCTCTTTGCCACCTAATCAAATTCACACATCAAGGGCATCCCAAGTGAGGTCCTTTGTGGAACTGTATCCTCCTTTAGTTCCTCTTCTTTTCCTTGAACATTTGCACATAAGTACAAACTTGTACTACCAAAAGGTTTGTAATTTTCAGATATAAAACACTCATTCTTCAATTAATCACAACATAGTACAAGCAGTTCTATCCCATTCACTCTAAAAATACAGATCAGTGCCTTGAAACTTCACAGCACACCCACACAGTCCTTAATATCCCTTTTAGTTCTATTTTGGGTTTCTCCTTCTTCCACAGGAACATCTGTTCATTGGACAGAACGTGTCTATGTCCTCTGCAATCACACAGGCAGTTACAATAATGCATCTTTACTCCTGCAACCAAGTGACAGCTTTTGCTGTACTGCACCAAACTTGATGTAGTATCTAAATTTGAATGCCTTCTAATTTTCTTTAACTGCTTATTGATAAAACTGAATTTTCATGGATCAGCTCATCTTTAAGATAGGCTTCTGGCTGTTGTCTTTGATGGACTCACAGTCTCAGACTTGCATTTGATTCTCTGGAGCATCCTATTCATCAAACAGGAAAGTTCTGATATTAGTAACTGTGGTATTTCTTCAAGCCACTGTGACCTACATCGGCTTACTGGCTTGGTTAGATTTTTCACACACGCTTTTTATCACATTTTACTGCCACAGTTTCTGTAAGTCTTTACTTGCTGTGTTACCTATCACATCCATTAAATACTTGTGTGAGCACACATCTCGTCTGTCTGCAGACACAGCAGGGTCAGGGTTAGCCTGGCATGGATGAAACGTTATCTCACAAACGTGTACAGTTCTTCAACTTAAACAATATTGCTTTCTTTTACATACAGAATCTCCTCAGTTTATTCTTTTTAGGATACTTTTTACAGTCAGCAGGATAGATACAAGAAACAATCATCTATGTTGAGAGTGACTAAACCCTTCACTTTACACCTCTTTCTAAAGAAGGAACAGTGTAGTAATTTTCAATATTGCCATCAACAGCTACAGAAAAAAAAATCACCCGGTTAAGCTCTGTAAGATAAACAAAGCTCTTTAGTATGAGCATTTTAAGGACATCTAAAAACAGGTTTGTATTCTATACTAAAAAGCAGCATTCAGCTATCCCATACCAGTTATTTTAAGTTAACACATCTAGAAGAGTGTTATTTGAAATATTTTTATAGACATGCAACGGTGCAATTATGGTATATATTACCATACTTACACTGCAGATGCCAAACAGAATAGAAAGCAGAAACAAAGAGGTCTCTATACTAGTTACTTCTAAACGTTCATAGTAGAACTTAATAAAACCCATTTTTAAATATCACATTTTACATCTAGCTTTTCTAAGCAGCTCGATATTTTTGCGCCTCAGAAGACTACAGCTAAAACATCACGTACGGCTCACCTTCCCGTGCTACAGTAAGTCACCTCTGCAGATTAAAAAAGGGCTATCCCAGAGAGCACGGTGACCCAGAAGCCAAAGATAAAGTGTTTACAATTTGTTCCAGACATCACCTACTTAGCTACACATAGTTCTTTATATTTACAGCCCTTTCTATTGCTCTGCTGAGAGTAGTAACCTCAATATGCCAGGAACATAGTGGGAACCTGCTAAACATGGACTAAATTTACTCCAGTGTCTCATAGCTGCAATGGGTTTAACAAGTGCTGCACAGGCACAGTATGAGTAATACCATTTATAATCAGTTAAGCTAATCATCCTTATCCCCCTCCCATAGCCCCTGCTTCCCCAAGGACAGATAAAAGTCACCTTCTTTTGAGACACGGCTCGGTTAGACCAGAGGTCCCACTACCCAGAAAGCATTATTTTGACCATTTTCAAGCTGTTTTGAAAATACAAAAGACAAAATGTAATAAGCAGATGTTTGCAGAAAGAACAAAGTGTTTGACATTATTTAAAAAAAAAAATAAAAATCTGACTGCCACTTAATGTCATTTTCTCTATAATCAGAGCTACATTATATGTACTCTAAAACTAGCATTCAGCTTGCTAGCCTAAGCTAGGTCCTCAAAGTACTAAAAAAAAAACAACCCCCAAACCAACACAAAAAACCCCACCCACAAACCCCTGTGGTTTCTCTGACAATAACAGGAAGGTGTTCTCCAAGGCGGTCTTTATTCTTCTCTCTTTTGATAAGGTGGCTACACAGCCCCATCTGCCTGGCCCAGAGCCCTGCAGCCACCAAAGCTTTTTTTCTGCTTCCTGAGCTGGTGCTTTAAGACACCAGACTCCGACAAAAGCAGGTCTCTGCTGCTCAGGTTTTGAAAGCTAATTGCACCCTATTGGTGTAATCTAAATTAGGAGCCTATTTAACACTCTAGCTGGCTTCTCAGCAGTGATTGGACTCGGACAGAAAGCTGAAGCCATGCTGCTTGGAGGAGAGGTTGGGCAGGAAGAGAGAGGCAAATCCCTTGGCCTTCAAACATCAGAACGGGATTTAGTTGACAAGTTTTGGCCTTCGGTCTGGTGCTGCAGACAAGAATTTTGGATTTAAGCAAGCAGAACAGGCATTCATACTATCTAACTTAATGGTTATCTAATGCTAGCGTTCCGAATTCCTTTTCTAGAGATGCTTCATTATCTTGCCAACAAAAAATAGAAACATAAAATGATTGACAAGACCAAAGTGCAAAAATCCTACTCCTCCAAAGTCCCTCTAGGTCCTGTTTTAGGCACCAGGTGCTTTCTTCATCACCCTGATCTAAGCCAAAAACTGTAAGCACTGCTAATCAATAGAATGTCAAGCAAAGTTAAGAAAACTGTTAAAGGAAGATGATTTAAGGTAAGAAATTCCAGATGCCAGTTCTGCACCGAAGCAGGCTCATTTTTATCTGTTTCTTTTCCAATGTCATCTGCCTCAAGTGACTTTATGCCTGGAACAAAAGAGCATGGAGGAACACCACCGGGTCAGCTGTAATAGTCTGGTCTGAGCTACTGCTTCACGCTGACAAAAGCAAACCCTCGGGGGAAAGCAGCGAGGCAGAAGCAGCAGAGTATAGAAAGATATATCAATGTGCTTCAGCTACGGGAACTCTTGAAAAAGTACTGTATTAGGTCAGAACAAAGGTCAGGTTTGTTTTTATTCTTTCTGACAAGACAGCAGCAGCAAATAGGAAACCGTAAATTGTGTAAGTATAAAACATTCCTAGACCGTTAACATCCCTATATATTTTACAGCTAAAGGCAGTCAGTAACTTAGGGTATTTCTGAATGGAGGCTGCATTTAAGCTATCATTTCAAAATAACTATCACGTTCCACATATACATCTAATCTTTTTGACCCTATGACCCTGAAAAAAGTCTTATAGCAGGGAATTCCACTACTGTGTTACACAGTGTAATGAAATAAATGTTTGAAACTTGGTGCCTGATCACTTCATCGAAATCTTAATTTTGAAAGCTATCAAACATTCCCGAATTGTAGTCATGGACAATGTCAAACTGGTCGTCTGTCACGTTTTAGTTTTCTTTTTTTTTTTTTAAGAACACCATTGAACACAGTATTAGAGAAGATGAAAAACCCTGATTTTAAGTAGTGGCATAATATTTTTGTTTGTGTTGCTCTCCATTTATTTTTATTTTTTTTTACTCCTATTGAGCCTTAGCGTAGCATTTGCAGAGAAGCAGGCTGGCAGCAAGATTTTCTTCCTTAGCAGAGTTTAGAACTCCTCAGTCTTCATTGTTACACACATGATCTACGGTGATATGACTCTATTAACACTAAGTTACACCTGGCGCTTCTGCAGTTGGCTATTCAGTATCAAGAGAGGTTTCCGAAATTCAGTTAAGGAAGTTTCAGATTTAACTAGTCTGAATAAATAGTGCTTTCAGCGGAAAATTACCACGAATGTTTTTAAGACTTATTTCATATTACTGAGTCCAAGATAAAGTAAAGTTCAATATTTCTCCCCATTTTGTAGCTTGAGTAGTTCATACAGAAAAATCTTTCACTTTATTACCTTATTCTTGTTTCTGAATTCTTGTGAAAGTAGCAACAGAAGACCCCAGAATGACCTTCTGAATGTGACTGCTTTATATGAGCTTAGAGGGGGGGTGTGTGTGCACGCGCGCCTCTTCTTTACACCTAGTTATATATTTGAATGTAAACTGGTATTAATTAAGAATATGTAATGATATATTTGGATTTACATTTCCTATGTTTGGAAGAAAACCAAGTTCTGATGAGCAACAGGAAGAGCTGAAAATAGAAACAGAGGCCAGCTGGTCTTTTCTTCCAAGTGTGAACATGTTTTATATCGTGCCTCTGAAAAATGAGAATTTTGACTATACAAAGTGGCCAATATAAAAGGGTTACCATCATCACCATGTGCCTGTGGTTTTGGGAGTAATCACTGCTGCAGGGGTTTGTACTGTTCTCCTAAGGTGCCTACAAGGCTTTTTAGGAGAACATGACTGGAACCCTACAGAGATTTAAGGATGGAGTCTCTGTTTAAAATATCTGAACAGCTTTAGGTGCAAAATAGGTGCCACCACACTTTGCTTAAAGACATGACAGTTCCAAGTATACATGAAGGCTGATTTTTAAGCATGTAGGAAACTGTGCCCTCTGGATTTGCCAGCAGGTCCAGATGCCTGAGAAGATAGGACCGTGATCCATCTTAGATATATTTAAAAACCTGTGCATAACCATAATTACCATGTTAGGCACCCAGACTGCAGTTAGGACAAACAGTGCAGTATAAGCCTGTGTCACAGAAAAAGACTTTCAAAATCAGATTAGAGCATATTAAAATATACGTACATTCCCATTTTTAAAACATACGGCCATTCTCAACTTTAATGTAAGAGCAACAGAACTATCACTCTTTAAAAAATATTAAGTATGAATGTTTCAAGACTGAACTAACCACCACATAGGTTTTATAGGAGATGCAAGTTAAAAGCTATATTGTATATAGGCTATATGATACTATAAAGGGTACAGCAAGTTACTGAAACTGTGTGTAAGAGAAGATGATCATCTTCATATCCTTTCGGAAAGCACACAGATGTACTGTTTGGTCCAAAATGATTTCACAAACAAAGGCTATGTGACAGTAATTTATTATATTACTGCATGAAGAATAAAAAGACTGGTGCAATGCTTAAGGCTGAAATTCAACCCTACGCAGAAGAGCTAGTGCAAGACTCATATACTACTAATGTACTACTAAAGCACTGCTTCCAGCAGGCAATAAACAGGCCAATATATAAAGCATCAGTGGTGCTAACAATGATCCTAAAAGGAACTCCTCTTTGGAAAAAAAAAAAAATAAATCTTAGTAAATCCTCTTATGAAAGATTTCAATCCTAGGGTTTGAGTCTAGATACTAACTGCAAGAAGCATTTTCCCAGATATTTTTCTGCATTTAAGCATAGAAGTACATTTTTCTCTTAAGAAGCTGCCTTGAAGGGTGAAGTTTTGAGAAAAAAGTATCAAAAAAGAGAGGTTCGAGGGGCAGGGTAGAACTACAACATGATTTTCAATAAAAGTCTTCAACACCAAGACAAACTTGTATTACAGATAACTTTGTAGCACTTTAAAAAATGTACACTATATATATTACATATGCATATAAACCAATATTATTTCATTCACTAAGTTCTTCCTCATCACTGAAATAAGCACTTTTCTTAATCCTTGGACGTTTCGAATCATCTGAAATTGAAGATTCCCCTGCAGTCTGTGTCCATCTTTGTTGCTCTTCCTCAATTTTGGCTTGCTACAATGAAAGAAGGAAAAGCATTAGCTAGGATTAAGAAAAATTAAGATGCATTATAAATAATAATGCTAATTATTCATATGCCTTGAATTATTTCACAAGTTCAAGAATCCAAAGTATTTATTTCCATTTCCTCATAAACTGCAATGCATGCACTAGAAAATGTTTCTCAGAGGCAAACAGTAAGTTTTCAGCACTAATGCAGGCCACAGGGAAAACCCTCTGTTTTCAAAGAGAGAAACTTTGCACGTGGCAAACAAAATACAGAACTATAGAGCTGGTAAGATCCAAAGCAAAGAATGAATTGCATTTTAAATTGATGTTATTGAATCAGCTTTGTTCCACTAATAAGTCTTCTATCTGCTGTCTTTTGCAGTCATTCATTCAGGGAATGAATGTCTTCAGGGATATAACAGTTACTCAACTAAAGGTTTAAATAAATACTTCCCATTTCTACTGGGAAATATTCTATCCCAGTTAAAATCTTTGGGTGGTGAGAGAAATGGGAATGTTCCCTGGCTTGTTTACATTTGTAGGTTTTACTTTGTAAACTTGTAGGTTTTTCCGAATGCGTGTGTGTGTATAACTGTGCATATTTGCATCGTTATTTTGGACTACATCATGTAAAAGTTTTGCATACATTACAGTCATATTCAGGAGAAAGTTATCATAGAAACTCCGAGTGATTTTGTTGGGGGGACAGGAGCACACAGGGGACAGCTGAGGACTAGGGAGCCATGAAATTTGAACATCAATTCAGGCTTGCTCTGTGTAATGAAGCAAAAGCCTGTAAAGACATATTAAAGAAGACAGTAATACTGTCTGATAGATACTCAGTCTATCTATCTACATAACAAAAAATGCACTAAATACATTTTGAGAGAAAAGTTCTATTAGAGACTGTGATGGACTCTATTAGGCAAAGGGAGTGCTCCAGAAATAGATGTTGTTTTCTAGTGAGTAAGGGCAGAGGATGTACCTGATCATGATACATGA
>JAOXNO010000001.1:31890598-31901163 GCA_028565335.1 Limnodromus scolopaceus
TGATCATGATACATGACTATTTTTCTGGCTGCTCAGTTAACATATTTAAGAGGGATTTGTGGACCAAAAACCTAATGGAGCATCACAGCAGAGATGACAGCAAACTAAGGAACAAAGGAGCTTGAAGGAAAGAAAGAATTGTAATGCAAAATCACAGCAACAGTGAAACAGTTAAAAACCAAACCAAACCAAACCACAAAAATTCAAAAACTGAACATGCCTGCAATATGAAGAAACCAACAATAGCCACCAACTACTATCAGGCCTGAAGGCCCTGAGTGCTACAGAATGGACAGATCTACGTTCATCTTAGAGCTTTTGAAAAGCAGCTGCAAAAGAGGAGTTGTATTTAAATAATAATAAATACCAAACGCAGAATCACAGAACGATATGGGGTTGGAAGGGACCTCTGGAGATCATCTAGCCCAACCCTGCTGTCAAAGCAAGCCCAACTAGAGCAGGTTGCACAGGAACGAGCCCAGGTGGGTTTTGAATGTCTCCAGAGAAGGAAACTCCACCACCTCCCTGGGCAGCTTGTTCCATTGCTCTGCCACCCTCAAAGTAAAGAAGTTTCTCCTCATGTTTAGATGGAGCTACACACAGTGCTTCAATTTTGTACCTGAAAAGCTATGGCTTGGCTGAGGCTATCTAGAGCAGGGTCTTCTCCTTCCTCTTCACTTTCTTCTTCCTCCTCACTTCACAGTGCAGAGAGAGAAAAATACATAAATCTTTATTTTAAGTGTTCAGTATGAAAAAGTTGCCTAAAAGAAGTATTAACATGTAAATAAATATACATACATTTCTTCTGGCTCAACTATTTTTTTTCTCTTCTTCTTTTCCTTTTTCTTTGGTGGCTCCCGCTCTCCTAGCATATTTTTAGGACACGCATAACTTAAGTGTCCTGCTTCCTTGGAGAAAAAGAAATATTGCTGAACAGAAACCATTACAAACAACTATATGTTGAAACATATCATGAGGAAAGCTAATGTAACAGTTCACAGGGAAAAAAAATGGAAGCAATTAGTAAGATAAATGGAATGCTGAATTAGCACACAGAAGACAAACTCTTCTCTATAAGCTTGCCATGGAAACGCAGAGATTGGTGGCGATATGCATGTTTAACTGCAAACTGAGAACAAGCTATGAGCAAAGTAGATTTTCTTTGGATGCTGCAATAGCTGAATACACTACAGCACAGTTTATGTTCGAGACAAGATATACACCTCAACATTAACAGTATAATAAATAGGAGTCAATATTTTTGCTCAAAAGTGTTATCAAGTTTATATTTGATGTTAAATACTATCCAAATTGCAATCTCCTATGTCATTATATCAAGGAAAAGTGAGGAATTGCCTAAAATTTGAGACACACTTGTTCTGTGTAAAACCAGTTGTTTCCAATATTTATTTAACTGCCAACTATATCATGATCTTCCAAAGATATAGCAAAAGCAGGTATTTTGAAGCAAAGATTAAGAGGTTTTCCTTCTCATGCAGCTTTATACTGATACTTGGCTCTGTCTGCTCATCAGCTTGTTAAGCAGCAATTATAAGCACATAGTTTTCCCTCCAACCCCCAAATCCCAAATAAAAGACAAAAGGGGTATTATCATTCTTGAAAATGGTACAACTGCTATGCAAGTTGATAGCATCAACAGAAAAAAAAAATTTAACACCATGGGGAGATTAGGAATGGCCAAACTGAAGAAAAAACAAGCTGGAATACAGTAGTTCCTTTTCGGTTCTACTCACCCCACATTCGTAACACTTAGACTTATCAAAGTAGTTACGCCTGCGAATGAATTCTGCTGCTCTTCCATTATCAATGGCAATACTTGCTTTTATTACTCTTCCAAACAACTACAGCAAATCAGAAAAAAAGGTAAATATTTTGGGGATGTAAACCCAACCCTCCTACTGTAACAACTTTACACCATTTACCTGTTTGTTATTAAGTGCTCGAGAACAGTTTTGTGCAGATTCTTTATCCAAAAACAAAATAAAGGCAACTCCTTTGCTCTTCCTGGTGTCTTTGTCTTTCATAATAGTAACTCTGAAAACATACAACCACATTATACATCCACTAAAATTACTTCAGATATTTTTTCCTTAAAAATCTCTTTGGGATCTTACCTCTGTTACACAGCAAAGAGGAAATAAAGTATATTTAAAAATAGAAAGGCTCATTAAACAGAAATTCAAAGGAACAGATAACCAGGCCACATGCTTACAGGTAGAGTGGAGATGATTTTTAAAAAATATGGGGTCTTTCTGGGTTCAGTATCATTTATTATTCCCTTGGATGACTTGAAGAACAGAGAACATACTCTTCAGATTTGCAGACAACATAACTGGAGGGAGCTGCACAAACCGCAGGTAAAATTAAAATTCAGGAGTAATCTTGACAATTGCTATCATTGCTGTGTATTGAACTGCATCCAAACAGAGTAGTCTATGTTTCTGTAGGACTAACCAGCTAAACAGGTTCAAGATAGGAAACAGTAAGTATATGCAGTATTGTTCTACAAATATCTCCAACTGGAATCCAAATAAGTTATGGATACATGTGTTATTTTACATGACCTACAAAATTGAATCTTCAGTCTAACATTGGAATCAACAGCTCCAGCAGCATATTGAGAAACTCAAGAAAGATTTAGAACCAGTAGAGAGACAAAGAAAACAACAAAGAACGACAAGAGGTGAAGGTGGGGGAAGCCCACACAAGCTCAATTCCTTCAATCTTAACGTCAATTGTATTTAGCCCTAAAAATAAGAAACCAGTGGGAAACAGGATGCCAATCTGCACGTACATGAAAGTAAAAGTACATGTTAAAAAGCAGGGAATAAACTCCTCACTATGTTCATCACAGGCAGAACAAGTTTCACCCATAAGGCAAACCAAAATTTCAAGAAATAATAGGACATTTTCCAAAAAAAAAAACAAAAAACCAACAACAACAAAACGCCAAGTCCAAACAAACTCCACTTCAATGCAGAAGGCATATCAGAACCAGAAAACCTGTGAAAGTAACAGATGACCTACATAGTAAAAAGTGTATAAAATAAAAGCTCAGTAAAGAAAGCTCAATTTCCCGCCAAATACACGCACAGAAAGGTAAGAGATTAGGACAGTTTTTTCTACCGAAGCCTCTTGGACAAGAATGTGTCCAATTGAATGCATTGAGTTGAAGTATCAATAAAACCGACTTTAGAACAATTCTATCAATTCTTTTGCCAAGTTACTCCTTCAAGAGTTGACAGAACCCTAATATGACTGTCAGGCTTCTAATTGGGATACTGAGCATACCAGTTAATAAACACAAGCATAGAAACAAACAAGCGTGACAAATCTTTAAAAAGTCAGCAATTTCTTGAAGCCCTAGGAAGTCTGATTTCTCACTAAACCAACTGAGCTAAAACCATAATAGTCAGGATATATTGGGCTGGGAAATACAGCATAGAAGAAAAGTCAGCATGATTTTGCTGAGTCAAGAAACACTTTAAAAGAAGTCTGTTAAAGCTTAATTAAATAAGTTAAATCTGACCTAGATAACATCGCAAAGCTTTCTGCAAAGTGTTTTAAAGTCCCTGAACAAAGACCCTATAGAAATCAAACTAATATTTGAAAAGATTTTTCTTCAGAATTAATAACTAGTTACAAATAGGAAAACTAATCCTTCTTAGCCTCAGTTTCACAATGAAATGGGAATACCAGTAGAATCCCACAGTTTACATCTGCACTGTTTATAGTCAGGTTGTCTTACAAAGGGGCAAACAGGAAAAAAAAAATGATTATGGTAGTATTTCACACATTCTGAGTATTCCGTGACTCTGCATTTGGTTTAACTTCTGGCAGTGGCTAGACAAAATGTCAGGAAAAATTAGGTATCAGTAAGTGATTTTTTTTTGCAAAGAAAATATATAGGTGGAGGAAAACAGTAACTACGCAGACAGAATTGCAGGTTCTAAATTAGCTACTTTCACATGGGATACAGTGCAGGATTTCTTCTGCATAGGTATCTGAATGCACCATTACTGTTGTTTATGACAGTCAAAAAAAAAGTAACTAAAACACTAGAAACTATTAATTAAGGAAAAAAGAGAGAATACTGCTACGACACCTTTAAAATAAGCAATGCATCCTACAGCCAATACTTCATACAATTCTCATCCTTCTATCAAACAAATTCAAAAGCTGAGACAGTAGAAGACCCCTACCCTCAAACACAGAGAGTACAGGAACATTAGCAAAGGACAGCAGGGAGGTTAGAAGTGTCAAATTTATGGAGAACAGGTCCCTCAATGGATATTAAACACCAGCACTACTACAACCTTTCCTCAGGATTTTTCTAAATTGGTAGATCAGCACTTGACTAAAACAGGTCAGACACCCCACCTTGGAAACAACAGAGACTTTAGTAGATGTCCAGTTGTATTGGTCACTGCATGTCTGCCAGAGCCCTACGTAAGGCTTTTCCTCTCAGTCAATTTAAAAAAAATGTTTTTCTAAAGTTGTGATTTGGCATTTCCTGCTATTTGTCACCTGACATACTAGCGAGACTTCAAAGACTTTGAATTTAGCTCTGTATCTCACAGATTATTACAGCAGCTACTAAAAGTTAGAGTAGATATTTGCTGGTGTAGGGTCGAAAACTGAAGTCTTGAGTCTTGTTATTCTGACCAGTTAAAAAAATAAAGAAACCAAACAAAACAGCAAATTCCTTCCTGTGGCATTGATTTCTATCATTTAAACAGAGGCAGGTATTCACAAGTATCGTTCATGAATACCCCACATACTAAAAGCCATTACTATAAAGCCTTACATCTGATCTTAAATGTAATACTAAGCAGTCAAAATAACAAATCTCTCTAGAGCCACAAATAGAGGAATCGTACACTGCAATTGTGGGAATAGTGACATCTAGTTCACAGAAGTAGAAGGTCCCGGTTTTACACTTACCCACTTGTGGCCCAGGCAGTGTTCAGGGGGAGGGGAACAACACTTACTAGCAGAATATCGTTTCAACTATTTCAGAGAAAAGACCATTGGTATATAACAACATTCTACTTGCTCTTAAGAAGTGGTTAGCAAAACCGGTACCCAATGCAAATATTCTTACACCATGTAACTGCAAGAACTTATGGTTGTTAAATTAAATTTATAGTTTATTAAAAATGAACAGGACTTCAATACAGTTCCACATTCATACTTAAATTATAAAAAGCACAAGACTTTCAAGAGAAGCAAAGACATCAAATATTTTAAATGAAAGCTACAAAAATAGCAGGCCGTATCAGGTCACTTACTTGACAACTTTGCCATACTTTGAAAATATCTGAAATATAAAACAAAGTAAAAAGATTTAACAGTGGAAAATTGCATTTCATTAGTAATAGATTTAACAAGACAAACATTTCTAAGTAAGAGACATAGATCAGTACTGTATTTACACTCAAAACTGTTGTCAACAAGTTTAATCTGCACAACGCAGCTCTTAAAAACTTACCCGGTACAGATCGTTGTTTGTCAAAGCAAAGGGTAAATTGGACACATACACTGTGCTCTTGCTTGGTGCCAACCCACCACTCATTTTTCTGATGAAAGGAGAAAGAGAGAAGAATTAAACAGTATTCAATAAAGCCATCAGTTATAAAACAGTTTTAAGACTTTTAAAAAGATGTTTTTCAAATCTAGCCCAGACAGTCATGACAAAACTGCAGGAAAGCACAGCTTTCATTTCCCTTTCATTATTTTACATGAAATTAGTGTTTGCCTTCACGTGCTACAGCCGACATATGTTCTTTCCCCCTCCCCTGGATCCAAAGCATATTTTTGCTGTATGCAAGTCAATTTGTAATAATAATAAAAAAAAAACAGTCAAGTTAGTGTACTTAAAAGAAGCCTCTGATGATTTGTGCAGTAAAGAAAGGTTTCGGTCCAGAAAGAAACGAGTAATCACCATTTATTAACCATTCTGGCCAATATCTGAAATTAATGATGTTTGTCAGTAGCTGCATATTCTGTACACAAATTTGAGTTCAGCTGCATTCAACACAGACTAAACCACATTCACTTAAAGAGGGGTGGTGGGGGTGCTTCTGTAAACAGAGTCCTAATTATTGGGGTGAAAACAGATACTGCATTGTCTTTAATAATGTACCTCGGCTGTTAAAGCGGCAAGAATATCCTCTTGTATCTATCAGTCAGGCTTCTACACTGCTCTGGAACTGCAGCTTCCAGAGCTGGTCATAGACGGCATCTCCCCTAGAGGCACTCTCTCTCCTCCTCCCCATCAAGCAGCTCTTACACTGGCATGAACCAGGGAAATCTCAAAGCCATTTTAATTTCCAATCTCTTTTAAGCTCTTGAAACAAAGTAGCCAAGAATGTGCCTAGAAACAATGAATCAATTCAAACGCCTGGTTATAACTGCATATACATTATCCAATACTAGGTAAAGAGTAATTGAACTAACTTGAAAAAGAACAGCCTATGTTTTTCCTCATGTTTGGACAATTTCCAAAATTTTAAGTGACGCTAAAGTCTGTGCAAAACAATTCTTCCCTCCGATCCATTCTGTAGCTATAGCTTGGTCCAAGAGTCAAGTGAATAAAATTTAAGATCAGAATTAAGCACAACCCTTATGAGAGGGCACATCAAATAGCACAGCAAAACTGTTCCCTACCTACTTATTCAATTTCCTGCACCCTTATTGCGGCTTCTTGGCACCTATAGCCAATTCCTAACTGAGGATCAAGCCATTTCTTCAGCAAGACCAACTCAGTTTACAAATGCAGACAAAAGCTGATGAAGGGCTGAAAGAAACCAAGTATTAGACATCACCATCCATCATAGTTCCCGGCAGTTTCTTAGGGGCCCTTCTGGGTAGTAAGTTTGAGCAGATTGCCTGGCTGAGCACCAAACAAGTAACTAATATCACACGCTAATCCGGCTGTGGTTATTTTCTGGCATTTCATGATTCAGTCATCTGAAGACCTGACATTCCCAGTAGAGGCTGATTATCCAAGTGTTTTTGCTTCTCTCTCCTGACAAGCTTACTGTATCACAATTCATTTGAGTGGCAGTTTCCAAGTGATTAAATTTTGAGTTCTTCCATGTTCAGAGGCTGTATTTTTTTGGCATGAGCAGAAATGGCAACATAAAGGTTAAACAAATGAAAACAGAATAAATTTGCAATAAAGGCCACACATTGCATCTGGTGTTATGCAGAGGGGATTCATTATCCCAAATTCCTCGCTGCTTGGCATTAGTATCCTTGACAAGCCTAACCAGACTAAGCTGGCAATGTGCCACACGGATAGATGGCCCGAAGTGCAGTTATCCAGACGTACGGTGGATACAAAGGATTCGGTAAGAGCTACCTTAGTGCTGCCAATATATTGCAACAGTGGAGGAGAAAACAGCCGAGGTGAACCTCACATGGCTGTAGATAGCAATTTAACTCTGCCTAAAAGACAAGAGAAGCGAGAGTGCCTTCTAACAGGAGACCAAGCAGGCCCCATATTAACGAACGCCAGTGAGGATGGCGCAACCGGAGAGCTGTGTATTATGTGTAATACGTGTGAACGAAGCTTGTGTATTACGCACCACCACAGTGCAAGCCTCCAAAGAGAGGGTGGTATGTCCCGTGAAGATTACTACAGGCGTAATAGCTCAGTTGATAGGAAATTATTAATGAATGCAAGCTACAGAACTACCATTTTCAGCTGTACACTACTTTTTCAAGAAGCAAACTGAAAGAGCAGTACCCTGCAGCACTGGCTGCCACACTGCTGATGCTGAGTGGTGTTTCTAGTGGCCTTCAAGATGACAAAGGTTCAAATTTACCACTCCAGGAAAGAGTATTTCCCCAGATCTGCAGGAGGACTTCCTCTTCTAAATACCAAAGGGTCATTGGGATGGTTTACATATATCAGATACACCGACAGGTCTTCATAAGGGCAACATTTGGGCCATTCATCTATCTATTTAAAAGCCTGGTGGTCCTTACTAAGACTTCTGCAGAACGTTAAAAAATAATATTCTACCAAAAGCAGTATCTCAAAAAGCTTGAGCATGTTAAAATGCAGATTTCTGGTTATCTGTTGTGAATACAGTGGCATAAATGTAATTTTAGATCCAACTACTGGCACAATTCTTCCCATCCCAATAAACCTTAACAGAACATCATGTGTCAATTTTAATTTTGCTATAACCTGCTATATTCTATTCTGCTATAACATTAGTCTTGTTTGTTTTTTTAGACCATCATGAAGCCCCCGTGGGGATACCAAGTACCAACAACATATAAACAATAGCTCCCTCTCTCCCTCCCTCTTCATTTATGGATGCCAACCTTGCCATAGCAGCTTCACATTTATTGGTCTGATGTTTTCTAGCTGGGGGGTGGGTGGATGGTAAAACAAAGCCAATTCCAGCTTTAAGCTAACTCTCTAGATGAGACATCTCATCTCTAGGCTCATCATTAGAGAGCTCAAAGTCCTTTTACTTCAGGAACTTTCTAACTTCATAGAGCCGTCCAATACGAGTTTAACATTTTCATCACATTCTCCTTGATCACCAGTCTCTCTGCTTTATAGGTTTTCACTTCACAGGCTAACAAAAAACCCACCCACAACACAAGAATATCCCCAAAACATCTGAGCTTTCTACTTGCTGCAGGGGACTCATCTGAGAGTCACATACAAACTGGATTCTATGTCCTGCTAGATCTTCCCCCAAAATTGAAACGTTTCTGTTTTATACTGAATGCTTTTAGGGGGCTTCCCTGATCTTCCAGGTATTACCTGGTGCCTTACTTTAAAGCTGGAAGCCAGTACATTATCTCCATGGGCTTGAACACAACTCCCATTAATGCAACAGCCTCTCTGTAATATTAATGCCTTCTTCATTTATCATTTTCACATATTAACTTTCAGGATGGAGTTGTCCCTCATCACTGTGACTTCTTGAATTCAGTATTTTTTGTCTTTTCCAACAACTTGAACTAAAAGAAGCCATTCTTTGACAAGAGTCATCTGTCAGTAATGATTAAGTTTCCTACAAAATTTATTGGGTACACAAGTATGTTTTGCTTGAATCCAATACACTTAATGCAGCAGCTGTCGCTCATGATGAGAACATAAGAGAAGACAACGATTAATTTCAATAATTGGCTTCTCTACTCTGTCCCAGAACATATAAGGACCCCACCAATAATGTTCAAATGCCTCTGAAGTGTCAAGTAGAGTCCGAGCTTACTGATATTTTCATGACTTAGTATCAAAATTTCAGCTTAAGCACAAACTTTTGTGTTTGTTTGTTTTTAAGTACACATCAGCAAAGTCAGATTTGTTTTAAATTAAAGTATGTATAAACAACATATGCATAAGTTACTCAAGACACAGCTCACTCAGGCCAACTCATTTGAGTTCTTCTATCTTGATCCTTAAAACACCGTATTTTATTTTTCATTTAACAGTATCAACAGAATTTAGACCCAAATCAACAAACCATTAGTTGTGGCAATAGCTTGCCTCAAGCTTATAATTGAAAGTCTGTGATAAAGTAGGAAACCAAACCCATATTCTCCTTGATCCCAGACAAGGCTATTACCTTCCGCTACAATTCTGTCCTACATAAGAGGCATGTAATAAGCTATTTGACCATAATTTATTTTATCTCTACGTAGTCACTTAACTAGTACGAGACAAATATTAAACAGGATCAGAATTTGGTAAATAAAGCTGATGGTCTCAGCAGAAAGAGTACAAGAGTCTTTCAATCTGCCCAAGCTAAAGATGTACACAAAAAGAATTCATGGATTGAATCAAACGACTCTTAGGTACTAACCTAACTACAAAAACTCTGGGACAATAAGACTGGGCAACCAGGCCACCTGCAGGAACTACAGTAAGAGCTTCAACAACAAGGTTCTTTTTGAAGGGATTGCCAGCACAATCCAGATGTGAGAAGAGCTGCTTGGTTCAACCTAGTCTCACCCAGAACTACACCCAGGTAACTCACTCAGTGACGCCCCTTCCTCCCCAAAACCACAGCAAAGACAAGCAATTCCATTTCAGATCTCGGCAGGTGCAAACCGACATCCAAGCAAGAGAACCACAGGCTGCTCAGAAGCCTCCATACGTTGTACTAAAGCCTTTTGCTGTCACCAACATCCCCCGACGGTCCCTCTGCCACAGTGCGGCCGCACCACCGCTTCCCCAGAAGCCCCAGAAGCGAGGCGAACAGCTCCCTCGGCTGTAAACAAGCGCTCCTGCCGCCCGCGGCGGCCCTCCCTCCCTCCCTCCGGCCGCCACCCAACACCGGCGGGGACGGGCCGGGCGGGCGCTCACTCGCCCACCTGCTCAAGGAGATGAGGCCTACCCAGCCGCCCCGGCCTACCCAGTCACGGCGGGGATCAGTCCGCCCGGGCGCCCATGGTGCGACGCGACACCGGACGAGACAGAGGCGCAGGCCCCAGCAGGACAGGACGGGGACGGGGACACGGGACACCCCTCACGCAACTCCGCCGCTCCAACCTCCCTCCCGGCACCGCGG
>JAOXNO010000001.1:31903092-31914359 GCA_028565335.1 Limnodromus scolopaceus
GGATTGTAAATCCTCATCATAATGCTGCTGCTGTTAATTTTATCCAGCTTATGCATTTCTGGCTTTTTTGCTTTTTGTGGTGGGAGTTAGTTTGACTTTTGTGGTGGGAGTTAGTTTGACTTTTGTGGTCAGTGCTTTCTTAAGTGGTTTTTTTCCTGGTTTTTTTCTTTCTCTTACTTTAAGTCAAAATTATTGTGAACAGATCAGGAAATATTGGAAGAAAGCCTTTTCCTTCAGATTATTTGGTATCTAGATTGAATATGCCTAGACTTGTTGCAGTCATGCTTCTAATTGATTTTTAAAATCTTATAGCCTAATACTTGCTATTAGGTAGAGATGGATTCTCTTTGTGTCCCTGTTTTTTCTCAGTGCCTCGTTCACAGTATTTTATGTACTGTCGTGGCAGATTTTTCTCTCTGCTCTTGCACTTCTTTGTTTTCATCTTAACAATCGAGGACTATGTCACTGTGTCTATTCAGTGTTTTCTGCCTGTCCCAAGTATTGGGGGAGGAGGAGAAAGTTACTTTTTTTATTCCCAAACTCAGTTTTATCTGTCTTGCCTCCCATCGAGGTAAGAGATACTGAAATATCTTTAAAGCACTATCCAATACAGATTCTAGTTGTTGGAAGCAAAAGTAGTGTTTTCTATCTTTCTTTTTGTCCTCAAAGCAGCAATTGTAAAATTTGCCATGATGTTTCTAAAAAGTTACAGTTCTCTAGGTCTTACACATACAGAAGCGTCTAAGCATTTTTTGAGATCTTTCCAAAACTCGAGTGAGGCAGAAGTGGCCCACATTTGTCCACCTCTGCTGTTTGTCAAAGCAGCAGTATAAAACCAGATGTATCCCAGTAGCAACAGGGTTACTGCAGCTGCCTGCCTCTGCATTGTACAGCACAGCATTAATTTTATGCTTTGTTCACATATGGCAAGATGTAGCCATCTGGATTAGAAAGCTGTATGTTTTTGAAACAAAAAAGTAGATTCTGCAGAAGGTTGATAGCACACACTGCAAATTCACGGATCCTGGAGAAGTAGGTATTTCTAGCCATGATGAAAGTTAATGTCACAAATAAGTGTAAACAGACAAGAACTGTGCACAAAATATTGCAGGGTACTGGAGTGCTTTTGCAAATGTGTCAGCTTTTTTTAGCATATATTATTTAGAAAGCAAAAAAGAATAAAAAAGTTAATGGTTGATAAAGAAAACCCAGTTGTACAAAAAAATCTAAAGTTTAAGTGACCCAGGTAATCTGGTTGATGAAGAAACTCTTTTTATATTTACTTCAGTTACTAGCAGAGAGCAAGACATAGTGCTGTGATAATTGAAGCAAAACCGTTCTTGGCACCTGGCCACAGCGGAGCAGCTTGTGCTGTGTTAATAGAATGGCTTCTGCATACTCTGTAGTGTCTTTATTTGAGAAAATAAAAACCTTGCTTTAGGGAAAACAGTCACCTCTGATCAAAAATAGGAAGAGGTTGTTTATATTAATATAACAAGTGATTATATGTTATATAAATATAAAGTAATATCACCAACTATCTCTGCTGTATATGCTAATAGGAAATAGTCAATGTGAGTGACAACAGTGTTAGGTGTGAAATAAAAGTAAATTTATTTTTTTTTTCCAACCTTTGTTTTAGGACAACTTTGTAGTGGCAGAACAGATGACTGACTACAATGTAGTAAACTTAAGGTTTGATCTCTTAAGCCCATGTTAATGGAATCATCTTGTATTGATCCTAAGAGTTTAGTATCTTCATGGCTATTATTAAAGCTGTGTTAGGTCACAACATTTAAGAAATGGAAATATTTTTTTTCTGTAGAAACAGATGAAATGTGCTCAAGATGCTGGGAAATGCATTTTCCCCCTTTAAACACTTCTCTTTTTTTCTTCTGGTATTTTCAAATGTATCCTTGCTTTCTCTCATTGTGCCAGCCAAAATTTGTTTAGTTTTCTGTAGAAAATTGGTCTCATTCTACTTTTTTTCCTTACCAGCATTTTGAGGAATGTACTTGATAATTGATTCTGTCTGATTTTCTTCATTTCATTTCTCTAAATGCAAAATATTCTGACTTCTGAGATTTTTTTTTCCCCATCTTCATACTTATTTCATGTCTGGTGTAATTGTGCATTCATTTTCTTCTTCAGTCTGTCAGTTTTGTGATAGTCCATCTCTACCTTTTTTGCAGCTTGTGTTTCTGTTTTGTCAAAATCCTGGTGATAATTGTTGCTAGTTTCAGTGAGGTCTCCATCAACAGTGATACCAATGGGAGTGTTTTTATCAGCCTTGCTGCCTGATAATACAACAGAGTGTGTACATGAATGTCAGTGACACGCTCATCTGCAGGGGTGGGAGCAGGCACCGCAGGAGGCTCAGGCACTTACCAGCCAGCTGTGAGCGGGTAGGGACAGAAGGAATGGTCCATCTTGGGGTAAGGGATGGGCTTGAGGGACCAGTGGCAAAGTATTTTGAGAAAGAGCGTGTAATCATTACGCTGTTCCAGTCTAATGATTTTGTCTTGCCTCAGCTAATTCTGTGTCCCCGCCTCGCCCAGTACATGTGAAACCCAGGAGTATTCAGGTGCTGTTCTAGATATGAAGAAAAGAGGATTGAGGGGACAGTGTCAGAGCAGATAGAGCATCCTCCCTGTGACGTGGGAAGGAGAGGGCACAGGGTTGGCCTAAGAACAATTAATGCATGTGTAGCCCCTAGTATGAATTTTAAAGGCTTTAGCAAAAGTCCCTGAAGTAGGGAATGAAGAAAAGCTGAAGCAGTGTGAAGTGCCAGGAAGGTGCTTCTGGTGGATATGTCTGACCAACAAATAGCACAACATGAGCAGTGGTTTCAGAGTTAGTAACTGTTAATTGGAGCACACTGGCGAGGACAGGGACAGCAAACGCTCTTACCCTTACTAAAACCAGGACCAACCAAACTCTATTGGTTTAGTCAGCTTTTGTGGCTACATCAGACTAGTCCTGTGTCTTGGTTATGGATTGTACTTAAGGTCAAGTCTGTTATAAAACGGAACAGAGTTTTAAGACGATACTCTGGTTTGTTTGTACCAATGTTAGTGTCAAAATCTCTGAACTTAGAGATTTTGGCTAGGGGGAAAGAGCTACTTCATCAGGATTTAATATCTATTACCAAAGGAAAAGCATTTGTTACATCAAGCTTTTCATTGGCCTCTCGTCACATGCAACTGAGTGTTATTTTTCTCTACTTAAAGATATTGAAACACAGTTAAATAAATATAAGTTAAATGAATATATCAAATATTTTTCTGACTTTTTTTTTTTTTTAAGAAAGCAGTTACGGTAGTTTCTAAAAGCTTTTACTAGCAAATGAAAATAAAACTGAGACTTGAGATAGTGAGTAAAAGATGGTGAATGGAATTTATTAGGAAGTTTTTTGATATTGTGAATTCAGCTGAGTAATTAATATTCTTTCTTAATTGAGTGTAGTGAATTACTCTTTACTAATTCAGACAGATCATGGGGGATGGGCAGTCAAAAGATTCAAGTTTTAAATGCCTGGTTTACTTTAAAAAGTGTACTTATGAATATGCATGCATTTTTTGCTAATTTCAGTTTCTTTTTTTTTTTTGGTAGGTAATTGAATGGATCTTCAGAATCAGTGTTGCTAAAACTGACCAAAAAGTAAGTATGTGAGGGTTCGTCATTTTTCACAGAAATACATGTCTGGCTTAGTGCTACCCCTGTTTACAGTTAATAAACCCTTTATCATGGTGATTCTTAACATCTGTAATAATATTTTTATATAGCCTCATAAGTCTGTTTTCAGTTAAGTGTTTTTATTTTGTGAAAGTAGATAGTTACACATTTCTCTTTCTGAATATGTCCTGCTGTTTCTTTTTCTTATTAATTTTTTTTAATAGCTAGAACTGCCATTGTGAAGGGCAACTTTGAAAAACATCAATTCTAGCAATTTCTTGTCTGTTTTCAATGAGATATAGTTTGTCACCTTTGTAATTATCAGAAAGGTTTCAGCTTCTCAAGTTTATGTTTGTCTAACACAGCATGACTAGAATCTCTTAGGCGATGCTTTATTTCCACCTGTATTTATTACCAATTTTGACTTTGAAAGTCACCTTTCTCTGGAAAGAGGAATTTTTGTGTTGTGCTGGCTCCCAATTTAAAACAGGAAAAATCTTCATGTGAAGAATGCATTTCATTAATGTATTCAAAACACAGAGCTTTGTACTAACTAACTAATGTGCTGTGTTTTAATGGGTTTCTAGATGGTTGAGATGATGAAATAATTCAATCAAAGTTCCTATATTATATAGAAAGTAGAAATTCTTAAATCTAATAAAAAGTTAAACTCTTTTTTTAAAAAAGCCCCCTAATTTTAGCAGAGCAATATCAAAATTGCTATAAGGTATATGTGTATGAATTTATATGTATAGCTGGTATTTGCAATGTGCATATATTTCAATAGTGCTGTTTATAGTATCTGTAAGTCCTATAATTATACTGATTATACAGCACTAATTTCCATTTGTTCAATTGTTCTTGCAAATACTGTGAGTTATTTTCACTTAAAGTTCAATAATTACTTTCTATAACTGCATAGACTTTATTTTCAAAGGGCTAATTAAAAAAAAAGTGTATGTGTGGGGCTTGTGCATAATACATTGTATTGGGAGAAGTCTGGGAACCTTTATTTCTATGCTCACTATCCTTTCATCTATTTGAGTGAGTCTGGTTTTGGCTAATTGGATTTTTATTGTCTTTAGTGGCATATCGAAGAGATGAGATGTGGTCTGAAGGGCGATATGACTATGAAAGAGTTCCAAGAGAACGTCTCCCTCCAAGGATTCATCCCGATGTAAGTCTCTAGTATGTTTGTCTAGCCTTATGCCATTATATTATACCTTTATACCATGTCTTCTACCATCAAGGCTGGATTTTTTTACGTATTTAGGTTCCAGGTATACCCCAAGTTCCATTATTTTCTCATTCATATAAGCCAGCAATCTAGCAAATGCATCTGCAATAGATAATAGGATGCCTACAAAATTACGTATTGTATTTTTTCTTTCAAATCTATTGAAAATGTTTTAGAATATTTGTATTCTGATAAATTGATTTTTTGGTGTAATTCTTTGTGTTATAAAACACAGGATTCTTAATAACTTCTGGAGAACCAAAGGCCATGTACTATGTTGTATTTTCCCCCAGACATTTTTTTTTTTACATTAATTCCTCTTTGAGGTGACTTGAGATGGTAAAATGACTGGTTTCAGTATTATTCTTGTCACCCATGCAGTTTTTCATTATGATGCAGTATCGAAGGAAGTGTTCATAACAAATGTTGAAAATATATCTTTGCTGAGAAATTGTGTTTTGGAGCCTTGTAAGGAAAATGCTTTCAAGAAGAGTGTTCACGGAAATCTACTTTGTAGACTTGGAGACTTCTACTGTATGTTAAGCTTGTAAAAACAAACACAGAAGCTATGCTTACTCTGCTGTAGAATAACTTTAGAATTCTGTCAGAAATAAACTCTGTACCAAAGAGTTGGGTAATATTATTTTACTTTTTTTTTTCTTCTGTGTCTGAAGTCTCTAAAGAAGAAAGAAAGCAGGTTGTAGCTTTGTTTTTTGAGCTACTACACTTTAAATAGATCTTTAAGATATTTCTATTTACATGCCATGCAATGTACATTTGGTAAACTGATATTTCATGTACCTGTGCCTCTTAATTGGCTTTTCTGTTAAATCTTTTAAATATTGGAATAATATCACAGCTGATTTAGCATACTTTATGGGTTCCCTCTACCATATTTTCAGCTTGTTGTTTTGGATGCATATGAGCATCGGTATCTTGGAAACTAGTTATATAGTCTTCTCTAGCAAGTAGTATATTGGTGTTTGACTGCTCTGATGTTTTAAACTCTCTTTACAGGTAACAACAAAATTGCTGCATTTTCAGGAAAGTGGAAATTGGAGAAGTTTGCACAGGGTATTTAGTCAGCTACTTCTCCAAAATACTTATCAGAAATAGGACAAAAGGAAAGGCAGAATGTATTTTCACAGATTTTTATTTTTTTTAATCAACGTTTGACTTGACTAACATATTGCTAATTTAATTTAACCATTGCAACAATGACATTCCTAAATTCTTTTAGTCTTTCAAGCTGTCCAGGGACCAATTCATGGAATATGCATTGTAAAAATTTACTTTAAAATTTAAAAGATGTGATGCACTTATTTTGATGCAAGAATTAACTAGATCGTTCAATGCTAGCTTTCTAGTACACGTGTTTGGAACTGGGGATGAAGGGACTAGCAGAATACACTCATTTATCACAATCAGTACTATCCATCTGCACCAAAACAACACCCCAGTAACTGGGCAAACCAAGATCTGGTGTCTCTCTGCCTTGCTGAAAGGGTATGAAGCTCCTTCTCATACAGCTCTGCTGATGCAAGATAGTTGGCAGGCAGTTTCTGTCCTTGTAAGTCTTTGTCATTGCATCTGTGTCCACCTGCAGAGGTCTGACTTAATTTTGACTAGACAACTAAAATGGAATTAGTTTATTCGATCTATGAACATGCTTAGCATCTACTGATAAGTTAATACCTCGGAACTGAGACTGTTGGTGCATTAGATTGTGACTTCTATTACTACTGAAAAAACTCATTTGAGTGTCCTTCTCCTCACCTCCAAATTGCACATGCTGTGCAAGTCTCTGCATTTATAGCTTGTGTTTTTAAGGCATATAGAAAAATGTCTTGGTAAAGGAAGAAGACTTAAAATACAAGATCTCAAGATCTTGCATTCATGCTTTCATTTCCTTTTTGTTTTCAGCTGGCTGAAAAAACCTGGATTTGTATGTTTTGCAACTGTACAATTTGCGCTTAATAAACAAAGGATTTCTGTAATTGATAAATGGTGTATGACACTTTATTTGAAGGAAATAAATTAATTTTGCATTCTAGCAAAATGCTATTCAAAGGTTGTATTAAAAGAAAAACTGAGAGTGTTAAAATTGTCTCTGTCACCTGAATCCTCAGATCACCTACTGCATTATATTGAGAAGGTGTTTATCTCTTCAGATTATGAAGCGAGGACTGTCTTCATTATAATCTCCATAGTGTGGAGGATGTTATTGGCATTAAGAAAATTGGTAGTATTTTCAAATGGGCTCTTTGTTTTACAGGCTTACAGGTGTAACTTTCTTTATTGAATTTCTAAGTTAATGTAAAATCTCTTAGAAGTCTATGTAGCTAATGCTTAAAAAAAGAAAGTAGCTGATGCGTAGAAAGTAGCTAATGCTACTGCTTTAACCTTTCAAAAGAAACTTAAACTATGTTGACAATTTTCCCTTAATAATAAAACTTGTAATGCCTAAGAATTGCATCTAAATGGTGTCCAATTAGATTTTATAAGTTATTCCACCGTCAGACTGGCATGATTTTTAATGTTTGTTGTCCCCCTGTGCTATTTCAGCTTTAAGATTTTTATAGTCAGTCCCATACATTGAAATAACTTGTTTGGTTGGTTTGTTGTTTGTTTTGGTTTTTTTAACTATTGTATATTCACTCAAATTTCCAGCTGTTAAAAGCAATATGATTTGGGTTGGGTTTTTTTTTGGTTTAGGATGATTACCATAGAGTAGTAAACATTGTGCCCAAGAAACCACCACTGCTGGAAAGACCCGGGGATGGGAATTACAGTCGGTATGATGATTACGGTCACGCTGAGTACAGAGACTATGAAGAGGGTCGCAGTTTTGCCCATGAGCGAAGAAGTGGCCCTCCACACCGAGGTGTACGTAAGGTGATTCTTCTCACGTTTTCATGACTTTTATCTTCTTGTTACTGCTTGAATACTGAACAATTAAAGTATTATTTCAGACAGAACATTGCTCTTGCTGCTGTCCTCATAAACTAAAATAGAATGAAAAGAAAAAAGTTTTCATACTTGCTGCTTTTTTGTACTTACTGTGCTTCTAAGACTTGTGATTTTATGGTAATACCTGTTAGCTGCTTCTTATGGTTCCTGGCTACTCTGTTGACTTAGAAAAGGGCCCTCGTCCAGCTCTGTGGAAAGCTCAGAGTCTGAACTGGAAAAACAAAAGTGGCCAGAAGTCCTCTGTATGAATAGAAGAATGATTGCAAAATCTTTTTGTTTAACAAGTCCTTGCACATACAATTTGTTGAATGTTGTCTGCCTATCCTTCTAATTCACGCAGTTGTTTGCTTATTTAAATTCTGTCGTGATGTTGAATGCATTTTTTTTTCCGAGTAGCTACACTTAAGTACAAAATTTATGGTCCTTTTGAAAGGTCATTACTGCTGCTTCCTCCAACCTAGCTGTTTGAAATTCTGTAATTTCAAGCTAGTGATGATAATGTACATTTCAGTGAGGAAAATTTTCTTTTTTTTTAAGTCAGGGCCCCTGTCTATAGGTTGGAATGTAGGCTTTGCATTTTGTGCAGCATTTCAAAGTTGCTCTCTTTAGTATTATTAGAGGAAGAAAATAAGAGGAATGTGGTAAAGGGAATAAACTGAGAGGAATTTTGCTGTGAATGTTTAATGGTTTCTTTTAGCTCATTAAAATGCTTTGGTTTTGCAGTGAATAAGTACCATTTGGCAACTAACTGTACATCGCATCTGATGTTGAGATACACATCACACAATTGTTTTGCATGTATGTTTTGCAGGATGAATCAGGATACAGATGGTCAAGGGACGATCATCCTATAAGTCGGCAGCCTGAGTACAGGTATTTTATAAGGATTTACAGTACTGCCATGCATAAGTTGGGACTCTTTAGGGCATTTCTCTTTCTTACCAAAACAGTCTGTAGAGCAGAGCAATGAAATGACAGGAATGTGGGAAAGGGCATCTGTTGAAGTAAAAGACCACAGTCCAAAAGTGGTTTCTGGTTGTATTGTTTGAAAGACAAATTAAATAAATGGTATGCCATGAAAATCTCTATTTTAGTATTTGTTTAGTAAGGATAGGAGGAATAATGATAGCATCTTTAGGATGCTGGCCTGGGACTGTAAGTAATTTAGTGCATCTCCCTGATCAGTCACACTTTTTACATGACTTCAGAGGATTCATTGGCCTAATTCTGCAGTGACAGAAGCAAATACCTTGGGGCCACAATACAGTGGAAAGATACCTGTGCCATTTTAAAGGTTGCTGGAGTGGGTAATGGGATTGTGAAGTTTAGTGTAGCCTTGTTCTGACCTCCCTATTTCCTCAGCTGGACTGATGAATTGGTATTTCTATCATAAATTATATTAATTTCTGTGAGCGCTTCTTAGTCTGTACCTCAAGTTCCCATCTATGAAATGTAAGGAATAGTATTAAGCAGTAGGGCTGTAGCGTACGTATGCCTGCAGTGATGTTTGGTATGGTATTATTTGTTGTGATAAATAAAGTGCACAGGATAGTGTTACACTCAAAATTTTTTGGACAAGGATGAAACTCACCTTAAATATTCAGACAAGAATTAATTGTTAGTATAACTGAAATATTAACTGTCTAATCTAAGAATGTAATCTCATGGCTGTACTTTAAAATGCCACATTCTGTGTTTCCACTTCTCAGGGTGCCTGCTTTTCTACCAGGCTTGTGTTTCTATATACTGCATCATGGTGTTAGTCACAAATATCTCATTCTACATAGAATAACTCCTTGTTACTGCAATCTGTATAAAACTATGGTTGTATCATACAAAGATCAACACAAATAAACCAAGTTAGCTACAGATACCTTGTCAGTTAGACAAATTGGTGTTAAAACTGCACCAACTTAAGAAATTTCAGGCAGGTCAAGAAAAGCTCAGAGCAAGGCTGACAAGCAAAGCCTAGATCTTGAGGCCTTGCAAACTCAATATGAAGCTGTTGGTAGCAATGGCAATAAACTGCTACAGGGCTGCACAGTTGCAGGGGGTATCTATTCCTTTGAATGTGATGATTTAGATGCAGCATAACTGGATTACTACACGACTTCACCATAAAAAAGCATCCTTCATATACCATAATGGTCTGTGCGTGCTAGACTTCTCCCAAAATTACATTCTTGGGGCTAGAAGCAATAGTAAAAGGTTTTGGAAAATAGTAAGTGCTTTATAAACTTCTGCAAAATTCTTGCATCTTTTTCTCCTCCTTTAGAAGAATCGGAGTTGATTAAAGCTGAAAAAAAAACCAAACCCAAAAGAATGAGAAGACTGAGTTAGTGTCAGGCAGTTTAATTTACACAGAACAAGAGTGGCACCCAGTGGTCAAAAAGATTGTCTTAAATGCATCCTTAAATGCATCCTGGTTTCTTCCATTTAAACTGCGAGGATAAAATGTCAGCTTGTTTTGTTGAAGGCTTTAAAAGTGTGTTGCGTGGTAGGTGATAGTTCCATCTAAGTCTTTATTGTATATTTCAGAATATGTAACTGTTACACAACTACAATAATGCTATGGAAGAAATTCATAGAGATACTTGGTTCAGTTGAGGGCATGGGAATTTGTGATTGAATGAACCCCTACTGATTTATTATAAAAATAAGTGTTAGCATGTCAGAAGTTTATTGTTCAGAAGAACACAGGAATAGTAAATAGCCTGTAAAATCATAGAATACAATCATAGAATCATAGAATTGTCCAGGTTGGAAGGGACCTTTAAGATCATCTAGTCCAACCATCAACCTAACTCTGACAAAAACAAAAAAACACATCACTAAACCATGTCTCTAAGCACTATGTCCACCCGTCTTTTGAATACCTCCAGGGATGGTGCCTCAACCACCTCCCTGGACAGCCTGTTCCAATGCTTAATAACACTTCCAGTGTAAAAAATTTTTCCTACTATCCAATCTGAACCTCCCCTGGAGCAACTTGAGGCCATTTCCTCTTGTCCTATCACCTGTGACTTGGGAGAAGACACCAATCCCCACTCCTCCTTTCAGGTAGTTGTAGAGAGTGATAAGGTCTCCCCTCAGCTTTCTTTTCACCCAGCTGAACAACCCCAGCTCCCTCAGCCTTTCCTCATACGACTTACTCTCCAGACCCCTCACCAGCTTCGTTGTCCTTCTCTGGACTCACTCCAGCACCTCAATGTTTTTTTTTGTGGTAAGGGGCCCAAAACTGGACACAGTACTTGAGGTAGGGCCTCACCAGGGCTGAGTACAGGGAGGCGATCACCTCCTGAGTCCTGCCACACTGTTCTTGATACAGGCCAGGATGCTGTTGGCCTTCTTGGCCACCTGGGCACACTGCTGGCTCATGTTCAGC
>JAOXNO010000001.1:31914459-31938283 GCA_028565335.1 Limnodromus scolopaceus
GGAGATCAGGTTTGTCAAGCAGGACCTGCCCCTCGTGAACCTGTGCTGGCTGGGCCTGATCACCTGGGCATCCTTCACGTGCTGCGTAATGGCACTCAGACCTTCCCAGGCACTGAGGTCTGACTGACAGTCCTGTAGTTTCCTGGATCATCATTCCGACCCTTCTTGTGGATGGGCAAATCCTGTGATCAGACAGCTAAATGCTTGTAGCATTGCGTGGTTGGTAATAAACTTAATTATTTTTTGCATATTGCTCACTATTGAGCCATGTAGTGGATCTCAGCAGAGGAAATCAAAATACAGTACTTGGTATATGTTGTCTCCTGTAGTGAGAATGCTACTTACTTTCAATTTCAGAGACTTTTACATTAAAAAGCATGAGATTTAAAAATGATTATATGCAAAAATGCTTTCTCTTTGACGTTGTGAACATTATTTTGGGTAAGTTCTTCTGGAGTACATGTAAATTTTTTTCATTTTTTTTTTGAGGTAGTAGAAGGAGATTTAAGATTACTTTAACCAGAAGTACTTTTTAAAAAATTGCATGGAACATGGCTAAAACATAATACAAAGCTAGATTTGTGAAGCTAAAGACACTCAGGAGACTTGTAAAGCTATTGGGTTTTTGCATTCAGTATAGTGACTATAAATTCTAAATAGAATAGCTCTTTTATTGACATAAACAATCCATTTTCTTGAGTATTTTTACTCATTCAGCAGCTAAAAATGTGCTATAAGAAGTTGTTGTCAATATTATGTTGAACATTTCCTCTTAAGCATTAATCATTCACATTTTCCTGCTTTGATTTCTGGCAACTTAACTGTTGAAAAGGAGTTTCTGCTCTCTTATGCTTTCCATTTTTCTTACTTTTTTTCCATTTTTCTTACTTTTTTTCCATTTTTCTTCTTTTCCTTTTTTCATTTTTTTCCATTCCATTTTTCTTCTTTTTCTTCTATCTTTTTTTTTTGAGTGCTGAAAAACACTACTTAAGATTCTCCTGAAGTAAAGGCAGCTGCTTATCTGGAATATGAAAAATCGTTACATGATACAGAATTTTGGGGGTGAAAGTTTCCTATGTTGAAGAAAACTGTCAGTTAGGTTTTTGGAGTGGTTTTGTTTGTTTGTTGTTTTGTTGTGGTTTCCTTTGTGGATTTTTTTTTTTAAGCTTCTTGCCTTTTCCTTAAAAATAGGAAGTACATGCTTACTTAGCAGTTGCATAGCTGTGCCTTGAGCTGTGGTGTGTTCTGTCCACTGACCAGCAACAGTTCTCCATGGATGACAAGAGGATTGTTGAGGTTCTACCACTTGGCTTAATTGGGTTTTTTTCTTGCCTTCTCTCTTCCTACGGAGTTATGCTCCAATTTCCAAGCAGCTGTCATTTGCCGATAATCTACCCTTGAGCGGAGCATTACTGACCCTTCTACTCTTTTCTGGGCCACTCAAGAATTGAGAGTTGTTAGCCGTGTTTTATGCTGTGCTCGGTGAACAGCTCTCATCCTGTCCATGACTTTTTTATGGCAGTATCATTTTTTATATGTAAAAAATGAAGTAAATCAGAGGATATGCGGGGCATAGACTTCAAAATTAGTTCCCAGTGCTTTTTCTCTTGTTCTGACCTAAGCGATTCTTGCTGGATTTCTGAACTCCGGGATCTGATGTGAGTTGTGTAGCCTTACAATCATAGCATGGTTTGAAGTGCCTCTTGGTTCAAGCCTTGTTGGCATATATAAAGAATTGTACATCAAAGCAGAATCTCTTAGTTTGGAGAACAGAGAATTTTCTGCATGCATGATGACAGTTTTAATGTCTTGGTCGCTGATGCTCTGAGAATTGTGAAGCTTGGAAATTATGAGAAGAGTAGGGATCAAATAATACATGACTTCTTTATACGTTTACTTTTACTGATGTTGATCACTTCTGAGGCTGTGTTATTACTTGTCTTTAGTGATATATCAAACTCATTTATGCAAAGCACTTGAATTATAATATGTGTGTCAGTTTTTTTTAAAAGTTGGGAACTGCTGTGTGTTGAAGAACTCCAATTTTGCAGTACTTCTGTATGGGCCTCATAGCAATAGATTTTGCATACAAGTTCCTTTTTATGAAGTCAGATGAACTTTTCGGTGTGAAATGCTTAGAAGATTGTTAGCTGCTGTTCACTTTAGTCATGCCAAATTTTAATCCTTTTGAGTGCACAGAGTATTACTTCATTCTTTTTTTTTTCAGCCAAACTGAGTTCATAAGATGTGAAATATGTGAAACTTGGCAACTTAAGATGGGTAAGACTCATCTTCAAAGAGGAATTACAAAATGACGCACTTGTAAATCCCAGCTATACACGCATTAAATTTGATCCTTAAAATTATCCGAGGTCCAGATTTTTGTAAAATAAGAATTGCCATATTTGTAGACAAAGTACTCTGCATCAGCAATAATGTTGGTTCATATAGCAGAGACTCCTGAGAAGGGGCTCTCGTAGGACACTTTTAATATCTTCTCTCAAGCTGTTGACATGAATAAGTGTTCCTTTGTTAATGAAGGAAACTTGCTGCCACTACTTGTATTCTTTTGTTTAATGGTAGTTGTGGTTTTTTCCCATGTCCTGTGTGAAATTAGGAAGTAGTCTTAGTCCAGTCTTTAATACTAATGCATCTGTGTATATAAGCCAAATCTGCTTATCTGTGGTGTGCACAAGAAATATTTTGTAATAAATAAAAATAATAAAGTAATTTTGATGCTAGAAATAAAACTATCTGGCAAAATGCTGAAACTTCATTTTAAACAACCAGAGATCTATGCTTGCTAAGATGTAGCAGTCGGTTTTATATTTTGGAAATTTTTTAAATCAATGACACTTTCATCCTTTCCTCTGAAAGTTTTATGTAGCTTTCTGAACATTAAACTTACAGTTAACCTCTTTAGGGTGGTAAAGCAAAATGTACCCCAATTTTTGTAGATTTGTAGATTTTCATGGTGAGATTTCAAGTGTTTACTAAAGGTTATAGAGAAAATTGGTAGTGAAGTAGGGGATAGAACCCCAGCAGCTGCAGCTTTCTGATCTCTGCTTGAAGTACCATTCATTTGGTGATTCAGCCCTTGCAGGTGCAGTATGTGATGACAGGTATATTCTAGAGGAGTGGTCTGAAGATTGCGCATTAAGAAGAAAATTGTTCTTTGGCAAGAATGGTTATTTTAAACCAAAGGCATTGATGAGAGAGTCTCCAGATAGAAGTTAAGGGTCACTGACTCTTCTCTCAATAAAGCAGGATTTAATATTGAGGGTTCAGATGTGTCATAGGCCAAGGCAGTTATCTTTACATTAGCGCTGTGCAATCGCCTTTGAATTACAGGGGGGGAGCTTGTTTCTTGTTTTTCTCCTCCCTGATGTATTCTTTAGTGAATGAAGCAGTGAACCTGGTTAAATTTTTTATACGCATTTAAAACAGTGTATTATATTGTGGGAGGTCTTTAGGCTTTGGATTTAAACTTTCTTGTAATGTAAACTGATCTTTGTCTTGCTTGTAGAACAGAAACTTAGCCAAAGGGATTTATGAGATGGTGCTAAAAATGTACATAAGTCTGCTGTTCTGTTGCAATATTTGACAGGTCTTAAGGGACACTGCACAAGAACCTCATTCTTTATTAAAAAACATGTGTGGAGGGAAATAAATATGGCAGTCACCCAAAGAAAATGGTTTTGCTTTTGACAGAGATTGATAAGCAGCGTTCTAATCATATTCATTAGCACATGCCTTTTTCTTTTAATAAATAAATAAATAAAATCTCTGCCAGAACATTGACTCTCTCAGGTATTCACACAAACTGCTAGAGTAACTTGTTTATTCATAAATGAAATTACAGTTTCCTTATAATAGGTCATTGTGGTAGATTCATTATACCTGTCTACAACTCCAGGCAAGGACTTGTCTGTTGAAATCTTTAGTTCAGAAGACCCATTGTATTAGGCTGCTAGCTAAATTAGTTTACCTTGGCTTATGATATTTTGGGGGGGTGGAAGGGGGAGTTAGAACTTTTTGGAACAAGATAATAGGTAATAGATAACTTAAAAGTAGATTTTGGTTTACACTAAATATATAATGACTTCATATTACACTTTATGTCTTATGCAGCAGTCTTACTGATTCAGTAGTTGCTGTGTTTTCTTTGAGGGCTGTTTTCTGCTCCACCACCTCTTTAGCTCTTCTACTTCATTTCAGAGTGATGTCATGGAAGCTTTGTTTTTCTAATCAAACCAATTCAAAGTTTCTCCTATGTGGGAATTGTCAAATTAGCAGAACTTCCCACTACTTGATTATTATTTTTTTTTCCCCTGCTGAGCTTGTAAATATACAGCCTAATGCAGTAGAATTTACTTTTTCTATGAAACTTAGAAGGGTTCTAAATCTGGGTTTTAACTCCTGCAGAGAGCCATTAGAGAAAGAAAGGGTAAGACTGTTTTCAAAAAGCATAATTACAAATAAGTGATGTCAGCCTGATTCTCTGTGTGTGGTATTTCTTGTACTTCAGTCCTGCGAAATGTTTTAGTTAGATTTAAATATAGACTCTATATTGTGACTCTAAAGGATTGACAAAGTATTCTTTGAACTAAAGACAGGTTGTCATAATCTTCTCAAAGAATGTTTTGATATTCTTAAAAACCCAGCCTGAATTATTGTTGACTGCAGAACAGCTAGGTAGTAAATTTACCTGTAAGTATTTATTTGACAATTACAGTAAACACACCAAGTTTGGTAGCAAAAAACCCCAGTTCTCATTGTGGTAGTTCTCAACTGCTATTGCGTTTATTCAACTTGCTTTTGATTCAAACTATGTTATGTTTTCAGGATCTGTGGCTTTTTGTGCGTATAACTGTTTCTCCCCGTGGTTTTTTGTAAGGCTGTAAATTGTCATATGAAATTGGTGTCATCATTATATTTTTTTAACAGTGGTTATTGCATGAGAAGTGTTTACTACAGCTGTTAGTATGTTATGATATACACGTAAGGAAAAATTCAGTAGTTTGTGCAAACTCCGTTAAATTTTGTAGTAACAATGATTTGTTGCTTAAAACTAAGTCACATTTTGGGAAAATTATTATTTTCTTCTTTTCAGTGATGTTTACATAATGCTAATAAGCTGTAAGGATGTCCTCTGTTTACAATGTATGATAGGGCAACAAGCTTAAAGATAAGACTATGTACCTGCACACTGTAAGATCTTGGCTAACACCTCACTTTAAAGAAGACTTCAAAAAGCAAGCTTATCTGGTCCAGTTTTATAGCTAGCATTATAATCAGGTAGTAGATGGTATCAAACTGGCAAGTTAATACTGTATTGGGAAATAATGAGGCAAGCTCCCATGGATAACACTTGATTATTCTGGAAAGGTTTCCTAACAAATACATTGAAAAACAGCTAGGTATTGAGAGACAGTGGGGAGGGAAAGAAAAGGGAGTCTCCCTTCGAGTCCAGACAACTACTGGTAAGATGGCATCTGACTAAATAATCTCAATGACCAACCAATGAGTTTGCTTAATGAATGTAGCCGTAACTTTCTCAGGATGGAGAGGATTGTCACAGTTTCCCTTAGGAAGATAAATGCTTCATCTGTTCAGTTCCAAGGACTTGTTTGTTATGTTTTGAATATGCTAAACTTTTCAGGGAATTGAATTCCCATTGAGAGAGGGTGGGAACAGTAGGATCAGCTTTGCTTAGATGTTATTTCTTTACACGAATGCAAGTTGCTCCCTTCCTCCCCCCACCTTAATTGACAAAATGAGATGTGCTGTAGATGTTGTTTCTTTACAGCCCTGCTAAAAAGTCTGTCTCCATCTTTCTTACAAGGCCCATTTTAAGTATTGAAAGGCCACAAGGAGCCTTCTATTCTCCAGGCTGAACAACCCCAACTCTCTCAGCCTTTCCTCACAGAGGTGCTCTGTCCTTCTGATCATCTTTGTGGCCCTTCTCTGGACCAGTTCCAAAAGGTCCATGTCTTTGCTGTGCTGAGGACTCCAGAGCTGGAGGGAGTACTCCAGGTGGGGTCTCACCAGAGCGGAGTAGAGAGACAAACCACTTAAGGTTTGATGAGGTAGTAAACTCAGGATGTGTTCTATAAATTTTGTCTTACTTGATGTGTTTTTTGGAAGAATTTTGTACAAGGATTATCTAAGACAAAGGATTATGTTAACAGAGGAGGTTGAAGTGACAAGCAATGAATTATCTTCTTCACTAAGTACTCTGTTCATCTACTGTTAATTTTATCCCTTACTAAAACTTGTCTCTGTTAAACAGTATTCTGTTTAAAAGTTTATCTTTGAATTTACATTTATTACTCACAGCCAGAATATTGTGTTTTCAGTGTTGCTCAGATATGTGTGTCTATTATTTTTAGGAAAAAAAAGGCATTACCTCTGACTCTTACTGATGCTAACTTGAGCTGCTCTAAAATTCTACCAAGGGACCTATTTTGTAAAAGTAATGAATGTAGTAAGGAAACTGGTCTTTCTACTGTAAAAATGAATATCCACAGCAGTTTAAACCTATCTAAGTTGGTGCCATTCCAGTCCTCACCTCTCCCTGGTACTGCTTCAGGTGTTTGTACTTTTCAATGGGCTGGTCCTGAATGCTAATCCATCACAATCAATTAAATAATTATCTACCAGTTTGATTGCCTGATAGAAAATACCGATGCCAGGTTAGGCATGGAGTGGAAATATGGATTCAAGAAAGGTTGAGAAGATTAGGATTGTAGTAATACCAGTTTGATTTGGTATGATTTGTCTCTAAAGTGAACTCTTATTAAATCACTGAAATAACTGAAAGTGTACAGGAGTTGCAGAAGGATTTTTAGTAACGAATTTACCCAAGTAGTATGGCTTGTCTCTGTGTTAAATATGTTCAAGTAAGTGTGAGTTGTAATATATAGGAAATGGCCTTAAAAAAAAGGAAGAGATGGTAATGTATATTATAGTCATTGTAAACGGTAATCAAAGTGAAAGGAAAAAGCAAGCTGGAAAAAAAAAAGATAAAGCTACATGGCTGAATAATTTATAAGAGGAAATGTCTGTCTTAACTCAGGGCTTTCTTATTTTGAACAAACTATGTACTTGACAGGAAGGAATGAGATCAAATAAAGAAAAAACCCATTATGTACAACAATATTTTTTTCTTCATATACATATAATGTCTTTTATGTTGAAAAATCCAAAAGCAGGGGTAGTTTGCTAACTTCTATGTATGTTTGCTATGCAGGAGTCTGTACCAGTATTCCAAAACCGAGGCATAAGCAAATAAAACCTATTTGACCTAATTGCTTCAAATTTCAATTTAATTTAAAAATAAATACATAGCAATTTGTGGAGCATTTTTCTGATACAGAGGAAAATGGAGTGCTTTTCTGATTTATGGATCTCATTAAGGGATTTGGAAAGAGAAGAAAACTAAATATAATAAGGGTATTGTGCGTCAGTATTACTGACATGAGGTATTACTGCTTACAAACCTGTTCCACAACTCACTCTTTCCTTTTGCAGCTTTTTCTTGAGAGTGTTAGAAAGTCAACCACAAGAGTCGATCAAATCAGTATATACTATTACAGTGCACTACTTGTTGCTTTCTGTTAAGTATCAATGAACTAAAGGCATTCTGTGGCATACTGATGAAAAGCCTTAAGAGCTCCTTTAGCAGATATTTCATGGTTTCTGGGTTCTTCAATTTAAGAATCTTAAAGATAGCCTTTGGCAAAAACAGTAATTGCTTGCTGAACACAAAAATTGCTTATGGCCCTAAAAATATAGTGCAAAAATCTTTCCTTCTCTCTTTCAGGTACTTAGTGTGTATATTAGACAAATGCATACCATGTTGAATTGCTTGGCAAACATGGGCTTGAAGTAAAAACAAAACAAACAAAAAAAACCCTGAAGAAAACCCCCAAACAAACAAACAAAAGAAATTGTAACTTGGTCCATCCCTTTAAGCACATATGCACTCTGAAACTTTAGACCTATGATTTATTTTCTATTGTAGAGAAATTACAGGGCCTTATTAAGCCCTCATTTTCAAAATAAAAAAGAGAAGCCAAGATTACATGTATTTGAATGCAATTATTTTGTCTAATTTTCTCTTGATTGGTCTAATGAACATATTTTGTCTTTATTCTGCATACAGTTGTATAAAGCTGTTTGGTCTTATTTCTTTGGAACTTAGATCTGTTTTTCTGGACTCCGACACTTTGTTTATTTCTTGTTCCTCTGTCCTTATCTGTATGCTTGACCACAGTTTCTCTCTGTCAGATAATAGAGACTTTGGGTTTAAATATACTTTTATTGTGTGAGCTTATCTTCCAGCAAGTTTAATAAATACATTATTGATGACAGTAGAAAAGAAGGTAAAGAGGAGTTTAATCTGATTTCCAGTTTCAGTTGACGTGCACAGCTTTACTATTTAATTAAAGGACATAAGGGCATTTCTCTCTAATGTTGCTATAATATTCAAGTTGTCTCACTTTTCATTCCCTGATCTGTCATTGCATCCTGTGGAGGGGAGGGGGGGAAGATGAGTTTAGTAGCTTTTCATGAGGTGGACAAGTGACATCAGGGTGGACTTTTGGTGTTTGCACGTGATTACTTCAGTAGTACCACATACAACATAAAAATCGTGAAGCATTTATGTATTTTTAATTTGTTGTTGTACATGTGGTATGTCTAGTTATCCTTCTCTACATGAGATTTACCACTGTTTCACAATGCCTGTTTCCTTTTGCCTTCATGCAAAAAGCTGTTAATAAGATTACACTGACTAGACCTAATTATGTTCATTTCATCTAAAGCAAATGCAAATATCACTTACAAGTACTGCAGTTACTTGCTTAGTCATAAGATGTTGAAAACCAGTTGTCATAAGAAACCTGTCATAATTTCAAGTGTTCAATTGAATGCTGACGGAACCCGTTGCATTTATTTCTATCTGCAATGGTGTAACTCACTGTATTGTTTTCACTTATGATAAATCAGCATAAAGATCCTTGGACAATTAGAAGAGATTATAGTAAGTCTCTAAAGCAGAACTCAAGTAGATTGTTGGTTTGTTGCACAAATATGTCCTGCGTGCTTTGGAAAGAGAGGGAGCGAGTTCTGGGAGAGAGGATGGTGGGTGGAATTTTCCACCACCTACCTTTACTTTGAAGATGTTAAAAGTAGAGGTGTTTTTGACTCTTTGTGTTTGCTTTTTGGATGTTTAATACAGTAAATCTTTTGAGAAACTTAGAGATCAGGGGTGTAGTATGTTTTATTAAGTGTTTCCACATCATCTGAATCACGTTGGTAGCTCTATTGGCCCCTGCAGTGTCCTGACAAGGAAGGCAAGAGGGTTTTCATATTTTTGTTTAACTCTTCCTCCCCCTTCCCCTTGCCTGTGTATTATGAGACACAGAAAGTGCATTGAGTTAAAAAGTGTGGTTCAAATCTTGTCTATTTTGTCTTTTTACACTGAAGCTTGCTGTCTGATTTCCTCAATTTATTTTTAAAATTGTGTGGGTTACTTTTAGGCAAGGTTAGTAATCAAGCCCGAGCCTATAAATAGGATATCTAGCCCCTTTGACAGTCACAATTATCTTTCTCAGATGGAAAGGGTCACATAAACTTCTCTGCAGACTTTTTATCTAGATAGAGACTGCACTCACCTCTGACTTGCTGAAAGAACCTACAGTTCTTGCTCCCCAGCAATATGCTGTGGAGTTGCCAGTCTCTTCAGTGCAGTGTTGGAAGTGTGAGATGTGTCCTCTAGGGCTGGACTGCATTGTAGATTAATGTTTTAGTTGAGAAGATGGATGTCTGTATTGGGAAGTAAAAGTCCAAGCGAATAGTAAGCATGAAGTGTACACAGTTACCCAGTAGCATGAATTCGATGACAGCCAACTAAGATTCCTCTTAAAAGCAAAACTTTTTCCTGTATTGCATGTGATGTGCTTTCACATACCCAAGTGTACCTCCATTCCAGGCATTTCACTAGTGATTGAACTTTGCCTTTATGTACTCTTAAATTATAAAACTGACACACCAGTTTGTGTTAGTCTTTGTTTCACGTAGCTTAAGCTATACCACTCCCTTTTGTAAACTTGAAGGCTTCCTGTAGCCCTCCTTTTCCCACGGCGTTGCTGCTGAAAGGTTTGCTGGGCTTCAAATGGCAGGGAGGGATGAGACCAGAAGAACTCGGTGTGGTGATAGTAGCTTAGGAAAGGTGGTGTCTCTGATCCTTTGGCAACAGAAAATCTCTCCTCTGTTGTATTCCCTTGGTCTCCTGCTTTGCAGAAAGCTGTGCCTTTGCCTATTCAGTATTTCTGCTTTTTCCTCCAGGAAACTGGAACTGATGGTTAACTGAAATAACTCTCAGGCTTGTGTACTCCCTCATCTGCCCTTGGCAGATCAGGGTATGGCTGTGTACTTATAAGTTTTCAGGAGCTCATCCAAGATTATCAGCTTCAGTGAGAATTTAATGGTGAAGTTTTGTGGGGGTTAAAAATGCAAATACTTCCTGTATTTGCTCGATCCTGCTGAGAGAACTAACTTGTGCTTTCACAACTAAGCCTGAAATATGACTACGAAGTATAAAGATAAGAGGGATCCTGTATAAAAGGGATTATTCCTGTATTTGTTATTCAGGGCAGTAGTTTTATTTTGAAGTTACAGCAGAGCACAAAATTTTGCATCTCTATTAAATATTGTCCCTGCTCAATAAACCTTTTGAGTATGTGTTGGAATCTGAAGCATGTGCTTAACTGCTGTGCTGAATTGGGGCCTTCATTACCAAATTGCAGGTGTATGTTAGCTTAAGTATTTAAGGAGGAAAAAAAAGGTAAAACAATGCTTATTTTGTTCTGTTCGGTGTAGTTTGTTACATTAATGGAAAACGCCAGAAATGCTGTGCTGGTGCTATGCTGTCCAAAACAGATTGAATATAGTTGAGTGTTCAGTATGGGCTAGGGTTAGTTAAGAATTAAGACTGATGAAATGATAATTTAAAAAATGAAAGTGAGATTCTACTTTTTTTTTCGTGCATAATATTATTGTAGAATGAGGGTTTAAAATGTTTTCCTGTTTAAAAGTGTGTTTCAGTGATATTTTGCAAATTCTTCCATGCATATTAGAGCACTTATTATACCTGTGCAGTAGCTGGGGCTCTGTAAACATTTCCATAATAAACTTCTCTGTATACTAGGGTTTAATAACTTGCTCATAAAAACGTGCTTTGGGCATACAAGTGGGGTACTGGTCTGCCAGAAAGCTTGTGCTTTAAAGAAAAATAAGATTATTTAAAGAGAGAGACTAGAAAGAAACTGAAGAAAAAGTGTGCTGTACCTATCTCATTCCTCATAAATATTTGATCAATATGTTCTTTAATAAATTTAAGCCCCCCCTCCATTAAACTAGTTCAGTGTTGAGCTAATCTTTTTAGTATTCTTAAGGTCTGAATTTTTGCTTTAAGTCTATTGCTACACGTAATGTAGATAAAGCACTAGTTCCCTATTTTCAGCTGCATCTCCTTGGTTTGAGAACTCACCTGGCTTCTTAAGATTTCATTTTGCTAAATCTAAGTGGACAAAGGGGTTTGAGCGTTGCTTCATTAAACGTGTTTTCTCAATCTCTGATAATTTCAGTTATCTCCTTCTGGAAAGTCTCCTGTTAATCTATACATTTCCTAAAGAGTAGTGTGAGCATATTGCTCTCAGGCCTTTGAAGAAAGCAGGAGGATTATCCTTCTGTGTATTCTGGGCTGATTCATTCTTTGATGTGAGTATCTATACAATGGCTACTGTATGGAGACTACTGAATAGAATACTACTTAACAATTCCTTAATTGTTTTTTTTTTACTGGCTCCCTTGGGGAGGAGAAAGTGTTGCAATAAACAGAAGATGAAGAGAAGTTGTTAAGAGAGAAATTAATATTGATTTTTAGCAGACCTGTTAGAAATCTGTGTAACATTGTCTTGTATCAGTTTTGGTGTGCAAATGTGTAAAATATGCTTTTCGGTGAGATAAGATACCTATAAGAGGTCTGTGGTCTGTTAACAGTGAAATTATGTAACTGTAAACCTGGCTTTGGTTCAGTGGCATTTTGCTGAAAACCAGGGTGGCTGAGAGCTACTGATTCCTACTTTAGTTTTGTATGAAAATTTTCAAAATAAAGATTTGGTTTATTTTCCTGATATTTTAGTCCATCTGGAACTGGAGAAATAAGATGAAGGGTTGTCTGTATTTTTAGTGGCAATGCTCGCGCCCCAGTGATTTTCTCTGTTGCAGGGAAACCTCAGTGTTGCTTGTGGGACGTTTGCGCTCCGAAGCAAATCTGCGTGACTCGTTCTGCTTTCTGTGCAAAAAGTAAATCAGCACTGCATAAAACACATCAGTGTAATAGGGTTTGTGTTACTGTGGTGCTACCTGTGTTGTTCAGTAGTCCAAAACACCTTTTTGCACACTGAAGTCCTTTGTCACCCGTCACAAATGTGGGCCTGTAACATGCTATAGGAATTGTACACTAGAGGGCTTTTTTCTTTTATCCACCAACATAAAATTAGCTGCAGCTACATTGTGCTAAATGAGACCACCAGATCTTTGCTTGTCTTTGTGAGATATTGCCTTATTTAAAATGTTGGAAATAGGAGAGAAAACCAGTAAAGCAGGGTATGTTTTGGCTTACTATAAATGCTGTGAAGTCTTTATTTTACTTACCAATGCTGTGGAGGAGCTGAGAAGTACTTGCTTCTCCTAGCAGTGTGTCTTCTGACCAGATGTCACAAGTCTAGATTCAGTAGGTGTTCACATGCATGTTTGTTAGCTGAGATTCTTTAGGAAAAGTTCGATTTGACACTGGTTTTTTTGACCTTTACGTATACATACATATTAATATAATTTGCAGGTAACTGGGATGTTTGGGGTATGGTCTGGAGTAACAATAGATAAATTTAGTAGAAAGTTTTGGTGTTTACGAGATTATGGTTTCAAATCAGTTGGGTTCCATGTAATACTGAGTGTGTCTATGACATTTTACAGTAAAGTTCAAAATGAATGTTCTCTATTGTGAAAGACATAGGCTTTTTAGTGGGCATAAATCTTCATATCTTCATTCAGTATTTGACCTTGGGTGGATGTATTGGCATGACAATAGATATCCTGCAGTTTTCTTCTTTTGTCCTTGCTGGGTATAAACTGAAATCCCTCTGTGATGTGATGTGATCCCATAGCAAGATATATGAAATCAATTGAGGGACATAGTCCCCTGAAAATAAGGGTAAGAAAAGCAGAGTTGACAAACAGCCAAATTGTGTAAGCAATATTCATGTTGTGCATTTTTAGCTATTGTAAATTAGTGCTTAATTTCCAGGTAAAGTGGAGTGAGTCTGAAGAAATAAAATGTGAGAGTCCCAATTTCTTGAATGTATCTCTTATATTTTAGCTGTATTATCGAGAAGTAGAAATGAATTAGCTTCTAGTGATGTAGTTGAATAAAATCTGAAAAAAACCCCACATACATATATATTTTTTCTGTTTTCCTATGTGTGTTGTATTCATTGCCTAGTACTCTAACAATGCTGAAGATTTCAGACGTGCTCTGCAGATGACAGCTAACCTATTTGTATTTACCAGACATAAAATGTTGCCATTGTATTATCTAGTGCTTTTCCACAAACATTGGAAGGACAACCAAGTAACTTTTATTTTTCTGTTGTCTTCAAAGGGAGGTCAGAGATGGCTTCAGACGAAAAAGCTTCTATCCTTCTCATTATATGAGGGAGCGATCCCCTCATAAGAGGGACTCTCCTTTCTTCAGGGAATCGCCAGGGAGCCGAAGGGATTCTCCACACAGCAGATCTGGCTCTAGTGTCAGCAGCAGGAGCTACTCTCCTGAAAGAAGCAAAGCCTATCCTTTCCACCAGTCCCAGCATAGCAGAAGTATGTCATCTTTACATAAAAGAAATATTTCTTCTCAGCAAGGTAATGCTGGATTAATGATGAGAACTGGTTGGTGAGGTGAAACTGCAGCTCATTGTATAAATCCTTTTTCTTTACATGCTGTCTTTTGCAGTGAGAAAACTAGACATTTTGTACTAATTATGTTTTGTGTGCTCTTCGGTTTTTTCGTTGTACTCTCTGTGTTCCCTTAAGTATTTCATGTGGGAGATTGTAGGTGTTATTTCAGCAGTAGCTCCAGCCTGACTGTAAGAGTTTGAGCTGCACAGTTTTTTCTAGTATCGTATGTTGTTTTCCTTTTAGCATCAACTGCTTCTGTTACTTCTTTATGTGCGTCATTGGATTCTCTTACAAGAAACTTTTCTGTCTTCTATAGCAGGTGAAGACTTTTCTTCCTGCAACCAAGAGAAAAGAGGGATTAAAAAAATTGGAGAAATTGCATACTGCTACTTTTTACATTTTCTGAAAATGTTGATTGAACTGTATTATTAGGATTCTGAAGCTGGTTGTTTTTAGCAATTTCATCTCATAGTCAGATTCTCTCAAGTCTTATTTTCCTCAAAAAAATGTGAAACATATCTCAGTTAAGTCTATACTGCGTATGTTCTGCCTTTTAAAAGCTCCCAGAAATCTAATTAATCATCTGTTTTGAAAATATTTAATGGTTTTCTATTTAAATAATTTGGGAAAAAAAGACAAAATTGCTTTTTTTAGTATGTTACAATTTTAGCCACTGCTCTTTGTACAGCTTATGTAAATTAATCTGATTTGATTTCCCTTTCTGCAAATGCTTTCTGGTGAACTATACAAAACTACTGTTCATTTTGGCAGCTTTTAAAACATAAATTAAATATTTTTTTCTTCATTTGCTGATAGGTATATTGTGTGTTTCCAGAGTGGCAAGCTGGACTATTAGGTAGCACTTCTTGCCAAAAAAGGTCTTATGGAGCTTAATTAACATAATTTAAATAGTGAGGAATCATTCCACTCCTTGTAGAATACAAATTATTTTTCTAGCTCATAATTGAAGTTCTTTTAATATTTTGTAGCAATACTTAGGGACTGTGAATTCCTGTAAGAGTACAAGAGGAAGAGAAAAATACGATATTCAACTAAATTTGTAGAAATGTTGTAGATGTGCAGATTATAATTATCAGGAACAGGAAAAAATTGTTGTGAGAAACAATATAAAATTTAGGAATATTTCAGGGTTTTCCTAAAATTTTGAGCCAACTTCTGTCACATTTGTAGTGTACTGGCAGAATTACTGAAACAGTAGTGGTGGTAGCAAAGTAGAAGCAGAACCAGAAAAGTTGCTGATCAAGAGAGGAGGTTACATTTACATCTGTGACTTTTGGGATTTTTTTCCAATTGCCTGATTAAACACTTCTCCCAATCATTTTAAAATCAGTTTTAAGAGACCAGGTGGCTTATACACTGCACTATTTCTTTATAACTGCCTGTTCCCTGGAAAATAGTACTACTAAACCGTTCGTCTAGATGACTGAATTAAAATGGCCTATTCACAAGGTATAATACTTTTTAAATCGTGTTTGAATATGATTTGTCTTAGGTAAGTCATGTATTACGTATTTAAGAGGAACATAAAGTGAGAAATAGCTCATATGTCAGCAGTACATCTTAGTCTGTACTTAAATGGATTTGCAACATGCGAAGTACATACTATTTCATAAGGAATTTGTAATATGATTTCTTTTTAAGTATCATAATACTGTTTAAAATCATGCTGTGTGAATCAGTTTGTCCTGATGACTTCCACTGAAGGAGGAATATCCAGTGCTCTCCATCCCTTTGTAAATTGGGATAAGCGCAGGGTTCGAACAAAGAAAATTGGGGGAGACATAAAGAAGCTTGGTGAAGGGAGGAAAAGGGCTTATGGGAAGGGACAGGTGTTCAGCCATTGTGAGAGAGCATGGAGAGAAGCAAAGTGGTGTTCCTTCACCAGGCCGGTCAGTAAGGGGTCTGTAGGATGGTACCACTGAGGAGAATGCAAGAAGGCAAGTGGTGGTGCTTGGAAATTGTTTAAGTAGAGATTGTGGGTTCACAGTAGCCACACGCATTCAGACGAAATGGCCTCCTAATAATACCTCCAAATTAAATGGTAGTTTCTCTGCTTAACTTTGAATAATTTACTGCCACTTGTATCGGTTTATTTCATCTATTCAAGCAGCTACATGTAATCCACTCAACTGAGATAATCTGAAAACAATCTAGTGTGATGAAGGAGGCGCATGTAGGAGGCAGAGTTAAGAGTAGTCTGTAAATTTTAAACAAAGTAGCTCATCCATGGGGCTGAAAAGCAGGTATCAGAGGAGCAAGACGTCTGTGTTACTTGGTGGTGTCAAGAGAGAGATTCTGTGCTTTGGGGAATACGTCAGATTAAAGACATGATTGTTTCTATCTTCATGTTTTTGGTTTTGTCATGTACTTCGTATTTATCAGAACTTTAATTTTTTCCCAGCTTTTCATTTTTGCTATTTCTTTTCATAGTTAAAGAGCTTTTTTAGCTAAAGGTAATTTTAAAGGTAATTCATAATTCATCTTTTGTTTTATGGCTACTAGAAATTCTTAAAAACATAACAAGTAGCCTTATTTAGGTATCCTCTTCAAATCAAGAGTTAAAGTGCAATTTGGAATGTTTGCATTTGCAAGAGTAACTTCCCTGAGTATTTTCAGTAGCATTTTAGAAAGACCCATCAGTAACTGTGAAGACTTTTGCATGGATTAGTGGTCCTTCAGCATCATAGCAGGAGCTCACTTGCCTCTATCAGTGGACAGAGATGAGCAGGTGTTTGATCTTTGCTTTGTATTAAATCTGCAGTTTACAGATGGTATGAAAATGTGGGGAAAAGAGTAGGAGGCCAACTTTTCAAATACCTCTTAAATATTTCCTATTGATAAAAGTATGCATTTTGCATAGACTTTTCTGTACATTTTTTTTGTGTAGGTGGTGGTATTTTAAAATACACAACATGATGCAGCACTGGGTAAAAAAAGAAAATAGCTCAGCTGTTAGGAGTGAGATGCCATTTTTGCTCTTTATTGCTTTGCCTCATTAAATTAAAGCCGTATTTGTTTATGGCTCTACTAAAATAATTTACATCCCAATTTTCATAAGTATTTGATAGACTTTTTAATTCATCCATTTCTTAATTGTGTCGATACAAATCTGATAGAAACAGAGGTAAGTCTTTATTATTTTCCATTTGTGAACAGTCAGGCATTTCCCAGTGAGTGGGAATAGTCTAGTTAATTGAGACCTACTGACAACACATATTTGCTTTTCATGTTTACCTTTTGCAGATCCCTTAGATGTAATCCATAGACGACCACAGGTTGAAAACTAGTAGTTTGCACAGCAACCAGTTCTGCGGCTGCGGGCGGCCCGTAACCGCTCTGTGGCAAGGCTGTGCACGGGCTGCGATGAGCACCTGTGATTAGCACAGTGAATTTGAATTGTCCTTTTGCCGATTTTAAGTCTTACAAGAAAAACACTGGTAATACAAGGAGCATCTAGCCTGTGGTTGATCCAAGACAGGGCTGTTTCCCATGGCAGGGCTTTTCAGCATACTGCGGGCCTGCTGAATCAGTTCCTTCACTGCCTGGTTTCCTGGAGTGATTGACTGGTGTCTAATGTTTCACCTGTTTATATTATTACAGGAATATTGAAAAATAAAACCACATCATCTTGCCAAATCATATTGATACGCCCTTTCAGTTAGTGTTGAAAACAAGAACAATGGGTTTTCATAAATATGTGGAATTATATACCTATATCTCCTCTCTTTTTGTAAAGAGAAGAAAGTGTTATCAATAGTTATCACATGGTGGAGCACATAGATTTCATGTCTGACTTGCATGAATTTCACTGCAATTTTTCGAAGCCTTTAAGTATATTTGCAGCATGTATTTTTATTATAGTTTTACAGTCCTTATTTTTTTCTTAATCGTAGGTAAAGAGAGGACATCAGTTCAATCACTGAAAACATCAAGAGATGCATCACCTTCAGGCTCCACAGCAGTACCCTCATCAAAGGTGAATTTTTGAGTACTTCTCACCATGGTTTCAGATTGCTCATTGTTGTTGGATTTTTTCCTCGGTGTGAAGGAGGTACCTATGCAGCTGTTAAGGAAAGGAGCGTCTTGAATTGCTCTGCAATCCAGCAGAGGATGGGTTTCCCTTATCTGGCAGGAAGGCTCTGATAACGCTGTGTATCTAATGATGACACCGACAAAACTTTTTTATTCTGTATTCACTGTCTCATTTTAGGAGAAAGGGAGTTTTGTATGTATTTAAAATTGTCATTTTCCAAACTGCGGAGTGTGCTAGAAAAGGAATTGCAAGGAGAAAACCGGGGAAGCAGTTTTTAGGAGCAACAGATCAATTGGACAAGCCTGTACTTGCACTGAACTCCATCCTTTAGTGATTCCTAAACTGTGACTGGGTTTGGAAGCAGTGTGGTGAGGCGTCTGACTGGCTGGGAAGAGTAGCAGATAGCAGACTTGATTTGGAAGCAGGGCTGCTCGGATATAGTGGCAAGAGGATAATGTTTACTTGGGGAGGGAGCCGTGTTGCAAGATCATTTGGTAAATGCCATTTTATGTTCTAAATGATGCTGTTTAAATTCCCATCAAAAAATCTTGTGGGCTGAGGACCAACTACATAATCTTGCTAATTAGTTAAACGGACAGGCTAATAAACACTAACAAACAATCCACGTCCAATATTGTTCTGGCTGTCCTGTGGCAGCGAAAACATTTTCACACCACGGACTGTTTGCCTGTGAATTGTATTTGATGTTAAACCGAGCACTTCCATAGGAATATTTTCTCTAAGTTATTGAGAAATACTTTAATGAGAAATAAAGAAACAATGCATTATATTGTTCTAAGTGAATAAGGTCCTATTAAAAAGTAGTATTTGCCCTAAGTAGCATGGTGTACTAGCCTGGTTCTTGAAATCTTTTTAATAAAAGCAGTGGAATGTTTAAACAAAAAAAAAATGGAAGAAAGAAAGGTACTTTTTGTTGTGAGAAGGTGAGACTGAAGGAAATAATTAGATGGGGAAAAAAATCAGGCTTCGGTTGTGCTATGTCATTGTAAGTACTTATCCCTTATGCAGCTCTTCTAGAACTGCTGTGCTAGGCATTAGCCAATTGCCAATGTCCTTAAGGGTGGGAGGCAAGTGAAGTATTTTCAGCTATGTAAATGAGGAAAGTAAGATAAAAGCTGTTATGCACAAGTTACACTGATTTGGATTATAAAATAAGCTTTATAGTTAGTTCACCTATTTTGCTTACAGGCTCAGCATACTACAGTTTAATACCAAATCCTTGCTTAATACAAATCTTTGAGAACAAGGAGGCATTGCAAAATCACTTGCTCTCGTATTAATATGCAGTGTGAGCTTGAACTATAAAGTATTCTTTAAATGTTTTGCTTTCTTCTTCAGTCAGGTTTGATCTATGCTGTATTGGTTTTATTGCCAGCAGTTTGCATATATCTGCTGGCAGTGGGGTATCCACTTGATGTAGGCTACACAAAATGAAACTTTCTGTTTGATGGAAATAATTTCCCCAGACAATACATATATTTGGTATGCATCAGCTGCAGAAATGGAAGTACCTAAGTGACCTTTTATTGCTTTTTCTCTTAAAGTCTCATGCTTGTAATATACTGTCTTGTGTCAGTGGAGCTTCTCAGAGTGATGGCTGGATTACACTGACCAGTTAAGTTATACAAGTGCTTCATTGACATAGAAATATTGACAGAAAAAGTCTTGGCAAAACATGATGAACATCTCTATGGTCAGGGTCTTACAATCTACTTAGACCTGAGGAAGGAGTTAATATACTTTATTTTATAGATTAAAGGAGATAATTTTTAATGCTCTGAGTTATAATTTAGTTTTGAAATACTTACAAAGGTATATGCTTCTGCAGCAATATCTCTTTTCACTGTAGTAACTATATGCAAATCTGGAAAGGTATTCTTATCTGTCTTATAATTATTTTTTTACATATTCATGCATGTGAATTAATACATGTTGGTGTTATCTGATCTTAACCACCTGTTTAATTGACTGTGGCATGAAGTCTTTTGTGTTTTTCTTTAATAGCTGTATGAACTGCAAGCCTTGGAGGCTGTATCCAACGTAATTAGAGCAAAAGGCAGATGTGTGAAACAGGGAAAGCTTCCCAGCAAAGGAAACAGAAAACTAACAGATTTTTGCTCTTCTTAATGTCATGCATGTGGTAAAAAGAGACACCTCTGTTTTGAGGCAGGGAGGAAAACTTGTTTTTTTTTTTTTTATGAGATATACTAGGTTGTTAATTTCTTGCAATTTTGCAGTTTAAGAAGCTGCAGACATTTTCATCTGAGGAATATGTTTCTGTTCTTTGTCTTCAGTCGTAGTGTACCTGTGGAAGTACCGTTACTTTACATAAAATGCGCTCAGGATTTTTTAATACATATTTATTGACATGCTACCTATAGAATTAAATTTAGTTAGATTCTTTTTGTTGTAATCCAGTAGATACTGGAGTGGTTAGTTTCTTTTTACAGCTTCTGGAAAATATTATAAGTCATGTGAGATTTTATCTTCATTTCATACAAAGTCAACTGTCGTTGGCAAAGAAACTGGTAATTTCTTTTTGCTAGTATTGGTCAGAGCTACGTTTGAGGAACGGGAGAGATTCATAATAGAATAGAAGAACCACAATAGAAGATTTTTTGGCAGCTAGGGCAAAGTCAGGTTAAAGGTAAAAGTCAGGCATACTGTGGGGAATAACAACATGGGAGGAAAAAAACTTGGCAGACAATAGTTTGTAGTGAGACTAGTCTAAGAATAATCATGTATTTTGGAAAGGTGATCTGGGCTAATTATTCTATGAATTACACTAGGACTTTCTTTTAACAATCCTCTTCATACTGTTGCATATTGAACTTTGTCACCTCCTGACATTGCTGATTATAATTCTGTAATTTACAGTTATAGAAAAGAGGGATTCCTATTTGAACATTGTGTTGCACTTCTGGATTGAGATAAAGGTGGTGTCTTTATGACACAGAATCCTGGAAGGGTTCTGTGAACCATATACTTATGCCATACTACACCACAAAGAGGTGTTTGGATAATATTTTACTTGCGGTAAGCACAAAAGGTCTGAAGATGAAGCAGTTTATTACAGGTCACAGTATTTGCTTCCGCTGGCCATTTATGTAATTTGGAATCAAGTAATGATAAGGCGGGGAGTGTTGAGGTTTTTTTTAATTTGGTTTTTTTATTTGCTTTTTTTTTTGTCCATCTATATGCTAAGATGGAACAAGCATTGGGTAGAAATTGTGACAACCTTTTTCAGGAAGTAGGAGTTTTGTATATTTTTTAGGTATCCATCTTAGTGTTGCAGTGTTTAATAGTAGAATTGTATAGATTCTTGGATGGATGCTTCCATACATAAAGTTGATTCAAATGAAATACCCACATTGTGGTAACAAGATTTATAAAGCTAGCTATTCCTAAACTGGTACGTGGGTGTTTGTCATTGCCGGTTTGTTGCTGTGCTAGTAAAAGCCAAATCATATTCTTAGAGAGAAAGCAATTTAAAAATATTAGTTATATGAGTATTTCCATCTGAAAAGGAAGATTAAAAGCCCATAAAGCCATGACTGACTCTGTTATAAATGGTCAACGTTCCCTCCAATAAAAAATAACTTATTTTAATGGAAGCAGCTCTGATCATGTACAGTATGTATAAAATCTTTTTGTCCCTAATTAACTTAGGTTTTATACCTTACACAGTATTTAATAGTTTACTTTAAATTTGTTACAACCTTTTATGCCTGAAAATCACATTGAATTATTGGATCACTCCACACTTGTATCTGACTTCTTAGTGCCCATTTGATCCAAGTCTCTTTAAACTCAAGTGGTCTCAAATAATTTTTCTGTTATTTCTGTCCCATGAATTTAGTAAAACTAATTCTGAAAGTACAGTGCTTTTTTAAACATTTGACTGAACTTCATTGATTTATCTTTTTTTCTGCTCTTTTTTTTTTCCCCTCTGCTCTCTCCCCACCCACTTTTCTTTTTAAAGAAATCTGTCATCAAATGAACTAGCTTCAGCTTCCCTATTCCTTATTTTAAAATGTTTCAGGAATCTGGATAACTGTTTATTTTAGTTTTGAAGATGTTTTGCTGTGTGTAAATACATTTCATGTTAAACTTTGACTCTAATGTTTTTATACAGGCCTTGGATAAGAGCAACAGACTATCAGAAAAGGAACTTGCAGAAGCTGCAAGCAAGTGGGCAGCTGAAAAGTTAGAGAAGGCCGATGAAAGCAATTTACCTGAAATAACAGAGTATGATGTAAGACAGTATTAATCAGTTTATTTTAAAGTGTTACAACAATAGACTTGTTTTTCTGTACTCTCCTGAAAGGCTCATTTTGTAATTTCCCCCTGAATTTGTCTGCCTGTGTTATTAAATGTTTGTGGAAAGGGAGTGAGAGGGAGGCTAAAGACTTGTGATTTATTTATTTATTTAATTATTTTTAAAAATACACAAAACCAGAGTAGGTTTTGTTAGTATAATTTGAATTTGTGTTGAGTTTCAACTGACAAAATTAGGCTCAGGCTCTCCAAGGAACTCTTGCACTAATGTAAGTCTGTATTCCTACTGAACTCCTTAAAATTAGCAAGGGACTTCTGAGTCAAAATACAAGCATGCATGTAAAACATAAGTCTAGAAAAGAAACTCTGGTTTATTGAGTGCAGTTTCATGCCATGGCAGCCTGTCATGTCATGTATTCCTTTTCAGAAAGCAGTCCTCCTCTGTATTAAAAATTAAGTTTTTGCCTTGGTACTGCAGTAGATAGATTTCCTGTTCATTTCCTTCCAGGAAAAATAAATTATTAAAAAAAAAAATAAAAAGGGGGTGGTGGTGGTAGTGGAGGGCTTGGATTGAGGAAAAAGAAGCAGCAAACTCAAGCATGAGTGCTATACAGAGAACATATGCGTGGACATTTCTGAGAAGTTCAGAAGAGTAAGAGTGATGAGAAATCTCACTCCTGTTCTTGGTGAGGGGAAGGTAATGCGAGGGATGAAAGAACAGAGTTGGAGAAGAGTTGTTTAAAGCTTCCTCTCTGCATCAAAGAAAATTGCAGTGGCAAAATGATTCAAAATAAAGAATGATTCAAAAGTAAACAATTGCAGGTGATTATGGCAGGGTCTGAGGTTATTTATTGACTAAGAGAGTGTGCCACAGGGATGCTAATGAAGGAGGTGAGGCATCTCATTCAGAGTCATGGAAGAAAGGATGCTTCTCACCCTGATTAATAGCCTGGCATGTATGAATTGCAACAGTTTTTAACTTTTTCCAGTTTATCTTGCGTAGTACTAAATAGCTGAAGTTTGTGTTGCACTGAACTTTTCAGCAGCCTTTACTCTGTCTTGGGCATTTAATGATTTACTTTAAAATTGGGAAGCAATCTTAATGGTTTATATTGCTCTAGTGCTCATAGGAGCACTTAAGCATTCTTTTTTTGTCTAATGTTTTTCGCTTTCACAGTAGTTAAATCTTAAGATTTAACCTTCTTATTTTTGAATAGTGGCCTCACCAGTGTAGAGTAGAGAGGGAGAATGACCTCTCCCTTTCTACTCTATACTGGTGAGGCCACAACTGGAATACCGCATCCAGTTCTGGGCTCCCCAGTTCAAGACGGACAGGGAACTACTGGAGAGAGTCCAGCGTAGGGCAACAAAGATGATTAAGGGATTGGAGCACCTCCCTTACAAGGAAAGGCTCAAGGAGCTGGGACTCTTTAGCCTGGACAAGCG
>JAOXNO010000001.1:31938383-31991452 GCA_028565335.1 Limnodromus scolopaceus
AAGTTCCACTCAAACATGAGGAAAAACTTCTTTACGGTGAGGGTGACGGAGCACTGGAACAGGCTGCCCGGGGAGGTTGTGGAGTCCCCTTCTCTGGAGATCTTCAAGACCCACCTGGATGCAGTCCTGAGTGATGTGCTCTAGGCACATCATTAGGACTTGGACTAAATGATCTCTAGAGGTCCCTTCCAACTCTGACAACTCTGTGATTCTGTGATCTTCTTCAATTCTCAAATCTTATTAAAAAAAAAATTTACTAAACCTCAAATCTGTTCCTTAATATTGCATTTAAATATGCTGTAGTAATTTCTTCTCTTTTTGCATTGTCTGTGTAGACTCCTTGGAGTGGAAGTCTGTTTTCTTTGGGGCAGGGATACTGTCTTAATCTCTGGTTTAGAGACAAGTTTATACAATTTCAGTACTTCAGTAAGATTTCTCATATTATCAGGAATCATCTAAGCAGATGTTTGCTTTTGTTATACGGTACGTATCTCTGTTCCTTTAGTATTTCACCTGTGCCACTGAATGCTCTAAGAGTTCTTTGTGACAGCGTTCTGATTTTGTCGTTGCCTATTTACCTTTGATTTTGTTACTTTTATCCTTCCCCAGAAAGCTAATCCCACTTTCATTGTGGATTTCTTGCTAGCTGGGGTTATAAATATCACATATACAAGTTCCTTCTCAGCAGAAGGGCAGGTAAAGGTTATCTGACATCCTCCTCTTTACACAGTTAAGTCTGAGTCATAGATATTTTTTTATGTCACATTTTCTACATGTTTAAAATCCATATTTCTGTATCTGTTAGATTGTAACAATAATACTTCACTAGTAGTCTTGATGACCAAAGACGTATGTAATTGAATGACTGTATTTGGGTTTTTATTTTTGCTCTCACACTGTGAGGTTTTTATTTCGTTCTCAAAACTCTGAAATTTTTTTTCTCTTTTTTTTTTTAAGGCCGGATCTTCGGCTCCATTATACATCGAACAAACAGAGGAAGCAGAAACAAATATAACAGATAGTACAGAATTGTATGAGGATGGTCCACTTCTTGGCCGCTCAAAAGCAATTGCAACTAAGACGAAGGAGATTGAACAGGTGAGTCCTCTTGGCATTTTGTCACTCATATAGTACCTGTGTAATGGTTTGAACTGCTAGAAATACGTTGATTTATTTTTTTCCTCCTTGGAGTGCAATATGAATGTAATCTGATTTCTTGAGATGATGTGATGATAACATCTCCAGCTATTTAATTCTCTGCATTACTGAAGAAGCGTGACATTTATCCGCATGTGGGAATTAGTGGTAGTTTTCTGTAACTTACGTGCAACACCTGCTATTTTGCAAGCCAAGAAAATGACTCCTGCTTTGAATAAGTGTTTCAAAATCAAATATAATGCAGATGATTTCAAATATAATTTAAAAGTAAGGCTTTACATGAGATCAAATTATCAAAAATGACTTTTACACTGTAATTTCCTTAACTTCAAAAATACACAATTTGGGATTGAACACTAGAAGCTGCCTGTTGGGTTGGGGTTTTTTGTTGTGGGTTTATTTGGGGCATTTTTTTTGTTGTGTTATTTTATGAAATCAGCTTTGATTCTCAGTGCCTTTGTCATTCTCTGAAGATTAAATTTTGCTTTGAATACAGTGTTTTATATCTGGATGAGAGAGGGATATTGTGTTCAGAATTTGTATTCTTTTCTCTCTTGTGTTGAGTACTTGGGGATTGATTTAATACAAAACAAGATTTCTATTACTCCTTTGAGGAATAAAGGAGACTTTTTGAGGAGGTTCAATGGAAGTTTATTCATGTATTCATCTTTAATACCGTATCATAAACAACCAAAGTAGTTTGTTTCCATCGTTTTGTTACTTTAAATGGAGAGTTTGGAGGTTTTTCTGACTTGATCTTTCTGATGTAAATGTGTCTCTGCCCAACTCCGGAAATTGCATTTAAAGTTTATAATTTGGGTGGGAGAAAGAGGTGACTTTCTTCAAACTTGCTCTGATTTACGGTGTTTTCAGTGTGTGGCTCAGATGGGTGGAAAGAAAATATAGATCAGTTTTCACCCTCATGATTATCTCATAATAACATCTTCAAGAAAATGAGTCTCTGGTCTTGTTTGAGATTAGCTTATTCTAGGTCTTCGTTTTCCATCTTAATTCTAATGGCCTTTGTTCTGGTGCCTGTGAACCCATTTCCTGTACTGTAAAACTGTTGTTCCTTTTTGTTCTTGACACTCGAAAAACAACTGTCTACTCAATCAGCCTTGTTTCTTTTTTTTTCTTTTTTTTTTTTTTGAAGTCATCTTTGCATATATTTGTTCCTGGTGAGCATGGCTTTGCATGTCTGCTGGGTCTGGCGGGGATGGAGTTAACCACAGCGTACCTATGAGGGTCAGGATGCACTTTGTTTATCCCTGTGTGTCTGATCAACAGGTTGTACATGGCCTAAATCAGCTCCTACCAAATGCATAGACTTATGACTATTTAAAAATGACATACTGAAAAGACTAGGAGCAGATTTTTAAAAATAACCATTGTGATTATTTAGCCTGATGCTGGTGAATCTGTGATTGGTTCACTCCCATGAAGTGAATCACTCCTAGATCCTGAGGACAGGCTTGTAGAGAAGACAGGTGAAAATTTGGGTATAAAAACCAAATGTTGTTTTCAGTATGATCTGATGTTATTATGTTTGGTTAGAGTTTGCACAGATCTCTAAGGAAATCTAGATTATGTTCTGTAAAACAGAATACTTTTAGGAATTTAGCTCAGAAAAGCCACAGGAATAACTTAAAAAGATGTGGATTTCATAGAACCAGTTTCTCCTGTTGTTGATTTGAATATTGAAGCTGTCAGCTTCTGCAGAATTAAAATAAGACTTGAGTGATACTGGAAGCCTCTTCAATACATTTTTATTAAACTGAACAAGTTTCTTATTTTTTTATAAAATCAGGTACTGTGAATTTGTTAAGAGCTGTACAAGATAAGTATTGAATCATTTAAACATAAGACTGTAAAATCACCTATGTGTTTTTCAGATAAATGTTTAAAATTAACTTCTGCTTCAGCAATTTAAAAAAAAAATCCCGAAAATTTATTGTTATGACAATCCTGAAGACTTTCATAATTATGAAATACTGCGAATCTTCCTACTGTATATGGAAGAAGTCTCTGTAGAAATTTGTACACTGTTCTGTTGACTTTGAACTGTCAGCATCTAAAAGTAAATTTGGTTTAATTCTGTGTGGTTTGAGTTCTCCACCTTTGACAAGGAATGAAAGAGGGAGCAAAGAGCGGAATGGAAACTAAATTTACAGTCCTGTGGTGAACTGCTTACTAAAGGTTTTTTGGATTAACTTCTCAATATAATTTATACTGGGCTTACTACTGTGTAACTACTGCTTCTGGTTTTTCCACAGTAAAATTAGTCTTTAACATCCAAATATAGTACTATTGCTAGTCATGCTGTATTTTTTATATAGATGTAACATTTAAATCTTAAAAGTGAACTGTAGGTTATAATACACTTTAGGAATAGGAAGGTTGACTTGATAATGAAATATGGAATACATTTATAAGAAAGCTTTTATATAATTTGCTTCTGATTATTTGTCTTGGAAACTCAAATAACAGCAGAAAATTTTTTTGTTCTTTGAACTTTTTTCCAGTGGAATTTCATTCAGGTCATTAAAATAGCTTCTGAATACCTAGTTTTAAGGTATTATTTCTGGAAGGTAATTTTGTGGAAGGATTACTAAAATAAAATAATTATTGCGAAGAGTTATGCTGCAAAAATGGTGAAGCTGTAATCCTTCTGTAAAGCATGATTCCTGAAAGATTGGTGTTCAGTCTTCACTGGACAGCTCCTAAAGTATTTGAAATAAATTAATAAATGGGGGTGGGCATAACTTCTTGTGCCACTGGGTATGTGCCTAAGAATTGGTGAGGGTCCAGCTAGTGTTTGAGAAAGTGAGGCTTGATTAGAAGGCTTGACCCATCAGACCTCGTCTGCTCCTGTCTCCCAAGTTCTTCTGCTTTCTCTTGGAGCACCCGATCTAGTGATACTTGCTTTTCAGTTCATATTTACTCTCATCCCAATTCCCAGATATTCTTGCTGTTCCAAATTCCTGATAAAGCCCTCTTTGCTTTGTTCTCTTCATATCCATCCATCTCCGGAGCTCCAACCAGGAAGAAGAGTAAGGTTTTCCGAATATGTACATTTACTTCATAGTATGCTACTCTCTCAGGTAAACCCAGAGGCAAAAAGCTGTGCTGACAGAGCACATACAATGTCGCAATGAGTAAATTCATTGCCATACAGCAGAGAAACAGGCAGCCTGATGCCCTGGGCAGGAGAGGGGGGGCGGCAGCTTGTGATATAGTCTGTTATTTCTCTTAAGAAAAAAAAAACAAACAAAAAAATCCCATAAACAATTGAATGAAGTACTCATACAGGTGTTCTGTTTAAATAAGTCCATCTCTGTATCTTACATATCACTCATATCACTCTTTTTCAAAAGTTCCCTCTGCCTTTCCGCTACGTTACTATAACACAATCACCTAATCCAGAATTTTAGATGGAATGTGATTACAAGTGGTTGCTCTGGTTCATCAACAAAATATTTGTATATTATTTGTTTCATGGGGAACTTACTGCAAGCATTCATGTAAAATCATGTAATTTGAAGAAAAATTAAATTCTTTGTGTGCTGACTATGACAGGACAAAAATTGTCAAACAAGTGCTAGTTGCTGTTTGCTATTTAGTGACTATCTTTTAAGAGTCTGCAGTTGCTTTGGAAGTATTAACTGAAGCTGACATAGAGAGGAGAACAGAAGTTGTGCTTGTGGATGAAGGCTCAGAAGAATCCAGATGCTGTTTGAACACAGCCAAGAACTATCTCTTTGACTCCCAGACTAGGAAAAAAAAAGCATATATTTAATTTGAAATCTGCCCATATTACTTGGGAAGGAAGAATGTGCCTGAAGATGCACAGGCATTTGAGAACATTACTGAACTGGGACTGCAGATCCTGGAAGTCTCTGGTCCCATCTTTGAAATGATGGGCATAGTGACAGCATCAAAGAAACGTCCAGGTTGGATGGGAACTCACCTGGGCCAATCTTCTCTTGAAATAGTGCCTTAGACCAGGTCATTCAGGGCTCTGTCAAGTTGAATCCTGAGTATTTCCAGTGAGGTCAACTCCATTGTTTCTCTGGACAGCCTATTTCGGAGTTCTACTGCGTTCTCTCTGTGCTCAGCTGCCACTGCAGTCCTGTGTGCTGTTCTCCGGAACATGCTTTCCTTCTACCAAGAACAAGGTTTCTATTGCCTGCTACTCCTGGCAGTTCCACGTCCCTATTCTTGAACTGTGGAGTCCCAGCTCCTTGCTGTGGTTCCCCGCTTTTGGCTGGCTTCACCTGCCTATCCGGACCTGCTCCACCTGGAGCAGGCTCAGCTGCTCTCAGGGGGAAGAGCTGAGTTCCCAGGACCTTCTGGCTCTGTCTTTTTGTGGTTGGTAGAACAGGAGCGTTCCTGGCACTTCCACATGGCGGGTACTGGGAAAACTGATCCCTTCCATCCTGGTGCATCTTCCATCTTCTTTTCCATCTTTATGCCTCTTTGCAGTGAATGAAAATTCTGCAGCATTAATGCATGTCTCTTGTTGTAATACATCCCATGAAGTAGGGTCTAGATCCATGATGGGGCTTTTGACGTTCTATTTGTAAACAATCAGAAACTTTGGAGAGCTTTTAAAAACGAAAATAGTGAAATAATGAGCTTTCTGTGTTGCTTTTTGTTGGTTTTTTTTTTTTTTTAAGCTAGGTTTTTCATTACATCTCTGAACATGCCTTTCCCTCTTTCCTCCACAAGTATGATTTTGAAATTTGGTGTTATTTGTTGTTTGAGCATGGTGGGGTAGAAGCCCATTGAATAGGTGTCTAAAAGATTGGTCTGAGTACTTGAAAACAGTGTAGCAGAGAATTGTGCATTGGCCTGTCAAGGTCAATGAGTGTCCATAGGTTGCTGATGAAACAATTTAATGCACTTTTTAATATTTTTGCATTTAATAACATGCAATATACATTAAAGTATTGTTTTGGAGTTTAGTTTCTGTTTTTATAAAGTTAAGAATCAGCAGATGCTTTTAGTGTGTAATGTGCTGAAGTGTATTTTTTTCCGGAAGTGATGACAAATACATCCCTGGTGTTAAATTCACAATTGGAGCGATTCAGCGTTGGTGTTACACAAAAGGCTATCTCTGTTGTTCATTTATGAGCATGAGTAGCAAGGATTCTTGAAATGTCTTATCTTGTCTAGACATCAAGTCTGCAATACTGTGTTAATTAGACCATTACTATGTGTCCAGTTTCTCAAATGTTGCATATGCAAGTGGAAGTGACACAGGTTACTTCTGAAAATCTATTATTTTTGGAAGACAAATTTTACCAAGTGAGCTGAGTGCCCTCCTTGATTTTTGGCAAAAAATCAAACCTCTAAGTTTCTGAATGAGATTTGACGCTCAGACCTCAATTTGTCTATTAGCACAGAGCTCTGGCATTTAAGAAGGAAGCACAGGACTTAATACATTCCTGAATGCTTTTTTTCTTAATGGAGTTACTGGCTGACTGGATGCATTCAGTTCAACAATATTTTTAAGTGTTCAGCAGAATAATATTTTTAAATGTGCAAACATTTGGATTAACTGCTTGTTTACTTGATTTTCTAAATTAATATAACTTAACAGCCCTCAGTAGTATTAATGAGCTGTTACCCTAATTCGACAGCCTTCTTGCTGGAAGATGCTGAAAATCACAGTTTTTCCTAAAGCTTGCATTTGAAACTTCATAGATACAGTGCATAGGAAGAAGGAAGAAATGGGTATGTGGCTGGGTCAACAGGCAGTCCAGATCCTGTTTCCAGATCTGCTGTCTAACTGCTTTTCAGTTTTAGGTAAATTTACTTAAATCTCTGCCTTAGAAGTTGTAGTAGTTTCAGAAGAACAGTTTCTTGTTCTTCTGCTCTGTCAAATCTCTTGTTCTGGTAAGATTTATATAGCAATAACTGGATTGTCTTTGTGTGTGTTTAACACTTTTTAATGGGACTCTGTTGTCTGGATGTGCTGCTCTGAGGGAAGACTGACAACACACAAAGTGAAACTTTTACATTGCGAGGACAGAGTTAAGAAAGTTTTGATTTTAATATCAGACCATGAAGAAAATATACAAGCGTTTCTGTCATGATAAAATAGTTACAGTTTCTGTAATGTATGGAAGTATACTGCATGCCTTCCTCCTCACCCTGCCCTGTGTCCCTTGTGTCCATCTTGTTTTGTTTCAAAAAGAACAGTTTTACGTTGCTTCAACAGTGTAAAGGTTGAAAAAGGATGTAAATATGAGGTAAATTCCACATCTTGGTTAGGAATAAACTAATGAAAACTGTGGCAAATATATCAGAGAAGTTTTATAAGTTCTGGATACGTTAGGTTAAACATGTTAGATTAAATATTTAAGTTTCAGCAGTTGTAGTAAAATAATTACGTTAATAAATTGGACGAATGGGAATCTGGGAAGGAACGAAGGAGCCTGTCAAAGCTGGCCTTGGATATACCTTTTCTTTTGACTTCAGCTGAGCCAGGGAAACAGGTTACCAGTTTCTTAGATTAGCTTCTTGGTCTGCTTGTGCTGTTGCTTATTTCAGGCAAAATTGTCCAGGTTAGAAAAAAATCCCTAATTAAAATATGAGTTAAGAGGTAGGTAAGTTAAGTGAAGCTGAGGGAACTGGAACAGTAGCTAGGGAACACATTAAGGGATTATTTTTGATTATGGATGAGGTCAGACATGCTTTGTTTCTGACGGGAGTAGACCAGATAAAAGTAACAGGCCAGATGAGAATAAAAGATGGGGAAGCTGTAGATTTTGGTTCCCTCCTAGCTTTTCTATTGTCCTTCAAACCTTGTATACTTAATACGCAGTAGCAAGACCTTAATGATGGACTCATCATCATCATCAGTCTAATTTGACTGGTAGCAGAGTATGTATCATGCTTCCTCTGAGCTTATGTTTATTTCATTTAAATGTAAGATGTAATTAAGTGTGTTAATTTATTTTTTCCTAATCAAGAAAACATTTGTCTCAGGTTTTGGTATTTTGCCTTAGGCTTCTCAGGAAAATTGATGACGATTCCTTTACTTAATGATATCATCTGCCTACAATCTTGTTTCATCCTTTTGAGGTTTATTAGTTTCCTTGTATCAGTATCCCTCTCCTTATATACAAGGCAAGTCATTAATTACTTTTTGAACTTAGGCGCTTTTTCTTCTTTATTAATTCTGACTTGCTGATTTTTCTTCTATCTTTTAATATTTATTGTAGACCTTCTTAATTTTTACCACTGCAAAATCAAATCAATTAAGTTGTTATGCCTATTTGCATCTTTATAGTTCATACTTGCCTTAAGCCTTTTTTTGTGCTGCAATCTTTCAGTTTTCTAAATCTGAGCTGTTTGTTAGAAATTTGTGTTTTCACATTTGTTGGGACTGCAGATGTTTATTGGGACTGTGAGATGGAGAACATAAAAGCTTTTGGTCGGTATTCTCATAGTAGTATTGATTCTCCTTACAAATACATTGATTTAAAGCAGGATGCTTTTAAAAGTATGTGAAAACTTTAACTACTTTCCTTTTCTTGTGTTTGGGTCACCATGCTTTATAAGTCGCAGTTTTTTCCACTTTTATAGCATATTCTCTTCCCTTTCCTTGGCCGTTACTGGGTTATTTGGTGTATGCTGCAGTCTTCATAATTACAAACTGCTGCATATGCAAAAATCAGTGCAACTCACTCATTTTGCTTCAGCACCTGAAGGTATAGTTTAATAAGAAAATGTATTACCACATTTCAGCTTTTTGCCAGAAGCTTTTTTCATTGGAAAGCTGATAAAAATTTAGTGTTATTTAATATGCAACACTCGGAGGGATACTTTTAAGAGAACTTAACAGCATAAATGTACTTTACAGTAATAGTAGGGTATTTTCATTCTTAGACTCAAATACATTAGATAAATTAATCTGTAGCTTTCTATCATTATCTATGGCAGATTTTGTGTTTGACAGTTTATTTTGCCTTACATTTTTTAATGTAAACAGTTTTTGGCCTGTGCTGAGCATGTTATTTTGAAGTTGGTGAATGCTGGGGACTCGACCCATTGACAAATCTCTTCATTGATACAGTTTTTGGTGTAGAGGCACTTCATATGTGTTCAGTACTGCAGATTGCAATGTCTCAAATGGCTGCTTGCTTACAGACAGTCTTAAAGGGGATTGTTTACATATATCATCATTTCATGGCAGATCTCTGGAAGACTTAAATGAGAGAATGTTAGTAGCTAGGTACTTGATAAAATTGCTGGACTTAGTTAAAACCAAATAAAATGTGAAAGAAAGTTGTACCTGTTTCACTCGGTGCCAGGCTGTTCAAATCTGAAATAAAAGATCCACTTTTTGGCCAGATAAAGTGAAAAAATCTAAGAAGTTGTCATAGAATCATTGAATGATTTGGGTTTAATTTAATTTCATTACAGCTGATGTTTTAGCCATATAATGCTTACCTACTGTGTCTCACTGAGCAGCTGGTGCTCAGAAGATGCCTGTTGGAATACACAGAATCATAGAATAGTTTAGGTTGGAACGGACTTTAAAAATCATCTAGTTCCAACCCCCGAGCCATGGGTAGGGATACCTCCCACTCGACCATGCTATTCAAAGCCCCATCCAGCCTGGCCTTGAATGCTTCTGGGGATGGGGCATCCAGCACTTCTCTGGGCAACCTGTGCCAGTGTCTCACCACCCTCAAAGTAAAGAATTTCTTCCTAGTTTTTAATCTAAATCTACCATCTTTCAGTTTAAAACACTTACCCTTTGTCCTATCACTACCCATTGTAAAAAGTCCCTCTCTAGCTTTCTTGTAGGCCCCTTTTAGGTACTGGAAGGCTTCTATAAGGTCTCCCTGGAGCCTTCTCTTCTCCAGGCTGAACAACCCCAACTCTCTCAGCCTGTCTTCATAGGAGAGGTGCTCCAGTCCTCTGATCGTCTTTGTGGCCTTCCTCTGAACTCACTTCAACATGTCCATGTCCTTATGCTGTCCACTTAATACTATTTTTTCAGTCAACAGCTAGCAGTGATTGTTTGAACAACTTCTTATTTTGTTGTGAGAAACCAGAAGAACTTAACAGGGTGAAAGAAGACTTGGAAACTGTATTACTGAGTAGACTAGGAAGAAGAAAGATTAGTTTCAAGAGAATGATGAGTGTAAAAAGAATTGGAAAAGGCATTAGGAAAAGAAGAAACTCTCTAAAAATGTGTGGGCCTTGATGTATAATTTGGAACTAATTATGATAAATTGCCTACTGGAAAAGCTGTCAGAATCTAAGATGCTTGGAAGGATAAACAGAACTGACACTGGTGAACCTCCTGAGAAAACTGAAGGAGCAGAAATGATTAATAGTCTGAGCCTCGATAAAGGCAGTAGTTTCTGTGGGAGTGAGGGTTATTGGTTTTGTGTGTGTGTGGTTTTTTTGTTGTTGGGGTTTTGTTGTTGTTGGTTTTAATAACTTGAATTTAATTTAGAGGGTAGAGAGAGCCTCCTCTCCAGCTTCCTCTCCAACTGATTCTTGCTTTAACAGAAGGGCGTTGGTAGACTTGAGAGGTGGGTTTAGCGGCATTATTTGATTTCATTTTTGAACTGTTTTAAGGGTAGAAGATAAAATTCTCTCTGAGTTGGCTCAGTGCACTGAGGCTTGAAGTTTCAACTTTTTAGTATTTTTCTTTCTTATAACCTAGTGTCTCTTGAACAAGGCATCTTTTGAAATTTGGAGAAATATTTCAGCATTGCTGCTGGGGAAGCCTGCTGCTTCGTGGATTGAAACAGAATGAGAATAGAATCAGTCCCATATATCTAATGATTAAATCTAGAAATTTAAATTGCCTCAGAAATAGCCCTAGCTCAAAGACTACTGTTTAGCGTCTATACCGCCCCCCGCACTGGTTTCATATCAGCTCTGTCAGCATTCCCGATATAGTCTGAGTGTCGATCTTCTGACAGACCTAAAGATGAAACATGAATCCGAATGGTGCTTAAAATAGGTTTTATGCAAGGCTAACGGCAAGCAGCATCATAGAGGAGAGGTACATCCCATATGTGATGATAGGAAGGTGGTAACTGAGCGAACATGAAGAAACCCCTGGTAAGTGGCAAATGAAGCGTGGTGGCAGGAAGGTAGGTGACAGGAGGGACTTGATGTTTGGCATGGAAGCTGGTTTCCATTTCTCCTGCACTGACAAGAGCTTTAGGCCTCAGGAGGCTGGAGTAGACAGCGACAGAAGAGTCATCGCCCAGACAACCTGTTGGTAGGGAAAATCTGCTGAAGTGTGAATCTGGCTTTATGGGTTTTTTCACGTGTCTTATTCCAGATTGTAGGACTGATCTTAATATAAAGAAACTTGTTTTGTAGATGACAGCTTTGCTGGTGCAGGTAGTTTAATCCTCTAATCCATTTGTAATCCAATTTGTGTACAACACTGATTCCTGTATAAATATAGGATCGTCTGTGACCAAAGGCACTTTGGTGACAGGTTGTATTTGTCACCTGGTTCTTAAGTTTCTATTTCTTTTTATATTCTGTATCTCAGTACCTAACTTGATGTGTTCTTTCTTCTGGCAGTTATTTCACTGAGCAAATTAAGCTCAGTATGTTTTAAAGATGGGTACGCTACACTTTTTTTTAATAGCTTGCTCTTTTCTGTGAACATTGGTGATTTGACAGCTATTAATTGGGTGGCATTTGGAAAGCGAGGAAATTATTTAAAATGGAAAAGCTACAATTTATGGTTTTGTTAAAATTATTTTGAGTGCATATAGCATTTATATAGCTTTGTATCTTAAAAGCTCAGCATAGAAAGTATTCATTTGCTCTGACCTTTAAAATATTCTTCATGAGAAAGGTAATTCTATAAGGCATCAGAGTTGGGAACTTACTTTCGTACATGATATGGGAAAAAATCTCTTGTTGCTTAAGTTGCTTATGCATGTGCTTCTGCTGTAAGTTAAGATTATAAAAATATTAGATTTTTATCTTGGGGTGTAAATGACTAACGCGCATCATCATTTATCACCGACCCATAAGGATCACTTTCCTGTTTTGTTTGACTCTTACTTGCGCTCACGTTGTGACTCAGTGATTGTCTGGACATACACTAGTATGGATATCACAATTGCACGCTTCACAAAATATGGCAGAAAAACAAGGGCCAAGATTCCGCACAGGACAAAAGTTATAGTATGACTGTTTTCCCTTGGTACTTTGCATTTTAAAGGCTAATAGAGTCAACCTGGCTTATAAAGTCACAGAAGATGAATACTGACAAAATTGAGTGAGTTACGTTGCTCATGGTTCTTTAGCTTATCATGCTTCTTGAGAAGGACTGTTAATTTTTTGAACTATTGAACTTCCAGTGTCTCTCTGAATGACACTAATAACCTTTAGTAGATAGGTTTGATGTTTCTCTATGGTTTAATTGGCTTGCTAGCGCTCTTTCCCCCTCTCCTGCCTCCCAGATAGCTTAAACACTTGATTTCATTACAAGAAGTACTGTGTGTACTTACTTGACCATAATTACTCCCCACAAGCAGTTCACCACCTTAGTATAGTAGATAATTTATATATTAACTTTTTTGGTGCTACCTAAATAAAAAATGTCCACATAAGCATGTTTAAATACAAAATCAGAATAGATTAGGGTATGCTGACACAAGCTTTTCAGCAATCATCTTCAATTGGAAATTTGCCCGTTTTATTACTTTTTTTTTTTTAACTTGGCTTCCTGGAGAAACTAGTTTATGCAATCACAGACTATCTGTGATGTGTATCTCTTGACTGTATTGTCAGGTTTCAACTAAATTCAATATAGGCATAAACTGAGATGATTAGTTGTTACAAGCTTTATGAAAGTAGGCAGTAGCAGCAACTACTAGTCCATAGTGCAATTGTATCTCACTAGACATTGGAAAGTCCCCTGAAGCAGGTGCTGCAGTTGATTTAAAAAGCAAAACAAAAAATTAACTTGTACCATTGCATACCTCAGCTGCACGTTACAAAGAGTTTGGTGGCAACCATAGTTTAAGAAATTACATCCCTGTGCTGGCACAGTAGTCTTGTGGGGCCTGGCTGTGCATTAGATCAGGAAAAAGAATGAAAAGTTTGCAGATATTCATATAACCAGTTATTTTTATTCGTTAAATGCATCTGCTGCCATAGGTGAGTACGCATGCTGAGTTTGTGTGTCAAGCCGCTGCCATCTCTGAACATCTAGTATCTTGAAAGCACTGCCTTAGGCACTCAAAGTTATTTAAGCATCAGGCAGAAACCTGTAGCAAGTGATAGCTTTTGGCAGTTTTTGGCATTTGCATAGTAACGTTTCTTTTTTGTCATAGGGAAGATAAAACTTTGAAAAATATTTATTTGATTTTTATTGCAAGCTGCTGTGACCAGAACTCTCTTCTTCCTTTAGTACACCTCACCATCTTCTAACTTCAGTAGCCTTGGTTCTACATGCGTTGGAGAATTGACTCATTTGGGAGCACCAGTGCATCAGTAGACACCCTCATTACGGCCTCTTCCAGCTGGCCTCTTGGCACCAAACTTTTATCTAGTTGTGAACCAAGCTGGTACCAATCTGCTCCAGCCACTAAACTTCTTGAGTAGAACTTGAGTGGAAAGAGCAGTCACAATAACCAGTATTTCTGGTAGTGAGACAGCTCGGTTTTTTGAACTAAATGGTCCTTGTTAATTAAAATTCTAAGCTCTTACGATTCATTGAAGTATTTGCACTTTTAGGAAAAAGAAGATCAAAAGATTTCTGAATAGTTTGTGTATTTATTGCCTGTCAGCTAATGTGATGAAGATCTGGAAGCGTGCAATTATAGAGAAATGCTCCCACACCAAGGCACGGCTCACTGTGAGGTAAAGCTGAATGCCCTTTTGAATGCCTCTGCTACCTGCCACTGAACAGGAAGGTGCAGCAGACTCTGTTGTGGTTTAAGATAAAAAAGTCTCTTTGTTCATTTGGGGGAACCTGTAAGCTGGATGCAGCCTCCTCGAAGCCTGTAATTAGATGACTTCTACTGGTGGGGCAGTCTTGCCCATAGCTCTTTCAACATGGGGATGGAGACTGTACCTTCACCAGCTCTTGGCAATGACCGGTGCACCCCTCCACCCCCAACAAAAGTTCAGGGGTTTTCACACAGTAGAAAGAAGAGAAACCAGTGTAGAAAGGCATGTGAATCTCAAGTTAGGAACTTTAACAGGAAGATTCCTTCTCTATGGAGAGCGGTGGACAATGCCAAAGGGAGGGACGGGAGGAGGACTGGATACCCAGCAGGAGAGCATCCAGAAGGCAGGGGCAAAGGGATGCAAGAGCTTCTGAGGAAGAGGCGGGGTGGAACTATGTCTAGCTGAGGAAGGAGTTGACCTCTGAATTGGAGGGTGGAGGAAATCTGGAAGAGATGAAAGGACTTGTGGTGACAGGAGAGGTAGTGTTGGGAATTGGGAGTGTGGGAAGCAGTGAACGAGGGTGGGACTGGACTTGCAGTTGAGAAAAAAAAAGATAAATATTTGTGTCAAGATCAGGAACTGCAGCCAAGAGGGTGGGGAAAAGAATGAGATGGGGAACAAGAGGAACATGGGTGGAGATGGGAATTAATTCCACAGAAGCTCTGAAGCCCATGGGCAAATGCAGTGGAGTTTCTCCCTGGCTGGAGGGTGGAGACGCTACATCATGCAAGAAAATTCGTTTCTATTTCTGGTGCCAGAAACAAGTGGGGAGCTGTCAGGTGCTTCCAGGCTGGTGTCTTCCCCTCTGGATGCCCTCGAGGCGTCTGCAGGAAGCTACAATGGTAAGGCAGGAAATGCAGCGTTCCTGCATCCAGTACCTGCAGTTGCTCACTGAAGAATTTGATAAACATGTCAGTCACTGCTGATCATTCTGTTGTCCGCTTAGTTCACTGTACTCCATTTCTCATCAGCTAAAAATGAAAACAATATAAATAATTTCTTAATGTGAAAATGAGTTTTTGATTAAACTAATTATCTGCTTACCCAAGGGTAGGTCTAACATAACTTAGAAATGCCCTGATTAATTTTTAAATGCTTTTTGTAGTTTTTCTCAAATTTACTATTAGGCATAACTATAGATCACTGAACAATTTTCTTTTTTCTCACATTGCTGTTAAAGGATGTTTTCTTGCAACTGTGTTTTTGCTACAATCGGAAGCAAAGATAAGCTCGTAAGATTCTGTTTCCTGTTTCACTGAGGTCGGTTAATGCTTTTTTTTTCCCTTTGATTTTCTAGTAACAGGATACCCGAATGTTTAACTCTGAGCTCTGGAAAGCTCTCTGACTCACCCTTGATTTGGTTTAGGCCATTGGTTTCTTGAGCCCACGTATAGGTGATAGATGCTTTTAATAACACAGTGAAATGTTTCATAATACATACAACAAAATTATTGGTCTTGTTATTCTTGCAGTCCCCTTTTGGATTGGGAATTAAATCTGCATTCCAAATGTGACAATTATCATCTGTATACTAGTAAATAGACAGCAAAATGGCTGTAGTATTGAGTCATTAACATACCGAATCCAGATTAGATTAATCTAAAATTATGAATTAATATGTGATTTGATAAGACAGACTTAAAAAAAATAGTTAAATACAGTATGCATTCTTGGTATGTGACAATTTGTCAGACAGTATTTGGGGAATGGGGAGGTGGTCAAAAAAATTTCAAATTTAAAGTAATTATATGGTCTCTCGTGACCCAGATAAGTTAGCAAAAACCCTCTGTTTTGGGAGTGTTGCTTTCTATTTTAAGTGGAAGAGGCTTTTTTTTTCATTATAGTGATTTGTCTCTGGAGCCTTTTAATCTGCGTAGGTGTTACTTGTGTCATGGTAAGCAGCCAGAGCAGTGACACTTCGAATAGAAGTATCTCATCCACTGTGGAGATTATTCCCTCCTTGTTCGTTTAGATTGAACCAAATACTTTCCTTTTTTTGATGGGAGAAACAAAATTTTTGCATGTGTGTATTTCTGAAAAACGTATGTGCAGGTTGCTGAAAAATTATATTAAGATACGCAGAGGTCTTTTAGGGGTAAAGTGTTGAGCTTGGTTTTGTCCACTGTAAAAGAGACACGGTCATTTAACGTGTTAATTGAGTTTCGATACTCAGTATCTCATGTCAGGTAAGATTTTATGCATATAAGGGTACAAGCTTCCATTGGTATGATTGCAGTTCATTTCAGTGTGAATTGCTCAGCCTGTATGTGTAGCGCGTAAACAGGTAGCTTTTACTGTATTCCTTAAAGCTCCTGTAGTTTATATATATGTATCTTATATACTGAAAGAACCTGTGCACATGTGTCTATAATGTAGCAGTAGGCTGTGTTTGTTTCTGTTCTTTAAGTAGTGTTTCCATTTTGTTATGAAATATACCTTTTGTTTATGTTTTTTGTGTTTGATAGAAAGGCATGAAATGTAAATACACTTATGCCACAAGGTGATACACGAAGATGCTTAGATAATTCAGTAGACACGAAATATTTTTTTCAATGAATTTCTGATTTTTCAGAGAGCTAGGTTATATGGGAACTTGAGTGAAGACTTGCCAAGGGAATGGGGAAGACTCATAAAACTGTGGTGGCAGAAGGGAAGGTGGTCAGAGGTAGTAGTGGTTCCTTTATTATGTGTGTATTGGCCAGCGCAGGATCCTTCAAATAGGAAGAGTGATTTGGCTTTGTCCGCAGTGTAGTTTGCTGAGCAATGAAGAACTAAGGAGGACAAAGAGAAGAGACGAACAAGTGAAAAAGATGTTAATACTAAGTTGAGGTAAGGTGAAGCGAGTCAATGGATCGTATTAAAACTAAGCAATAGTTGTAAGATCTGGTTTCAGTGTGTTGCAGCCAACAAATGGAACGTGTTAGTCGTATTTTCTTCATTAAGAGTGTAAGCTGCTGACTTACCCTGCAGAAGGCAAATTTTTCTTGTTCTTCTTTTTTTTAATGAAACACTGTTATAATCCTACATTGTCCATGCTACTCTTAAATAAATAAATAAATGGAATAATCCTTTGTTTAATATGTAAATCAATTCTTTGTGGATACTAATCCTTGACATAAAAAAATATATTACCTGCTGATTTGAAATTAGAAAGTTTGCAATGTTTATGCCCTTAAGTGATTTTAAAAACCAAAAAGTCCATTGGAATTTCTAAATTAAATGAGAAAATATAATTCATTTTCATTGTGGTTTTTTTATTTAATTTGGCTTACTCTATTCTAAATAATTTTTTTCCACATTTAATTCTGTTTCCAGACAGTGTAGTTCAGCCAGATCTTTATTAGCATGAACTGTTTTGTTTAAAAAAAAAAAAAGTTCTGGAAGGCTGCATGAAGAGAGGAATGCCTTATTTTTCAGGATATGTTTGTACGAATAACCCCTGTCTATTCTGTATCTTTGAAAGCACATGGTAATCTTGTATGAAGTAAGGTTAAAAGGTAAATGGCATGGTACTGTTTCTTTTGGCTATTGCAATAAAGTGTTTGACCTTTGGCAACCTATTTTTATCTTAGGCAGTAAACTGTTTAGTTCTGCTTATCAAGAGAGACTTCACTGCTCTCTTTCCATGCTGCTCTTATCCAAAACATACTGTATCAATCCAGCATCAGTAGACTTTATCAGCAGCAGCTATTATTCTGCTTAGAGATACAGCATAAAAAAGTTGATTTATATTGTAACAGCCTATTTTATTCAAGAAATACTTTCATATATAGTTCTGTGGTTTCCCCTTTCATTATCTAGTTTAGACTGTCTTTTGTATTACCTCCTTATTAGCTTGCTCTTTCCCCAGATTTTAGCTGTTTGACTTAAAATTACTTACTAAAGTGAATTATTTTTAGACGATTGAAACAATGGTCTATTTAACTCTAAAGATAAGATTAATATGGCAAAGTATGTATATTTGCAGGTATTAACAGATCTCCTAATTATTTGAGGATATCTTCAAATCGTCATCGTGGTGGCAATTTGAAATTGTATGAAGTGTTTGGTTGAAGGGGTGACCCCCTGCCCCTGGCCTTTAGTCGTCTCTGTGATTTGCCAAAGTGAAGCTCTACGCCAGAGGCAGAATGTGCTGTATTTCTGAAGTGGCCACAGTTCATAATGCTGCTAGTGATACTCAACAAATCTTTAACCTTCAGGAAGCTGAGTGAGTTGCTGGGCAGCTGATAATTTGTTCAGGCTTTAATTTGTTTATTGACTTGTTAATTTACATGACACTTTACCATCATTACTAGTAAACAAATAGTGGTGCCATAATCAGCCTCCCTGTTTTATGGTTAGAGTACATAAGACATTTTATGAAGTAAATCCAAGAGGGCTGAGTCTAGAGCTCTAGTATCTTTGTGGAAGTTTTCTCTTGAGTACTAGAAATAGCTCTGGGGTTTTTTGACTTAGTGAATTTTTTGCATTGTGCCATTTTCACAGTTTATAGTTGGCAGCGATCACAGAAGGCTGCTCTATGCTCTCTGAAAAATACAGAGCTAAAGCTCGCAAAATCCTTCTCAAAAAAAACCAAACCAACACAAAATGCTATTTGATGGTCCCATTTTTCTTCAACTGGTCGTAACACTTTTTATAAGGACTGACTGAAGCCAGACCCAAAAAGAATCAAAGCTTTTCAGTGGATGCCAGAATCTGAAGACAAGTGAACACTTCAAAAAGTCATGTGTGCGTTCACATAGCTTGCCAAGTTTGTTCCAAATCTGTCCTCTGTCAGTTCACCCCATCAGACAACCTCTGGAAAATGTTCAGTGACACTGGGTTTAACAAGGCAGACATTCCTTTAATGAGTTTGATAGGTAACAGTTCTTGTGCTGAAATGCTGCAGCGTTGCTTAACTATCTCATTAATAAAGGCTTGTAGCGAGGAAATAGAAAGGCAAAGTTCTTAGTCTCTGAAGATCTTTTAAAATACAAAATAGGTTTGTTTTTCACATGGAAAAATAGTTCACAATGAAGAAAACCCACGGATTCCCAAGCTTTTTTGAACAAGCTAATCGCTGTGATTCCTCAATACTACTTACAAGCTGTAACTCAAACTTATCGAATAACTAATTCCAAGTACTGTGGGATGCAGTCAGTGGTGTATCCACTGAGTAAATGCAGAACCCCTGCTACGTCCCTTGGAACCACAATTGGTAATCACTGCCCTAAGACTTATGATTTACTAACCATAAAAGACAATCTCTACTCCTTGTGGCTTTCTCTTTGGGGAGAGACATGGTTTCTATTTTTACCAATTTTTTGGATTGGATTTCTGCTTCTAAATTGAAGTGGAAATAGCTAGAATTGTGGGAACAAATTCTGGAGAGGTAGTTTGGGTGTTAAATGCTAAAAATACAGAAGGAATGAATATATTTTTCTATAAGAAATGAGGTTTCATCATACAGCTTTTCTGACTTGTTCTAATCTCAGCCATTATGCTAGCTTTATATTCTGTTTCTTTATGTATTTCATATTTGACTGAAGACATGTGCTAATATAAGCAAATGTTTACACACAGATCCTGTGTGCTTTCTCTGGGTTTGGTAGGAGTTCTATGTGTGGTTCCAGATGAGCTCAAAGAGACTGGACACACAGTAAGGCCACAGATAAATGTCCTCTTTAGGTGTCATCCACAGCTGCTTATCACCTTCTCACCCCAAACAGGTGATTCCTCCCCGCAGCCCAGCTGATGTGCTAGCATGTGACCTGATCAGGCTGATTTTGCCTAAAAATGAATTTTAGGAGTAGTCCTGTGTATTACAGGCTCACACAAACAAGTGGGGTGATGGTTTCTGGCATGAGGATGGTGACAGCTGGGAAGAGGGAATAGTCTTTTCAGCCATCACAGCTGCATATGGAAAAAGATATCCATCCACAAGCTAGGGAAAGCTTACAGAAGCCTTCAAAAACGTGGCCTTAATTTATTTTCCCTTTATTTATTTTTTATATTTGAAATGAGTACTTAAGTAAATGATGAGAGTGACTATTTAGAGGGTAGAGACAGGACCATGTCTTGGACATGAAAAAAATTTGACCCATTATTGAGGCACTAATAAAACTGATTTGTGAGGCCAATATAATGTGTGAAGTAATTCTAAACTTTCAGAAACCTTAAGGTTTAACATAAACTAAGTAATAAAATGTTGGTAATCTAAGTAATTGTTTTTCTTCTTGCAGCTGTTGCTTTTCCTTTCTGAAAAGTTGTCCATTACGTACAGTACTTGACTTATTTTGTGTAGTATTTTCTTTATGCTGCACATGTGACTAAAAAAACCTAGCCTTTGGCATGCGTATCCAAACCTGCTTTGGCATTTATTTTTTACCCGCTAAATAAATAAAAAAGAAGTTGCTCTTTAGACGGTGATGGTGAGAAAGCCTTCTCATTTAAGGGCTGGTTCCTAAAGCTAGTGGATCAATGAGTTTGAGTTTACAATAACAACGCTGCTGCCAGTTAATTGTGCAACTGGGAATCTGCTGGGAATTGCTTTTAATTGGAAAAGAAAGACTTATTTTTTTGTTCTCTTCTCTTATGTATTTTATGTTGTGCCACTGAAGAAAATATAGGTGATCTGCACCTCAGGATAAAATTCTGTCTTGCTCATTAACAAAAATTCTCTTAATGCAGAATGTTGAGTCTAAGGATATTTGTAGCTGAGGATATTTGTTGAAATTGGAAATGTGAAGGCTTGTGTTATCTAAATCGCCACAAGTCACTTTTTGGTGAAATCTCACGTATCACTGCTGATTTTGACTGCAGCACAGTCCATATCTGGGGATTTTAAACTACTGCACTTTCCATACAAAAATATTTGTGTGTTTTTTATGACAAGGAAGATTGGTTTGTCATGCAATTGTTGCCATTAATATACAGCCCATTCTGATGAAGTTTAAATGAAAAGCACTTTCCTTTATGGTCAGTGGACATAACTGAAAGATATTAAAGCATTTTAACAAGAGAATTGACATAGAGTCTTTTGTAGATAAACTTCACCCTTCCTGTTTTGGATGGAGCAATAAGTTTACCATGGGGCAGATTTAGGAAATAGCTTTCCATCAATTCAGTACTTTATAAATAAAAAGTTGCAGGGCGAGGTCCTTCCTTTGGCATAAAGCTGATTATTTCCTGTTCAATCCTGAACTAGTGCATTTCAAGTAATGGGAATTTTTTTTAGCGTCTGTCAGAGAGGAGAGCTTTTGGGATTTTGTTTTCATTTATGGTCCTATGAAAATGCATTTTCTAGACTTGAAGACCATTATAGAATAAAGGGAAATTTATAGATATATAAGTAGTTGCTCTTTCAGACAATTTTTGGATTTAGCTGCACGTTTGTTCCTAGCTGGGCATTCTTAAACTTATAGCTGGGTGTTCTTATATGTGTGCTGAAAAGGTGTCGTTGATAGATCTTTAAGAGATTATCAGTACTTCTAGTGAGGTTAAGAAACTGTTGGATTGTAGTTGCAGTGGATTATTCGAATTCAGATTTATCATCTGCTTGTAGAAGGCACACTTTTTCTATGAGAAGAACATGTAAGAGGTAGAACTTAAACGAATACTGCCGTTTTACCTAAGGAACACACAGGTTAATATATGAAGTAACACTACCCTCATCCAACACATCTGTTGTAGAGAAGCCTATGAAATCTAGGCCACACACAAACTGGTCTCCAAGGGCCTGTAGTTGGTGTTAGAATGCTGTTATTATGTGGTTTGATTGGTTTAGTAAAGAATTATCTCCAGTAAAACCATGTAACATAATAGTCCTTGCTCTCCCACATGGGAGCTACTTCTGCTTGACTGAGCAAGACATTTCTGAAGAAGTAATAATGCGCTTGCTCTTGCCAAAATGTAACGTTAAATGGAGTGTATCGTCATGTACATTTTTGTTGTGTATCAATTCTTGTTCATTTAAGCATTCGCTTAAAGTTCCCCACTGTAGTATTAAAAATTATTAAAGTAAATATATGGATTTCCTAGCAATATATTTAAAGTAAAGTTCTTGCTTCTTATTGAAAACTTGTTTTGTAGTAATTTTAAAGCAATGGAGAACTATTTGGAAAAATGTTTTCCTAAATGAAAACTCTGTTGCTGAATTTTCCAGATACTAATTTAATTGCCAAGCAGTACAAGTCATAGCAGCTTAAGGTTTATCTTGCACTGTGCACATACTTTGTATGTGATGCTTTCCCTCTTCACTTTGACTTAAAGGAGAGCTGAGACAGTTCAGTAGTCCATATGAACAGATTTCTAAATGGTACCAGCTTGACTGGCTTTTGCTGTGATTGTTCAGATCCTTAGTCTTGCTCTACAGATTTATCCTTGTGTTATTGGAGCTGTAAACACTTACTGCCACTGTTGAGGACTTGTCTTTTTAATTGCTTTTTATTTTTATTATTTTTGGCTCTGCTCACCTGTCATGCTGTGCTGGTTTTAGCTGGGACAGTGTTAATTTTCTTCATAGTAGCTAGTATGAGGCTGTGCTTTGGATTTGGGTTAAACCATGACAGATACAACAGTATCCCACAGTCCCTGCACACCGTAGCCAGGCAGTGGCTGCCCCTCAGCTCCAGTGGGCTCCAGCCTGTGCAAAGCCCAGAGCTTCACTGTCACTGCAGAGGGACATGATATGAAGCAAGGGAGTATCCAGATGATGTCTTGAGCTTAAACTGGAGATCATGATATCATGCAAGTAAATAATTTGGCCTGTATGTTCTCTTCCCAGCGCATGGAAAAGGCGAGAGTGGTGTCTCAGGACCCAAGCCAATTCTTCGGGGGTTTCAGCCTTAAAACATAGGTGTAAACTCAACAGACTGTAAACTCAGTTAGGGTAGACATAGACATCCTCTCCCCCAATCTCACAGAGCACTTTTCATCTCTTTTCGTACTAGATTTCCGCTTTATAATGAAGCGGGAAGCCTTGCAGTGGCATTATTTTATGCTGCATCTCCCTCTTTCAAATTGGCTTAATCAAATGAACAAATAAAAAAGCAGGCAGGAGATGCTGTCTCCTAGAAGCAAGATGCTGTAGGACCAGCTGAAGAGAAGCACCATGGCCCCGTGTGGGGACTAGCGACCGACTCCTGGGGAGTGCAGAGCTGGGTGGCCTCAGCCGCTTCTCCCAGGGGTCCCCTCCGAGGTTCTGCGGCTCCCAGCGCCCGTCCCTGCGGCACTGCGCTTGCATACCGTTCCCCTCGTTGGGAATCCCAGTCCTTCCTTGAGGGAAAGGCAGAGATTAAATCTCAATTCACCCTTCTTTTAAAACAATGGCTGCATCAGCATCTATTCCACATGAGGGACTTCCAGCAGGTCCCATGAGGGACTTTGGTCAGGTATTTAGATGCCAAAAATGGTGGGCTTACATTCTGAAAGCTGATTAAACCTGTCAGATGAGGCGCTTGAAACTTTCAGTGGAAAGGAAGGCAGGATTGCATTTAAGTGCAAATAACTTTAATATTTTGCATATCTTCAGTAAGTAGCAAATTAACATGAAATTGTTCATTATTACATAGTAGATTAAATAACTTGTTTCCCCCAATTTGCATTTCAATGAATATCTAATTGGTCTATAAATACATTGATTAATGGGTTCAGAAATTATTGCATAGATTCAAGGCAAAATCGTTAGTGTGTTTTTAAGAAAGGAGTAGAGTACACTTGTTGGTATTTTATAATTAAAAATTGTATACTACTGTTGTAACCAAGTATTAAATTTGTTGTACGTTAATTCAGCTTTTTGTAACCGTGAAAAAGAGTTCATCTTAGTTGAAAACCAATTTTAAATGTCTTGATCATGGGAATTGTCTGCAAGCGGCTTAATGACAGTTTTGAGCATTCTTTGCACTGTGGAGCTATGAATTTATATATTGCGCTCATAAACATAACGGCACAATTACATTGCTGCTGCAGTGATGAAAATTTCTCTGTACTCTTTCAGTAGAGGATTAGCTTATTGTATTTGAGGACAGTAAATATCGGGTAGGTTGATAAAGTCTAATTTGTATGGTTGAGAAAAATCCAAGATAGTATGTAAATAAATTAAAAAGTATTGATTTGGGGAGAGGTAATAATTCCTTTTAAAAGATGCCTTTGGCAATGAAAATACTTTGATACCACCAATACAGAAGCCATTCAATTTATAGTAGTTTCCCAATTTGCTAGAGTTTACATGCACAGTTATAATGCAAAATCTTACTGTTGTGTGCAGTCAGCTCAGAGCGAGGTCTACGTTACAAAATCTTTTAGCATAGCTCTCAGTTAGGAATATAAGAAAAACTATACCTCAGTCTATCTACCCGTGCCAGAAAACCTGGCACAGATGTGGCTGCGTTAACAGAGGAGTGCTTTGTCAGGTTTATTTTAGGTCTGCTGAGGAGGGGAAATAGGAAGCTGGCTTGTACCACCAGAGGGCTATACCAGCCTGGCTGTAGTGGTTTAGCTGGGGGAAGTAAAGCTGTTACCTCCGCCTGGTGTGGAGGAGCCCTGAGGCTTCAGTGAAGCGAGAGAGATTTCAGGCAGTTTGCTCTTTCATTCATGGGGTGTCCGGAGGGGATACGGTATGGATTTCAAACTCGTGCTCTGCAAGTTCAAGCTCTGCCTTTGTCAGAAATCAAGCAACTACCAGTGAGCATGTTGCTGCTTTCTTCCTTGCACGGGGGATTTGATACTTGTGGGAAATGTGCCCTTAGTAACTGGAAAGTTTCTACCTTCTGAAAGATAATATACTAAATAAATACTTGCATGAGTCACAGATAGAAGACTGTGATTGCTGGGCATGTTGGATCTTCTCAAGGGTGAGTTAGTATCTAAGGGTTGCAGGCTGTTGAACATGGTTTCTGAGCCGCAACCCAAACTCCTTCCCCGGTTTGAACTGAGCCTTGAGGGTCTTTGGCCTTCTGGATGAGGAGCTGAGAACAGGCATCTCTGCAGATGAGCGCTAGTGGTATATGACTGTGTATATATGGTGCAGAGCTGCTCAGGGAGCCTAAAGTTGCATGGTGTTGCTGTGAAGAAAGAATGCTGGTGGAGGTGAGAGAGAGTTAGATGAATCTGTAAAAGTATGGAACGAAAAGAACACTCCAAAAATGCAGGAAAGACTGTGATGAAAAAGAGCAAGGGATTGGAAATTGCAGATTAAATCACAGGCATCAACTTCACTTGCTAAATCATCACATCCACTTAATGGATGTGGTCCTCATGGCTGGTGGTCCTGCTTGTGTTTGCAAGCAGAAATACCACCTTCTGTGTTGAAATAATTTGCCCATTTCTTGCATAAAGCTGCTCAAGCCTTGCATGGCCAAGTCTCTTGATGATTCCTATTCCAGGGGCTTTTGCCTCCTGAATGCTCATAAAGCCAAAAGCATTTTAAAAAGGTGCCACAGTCATATTCATTCAAAACCATAGCTGGAGGAGATAGTTAATTTTGCCTACCTTTATATAAAATAAAGCACATTCAGTAGAACAATTCTTCCAGAAATAGGAAGTGAAGATTCAGTTGAATCCTTTCTGAGATGGAGAAGATAAATTTGCACCTCCCGTTTGCTACTCAGTTGTACTTTCTACCAGCTGTGGATGTGGGAGGTACAGAGTCTAGCTTGTAGCCTAGTGGGACCAGACTTCCTGAGAGTCTTTCCAATTATCAGGGAACTTCTCTCATTTCCCTCTTCTTCAAAGGCTGCTTAGAGCAGAAGCTGTAGTTTTAGCTGTTCTGAGAGAACCTGAAGAGGTTAAAAAACCTTTCTTTGCACAGACTGTAGATCTAAGTTGAGGAAACCACTATGATTTGAGATGTGTTGTAAATATCTCCATTTTAACTTCTCTGTTTCTTTGAATATTGGGTCTGCTCTTGCTGTCAAAATGGAGCTGCTTTTTGGCCAGGTGTACAAGATTTTGAGACCAGGACAACAAAGTTTTTGACTTTTCTGCAGACTGTAGTCACTTGCAGGGGAGGACATCTTAATTTCTATGTTTTTTTCTCATTACCGTTGGTGTTGTCCAACAGCTCTGTTGCGCAAAATACATGGGCAACAAATAGTGGAACAGTTTTGGAGAAGAACATGAGGCTGTGCTAGGCAGAGAGAGGAAGTGATCTGGGCTTTGTCAGTGAGTAGTAGACATGTCATCAAGGTATTCCCTTGTTGAGTATAATTTCATCCGCACCCAGAGTTCAGATGGACAACAAAGTTTTGGTGACAGTGTTTTCCACCCATCAGCTGAACCATTCAATATGTTTTCTTCGGTTTAAGCCAAGACCAGTTTTAGATTGTCATTGGGGGAGGGATATAGCCATCTAAGAAATGAGCAGTCCCCATGTGCTTGATTCTGCCCCTTTTCCTCCCCATCAGAGTTTAATGTCCCAAAGCTGAGCAGGGAGAAGAGCATGTGACATCCTTGATCTCTTCCATGTCAGTGTCTTACATTATAGTTTATGTCACTGTTGATGGCACTTTGAGGTGTTAACTGTGAAAACTTTGCACAGGCACAGATTAGGGAGTTCTCAAAAGTTTTGTTCTACCTGGTGAGTTCTAGGGTGTGATCACCTCCAACCTGAGGGAATAACATCTCTACTACTGCAGCTAGATCTGGAAGTAAATGTCTATTGGCTATATTTAAACAGTTCTAAGTGCAAATTTTGGTTTAATTTTCTCAAATATATGAGAAGTGTTCACTAATATGTTGCAGGTGCATCACACCTTTAGATTTGTGTGTAGACAAAGCCTAAATGCGTGCACAGAGACTGGCACAGGGAAGAGCTGACCTCAGCTAGAGCTTCTATGCTATTGTCATGTAAGAATAAAAAAAGCAAAAATGCCATGAGTAATATAAAAGTAGGCATATTTGTGATCCTCTGACCTCACAGATGCCAGATGTTCTGATTTTGGAGAACTCTTTAAAGACAACCTGATTTCAGCCTATATACTTCTCATTTGTAGGAAAACCAAGACTATATATATATTGTGTGTGTATAAACTAAATATAAATATATTTATATATTTGGGAATAGAACAGCTGTTTCTGCTTCTTCTTCATCTGCTTACTAAAGTATTACATGTTCTTTCCATTATGCTGGTGCTGTAGCTTAGGTCAGAGAATAAAAGTATGCTATGGCTTTGGTAAATGATCACCCTATGGCTTTAGCTGTTTTCAGGATTACCTGATGTATATATCAGGCGGAATAATCATGTCGTTTGTATCATTCCCTTTCTTGTTTTTCAATATAAAAGCATTATTTCTTCTTTCTCCACACATGGAATCATTTTCAGGTTTTAGTTCCAGATGTTTACAGCTGAGCTTTCCGTGGTCTGAGCTCAAAATCAATATCAGCTGGAATTTTAAAGCTCGGAATATTTTCAAACTTTGTTGGGTCACAAGTTCTTCCATTATTCTTCCCCAACAGAGAGCTTTTTTGCTTGTTTGGAGTCTTTTCTGTGGTTTTCTGTCTTCCTTAAGCATCGTTTTCTCTGCTGATTTTCTAGAAATAGCTGCCACCTCTTCTGTGGAGAATCTGTGGATTTTTAACATGCCATGCCAGCATCTCCTTTTTTTCAAGAGCTTTGAGTGCTTTCACAATTTTTGTCAAATCGTTGATTGTATTTTTTTTTCAAATAGTTGATTAAGCTGTAATTAATGCTCTTCTGTAATCGATAGTCTCTACTCCCTTCAGCAAAGTGTAGTAACTTCTAGGATTGGTAGTTGTACACTGGCTTTGGGTATAAACTGGTTTATGAAGTTATTTCCACTTCATGAGTATGGCTCACGGTTCTTTCAGTTGTGCTGATGCATCTGGTTTTAGAATTGACTGACTGAATCACTTTAATTGGGGGGGGGAAGTAATTTTAAAAGGGATCATCTCGGTGATGCAATTTACGTCGCAGCTATACAAATAGGTTTAGCAGCACAATTGGGGAGGAGGAGGCAGATTGCACTGGGAGGATCAGCATTAGCAGCTGGGGCAGAAGGCTTGGGGAGGGAAAATTGCTCAATTGTTGTTAGAAGGAGCTGAGCTGTTTCCTTTGTTTTCTGTTGGTAGAACTGCCTTCCTGCTCCACCTTCGCCCTCTTCCCCTATTTTAGGTCAATTCTTTTTTTTTTTTTTTTTGAAAAGTCTTTTGTCAGAAGGGATTGAAAACGTTCACCTCGTGTATGAAAGTGTTTAGTTTCCAGATTGCTGTGACAGCGAAGTGACTTCTGACTCCAGATGCAGCAACAACGATGGCTCTTGAGGCTCCTCCAAGTCTTCTTTTGTGAAAGTTTTGAAGAAAAATGTGCTTAGATTGAGCCAATATTTATATGTGAAGGGTCAGAGAACTTCATCTGGGTTAGTTCTTTGTCATGTGTGAGAGAAATAGCAGATAGCGCTATTTGCCATTAATTTGAAGACCAATTAAAAGCAGAGCATTTCCTTCAGCTGTAGCTTTGGGTGCCTCCCCGTGCAGAAGATGGGGTGATGTGTCTGTGTTCTCTATTAGGGTCAGGGTTTCGTTGGTGCCAGTGTTGCACAGCGTCCTCTACCAGCTTCGTTCACCTGTGGAAGATCATTCACACATCCTTGGTCTGACCACTTCAAAGGTGATAAAATAGGACAAATAGACATGCAATAAGGAAAAAAAATGTTTTTTAACTATTTCCCCTGATACATAATGGCTCTGGGGAGAAGAAACCTTTCAGAAAGGATTCTGTGAAGGTGCTAGCAAGCACGCTGCAAGTACTTGAAAGGCAGGAGTTACCCAAAGTGAAATACCATCTGTCATCTGGCTAATCAGAGACAGCAATTCTTCCTGAGCTTTTGCCTTGGAAAGAGTCAGAAGAAAAAAAAAAGAAACCCAATTTTGTTCTGTTTGAAGTTCTCTGAGCAAGTACCGTGTTTCACTTGCTGTGGAACATGAACTCTGAGAGTCTGGGTTTCATGCTGGTATTTTACTACCAAAGAACTAAACATACAAAGCAGGAAACAAACCCCCTCTCAGAAAAAAAAATGCCACGTGCACTCCGTTTCCACGCTTAAGGTGTTTTGCTTCAGTTTGGTTTGGACTGAATTCTACTCTTTGACTTCTTAATCTCTATTGAAAATCAGTTTCTTCCAAAATGCTTTCAGTTATTTGCCAACCAGTGTTTGAAAAGTAGGTCTCGTTTTAAGCTACTACTATAGAATATACTACAGAATTTGAGGACTGGCTTTGTTAAAAGTATTGTGTTAAATCATTGTGTTTCTGAGAATAGTTTAATTTGTGTGCAGAATGTGTTGGGCTTTTTTTTGCTGCTTCTCTGATGTGAATATTCTTGAGTTACCCCCAGAGATGGTGGTGTTTGGGGGTTTTTGGTTTGCTTTTTCCTTTGTTTTTTACTACTGGGGCATTACACAGTTGTATCACTTGTGTCCACAAAATAGATGGGAAAGAAGGGGTCACACATTTTGGTAACAAAACAAATTCTAACACAAGCACACAATACTAAAAGATAATCATACTTTGAGGAATATCAACACTTTAGCTTTTTTTTTTTTTAATCCTAAAAAAATATAACAAAACTGACTTATCTTCATTCAGAAACCCAGTGTATTTTCTACATGGAAATTGGCCTAAGAGGTGTGCAAATGAACTGCATCTGGCAGACTTTGACAAGTTCCTTTTTTGGTGGGTGTTTAGATTAATAACCTTAGCTGGAATCTGAAAAAAAAGAAATAAAAAATTTGAAAGGCCACCTTAGAGCCTGCTCAGAGGTAGGCTACAGTTGAACTGTGGTACACAACTGACTTGCAAACTCTTCATTCCTGGCTGTGCAAGGTCAGACGGGTTCATATAAACCCCTGCCAGGATTTCTGTTATCCTTAGTGGCTGAATCATCAATTCAGTCAAACTAATTAAAGACATATTTGTCAAGGACTTCTCTGAGATACAGATATCCAACAAACAAACATCATTCATGAAATTACTTAAACACAACTTGTATTTCAAGTATTAGGAAAGATTACAAACTAAGTTATTGGTGCTTTGTATAAAGATTGAGGCTGCTAGATGTGACATAGTCAATTTTACATATGTTTGCAATGAAAATCTGGCTCAGCATTTGCACTTTACTCTGCCATTTTTCGTTAAATATTGCTGCAAGAGGAACTTTGTAACTCTTTTTAAGGCATTTCTTCCAATAAGAATTATGTGTTGTATCCGGATAGTTCTGAACTAGTTACATTTATATTAGCCCAGGTCAGAGGAGAGGAAGCGGTGAACACCTCTTACAGCTGAAACTCGCCTTAGATCCCATACTCTTTGTTTGGTTTGGATCTGCAGCAGCGCCTAACTCAGTGAGCTAATGAACTAACATAAAGAGCTGTGCATTTAATCTTTTTCTAAAATGTCTTGTTTCTAGGTCTACAGACAAGACTGTGAAACCTTTGGCATGGTAGTGAAGATGCTGATTGATAAAGATCCATCACTAGAGAAGTCCATTCAGTTTGCCCTGAGGCAGAATTTGCATGAAATAGGTGAGAGATGCATTGAAGAACTCAAAAATTTCATTGCTCAGTACGATGCTGCCAATCAAGACCTATCAGAATCCTACAAAGAGGGCTCATACTAAGGACAAGCATATGCTTTTAGATCCTCTGCATTGTCTATGGCATAATACATAAATCTGCTCTTTTTTTTTGTTGCGGGGAAAGAGGAGATCCTGCTGGAGATTGGAACCCAAGGCCTGTGCTCCTTTGTAGTAGCTCAGGTGGCCACATCTGGCTCGCTGTGGTCTCCCCGTTTGTATTCTTCTACCTGTACTTGTTGGCGTATATTCCTTTGAAAGGATGTTTCTTTTCAAAAATGCTGTAAAGTGACAAGCTATTTTTGAAACTTTTCCATAGTTACCTAGGAAAAAAACGTTCAGGCCGATGTACGTACACTTATGTTTCGATGTTTGTAAGTGTAACTTCAAACACTTGTATTTTTTATTAAAATAACAAGAAGCAGCTCTTCATTCCTCAACTTGTGCAGAAATATGTCTAGTTTTCATATAGACAATGGGAAGGGAAGACTTGCAAAAAATTGTTTGCAATTTAAATGATTTAAATTATTTATTATAGTTTAATTGTAAACTTCAGATTCATTCTGTAAAATTCCACTAGGGGTTACCTCTAGTCCCCGACTGCCAGAGCAACTCAAAATGCTGTATTTTTGCTCTAAATGCAGGTTCTACAAATGCCTTCCAAATTGTGATGTTTTCCATATCGTGAGTCATTGCTAGTGAGCAGTATTATGTAGGATTAATTTAATTTTTTGTTAATATTTGCAACTAAATGGTTCCTTTGTTATGTTTTTGACTTTACCTTAATAGAGTGTAACTGCCGGGAGCCACTGAGCAGGGAAAGGTCCCTTCTCTCACTCTCTGCCTCTCTCCCCTTACCCCTTCCCACCACTTTTCATCCATCAGTTTCGGTAATTAAGAGGCTGCGTGTAACCTTTACCTCCAACATCAAGAAGGAGCAGGGATTTTGGGGTGGCAAAGTGGGACAAGGAAAGCAAGCAGGACCGTGCCTTTATGAAATCCAAGTTGCTTTGGATTAGGTGAAGTTGAACCCAAAGGCCCCAAATTCATCATTGTTTCCAACCTCGGAGACATTGCTGCGTAATGTCACTTTTGGACCTGACAGAGCGACTCGTAGTTGAGGAGAGTCGAGAAGCTGCCCGTGCTTCATGATTGCTTTTCAGAGATGAAAAGTATTTAGGACTCATTGGCGATATCCTGACTATTGGATTGTGTACAGCTTTATATTTAATAATGAATGTTTTCTATGAATGTTTTAGGAAAGGGATAATTTGAGTCATAATCACAAAGAGGTAAGTATAGGCATGATTGTTTTGTATACATTTGCATTTAGAAACATGTGAAACGCTGCAAAAGGACTAATGACTAAAGCTCACTGCTTCCAAAGTCCACAGTATTTTGAAATTAAAAGGTTGGTGAATTCAACCCCCTTACCAAGATTCTACTTCTTCTCAGATTCCATCAGAATGGTTTGCAGAAAAGTAAATGAAATAGCCCTGATTTTGCATGTACAAGGCACTGTATGTATCGCAGCATCTTACACATGCAAATATTAACTATGGTATATTAAATATGTGTTACATCAGATTCCTGAGATGCCTGATTAGTTTTAATGTCAGTAGGGTGTGGTTTTGCAGTTGGCTTTTGTTGCTTTCTGAGAGTTCACGTTACTCGAAGGAGGTGACCTCCCGCTTACCTTGTTGGCTCCTGGGATTGTGTGGGCTGCAGAGGGGGTGGGAATCGGCTCAGGGATGCTACAGGATGCTAATTTGGAGAGGGAGAGAGGGGGAGAAAGGTAGCCTATTGTGGCAACTAGCAGCTAGACCTGACCCGCCCCTTCAGTCATGAAACCACAGGCAAAGGCTTCCCTGCTCGCCCACGGGGCCGAGAGCCTTCAGGGTGTTACATCAGAGTTTCTCCTTCTGGGTTAGAAATGCTAATGAAAATAATACTGAAATCATGTTTAATATATTTTTGATTAAAAATGTTGTTGTAACTGTACAGTTTATTAGGAATCTCCTTTGTTAGAAGACTGATTAAATTTGCTATGATAAAAGTATCTGATTTTTCAAGTGTTTTTCTGTAAAGTAAGGCCTAAGCTTGCAATCAAGAGTTGGAAAGGGGCGTATCTCAAGTTGGAAGGGACCCCTAGTAAGGATCATTGAGTCTAACTCCCTGCTTCTCACAGGACTGTCTAAAACTAAATGATAGAAGTAAGAGCATTGTCCAGATGCTCCTTGAACTCTGCCAAGCTTAGGGCCCTGACCAGTTCCCCTGGGAGCCTGTTCCACTGACCGACCACCCTCTTGGTGAAGAACCTTTTCCTAGTGTCCAATCTGAATTTACCCTGGTACAGCTTTTCTATTTTCTTGTGTCCTGTTGCTGGTCACCAGGGAGATGAGATCAGCACCTCCACTTCCACTGCCCCCTGTGAGGAAGGTGTAGACTGCGATGAGATCACCCCTCAACCTTCTCTTCTCCAGGCTGAACAAGCCAAGTGACCTCAACCACTCCTCGTAAGTCTTGCCCTCAGGAACTTTCACCATCTTGGTCATCCTTCTCTGGACACACTCCAATAGTTTGTCCTTCTTGTATTGAGGCACCCAAAACTGCACACAGTGCTTGAGGTGGGAGTGCACCAATAGGGCAGGACAGTCACCTTCAACCAGCCAGCAATGCTGTGCTTGAAGCACCCCAGGACATGATTGGCCCTTTTGGCTGCCAGGGCACACTGTTGCCTCATGTTCAACTTGCCATCAACCCAAACCCTCAGATCTCTTTCCATGGGGCTGCTCTCCAGCCTCTTGTCCCCCAGTTTGTAGGTATAAACAGGATTACCCCATCCCAGCTGGAGAACCTGGCACTTGCTCTTGTTGAACTTCGTACTGTTGGTGGTTGCCCAGTTCTCCAGTCTGTCCAGATCTCTCAGCAAGGACTCCTTGAGGGAGTCCGTGGCTCCTCCTAGCTCAGTATCATTGGCAAACTTACTTCATGTACATTCAACTCCTGTGTCTGTGTAATTTATAAAAATATTAACGAGCATTGGCCCTAAAACTGAGCCCTGGGGAACCCCACTGGTGACTGGTCGCCAGCCTGATGTGATCCCCCACTTACTATGATTCTTTGAGCCTGACCTGTCAGCCAACATTCTTGGATTTTTTTAGATTAGCTCGTAGGTCAGGAAGGTCTTTAAAAAGCTTGTTAGGTTGTCCCTAGCTTAACCTGACTTTTCTATGGGTTAAATTTTACTCATGAACTAAGGAGCCTTTTGATTTTTTTGTAAGTGCCACTTCTGGGAAAGGTTTAATTCCCAGTAATGAGCGATAGGTAACTGGTTTTCCATTTAATACTTGTCATTATGTTGAATGTTCCTGGTTAAACATTTGTGATGTCTGCTTGCTGTGATGTAAGTAAACTATTATGCCAATCCCCTAATTTAAGGAAAAAAACTGGCTTTTAGCCTTGCTTCCTCTAGAAACGAACATACACTTCAGATTTATTTCGTATCAGTGTCAGAAGTTGTCCTTGGTCTCGTGGGCAGGCTCCATGGGGCTCCTGGGGAAGGGACAGGAGGAGCACTGGTGTGAAGGAACCAGATGTTGTGCTGGAGGAATTTCTTTTCTTCATCACGGTAAGAGCTCCTGAGAACAAAACTTACTCCTAGCACTTATTGGTGTGCAGATAGATACCCTTAAAAGAATAAAAAGGGAAGAGAAAAAGGAAGGAAAGGAGCGTGGCGATTCAGTGCTCTCTGCCAAGGCTGGAGCGGTTCTGGAAGGCTCTGTAACCTCCCTGGGTGAGCTGAGGGACAACACAAGCAGCTGGGGTGAAAATCGGCCGTAAAACCACTGTGGGTGTGAAAGGAGCGAATGCCCTGTATCGGCGAAGGACCAGTTCCTTGTCACCCTGTCATCTGTGTAGGATTTTCTCTTTTGCTGAGGGTGAGGCTAATGTATAGCCCCAATATCCCTACCATGAAGGTTGTACTGGATTTGGCTGGGATAGAGTTCATCTTCGTTGCAGCAGCTGGTAGGGAGGTGCTGGTGCTGTGCTTCGGGTTCCTGATGGAGACACAGGGACTTGTGTTGCTAACAGAGGGATGGTTTAGTTATTGCTGAGCAGCGCTTCTCACCCCACCCTGCCAGCGAGCGGGCAAGAGTTTGGGAGGGGACACCGGTGGGACAGCTGTCCCCCAACTGACCAGAGGGATGTCCCAGCCTATGTCATGTCGTGCTCAGCCGTAACATCGGGTGGAAGTTTGCTGGGGGGAAGGCTGCTGTTGTTCGGGGACTGGCTGGGTGTTGGTTGGCTGGAGTTGAGCAACTGGGGTTTTTTTTTGTATCATTTTGGAAATTTCTGTTGGGGGTTTTTGTGGTTGGTTGTTGGGCTTGTTTTGCTTTTTTTTTTTTACTTATTAAACTGTCTTTATCTCAACCCGTGAGTTTTCTGTCTTTTACCCTTCTGATTCTCTCCCCCATCCCGCTGGGGGCTAGTGAGTAGCTGCTGTGTGATGCTTTGGTGCCTGCCAGGGTACAAGCTCCACTTGGAATAGAGGTGCCACTTCTACTAGCACAAACCGGGATTTACAGCTTTGGTGACTGGATCCGAGTCCTGTGCTGGTACCAGACACTATATCCCATACCAGTCTCTGTATATTTAAGGTGGAAGAACCAATTAGAAACATTCCTCATAATAATGTGGTTATAGTATTACGGTTTTTCACCACCATAAAGTGGTGAAAAATAATGAAATAGAGATCGTTTATGTCAAGCTGGAAAAACTGAAGTTGTGCAGCCATCTTTAAATTTAGTGTGGAATTTTTTAAAAGTGGATAAAAATAGACGTCAGCTCCTCTTTCATTAAGTGTGGTTACAAGTACCTGTTACTCTTCCCCTGACGCGAATGTCTCCCGTCGCAGTCCATTCCTCAGCAAAACAAAGCTTTCTAAATGTTTCCTAATGCTCTTAATTACTCGTGGTCCTGCAGCCCAGCACAGGGAAGGGAGCTGGACGTGCCTCGGAGCAGCGGTGTCTAAACCTGCTCTGAACAAGCTGCTCCACCACCAGAAGGCAAGGACACGGGCACCCGGGTCCCACCACGCCACGAGGCATCAGCCTTCCCTGGCCCAGTCTGGTCTGGAGGGAAAACAAGCCGGAGCTCCCGCCTGGGGCTGGGAGAATCAGGGCTGTTCAGCGGAGAGCAGTGCTATGTACCAGAGGGTTGTCACCCCCTTGGCACAGACAAACGTGCCTCTCTATTTTCCAGCTGAAAAATAGCGATTATTTTCAGTAGTGGTGGGAGAGGGGGGAGTGTCTCTATTGATACCACTTGTTTTGAAGTACCCAGAGCCCTTGCAGGAGCACCCTCAGCCCTAAGCCATCCTTGTGTAAGGGCAGGGGGAAGAGATACATCCTCCAGCTCATTTATTTTGGGGTTCAGAGGGACATAACCCATCTGAAGATGGGTTTGTAAATGACACGCTTTAGAGGTCTAAAACATGAGGAGGAACTTCTTCACTTCAAGGGTGGCAGAGCACTGGAACGGGCTGCCTAGGGAGGTGGAGGAGTCTCCATCTCTGGAGACATTCAAAACCCGCCTGGACATGTTCCTGTGTGACCTGCTCTAGGTGGACTAGGTGATCTCCAGAGGTCCCTTCCAACTCCATATCATTCTGTGTTGAACAGTTGGCTTTTTTTTTTTTTTTAAGAATAAAGTATTTAGAAGCAACTAACAATCTATGGAGAACTTCTATCCTGTAATACTCCATAAGATGCTGCGCTTTGGGAGAGCACATATGCTGTATCGCAGGAGATGGTGTAAGAGCAGAAGAACTACTGGTGGAGACACTTCTCTATGAGAGAGGTACTTGCTCCAAGAAGGACACAGCCAGTGGCGGCACAATATTTCATTTCCAAGGCTCCTGGTTCCCCACATTTGGAATCGCAGGTAAGAATGGAAGGTCCCAATCCTTGTTTGAGCACCCCAGGGAACGCATTAACCAGTTGGCATCTCCCCTCAAGTCCCGGCAGCCTGGTTTTTGCACTGCACTTCAGCAGAGCAGGCCTTTGGCTGCCGGGAGCCGCGGGGGCAGCCCGCCAGCTGGAAGCCTCCCACCAGCCGCCCATGGGCCCAGCCACGGAGCACGACAGGGCTTTGATCAGCTTTCATGGACACAGGACTTGTTTGTACTAGAAAAGTGACTTATACGGTGAATACCACCGCTGGGAGTAAAGGATCTTTTGCTTATTTTACCCTGGAAAATACCAGCAAGTAACTGCTGGTTTGATTTAGCCTTAGCAATAGCTCCATTTTCTTTGGTGTAAGCCAATACTCACGTGCCCGTTCCCTCCCTTACTTCTCGCTGCTTGTATTTCCAAACTTCTATATCCTCCAGAAGGGCAAGCGTAGTTCCATTTGCCAGGCTTTTTTGGTAAGAAGCATCTGTTACTTCATGAACTGCCTTTCCTCAGGTGGTCAGAAAGCCAATGGCTTTAGCATGTACTACCTTAATTGCTGGATGTCACTGTTAATTCAACTAAGAAATTTCTGCCATATTTAAAACAGCAGGAAAAGTTTATTAGAACTTAAAATAGCTCCTGCTCCATGTAAGAATTCAAGGCGCCTTTTGAGAGATCACCTATTGCTTTATGGTTTTTCACCAGTTTGCCTTCTAGAGCCACCCAGCATCTCTCCTTCCTTAGGTAGGCGAAATTCAGAAACTATTTTTGGGAAATGTAGGGAACAATAACAAAAATTAAAAAAAATAAATCCACATCCACAGGAGTTGCATATTTGTTGTACTGATATATTCCAGGCTTGTGTGGTTTTTACATTTATATAGTTTACATTTTGCTTGACCCATAAATAACACTTGCAAGATTAAGAGGGCCATAGTTTAGAGAGTATTTACATAGCCCCACCATGCATACAGAGCTTTTCATACCTAGTAGACAAAATTAAGCTGGTTTTGCACTAAACATTTTTCAGTATTTTTCAACTTAAAACCCCTGACTAAAATAACAAGCAATAGTTCATCCATTACGCTGCTGTTAAACCCCTAACAAATCTAGTTTGATATTGTAACAAACTTCTTCAAATTCAGGGATATAAAAATATTCAGCTTTTAAAATTTTAACTGTACAATATGTACATTAGTATTTGCACTGTTAAATTATGAATACATTTAAGCCTATGAAATACTACATTATAAATATCAATGTGTTTTTTTTTATTTATTTAGAATTGCAGCTAATACATTTTTAAAACCTGGATAATGCATTCGCAAAGACGTGATTCTGGAGCCTAATCCTTTAAGCCCTTATGAAAGTGTTCGTTATGTAAGTAGATTCATTGACTTAAATGGGGGGTTACGTGCCTGAGCAAAGGCCACCGCCGCTCTCCCTCTCGCTCACTGCTGCCATCACCACTCACTGGCAGCCAAGGCCAATTCCAGCAGCTGAACTAATATCTTCCTTTAAACAGGCATAAAAAAACCAAACCAAACCAAAACAAAAACCCCAGACCCTTACAGAGGCAGGGAATTATTAAAAAATTGTGGAGGGAAGAACATGGAAGTTCACTGTATAAACCATTTACTGCCGCCTGAGGATACATCCTCCTTAACAGTGGACTTTTTGGAAAAGGAGTATTTTTCCAAATCGAAAAAAACCCCAAAACAAACCAAAATCCAGTTTTTTGTAAGGAAACTTGAAAGAGGAAGAGAGACTTTGCCAATGGAGAAAGGGCACAGAACAGAGCCGCCTTTTTCCTGACGGTATGAGGAAAAAGTCAAAGATCACCTTGTGTGGGTAGAGCTACAGCACAGGACCCTCAATTGTATTTATTGATCTTTGTTGAATCCCCCCCTCTCAGATAATTCTGCACAGGCGAGTAGGGAGCGTAAAATAAAACATCTACAAAAAGTCTGTGTCAAGAACTGCAGTAACTGCATTTTGACAGCTGAAAGATAGTTTGTAAACCCAGCAATATCTGAGCGGGTCATCATTTGGCACCGGGACATTTACGAATGTTACTCGTACAATGTAAACTCTGGCAGGGCTACCATTTACACTGGCAAAGCATTAAGAACCTCAGCAACTTGCCTAAGTACAATTATTAATATAAAAGGACGTGGTTCAGACTGTAGCTATGGAGTTGACTGGTCTTCCCGGGTGTTAAAACAAATTAAGAAATGATGCAGTTTTTTCCTTTGTGTCCCCTCTTCTTCTTTGATTTGGTTGTCCTTTGTCCAAACTGAGAACTAGATAACGCAGTAGTTGGACTAGAAAGGTCATCTGTGTAGTATGGGTATCTCAGGGACCGTGGCTGGGGGATGGGCTGTCCTAGAAAATACCCTTCCTCTTCAGAATCGGATGATGAGGATGAAGTTGAGCACCAGGAGTCATCTTCGTCACCATACAACCCAAAAAATTTGTCAACCACCTGGTTGCGCAGTGCGTAATCAGACCTCGTATGGGCATACGGTCCATACAGCTCCGCGTTTTGAATGTATGCCCGAATCTCACGCGAGCTTCTATTTTGAATAAATTTCTCATGATCCTGAGGGGAGTAATAACGAAATCTCTCTCTGGGAGAGCATCTTCTTTCTGCGGCCAAGTTAAGTGCATTATCTGAACGAGACTTCCTACTTCTTCTGCGATGGTGGGAAGGCCGATTGCCACGCTCTTCAAAATGGTAAACACGCCTACGAGTCCTTTCACTCATCGGAGGCTGCCGTATTTCAACATTCTCGTAACTCCCGTTATCGATAACGTCATCTGAAAACTTCACTTGCTGCGGTCGAGACTGGGATTTAGATCTTCTCAGAACGGGCACATGCACTGGCTTTTCCTCTGGCAAGACCTTTTCCTGACACAACTCTGAGCTCAGGCTCTTCAAGGACTCTGTGCTCCGGTGGAGCATTGAAGAATTCAGGGTTCCCATGTTGCTCATTTTCTCACAGTCCTCTACCTCCAGCTCTTGGAAAGTTTGCAAAGAGTAGAGAGATGGCCGTGGTTTGCCTTCTCCATCCATCGAAGCCCCTGTGGTGGGAATGGAGAAAGAAGGAAAAGAAAATGAGGGGACTATCAAAGAAATAGTATTATATCAAAAGTATTGTAACAAAATATTAAACATTTCTTTCCAGTAAAGCAGACCTTATTCATGGGGTTTTTCTGTAACTATCACCAAAAGGAGTAGCTTCATAGAAGAATAAGTTTTGTTTTGACTTAAAAGATTTAAGTATTAGCTCTGATTGCCAAAGAATTAGCTAACATTTGGACATCAGGAGCGGAAGAAGTTTAATGAGTTAAAAATTTTAGAGCTAAGCCTCTTGGAAAAAAGAATTACTTACAATTATTCTTCAGTCCATGCTTGTCATTTTTGAGGATAAAATATTTCATGTTTCTGGTATCGCTAAATTCAATATTCTAGCTGTTGCTACAGGAAAGCCAGTCTTAACTGCCTCGCAAAGAAGGATCCTCACCCTCCAAAAATCACTAGCAGTAAGCTGGGCAGGTTTACTCCAGGTCTGTGTCCAATGACCCTTCATTCCCACAACAACAGAGTCATCTAACCTGTGACCTTTCCAGGTGCAACACCTCTAGTTCTTCCTCCTCCTGTCCTGTCCTGTCTCCCCAAACCAAGCTCCCCTCATCAGTTCCTTCGTTAGTGCTTGGGCAATGTAGCACGTGGTCAGGCCTGAGCTACACGAGTAGCTACAATAATTCGGGTTACAGAAGGGAAGGAGCGTAGAAGAAGAGAGGACAACTTTTAAAACAGGAAAGGAAGGTTAAGAGGCACACATGCACCCACAGAGGGACCCTTGCATCTCTGACTTTTATCACTTTGGCTAATTTCAATCATGTTTGAAAGGAGGTTCACAGAAGTGGATGATGATCAGTTTCTCTTTAGTCAATGGAGAAAGATAATCTCATAAACCTCCATTTCCTAAGGCTACGAAGGTTACCATCATCCTTTCAGATTTTCTACAGATTTTTGCAAGCAAATCAGGAAACTACCTGAAGCGTTTTGCAGATTATCTTTAATATTATCCTAGTATATAATGCAGCTTCTTTTATTTAAGGTATGGAAAAAATAAATCCTTATTTGCTTAAAGCGGTGGTTTGTATATAACAAATGCCTAGTTCAAGACCATTCTTACTCTGTTTAATGTTATGGATTTTTTTGTTATGAGCAAAGGGAAGAGAATTCAAAAGGGAAGTAGAAGAATTTAAATAGAACTGAAGTAGCAGAAATGTATCTTGTGGAAGAATATGTACTTAATAAAAGCTATTTCCTACTTTACACGCATCTCTTGCTACTAAAGCTTCTTGGAAATCACAGATAAGAAAAGTTCCAAAAGTTCGTGCAACCGCGCATGCTTTGGTTGACCTCTCCATCAAAACCAGTCTTTTTTTCCCCCGTTACCTGTTATGTTAGACAAAGCCAAAGAATCCATTGAGTCTCGAACACTCTGTTCTTGCTGTTTCAGGTCAGACAAACACTCAAGTGAACCTCCATACCACGGGGCTTGGTCATGTTTGTATCCTGATGCCCCATGTTCCATGTCTAGCTCCTGGATTTTCCTGCTGCTGGCAGGGCCCGGGTGGCTGCCGTAGGCAGAGTCACCCAAGCCATCTTGCGACTGGGCCCAGTACATGTCTGCTTGATACTTCTTACTTGCTAGGCTGGGATTATTCTTTTTCAAATCCAACTTGCTCTTGACCATGCTGTCAGAAATCCAGTGTTCGCTTGATCTAATGTCTACTTCAGCGGGCTGCTGGAAGAGGCTTTTATCGCCAAACTTCAGAAGAAGTTGAGTCATGTAGTCTTCATGTTCAGCCCATTCTTCAGGATCCTCAGGCATTTCTTGCTCTACTCTTCCTTTCCAGAAGTCTTCATTGACAAAGCCCGCCTCTTCCCTTGAAAGGCTTAAGTCCTCCAGCTTACGAGAAAGAGTATCATCGGCGTTGCCTGATAGGCCAGGAAATTTGTAATTGAGGGCTGGGGACAGGAGGAGAGACTGGCGGCACTGGTCGGCTGACCGGCTGCTTTTTCCCATGCGGACGCTCCTCCTGGAATCCCTGGATCGAGCAGACTGAAACGCAGAATCAGAAGAGTCGGAGGCGTGAACGTCCTCTCCCAAGCTGCAGGTTTTTGAACAGTAAATCTGCCCCTGCTTTGGAAGGAAAGGGCAGCCAAGCAAAGAGGTCTTGCACTGAGCGCAAGAAAAGCAAGTCTCTGTGGCGTGCCAGTGCTGTCCATCATAGGTCATCTGAGCGTGGTCAACACCTGGAAAGGGGAGAAAATGCAATGCTTTGAGTTTATCTAAAAACTTACTTGCAGAATCCAGACTCTTGGAATGTGAAATAATTTCATAAATGGGCTTTCCCTTAATTTGCAAGTTTAATGCTTGAAAAGGACATCCTTACCAATATGTTCCCCACAGGTCTCGCAGTATTCCGCATAGAGGGACTCAAAACAGTTACAGCAGAATGGCCGCCCATCCTTCATGATGTATCTCTGTCCACCCAGGATCGTTTCACACTCAAGGCAGCAGAAGTGCTTCATGTGCCAGTGGCGACCCTCAGCTTCCGTACACTCATCAGCAAAAATGATCTTTTCAGAAATAAAAAGTGAACTCTTAGTTAAAGCAGCCAAGGCCTCACCTTGGGACTCAGAGCAAAACATCCTCTTTGTGCAGTTCACGCACTCTATTTATTTTTAATTTAGCTGCCTTTTGAATACAAAGATAGAGACAACAATCTCCCATAGCAGCTGCGGCATTCTAGTCTTTCCTCAAACAGGAAAGAATTAAGAAAACCTGTACTTTTAAAAAGCCAAAAATTAAATGAGAACATAAGAACTCAACAATTAACGAAGCTGCTATCAGGATGATATTTTGGAATATTTGTACAGATCCTTCTTCTAATTCAATCTACAAGATTCAATTCTAAATACAAACAGGTATGTGCTTTCTAAATACCATCACGTTGCTTGTAATATTGTCAATATGACAAGAAATCAAAGACCACTCTCAGCTTTCAAACACATCCATGCACCGGAGTGCTTACTTATTAAGGGAATGTACCTGAAGTTAGTAATTGCCCAAGTGATGCAGTTCGTTAACTGAACAAGAGTGTAGATTGACTATAAAATGTGAATTATTTACCTCATCACAGGCTGAACATCGAGGCTTGAGAAGTTCAGCATGGTGTCTGCCGCAGTGAATTTTCCCATCTTGGTAGAAGTAGATAAGGTCAACGAGCAGCTCGTTACAGGTGAAGCACACGAAACATGAGGGATGCCAGCACACCCCGGGCCCAGCTCTTGAGGCAAAAACTGCAACTTCACCGCCATTTACTTTTGTACCACACTAGGAAAAAAGCAGAAAGTGAACCCACTTCCCATCTCAAACTTTTGGCTTTTATGCTAAAGTAAAACAACAAACTCAATATGCAGGTTTTCATTCCAAAATTCTGACAAGGGGGAAAAAAGTAGTCTCAATTTTGGTCTAGACAAATTCTGTGCATCAAGAAACCGTTTGTGAAGAGAAGTTTCTTTTATACATAATACGATTTTTAAGTATCTGTTCATTTTTCATCTGTCATTACTTTAGTATGAGTCAGCAACTTTTTTTTTTTTCAGTAGGAAAATATATCAAAGATTCAGTTCATTCTCGGTATAAAAGACTGTACCTTGCTTAAGCAAGCAATACCTTCTTTCTATTTACATGCAGTTTCAAAAAAATACTCCTTTGGGTTTTTTTGTGTTCAGACATAGACAAAGATAAGTTTACATGTAATATTGAGATACTGTAGTTTTACTACAGTAAAACTGAAATTTACTGCTGTTTTATTCAGCCCGCTGGTTGGCTTGTGGCACCAGTCGTGTTACCTGTTCGCAAACCGCATGCATCACTGCTCTCGAGAGCAGTTTAATAGTGCCTCGGCCGAGCGCCTCCTTTTTGCGCTGAGAACTGAACATCTGCAGTTCCTTCTTTTCTTCTTCACTTAAAGACTGGCAGTATCTCACCTTCCAGGGAAAACACAGGAGAACTTATTTTAGATACTGAGCTTTTAAAAGTAACAGGTTACGTAGTAAGCGCACATATGCAAGAAATTCATCAGGCACGCTGGCAAACATCATTAAGCTTTTCCAGTTTGTCTTCTCTACCATCTTAATATTTAGCTAATATGGCATAATACAAAAGGGGAAGAAAAAAACCCCACCATTCTAACCCAAGAAGTTGCCTAGACAAGAAATAAGATTTTAAAAAGCCAAGGCAAAACCTGCTGCTCTCCTAAAATAATGGTACGAACCTAAATCAGCCATAACATTGTCCTTTAGATTTATGGTTAAGTGCCCCCCCCAAGTATTGCAGTATACACAAGATCTTAAGTATTGACACCCCCGCCCCCTTTCCTTACAAAGGGCTTGTTTGTTATTTCCACTTCTACTCCCAAATTACACTGCATATCTGAGATGCAAACCTTTTCCTATCACAAAGCATCCTTTTTTTGTGTGTGCTACAATGCAATTCCAGGAATTTGTAGGCTCCTGGTAATTGGTGGGTGGCTGCAAACACTATAAAACCCACTTGTGTTAAGTTTATGGCAGCGACAGCAGCCTCCCCAACAAGCAAAGGCAGTGTCCTCCCAGACAGCCCTTATCTGCACACAGGCCCAGCGGGCGGCCAAACAATGGGCTCAGTGTACACACCGCGACGCTTTACAGGTCAGATGCCCCGGTTCAGGCCTGTCACGGATACACAGGTAGGTCATTCTCCACCTAAAAGCCACCGGGGAGACCCAAAGGCCCTGATGGTGCGTCCTAAATTCTACATTTACCTCATTGTCGTGGGGCGGCAGCTGGTAGAGAAGTTGTTTGATCCGGTGCTTCTCTCCGGGGCTGTTAACGTACGGGACCTTCTCCTCCGGCAAGCAGGCGAAATACAGCTGGACCTGCCCAGGAGGAACACAAGCCTTCAGACGCACCGAGGGACACACACCACCTCAAACCTCCTTCAGCTACTGTTTTATCTCAGCTCTCATTTACGAGGGACGAAGGTTATGCTACATTAGGCCCGTGACAGGGTTTGCGCTGAAAATACGAGACCCAGATGAACCAGCTCAGCAAACCCAAATTGTCTCTGATAAAACTAGCACCCAGCTGCTGAATTGCTTTTCTGGAATGCAATTTGCAGTGACAATTAGGGGGGTGGGGGGGCATCATAAATTATGCACGTTTAATGTTCTCATTATTCCCACCCCCTTCAGGGCTGGTCAACAACCCCGTGGAAATTCCAAGTTTCCCTCTGCAATTTACCACACAAGGCATGAAGCTTTCCAGAAAACAGCCGCTATATAAACAAATTTAATTTGCTCTCTGCATTTTACACATTGTTGAGACAAAAGCTGTTTTGTAGTCTCCTGCTGGTCAGGTTCACCCAAAGCATCAGCTTTCATTGCTTCCATGTGAGCTTTGGTAAGAAGGTGGAAACATCCTTCCCTCGGGAGGAGGCTGGATCCAGACACATTTCAATCAGATGCAAATTAGCTATGAAATTTTCACAGGCTGCATGTTTTTGATAAAGAAAACAATATTAGGTGTCCACATCTATCAATCTTCACCCTTTTTTTTTTTTTTTTTTCAGAAGAAAATTATGACAGGAAAGCTGTAATGAACACTATGACAAAGCCCAATGGCAAAAAATATTTTTGTGGAACAGCTACAGATTTATAGTTTTTCCTTTGCAGCTTCCAGCTTGTCACGAGGCCTGGGGCTGTAAATAAAGAGTCGACTATTGGCAAAAATATTACTTGCCATCCAGATTTAAATAATGCTCAGGTCAACAGCTTATTACTGTGCAAGACAGATGAAAAAGAAGCAGTAATCAGTCACTTGGCTCAGGAAGCAATCAAAATTATATGGGAAAGGTTGTACGAAATATGGCTTGGTCTTCATCTAACCAAAATTTAAACATCACAAGTCTACTGTAAGGCCCCTGACTACCAACTACATTTCAAGAAGCTGCACGAGAAGATAACAACTTGCAGTAAGAAGTAAGGCTTTCAAGAGGCTTTATACCCTCTTCTCAAGTTTATCGCACTGCTCTCAAAATAAGTCATTCTTCTTGGAAAAAAAAAAATCTTTAGTGAGTTTGAGCTAGCTGGATTATGAGGATATTTTAGGGCATTTAATTGTTCTGGCAGAATGTTAGCTTGCTGTTTGCCTTAAGGTCTGATTCATCAGGATTCTTATACATGCTTAAGTAAGTAATAAAAAGTTTCCCTAAAAATAGCCCATTATTTGCCATTCCTGCTGACTTTTTACTTTATTCATGATTAAGAAAAATCTCTGCATAGTGAAAAGGAGACATCTTCTGCACCCTTATAACTAGGGACCATATCTGTTTGCCAGCAGAAGGGGGGTTGCTCTGCCTCCCTTAGCAGATGCTACAAAGCCACTCTGTCCTTTTAACACTGAAGCCTGAGTTCTGGATATCACCAAGCTCACAGCTTCGGCACAAGTAAATGAATACCCCAAGGGGTTCATTGTGATCTCCCATAGCAACGTGCTCATCAGTAACTTCACGTTTATTTCCGTTATGGTGATGTTATAAAAGATAAAGAAGAAAAGAGAGAGGGGAAGGAACAGTCCAACCAACCCACGAGTGTCAGCTCCAGAGACTGCACAAGAGAAATCCTGGCATGAACAAATGGCAGGTGTACAACTATTTAAACAAGCGTAAAATACATTACAACTTGTCACAGTGACAGAACACTTCCGTTCAGTAACATACATGTTCTAGATGTCAAATGCCTAATTATTTAAAGAGTTGTACAACTGCAGTGAAGCACTGGCCAGTAGCACAATGCCACGAGGTATGCCCTGGGCTTTAATTTAACTTAATGATTTATTTCAAAGAGGAAGCAAATTTCTATACTGCTTTTAGACTTGACAATACATACCTCTGCTGCACATATTTATTGAAAAATCTTGACTGGGAACTATTTTTTGGAATATGAAACTCCCTGGTGTTGAGGATTTTAAGCTCCCCAAACACAGCCTCGTTGGAATAGGAAGCAAAACAAGAAGTGAAGAGCTCTAGACAAAATTTAAGTTTGATACATTATAAGGATTTAATTAGACTCTTAGAGGTAGCGTATCGCTCCCTTAGAGAGGCCTTACAAGGCTTATTTGGAAAATGTAGAGGTACAGTTGGTACCTGCTCCGGTCTGAGGCCCGGGGGCACCCAGGCATATTCCTCCAAGGCACAGCCAGAGTCATCGTCAGATGTTGAGCTTCGCTGACATCCAAAAACGAGATTGTTGGCTTTGGGCTCCATCCTCAATGTCGTAAGTGTGAAGTGTTAAATATTTCAGCTGCAGTTCATCAAGCAATTGATCTGGAGGAAGAGATTAACGGAGCTTTAATAAATTTGAACATGCAACAACTAATTATCAGTTTAAATGATCTTGCAACAGTTTAGTATTCTTTGTATTGCTCAGAACAATAAACGATTGAAGGATCATTACAACTTGCTACGAGCAATTCGAAGGTGCTTAAGAGAGTTATAAAAACAAAACTACTCAAGAAAAAGAACACTAGACACACACTACCACATTTGGCAACCACGGTGTATTTCAATATTACCACTTGTCATCTTTTACACTGCTGCTTGTTTCACATCACAGGTTATATGTAGGGTACATATCTAGGAAAGACTCATTGAGCAGATATTAACAAAAGGAATGACACGAGCTCTTCCTGAAGTCATTACTACCACACCAATCCAGTAACACAAAAGACATGACAACCACTTGTCAAAAACTAAAGCAATTGTTGGGGGACAGACAGTTGTGCAAGTAGCATCCTCTTTTCAACAAGGTTTTCACAGAGCAGTGAGCGCCTGCTGGATTCCTCCGAGAACTTTGTTCAGAACTTTGAGCAGAAGGGCGTTGATCCAGTAAAAATCTGAAACCCAATTATGCCAGATTAGGCTCTGTAAAATACATCGTGATTGTTCTGTTAATTTAAATCCCTATAGGGAGATGCTTCTGTTGATTCATGAAGTCTGCAAAGCTTAATCAGTGGGATCATTCTGAGTCACAACTGGCAAAGGCAGTTCTCACCAACATCTGTAGCATTTTGAGTAAAAAGCTTACCTTAATAAATATCTTACATGAATTCTAGCACAAGTTATTAGGAAATTCAGTGAATTAGGAATTAGTTCTTATGAATTTCAATGAAATACAGATAACCAAAAGTAGAGAGGATGTATCCTACCATGACACACACCGTGACTGCTGGAGTTAGGAACAAGCTTGCTTTTACGGTACAACATTACACATGAGCTGTGCCCTCCTCGTTTTAGGCAGTTCCTTCACTATACATCTAAACACAGATGCAGTTCTGTCAGTGCTAGATCTAAGCTGTAGAAATTTGTAATCTCCTTGACATATAATCTTGCTGGTGGGTCTAAAAGGGAGAGCAATCTAAAAACTTCCAGTGGGTCCCACATGGCATTTTCAGTCTCAACACCACCATTTTACAGAAAAGAAGTTGCTGCTAGATCACAGGTAGAAGAAAGATTTAAGAGCGCGTACCCAAGCATTCTGCCAGTTACTCAACAGGACTTTATCCTTCTTCAGGCACGAGGCACTGGCTAGTGCCAGGCTCCGTTGATTCCACACATAAACCCAAAGCTGCTCCATAAAAAGTGGCCCCATGCATCCAAAGCTGCAAGCTTGGAGAAATGATGGTATTTGGTATTACAGAGTATATCTAACCCCGTTTTCAATAAGTCTATACATTCCCACACCCAATAAAAACAGTTGGGATTACTTAACTCTTCCACTGGGTGAGTGCTCAAAAAAATTGACTTGTTTGTTAACTTTCCTCCAAAAACTTCTGGTTTGAAAACACATGCACTATTTTTGGTGCACTGCTAAGATGCCAACACGCTTCTGTTACACTGCATAACCGCAATGTAATAAAAGATTAATTTAATATTTGATGGGGCAAGCAAACCTGCCAACCTCCCCTTTGAGAACAGTCTATTTCCACAAAGCTTGTCAGCTGTCAGGCAGGTTTCTGAAATCTTACTCTAGCTGAACAACTGAAGGTTAGCAAAACAGCTTCTGAGCTTACCATCACCATATTACAACCTCTGTCAAGAAAGGCGAGCAAAACTACAGTCCTAGAAGCTTGATACTGCGTATTTAAAATATAAAGACAGACATCCTGGTACATACTAGATCCCCTGAATAAATTTCCTTCAGAATCAGATAAGACAAGCGATACAAAACTGTTTACCCTCTTCACGTTCTAGTGGAAGTGAAGTCAACCACGGCTTTTGTTATTGTTTGTACAAAACTGGGGGGCAGGGGAGGAGGGATGGAGGAATACTGAGATGCAGTTAAAAAAGTCACTGCTAGCAGAAAAGGCAAGAGTTCTCACTCTTGCAGACAGATGGGGATGCTCAGGTTGGCAGCTCGTGTCCAGCATCATCTGCACCCAAATAATTCTTAAGTACAAAATCACTATGAGTATCACTGAGAAGCCCAAGTCCTTCCAAGATGATCTTAGCAGCAGATGAACTGTTTTACAGTTTCCCTTCAGAGAGAGGTAGATACCTGGTTTACAATGATGTGCCACTTGCTGACACCTAGACCGGTATTTCCAATTCTTCAGGCATTGCAACACAAGAACATGTGTTGGTCAGACTGTCACTTTGCAAGAACTGACTCCTGCCTGATAACCCAGGAATAAAAGGAGTCACGAGATGAAACCCCTTTGCCAACATTTCCTTAGACCTCAACCACACCACAGGAAGCAGATCTGAAATGCAGTTTAGGCAAAGGGATGGGTTCAGCTCTGCCAGTCCCCGGGCACTGGAGCAGGGTGTGCTCCGGCCGGCTCACACGACACCCAGCACTCACAAGCACACGGGTGATTGAGTAATTGCTTCACACTGATTGTTCAAAAACCTCTCTCAGTAAGATCAAAGAATAACTTCTCTGATTGACTTTCTTTCCTTGATAGACAAGGAAACAACCCAAAATCCGAACGCATGCAGGCTTGTTAACTTTCCTGAGGATTTCTGATCACTAAGGTTACATGCTACTTCTACGTGGCAAAATGTAGCACTGGCTAATGTTGGGATTCCAACTATAGCAAAGGTGTGTGTAAGCACAGGAGTGTTGTCTAATTCCAAAGGAAGACGAGGCAGTGGTACCAGAGAGACCACGCTGCTTTTCCACGGACACTGATCCTGCCGGGGCAACCTCTGGCCCATCCGTTTCAGACAGAACACGCTCCAGCTCCAACAAGTTAAAACCACAGACCCAGTTTCCCGGTGATACAGGACAGGTTGAAAGTATGGCTGGTAGGGAATAAAGGAAAAATGCACCCCACCTCCAACTGTAAAATGCAACTTTACAGTCAGGGTGCTCCTCCCCAGATAAGGCAATTGGAAATGTTTAAAGCGAGGTTCATAAATCTCAATGAGCCGAGATTACTCAAAGGACAGAATTCACTTTAAAAGAAAAACGCTGCCATAGAGCTAATGCTAAACCAGCTATAAAACGGCTGACAGGACACCATCTATCAATACGGCCATGTCACAAATATTGTGGTGTTGCTGAGCGTGAGGTTTCTAAACCAGCCCAGCTTAACAGCAGGCTATCTGCACAACTATTTTAGCAATTGCTTGTTTAGGAGTTCTCCTTCCTCTCCTGCTCAAATGTAATTTGGTTTGCATTTTAAAACTACAGGGTTCTTCCTCCCCGCCCCCCAACCGCACTCATCCTTCAAAGTGAGCTGTTTAAAATGATTACATCCTAAGGAGGATTCAAATGAACATAAACAACAGCTGAAAAAATACATGCTTTCTGAGGGATGAGTAGAAAGGTGGTCTTTCTACTCCTGCCATGACATCTACAAAACACAGCAAGGATGTTTTGTTTTGCTTTCTTAAAGTTTGTGGAACATTTTGAGGTTTCTGCTCTGCTCAAATACTACCTCTCAAAAAAAGCTTCATAGCCTAACAAGGAGGTATTTCACTGGCAGCTTGACAACTATAAATAACAGAATTGAATTAAACAGCTAAATTTGATTTAAAAAGAAAAGCAATTCATAGGCTTTTTTTTTCTATTAATGTGTTAAACCGACCATATTATGACAAAGTTCTTAGAAGTGAAAACAAACTATATTCCTAATTACAAACCAATGGGTACATAAAACATGAGGATATCAAACTTAGGGCAAAGCTATTGCTGAACGCCGTATGAAGGATTTCCAGCTCACTGATTATGTTCACCCCTGACCAGATAGAAGAGGTCATGATTTGTAAGCACAGTTAGACAAACATCTCCTTGCCCATCCCCTGCTGTTTTACTCTGTCCTGCAGGGCAAATTGTTTAACAACTTTTTTGTTAGAAGGCTTGTTAACAAGGCTATAGGGGATACAAGATGCATATCACATGCATCCATTCACAATGAAGGCTCAACGAGGTAAGATTAGCATGGCCAGCCCATTCACCTGCTTATTTAATCCCTGGTGCATGATAATTACATTAGAAGAGGAAGGGTGTAATACAGAAGCAATAAACTACCATAAAATAACTATTATGTATGACGTGAATTATCAGAAAGTCCCATTCCCTACCCACAGTACAAGTCAATGTATTTACAGACAGATAGATAGCTCTGTACTGGGGAAACCTGGACCCAGAGCTGATGAGCAGAATTTTTATCAGCACCCGTGCACAGCGACTTCTTTGGCTGTTGGGTCCATCGAGTAACTAAATTATCCAGAGCAGTGGAGGGAAGCCTGTATACTTGTTCGTTCAACAGACATTTAGATGGACCCTACAAGTAAAACAAGAACTTTTTTTTTTTTAATTCCCTTTTGTTATCCAGCGTACGAGGACCGACAGAAGAATCGACAGCTTTCCTCACCTAGCATTCTAGCACAAAAACCGCTCTTCCAACTGAAAGTCGGAGGATCCTTCTCAGGGTATTTTCTTTTGACAAGCTGTACTGTAAGGACAGGCTACCTGCATTAACAAAAGGAGGAAGCACCGTGACAAAGCATCGCCCCACGCCAGCACATCTGATCGGGATGTATTGTGCTTGGCGCCCTGTAGCGCTGATGGAAATACAAGCAGACGCCGCAGTTAGGCAAGAACCAACCCTCTAGCCGAGGAAGCGGTATTCTCACGGATGCTTCCCCCTCCCCTCTCCTTAAGAGGGTGTACAGATTTAGAAAGAAAGAAACCTTGCCTTTTACAGTCTCCCATTGACTTTTTTAAAATTCTATTTTAAACAGCAGCCAGACTTTACTCCAATGTACACATATACTCAGGTTTCACCCCGTCACCTGTTGGCTCCCGAACAACACCCTTCTTTGTTAGGGCTCACAGCCCTCATTTGAGACAAGTTTCCAGAGAAAACACTTCAAGAAAGCGTTCAATAAGTCACAAGACTGGAGTTGTAAAAGCAAAATTCCGCGCATAGCCCGGTTTATTCTGACAGACAGGCGGAGCCGTACGCGCTCATCGCAGAGATGAGGCACCGACGGTGCCTTCTTCAGCAGGCAGAGCTCTCCCAAGGAGAGCCGGGGGCTTCCCCGTCCTGCTCGAGCTTACAGGACGTTGCGGTGGGTCAGAGGTGTCCCCAGCCCCCCGAGTCCCCCACCCCGGCACCCCCCCAGCCTCTCCGGACCAGCCGGGAGGAAGATGGCACACAAGCAGCCGCACGTTACCTCTTCACTGCGCCGAAAGAGCGGCAAGGCAGCTGGCCGAGCCCGGAGAGGCGATGCCCGCTGCAGACCCGACCCCGCGCCCCCTCGGCTGCACTCGCCCTTTCAGATCAAGCCCCTTTTCCCCGCGGCTCCCGGGGCTGTAAAGACCGAGAGACCCGGCGAGGAGCCCGCCCGCAGCTCCCCGGCTCCGGCGGGACGCAGCATCCCCGGCGCGCTGCTCACCTCCCGGACCGCGGCTCCCCTCCCCGGGCGGCTCCGGAGGAGCGGCCAGCGCCAGGCACGGCCCCGCCGAGGAAGGGGGCGGCAGCAGCGGGGGGGCTCCTCCTGCCTTGCCCTGCCGCTTCCTCTCCTCGTCCCGCCCGCTGGGAGAGCTACCTGCGCCGCCCCCCCGCCATCCTCCCTCCCCCGGGGCCGCAAGCCGGAGAGGGGGCAGCCTCCCCAGCGCTCCTCCCCGAACGCATCCCGGACCGGCACTGGCAGCTCCTCCCTACCCCCGGCATCCCCCGGTGGGGGCAGGAGAGCGGCCTCGGCGACCGTCACCGCTCCTCCGTCAGGCAGCGGGAGGAACCTTCCCTCCGACGTGCGGCCCAAGGCGGGGGGGGGGAAGGGAG
>JAOXNO010000001.1:31998849-32042849 GCA_028565335.1 Limnodromus scolopaceus
GAGTGGCAGAGCACTGGAACAGGCTGCCCAGAGAGGTGGTGGAGTCTCCTTCTCTGGAGACATTCAAAACCCACCTGCACAAGTTCCTGTGTAACGTGCTCTAGGTAGACCTGCTCTGGCGGGGTGGTTGGACTAGATGATCTCCGGAGGTCCCTTCCAACCCCATATGATTCTATGATGAGGCATCACCAAAAAAAAGGTAAGTGTTTCAGTCTTTTGCACAGAAAGATCAACAGCTAAATAATTGTCCCAGCCAGGTAAGCCCAGGAACAGTCCTCTCACTTCTTGCTTTGCAAAAAAACCCCTCTGACTCAAAGTTGTGCAGCCTTCTAGGCCAACAGAGGCTCATTGGGCTTCCAGCTCCCATAACTGGTTTACTGCAGGATGAGTCGAGAGCAATTGTCAGCATTTGGGAGGGGATGAGAGAGAAGCCAAGAGGGACAGTTCTACTCCTGGTCAGTAGCTAGCAATTATAACTACACCAATACATCAAAACCACATCAAAAGGCAGCCAGGGAAGGTGGCTTCACTAGTGCTTCTCTCATTTGCCTGCCAAGTGGCCTTTGGATTATGGACACACAGGTATGAATTGAAGAGAAAGATTAGTCAAGAAGTGCTAGATCAGTAAAATATCCAGACGCAGCAGAGTCACAGTCCAAAGGAATTTGAGAGCGAAATTTCTCCTCCAAGTATTCCTTTCACCACAGAGCTAGATGTTTAGGATGAGGTGGTTGGAGATCTGAAAGTGGAGAACTCCTTTCCTTCTCTACATCTCCACTGCACTTGAAGTTCAAGGCCAAGTGAACAGACAGTGTCTGTTCAAGGTGAGAGTTACACCTGGTTTTCAGCAGCAAAATAGTGAGGATCTCAGTTAAACAAATATTAAAATAGAAATCAAGTTAATTATGTTCCTTAGTCAGAAGCCATTACTCTTTCTGCACCAACTGGCAAGATATTCAATTGTAAGGGTAAAATCAGTTTAAGTCCCCTAAATCTTCACCTCATCACCCACATGACATTACTATAGACAAGTCTGGAGCCTCCAATACACATGTATTTCCTTAACTGTATTTATAGAAATGTTTGCAGACTTTTAAGAACACATAACTATATTTTTAGAGTACAAGACTTTAGATTATTCATAGTAACAAAAATCCTGCATGAAGCACACAGTACAAATGAAGACTGGTTTAAGAACACCCAACTGGTACCCTTGACATGACTGACCTTTGTACAAGCATCCATTTACCCTTAAGTCCTTATGGTACTTTCAGCTGCTGAAACAGCAACTGCTTGACAATACCTGACACCTGATACTCAGCTGGCAGTCTCTGAGCTTTAAGCTACACCCACCTGGGCTTATCAGCATGTCCCAGCTTTTCTCAGTAGCTTGCTCAGGAGGATGAACTCCTTTGGATGCGTTGCCTCGAAGTAATAATGCCTAGTTTTGAAAGGGTACCAGAATTTAATGCAAGTGAACAAGTGCTGATGCAATCTATGGCCATTGACAAAGCGTGTTTCTAGAACAGACAATACCTCCCTCCCCTATTTTTCAGAATATATATATTTACATTCAGCCACTCTGAAGTGAAGCATTTCACCGTTGTTACGAGTTCTAGCATCAGAGGTTGCAGGAATCGGCCCAAGGGTTTCACAAATATAGTTCAAGATTAATTTCTGCAATTCTGCAGTTTCTAAGGAAATAGTTCAATCATTTTTCAGGATGAGGCAGCAGAAAAACATGCAACCTTTCCACTACGTAATGCTTCAGTACCTTTTAGACAGGTTTTGAAAGCAAATACTTGGGATAGCAATGTGAACTCAAGGCAAACCCCTAAATTTTGGCAAATCGGGTTTTGTTAAGTAAAACCTGTGAATATCAGAGCTGCTTGATATGACTTCAGATATGTCTGACAGGTGATTTGTCAAGACATGGCATTTTTACAGGTCTGAGAAATGGCAACTGTTACATACAAACTCTATAAAAGGTCCTGAGTATATTCACGTATGTTTAGTGTTACTCTAAGTTTTTGACGATTTAGTATCTTTAATCTTGCTTATTTTCCTGACTTGCTTTCTTGTGTGTACAATGATTATTGCTGAGACAAGATTAACTCTCAGACAATTAGTACGCAGAGGAAAGATGAGAATAAATGTTTCACAACAGCCATATACACATGACTCTCCAGCTTGATATAATCTTTGGATTTGTGTGTTACACGCACATCCCTCCCTCCTCAGTCATCATCTACTTTCTCTTCAGTGGTACTCCTTCATAATTCTCCTTCCCTGATAAGCAGAAGTAATGAGTCAATGATAATTCAGTGATAATTGCATTGTTTTTGTAAAAGCAATCTATTGACAGCTGGCCTGGACTTTACTTCCAACATCAGAACAAGAACTCTAGTCTTGTGAACGTACTCTGAACCCTGCACTGGGCAAGTTTTAATGCAAGAAACACTTTTTCCAACAAAAAGGGTGGGTGTTTAGGCAAGAATCACTTTTTAGGTTTGGGCGATTGGCTTTCATCAGCAGATATCTCCCCCCCCCACCTCTAGACTGGTGGAATTTGCATTTATAGAAAGAAGACCTCAACAGATTACTAATGGGCACATTGCAGAATGGAAGAACCCTGACCTGGCTTTGAGCACTGCCAATGCTTTCTCAGCCAACGCGGTGCTATTATGCAGTTGGATTAGGAAGTCCTGCCTCGATCAATTCTTGGTGTGCTGATCAGATAATACCTAAAATTTAGCAAGACTTGGTTACCATGCAAAGGTCCAGAGAGGTGCCCGCTCAGTGGGCGCGAAATCAGCTCTCACAGAATTCTACGTAGCTACTTTGTACCACATTAAACTACAGAAAATAACAAAAGCCCATACCAACCCCGACTGGCTCTGTGTCAGGACCACAGAGCCTCAAGTGTTACTCAGCTTCCTCTTGTAAACGAGATTATGGCTGGATTTACTTCTTCACTACACATCACACTGGGAAAGCTACTGGTAGAGAAATCTGCCTAGCCAAAACCAGCTTGTAGTGTAGGATAAGAAGGATGCACTTGGCACTAAGTACCCAAGCAGATAATCCCTTGTTAAAATTGCAGCTAGAACAACTCCTGCTTCGTAGCAGTAGACTACGTCAACGTTACTCACTGATTCTTCAAGATGTGAATGATCAATTGGTGTCAGCTGTGGCACTGGGATGACACACCTGCGAGAGGGACAACAGGCTTCATGAATGAGGAAGAACGCTTGGGGGAAATGAAAGAGGGTGGCTAGTACTCTACAGCCTAGATGCTAAAATAAGATCCTCATACCTAATTATGATCTTATTACTCAGCTGCCACAAATACATTGAATAAGGCTGCCTCCTCTTTATTTCTCTGATCTACAGAAGACAGTAGAGCTAATGTAAAAAGGTTAAAAAACTGAATCAATATGCTAATCCTTCCAGCAGTGAATTTTCAATAGAGATCTGTTACCACAAAGTAACAAACTGAGGTAAGTTTAGGAGGTGCAATTATTTGTAGCTTTTCCCCATTAAACATGATAACTCTCTCAATGAGAATTTAAGACCACACATACTTCAGCTTCTGTGTGAGGTTAATAACTTCACAAGAGACAAACAGTGGAACAAGCCATTCACATTTTGTACTATCAACAAATAAATGCCGGAGAGCAAGTTTTTGGATCCAGCTATTACCTCTAATTACACCTATCTCTATGAATAAATGAAAACTAGTTTGCATTTTTTCCCCGATCATTAGCCTCATTTGCATAAGTGTTATGAGGCCAGTTCTTTATCCATTAACGTGAATTAAGCGATACCCTGCTGGGCACAGGACTGTTCAGACATGCTGACTGCGGAGCAGCTGCTCTCCTCCTTTGGTATTGAATGTTGATTAGCATCATAGCACATGACACACTGCAGGGCATATCGTGTGTCACACTACGGCACACAACATTTAATGAGGACCAAGAGCAAATCCCATCGTTTAGAAAGCCAGTCTCTGCTCTCAACAGCAAGGCAACAATTAAGCACATGGTCTGTCTTGGGAAAGACTGAATCCCTCAAACAGTGGGCATTTGGGGTTTTTGGGACAACGCTGGGTACCTGATGCAGAGCTCCACGTTATCTTAGTTATTCTAAGCAGAAACAAGTGTACCCACTGCCAAATAATCAGATCTAGTCACATTTTCCAGCAAGACACTTGTATATCACCCTTTCAATTCTGATGCATGAGACAGAATGAAGCTTCTGTATCATTGGACCTACAAAGAACATTTAAAGAAAGACATGGCAGCTATGAAAACAGAGTGCACAATATAAACACAACTCCTCGAATACGGATCAGTGTTTAGCATCACCTTCCTGTGACTACTAACAGATCTCCAGCAGAACCTTTACATTCTTTGTCAGCCTTCCTCCTCTGAAAGATGGGTTGACATCACCGTGTCTTGCAAAGACTCATTTGAATGTTACTTTGACAACAGTACATCATTTGTATTATCAACATTTCACTACTTTGACACTATTAAAAGGAGGCAAAGAAAAGCTTTTCACAACAGTGGAGAAATCAATGTCACGCCGTTCAAATTTATGGAGAAACTCTGGTTATTTTACAAGAAAACATGTCTCACAATAGGGGGTAACGATGCAAGAATGCCGAAAGCGCTGCAGCCTCAACTCATCCGCAAAGCAGCATCCACCAAATACTGACAACAATTAGCGTCATTTGTTTTGAATGACTGGAACTTGATTAATAAAGGTTTCAGCATGCACTTCTCTTCTCTAGAAGGCCAATGCAGCAACTGATTTTCCAGCTAAATAACACGTTTTGCTCTGCACAGCCCTCTCTTGCCCCTAGGCACTGATATAAGCAAAACAGGAGAATCCCTCTGGGGAGAGTGCACCAAGTTCGGTCACCGGAGTTGATCTAATTACCACCATAGCTGTACCTCAAAGAGCAGAGTTAGAACCCTTGTATCAGAGGTGTTAGAAGAAATTAGACACCATTATTCAGAAGAATGGTGAAGCATAAACCAACCCGTTGCTTTTTCTGTGCTGTTCACAATACAGCCACTTTGTAGGAGAATATCACAGCACCAACGACAAGAAAATTTTATATCTACAGCTCAGTCCATGGAAACCGCTAAGAAAGGACAGGTCACCTTTGTATTTTAAAAGATGAAGGGGAAAAAAAGAATCACAAAAGGTCTCCAAATTGCATGCTTTCTTCTTTTTCTCCTCCCACAACTCCAGGGCACACAGACATTGTTCAGATTTGGTGGAGAGAAGCCACTTCAGAGGCTGGGCTTTGTATTAAAAGGGGTCTTGTCTTTTAAACTGTTAACAGACCTAGAGATCTTTATAAACTAGGTTCCTGTTTTTGATGGCATCATGACCTCAGTGCTAGAATGGCACTGAGGCATCATGAAAGCACCAATGATGGCATCGTGACTCTCTGCTAAAATGCTTCAGTGAGCGTTAGAGACGATGCTACCTCTGCAAGAGTATTGCAATGCAGCAGTGCCCAACTTTTTTTTCTGGACAGACCACTGATCTCAGTTCAGTCTCAGAAAGGGCTAGCCATCATGGTACCTCCTCATCCTGGCTCTTCTTCTTACACCTAGATTAATTTCTCACTTACTGCCTATGCATAATAGTTTAACTGTGTATTCATCTTGTAGGTGCAGAATGGTGTTCTGGGGACTCCTGGCTCGCTGTCCCCTTGGAGGCAGGCAGTCACCAGAAAGGAATCAAGCCCTCAGGAGCAGACTGAATAGACAGCTGTAGCATGCAAGTCATACTGAGTACTTTGCTAGAGGACAGTGCTGAAAGCCTTCAGCCCCCAGCCCAGGGAGCACTGGAGAGCACTCACATTGGAGCATGGATTGGGAGAACCAGGAAGACATGAGCCACAAGCCTTTGGTGCAGCTGCAGCCTGCACAGTGCCAAATGCAGCCAGCCACTACGGCCACAAGGCACTTAGAGTAGTTCAGTCCTCCTTTAACGGCAAGGACACTCCAGCGTCTCCGCACTAGTACGTAAAACAGGGCCAGGACACAAGCTCAAGCAGTTTCCTGCAGTCACCTACACCCTTTCTCTGATGGTACGCTCCATGGAGTGATTTTGAGTAACCAGACACAGCATGTGGGATATAGGAAAGGCCATGGACCGTTCCTACCAAGCAGGCCAGAAAAGAGTTGAGTTTAGGGTTTCTTCTTCCCTCTAGCTCAAAGAGGCTTTGAACCACTCAGCCCATGCTTTCAGGTAGTATCCCAATGCACACAACACACACGCTCAGCTTCCTGAGGAGTATTTTCAGATGTTGAATGGAAAAAAAGACAACCCACCAACGAGCAATACCTCTACAAAGAGTGTGTGTGGTGGGGCACACAGCGCAGTGCAACTTCGGGCAATGGCTACACCACGTGGATTTGGGCAGTCTGGCATCTGGTCTCAGGGTCAGGGGACCAGTTACTGCTAATGAAACACTGCGCAGAGAGACATAGTCTTGGGCTTCTGAGAAGTCTTCCACTAACTTTAATAAACATGTTTAAAATTTGTAATAGCAGAATAACTGCTGCCTTCCCTCAATTTTTAGGCCTACATAAGTTTCCTTATAAAACAAAATTTTGGAACTGCGATTTACTCCAACCTGAGTGCTGGAAGTAGCTACAAACTTCAATGCAAAACATCTATGTTATGAAATACTTTTAAAAACTCTTCCATCCTTTGGAAACTTTTTGATAGAATCCAATTTTGAATAAAAATAGCTTTTAGCTAAATATATTTAAGAAGCAAATGCAGAAAGAGCATTGTTACAAGACTGAAAAGAAAATTGAGAAATTTGAAACTACTTTTTGGAGTCAGGATGATTTTTTAATGCATCTTACACTTTTAAATGAACTCTAGTTTAAAGTAAATGCAAAGAAGCAAGGAGACTTTCAATGTCATTCACACAGACATTAATTTCAGAGGATACTGCTGTTTTCAATCATGTTTAACAGTGTTAATTTTTTCTCATTATCAGCAAAACAAAATAAGTACATGCTGAGGATAAGGAAACAGCTTTGTTTATCTTCAAAATCATGTGCTTACCAGAACTAAAGCATGTATTTGCCATATGTCAGCCCCTGCCCCCCTTCTTTAAATTAGAATTTCATTAATATAGCACAGCGGTGCTACATTGTTAGCAAAGAACAGAGCATATTTTAAAGAGCAATTAAGTGGGATAAAACTACTTGGAGGGAAAGCTTTTCCACTGCAGCAGTGTCTTAGGGAGACCAAAGGGGAAACCTGACACGAAGGAGTGTCAGCCTGAACTTGATGAATCTGTACTCAGAGCAATGTGTTCCGACTGTCCCCCCACTCCCCCTCCCGCAATGGCAACAGCTTTCCACGTCACTTGGCAATACCCTTCCTTACAGTTTTCTTTTGTCCTAGAGGTCATCCATGAGATGACAGATCTGTTCAGATGAATACATTTAATAGAGCCATATTTTCTGTGATTGTCTCAAACTTTGAAACTCAAAACATCTGTACTTGATGCACAGGCTGCCAGAGATGGCTGCTTTGCCAAACAGATTGCGCAGGCGGAATCTGCAACATCCCAGTCCAGAACACGCGAAGCCGACTCAAATACTCCCACGGACGACAGCAGCCTTTCTTCCACAGGACCCGCTGTGGTTTCCTGGGATGGTCAAACTGGAGATACCAATAGTTCAGTACAGGCATGCAACAAGGCTCAAAAACAGGTCAACTCTGAATTTTTGTTTCCTTCTCTTTGCTTTTTTTGGTACTGGGATTTGAGACAAGAAGTCTAATGGCTCAGTTTTATGGCTCAGAAAGAAAAGCCCTGAAAAGCCTGATCTCTGCTTTAAATGAAAGCAGATACTCACTGGCACAGAAGAAATCTAGTGCTTAACAGTTCTTTGCTTGCAAACATTGTTATGTTGTTGAGACGAATGTTATCATTTTAGAGACAAATGTATCCACCATGTTTAATGTAGAAAAGAGCATTTATTTCTATAGTGAAATGAAAAAAGTGAAAAAAAAAGTATTTGTTAATTATATTTCCTAATTTTTTTTTTAGAAGATAACAGTGAAAAAAACTTTCTGTCCAATAAAGATGCAAAGACGACCCTCACAACTCCTTTCCCTGGGAAGTTAGGATGCTCAGCAAGTTCGGCTCTTAAATCAACATACGCTTGTTATTTAAGTTATATTGTCATTGCTTCCTTTCTGTTCTCGTGAGAGCGCATGGCTATTCCTTCCAAGCCTGGAAGCAGCGCCTTTAAAGTGTGAATATTACATTACCCACGCACCTACCAGAACTAGAGAGAAAACACTTTTGCAGCATAGAAAGACTGACAACTCTAAACATGCTACAATAAAAAGCAAGACCTGATAAAAATTCCATTACTCGCTTATCTGGAGGGATTCTTCCCAGTTCAAAGGGTCAATTTCCCAGCAGGGCACCAGCGCTTATCAGCTAGCTCTGCTGAGCCTTTCAATTGCAAAGAGAAGTGTTGCCTCCAACTGGCATGACAATGGCACTATTAAACAGGCACTTCAAAGATATAGATGTTGTAAATGCTTTGATTTTTGCCAAGTTCTCTATGGCATCACTATCCAACAGACTTTTTCATGCGGAGGTCACAGTCTTCACTAGGCAAATGAAAAGCAGGTAATAAAGTAAGTAAGTCGTGTGAAATGCAGCAAATTCATCACATGCCTCTTTTTCCTAGGCACAGAGCAGCCCGTACCTGACCAAGCGAGAAACGGGGCTACTATAGTGTGAAGTCCAACCATCCTGCGCTAGCAGGCAGCTGGAGCCAGTAGGACCTGTTTATATCCCACAGACCTGCAACCCTCCTTCCCGCAGGAGAAAACACACAGACATTAGTATTACAGAGGAGAACTTGCAGGAGTGGACATTTGGAAGAGCAGATCTATTGATTAGTTGCTTGTCTGCCACACCAGCCTGGATTCGTTTTAAGCTGGCTGCGTAGGCAGGAGAGCCACTACTCCTTTGGATGATTAAAGACATACAGGGTTTGCTCCTTATCTTGCTATATGGAATGAAGATGAGGAGACTGGGCACAGTCAGCACGGACTGACTGGTCATTCCCCAGTTATCACAGGATCACATGATATAGATCACACATGTTAAGGTGCATACATGGTCATCCAACATCTGCCAGTTTGCATCAGCGCTGGATACACCAACCTTGATCTAGATCTTAGATGACTAGCTTCAGACCTTTCCCAGCATTTGATCTGTGACCCTTCCTCGCACATAAACCATGTGTTTTAAGTAAAACTGTCCTGCCCTGAGAGCAAGAAGTTTGCACATCATTCATCTTTTAAAATTCCTTTTCACTTAGCTCTCTCCCCACTTTCTTTGGAGTAATGTCCCAGCCTTGTTTTTTCGGGCCAACCATCTGCTTGGATGGAGCAGCATCTTTTGGAAAGAGCTCTGCAATCTCGAATGTCTGCAGTGCAATCGCCTCGACTTGTTAGCTTGTAACCCTTGGGAAATCGGTAACAAGATGTGCCAAAAAAGATTGCAACAGCAAGAAGCTTCATTTTCACATGAATGAGGACATGACAGGAAGCTTTTCAACCCCAAACATTTCCTGTCTGATCAACAGGCCACAGTTTACTCATAGGAGTAAACATGTGACCTACAGCAAACCAAGGCCATCTACTCTAAAACATGTCTGTTGAAAGCACAAACAAGACTATGATTAAATTAAGTTTTAATTCTATAAAGCAGTTTAAACCCAGATAGGGGTTAGATTCAATCTTCACTAAAGGAATTACCCTTTTTCTAGTTACTCCCCTTCAGAATGGAAAAGGAAACTTTCACTTGGACCTCCCTTGCTTGGTTTATGTAGGCATTGTTTAAGGAGGGCAAGGGATGCAAACCAAAGCTACTGTATTATTGCACCCCAGCAAGTTACACCGTACCAGCAGAGCCCCCCATACTTCCCACCTGTCCCACAAGCAAAGGTGTAAGAGCAGTTTACACCAACGCGTGACACCTCGCAGAGGCTGCAGTTCCCTTGGGTTGGCCAACAGGCAGCAACACAAGTATTCACCAGTGTACGCCTGTAACACAAGGCATGTTGTAGTTTTAATAAAATTGAGCAGGGCAAAATGAAACCCTATTCTCCACTGCTGACAGGCTGATGTGGATATAACACACAAGTTATAAAACAGTTTTGTCTTAGGGCTTTATTCCATCTCAGCTAATTTACATTCACATACCCTCTCTTTCCATGCCCCCAGCAGCAAAGTACAGCTTGTGGTTGTGACTTGCACACATGCAGTCTCTCTTCTCTTTTGTTTTCTCTCTTCCACCGCATTATCTTTCCATTAGCCATAGAGTACAGCAAAACACACAGTTCTCCGATCTCTTAGATGATCTTTTATCTGTAAACATTAGTAGTACCTGCCTTCTTTTTAGGAGCAGCAATCTTTCTGGAAAGAACATGCTTTTTAGAGAAGAATAAAGACAAAATTGGAGGAATTAGGTAGGAGATGTTTTAAATATTTATGCTAGCAACCCCTAATAAAAACACTGCTTTGTTTCCATCAAGTATATTCAGAAAGGACTCTCAAAGCTTAAAGGCAAGAGGTTGTACGTAAATCTACCAGGTGAGTAATGTTATACCTACACAACCAGCATGTACACCGGCAGTCCCTGCTCTAGAGGTGCCCAGTTTCTTTAGCTCTCAGCAAGAATAAATTCTAAGCCAGTATTACTGAAAAATGATCCATGATGCTCACGGACCTAACAATGTTTAACAGGTTTTACAGGGAAAGAAAGGAAAAAAAAAAAAGTGTTAAGACTTCAAGTTTAGTAAGTACTGCATGCACTCTGGAGCCGTGAGTTGCCACCTGTATTGCACACACCTGTTTAAAACAACTCATTTACAGGGCACTGAATCATCATGCCATTGTGTACTGGTTTTGGCAAGTTTTATAGAAGAAAACCACAGGACAACAGGCTAAGATGCGTGTGCAATTTTTAACTCAAGGGGAACAGTTAATTGAATGCCACTCTGTTAATGCAGGGACCTGATGACAAAACAGCTCTATCATGAAAAGCCTAGTTGAAATCTCATCGGTTAATATCTAGATGGCTCTCCTTGACAACGCTGCTTTAACTGCAGTGCAACCTGTCATTTTGTAACTTTACTTGAGGAAAAAGAAACAAAACACTGAAATAAGATTTTGCAGTGTTCAACTTACTCTGAAACATCTCTCTATTGGACCAAGATACAGGAATAAATATTTATTAAAAATACCACATGCCTACCTTTATAGTGTAACATCAAAGCAAGCCAGGATAGTCCTGGGAACCGAACAAAGCAAGATTTGGTATGTAAACGTTTATCAGAAACTGACGGATTAGGTTTTCTAAAATAGTTCCTACTGATCTAGAAGAGTCGATCTTTTTGTAAGTGTCATTATCTTAAGTCACTCCATCATCCCCCATTTGGGTTTTCTCATGTTGCTCATCCCCTTCTAATCACGTCTCCCAATGAAAAGTCTTGCTGGAAAGTTCATTTCATGGTGTTAGTACGAACAAAGTTTTACATCCTCCTTCACAGTTGCCCACTTGTTTCCTGGGAGAGTGCTTCAAAGTGGAAGCCCAGGCTAGTCCATCTGAAAGTCTGGAGGGTTCAAAACTTAGATATGACTCCAAATGGAGCCAGTGAAGAGAATAAGGCATTAGGCAATATACCCTTTGCCATATAAGCTGCTGGGCTCCTTGCCAGTCATATCTCAAGAATCAGTACTTGAAATGGTAAGTTACAGAGCGTTACAACTGTCTCAGACCAGACCCCTGAGCACATGCATCTGCAACGATGTGCGTGCCTACACCAAGCAACAGATCAGAAGCAGAGATTCATGAGCTCGTGGAGACACAGGCTCATAAATCCAGATGATGCAGTGCAGCTGGATAGTCAGCTTGGGCCAGCAATGATATAGCTGCATTTACATAGCTCTTGTGCCGCTGAACTTGGATGTCTCTATCACGTTCCCCCACAGCTTCTGCTTCCAAGGAAGCGCAGCCAAACTGGGAACACACATCTGGGGTCTAGAAGTGCTCCAAGTCAAGGCTGACAGGATGAATCACCATCTTCCTGCCAGCTAAAGGATGGAAGGGATTTAACAACCAACCTCCTTCCCCATCCCCCTTCTTAACAAACAGCTGTGATACACAGGAGCAGAAGGGGGGATTCAGGTGAACAGGAGAGCTAACGCAGACAGTCTGGATCTGGAAGCAGATGCTCACCAAAGAAAAGAGATACCAAAAAAATTATAAAATGTTAGAAGTGCAAAACTGATTAAGGGTAAATTTCAAATAGGACTTCAGTCCTTGGCAAAAATCAGAGTAAACTCAGAAAAGACTGTTGCTTTCAGTTAAATCTTTGAGTATCCTTGGGACTATGACAAACAGCACTGATCTACTAAATAGCCTAAAATAAAGCTTCAGTATCATTTTTAATGATGTCCAATGGGATAAATAAGCAGCACAGTCAGCACTGGCAGTGTTGGGAAAAAAGCCAACACCAAGACAGCAGATTGAGCTGGGACTGAGGAGTTGGGAGGAAGCTTCTCGGGGAGGCCCGTAGTCTTAGGCCAAAACACAAGGCATTGCTGCACAGAGCAGGGAAGGGAAGGAAAAGACAACAGAAGACAACTTCCATTAAGCTACGTAAATCACCAGAACTACTTACAAGGAGTGAAGAGTACTGAGAAGGATGTCTGACCATGCCCTGGAAGCTGTGTGAGACTGCTTTCCTTTCCCTATCCTTCCCTCTTCTTTCAGATTAAAAAGTTAATATTGAAGCAATACAACCACATTTCATTTGCTGTGCCCACTTGAAGTGTTTTCCTTTTGAGCACAGAGGGTAGGAGGCAGAGAAACACCACCACGCTGTCCTCCCACTTCTGCTCATCATACTCCACTGTGTTGGTCTGGAGAGCCCTGGTCCCCCAGGCTCCAGCAGTGCCAGAAGATCCCAGGACAGGGGAGAGGCACAGCAGGAGCAGGCTCGCTAACAGCACCTGCATTTCCAGAGGCTGTCCTTGCAGTGCAGATACAAATGCGGCAGAGCCACCTTCCCCCAAAAGACAGAGCTTTCAGAGCAGCAAGCAAGAAAGCCATAGTATGTCGTGGTTAGAGAGGACAGGCTGCTCCATGGAGAATATACTCTGCTTTACTCACAGCCTAGCATGTCCTGCTCACTCCTCTGCCCGGGAATTAGGGATGCCCAGCACCACCGCAGGGTTTTGTGTCAGATTTCTTTCTGTTAAAAACCTAATGGGGCTTCAGGTCTCAACTATTTTGTGATGGCAGCAACATCCCTGGCAGCTTGCCTGGCATAAGGAGGACCTGTCCATCATCAGGCTTACTATTCAGTGACACATTCAGGCCTTCCAATTTCTCTCCCCACGGCCATCTCAGTTTTTACAACTTCACTGCATTACTGATCCAGACGCACTCCCTCTCTTTCATTTGAAAAGATGTGAAATGAAGTAATCTCAACACTTTGGTTACTGTTCTCAGGACAGGACTCAGAAGTGCAGGGAGAGAAAGTTCTTGAGCCAGAACAACAGGGAAGCAGAGCACAGACACTGTAAACTACAACAGAGACAGGCTCGGCTGCATGCTCTCACTATACCCATATACAACATATACACTACATGTGTGTATAAGTAAGTATACACACACAGAGGCAAGACTATATGCAGGCAAGATGATTCTAGAGCACTTAAGGATACAATAGTAGACAGGCTGAGACAAGTAAGTAATAATACAATTTAGAAGAGCAAGCTTACAGCTAAAAGATGCAAAGTAGTTTATTCTAAGAAGTACCTCCATCTATTTTATGGTGGAATAATTCATTTTGTATTCAGTAATATTTCTTTCCAGAGTAATTCATGCAAACAGGCTTCAGATAAGTTTCTTAATTATTTGTGTGAATACAAGATGAGTCTGACCTGAAACAAGCTAACTTGAAATCCCAGCCAAACTTAACAAGCCTTAAATTGTTGGCTTTTTTTTTTTTCTTTATTCTATTCCATGGCTAGAGCCTAAATAGCTATAGTTTGTGTAAAGCTATGGCTGCTTTTCTTAAAGGGCTAACCTAGCAGCCAGGTGACACGGATCTTCCAGCCGCCTGATTTGCTGTACTATGGAGCTCTGAGCCAGACGTGGACTGTTGAAGGAGAAGCAAATCCTCTTCCACTTGAACCCTCCACAGAACTAACAAGCTTTCTCAAAGAAGAAGAAAAAGGTTGACCTCTCCCACTGCCAGCCCCAAAACAGGCTTACTGTGTGCAGATGCACACTCCTTCTGGCAAGTGGCATAAAGATCTGTTTTGTTTCCACCGCGACTCTCCCAGCCAGTGGAAAGCCTGAATGCGAGCACGTATCTGTGACCACGCTTCACTTCACTAGGGCAAACAAATCACAGGTATTCCTCTCCCCAGCAAGAGAGATATTTCTGGAGCTCATCTTTGGAGCTTTGTCTGTGCTGCATTTCCAGTGCAGAGCATTAAGCCCATATGAATTAAATTGTCAAGCAAGGCTACCTCCCCTACCTCTCCAAAAAACCCCTCAAGAAACCCTGCGTCTCAAACCACATCCTTATTAAAAAAATTAATAAGTAAATAGTCAGAAGGGTGTGTGCAAGCCACTAAACCGAAATTCCTAAACTCTAATCCTTTCCAACAATAAAACTTTTTGCTTCTGCCAAACCACTTGGTCCATCTGTTTCACTTTCTTTACTGTGAAAAGGAGAACATGGCTTCCTCCACTACATAAAAAAAGTCTGGTGACTCATAGTGTCCTTTTCTGGGTAGTCTTTTCTTATTTTCAAATAATTTTCACACTAAAGCTTCAGGTCTTGTCTAACAGAACGCTCAGGTGATTGTACAAGTATTACCTCTTGTGCTGTTGTCATAAACACAGGATTATCTGCTTTTTGTTGTTGACAAAACAGCTGGAAAAAATTAGGTTTTAATTTTTTTAGTTGTTCAAATTTTCTTGATGGTTGAGGGATGCAGAAGAGAGCATCCTCCCACACAAAATGCCACTGCTTTCTTGTAAAGTCTCAATTCTGAAGAATTGGAAAAGCAGTTCAGCCAAACTGCTTCCAGGCTTTAGGATTTCATTTGAAAGATCAACCTCTTTCCTGAGAATACAGAACCTGAAGAGTGTTAAATATGTATTTACTCTAACGTCTTCTCACCATGAAAAAAACCCTACTGTATTAAAAGGAGAATTTATTTTTAGTGAAAGAACTAATTAATACCTTTTAATACCTCAGTGATGTATATTCTGAAGAAATTCCATTTCTTGTCCCATACCTTGGTAAATCTTCAAAAACACATGCTGCGGAGAACCTGACTACTAGTCCATCAACATCTAGGTAACTAATCCAACAGCCCTTGTACCTAAGGCAAGAAACAATTATTTAAGGAACATATACCACTTAACTGCAACCATTTTTAGGCCTCCCACTTTGAGGTATGAAGCAAAGGTGGCTTGAGAGCCACTTCAAAAATGTCTTCTGCAGGCTACCTTTAGAGGAATTGTTCCTGTGGGTGGATGTATGTAAATAAGAGTTCCTGTTCCTCAGGGTTTCATATGGAAACATTTACTAAGTTACACCAGCATAAATGGCTGTAAAATCTCAGAACAAACCTTCTCCTTCAACATTAGATACTTCACCTCAGATTTTATTTGTAATTAAAATGTTCCACAGGAAATAATAACCATAGCCTTAATTAGGTAATTAAACCTGTTCTTGAAGACTTATGTAATGCAAAAGAACAATCATGCAGATGGAAAAGTTTAAACCTACTAATTATACACACGCATAAGGTACAAGAAAAAGCTTCTTTCTTAAATCTCTTATTTTAACTTTGGCAAAATTACATGTTCCACAACCAGCTGCTGGGAATCTCAAGTGAAGAGCTTACTAATACAAACCTTCTATATCAGTGCTGCACTAAAAGCCACACTTACTAATTCTCATAAAGTTAGGAGACTCAAAAGAAGTAAATCAAAGATTCACAAAAAGCTTAAGTCTGCTTTCTAGATCCTCTTGTGTTTAGATGTGCCAAGTGTTCAGAATAACTTATCTTTACATGATTGTAGATGTTCCTTCCCCACCTGCCTGTCCCACCCTTCCCTAAGATCAGCAGTAATAAGGATATCTCAGCTGCTCATGAGGCAGCTGTTAAACCATCCTACTTTAGAGCTATAAAAAGTACAAGGATTAAAGAGGGTGGGGAAAAAAACCAATCAAGTACAATTATTTTTCTTAGTGGATAAGTTTTCGTACAGTTGTAAATGAGCTCTGAAAATTTAAGACAAGTATTTGCCCCATACTGAAGCCCTATCAATATTAAAGGGAATTTAAAATGTGTGTTTTTCATTCTCTTTTGCAACTTGTCGCTCAAAGTACGTACAGCCCAAATTGAGAACTGCATCTCAAAATTAGCTTTCCTATGATCAGCCTATGGTTTCATGAACATCTGAAAAAGGATAATTAGTTATACCTATTTGTATAGGAATGCATGTCCCTAAAGCATTTAAATTAGTTTACACCAGTGCCTCAAGGAAACCGCCAGTGGTATTTTACAGCAAGTTAGCCAGTTTGCAAAAGCCTTTTAAATAGCCTTGTCTTGCCTTATAGAACTTGGACCTCAGAAAGGAAGAAAACATTGGTCTTCCACACAGCTCCCTCTACTGATTAGATCTTCATATTTTGTCACATTGCAAGACATTTATAGAAGATCGTTCAGCCATACAGATTTCACAATAGGTCAGAAATATGTGAGTGTTACTATATAAATATTTAAGTACCCAGTCTCAAGGGGGGGGCATGGGGGTGGGAAGAAGGAGGGAGAAAAAAGAAAGGATCCAAACAAGGTAGACTGTGTGCCCAAAGGCTACTCAGTTCCATGAAACCCCTGGGTAAAAATACCCAACTATATGCACGTCTCCCAACCAAAACAAAACTAACCATACTTGAACCTCATGGAGAACTCCAGCTTTTCAGAAGCTGGGACAATAATAATGCCAAACTTACTCATATTTAGTAGCCAGGGCTTCCCAGAGTTTTGAATAATTTGAGATTTCTATCTCAAGATCACATAAGCATCTTAGTATCAAGAAGAATGTAATTCATCTTGTCTATAAAAGCAGCACCAAATAAGGAAAAAATGGAAAAAACAAGCAACTTCCAGAAGTCTTAAATTGAGTACTATCCCCAGAAAACAGACGCTACCCATCACATCGCTGTATTTATTGCAACTTCAAAACGCTCATATTTTGTATTCTCTTTTCAGTAGAAATTTGCCTGAGTTTAAATGTATAGGTTTTCATTGAAATGAAGGCTGATCTCTCAGTATTAAACACTGATGAAAATTTCACCAAAATATTAAGAACTAAAAAAAAAATAATTATTGGCCATTTTAAGACAATCTTACCACAATACTTTCAAGCACATCACGTGCCATTTTTGTGTCTGGAACTTAAGAATCTTGACAAAGACTTCACTTGAAGCCTTGGGGGCTGGAAATTGCAGTTTCCTCCTTTTTCAGTAATGTTTGCTTGTGCAAAGTCTTAGCGACATTTTACCAGTAAGGAGTACAAGGAGACAGCAATCTTCTAGTTAAAGAGACCCGTATTTGGTGAATACTTTATAGCTCTATCAACGTGGGTCTAAATTAAGCAAGTCATCTGTAATGCAACAGAGAAGACAACACAAGAACAGTAAGAAGTTTTGTACTAGCTAATTACCTGGTTATAATTTGATTTTAGAAAAAAGTAACAGTTAATAACCTACTGCCCATCAGAAAACCACTACGGTTTTCTTTGACCTAAGAAGCTACAACTGCTGACAAGATACCCAGTAGTTACTTTACCTGACTTAATCAGCAAGGATTCACTTGTGCACATTTAGATGACAGAAGAGCGTGGTGGTGTAAGAACTGTGATCACCAGCGTCTCTACTAATACTTCAAAATTACAATTCATGGTCAGGTTGTACCTGTTCTTTCAGCTGAGTCCTTTAAATATTAAGACTACATATGCCTAACATTGCCCTTCATGTCATAGTTCACTCTGTGCAGCACGAAAGACTCTCCAAATGTGCTCTCCTCATTTTTTGCAGCATATTGAACAGACAGTGGTCAACAACTGCTCTTTGAAGATGAGCCTTCCCAGGTATTCATCTGGCCGCTTCAATTTAGTAAAACAGTCTGTGTTGATTCCTGCCTCTTGGGTCTCCCAGTCTTGTACTGGACCACTAAGTACCGAAGATGGAATCAGTAGCCCTCCTTTCTCTCTTCCTGCAAGTGACATAGACTGAAATATCAATGGCTTAACAGCATGAGGCCACTCAGCACATACCATCATTATTTTATTTTAAGATCGGTGGAAGTAGCTAGTAGGTGTAACAACACTTGTACAGAAATATGAAAACCACACTTCGCAGCTGCTTATGTTTCAGCCCAAAGGCTGTGTTTCCAGCAGCAAGACAACCCCACGAGCACTTACCTGGCTTTTGTAGCCAGGTTCTGGTTACTGCAAGGCCTTTATCTTGGCCTTCCACAAACAGATCTCCAATTACAGGCAAGAATGTCTGTATGTATCCATTTTCCTTACTGTAATTCTCTCCAGAATTCCTTCCTGTTCAAGCTTTCTCTTGCAGATTAATGAAATTCATGAAACAGATGCATAAAAATACCAGTTTTAAACACACCTCTCCCAAGGAATACCAATTATCTTTAGCATCAGAAATGTTGATGTCCTTCGGGAATGGCTAGACAGAGCCATCTCCTGGCTAGACAGTAAACAGAACTTCTGTAAATATACACCTTAATGTCTGTGAACATGCTATTCATCTATTGCAAGAAAAATCCTTTGTGCAGATTCAAGGGTTGGATAGTCTTCATTTCTGCATGCTATAGTTCCTCAAAAAAATCCATTCATAACTACATGGATGATGGAGAACAACCCATCCTGTTTCCTACTAGGCTTTAGGAGAATATAGTCATTAAGCTAATGGCAGCTCTGGAGTAAAAACCCCAAGTCCTAAACTTCTCCTGCTGGCTTGAGAAACACTGACACAGCAGTGAAGCTTTATCCATTTGTCCTTAACAGAAGGCCCAGAAGAACATCCAGGGTCCAGGAGACAAATCACACACAAACTCGGTCAGTGCTATGATGTGTCCCACCCTGCAAACCTGTCTGGCTTCCTTAGGCATAACACAAGATAATTAAACTCAGTTACCTTGACTTTTCACAATAATTTGTTAAAAAACAAGTAATAGCTGTGTTTTGCGGATATACGAGGCTATCGTATAGCCTATTACAGGCTATATGAGTAAGTTAACATGATGAGTTTAACCCTACTTAAGTTACTAAAATCTCATGTTGTGGGTTTACTTTTAATAAAATCAAAGAAATAATAGTATCCTTAGACAGCATTCAGTCTTTTGCTTCAGTAGGTTTCAAAGCTGCAATTCCTGCATCTTAGACAGAATTCACTATTAGAACTCCTTCTAAAACCATTTCTCTGCACAAGATATCTACATTCCATATGCAAGATTCATTTTCCTATTTCTACCAAACGGGAAGAAAGACGTGAGCACGGCAAACAAGGCTTCTTCAGTACCTGAGCATATCTCTAGATTCCTTGTTAAACCAACACTCAGGACAGCTAATAGATGTGAGATGTTACAGATAAATAAGTAGATTATGTTCAATTAACAGTCTTTGTTAGTTTTTCTCCCTCCTAAAAGAAGGTATTTCCATCTCTTCTGAATGATTGCAAACATTGACCCACCTGTAAACATAAACAGTGCAAACACTACACATACATTAGGGCAGGTAGGCAAAGATGCCACAACCACTAAGCTGAAGCCTAGCAGCATCGTGAAATGTGGTAGAATAAAGAACTTCCCATGGCAGTGAGAGCAATCTGTCATCAGTAACTTCTCCAGACTGTGAGTGCAAGCAGTAAGCAAGTGCAGCCCTTTGCAAGAGACTTTATTTTATATTGCACTACGTAAGCCCTCACCTCAGAGGGACTAGAGGCTTTTAGATACTAGCTTTAACTACTTGTGAGCAACTATCCTTCTGTTCCCTTCTTAGAGACAGATGAGGCTCAGAAGCATCTCAAAATACACTCTTCAGCCACAACCAGGCTGATCTACTGTCCACATTATCACTTTCAAAAGATTTGTGGTTTTGACGCTTGAAGTGAAAATTCAGCTTTCTCTGCGAAATCCTCATGAGCCAACCTCGATATATAAGCTCTTTCAATGTTCTGAAGAAGTGTCAAAACACAGGGTTTCCAAAGTCTTGGTTTTCCTGCATACCACCATTCGTATGATGGCAGGAGCAAGCAGAGCTGGTAGCAGCAGGAGCGGCTGGTGGCCCTGCGCCAGCCTGGGTGCCGTTTCAAAGTGGGTCACCTATACCAGGATTTGGGGATCTGGAGCTAGAGCAGTGTGTGACCAAGGGTAACAGAGCAAAGCAGAGCACTTTGGTCCCTCGCTAAGGCTGCCGTCCTCTCCTACACGGGTGCACGAGCAACAGCTTGGTCATTGGAAGCCTTTCACGTAGGCAGTCTGGCAAGTCACAGATGTCACTTTTAAGTAACACAGACATTATTCATAGCCAGTCACTGCTTGCTATCTACAGATAACTGATTGCATTCAGACCAGATTGGAAACAAGGTTGGCTAAAGAAAAAAAAAAAAAAAAAAAAAAAAAAAAATAGGAAGACAATCTGTTCTCTCAGAGCTCCAGCCATTCCTGCACGCAGAAAGTGGGAAAGACTTTGCAAGCCAGGACCCACACTGTAGCACAATAGCTGCTCAAAGTCAAGAATAGAGCGAGATAATGCATTACCAGCCAAGAGCAATAGAAACCTCAGCAACTAGAGTTTGAGTCTACTTTTTACTGCAGCTGGAGGATCTGACAACTTTATTTTCCAGTCTTTGCCTGTTCTGCATTCGTGTAAGCATTTTTTTTTTAAATACCCAGACTTTCTGCACACAGTATAACACTAGAAGAGATCGTGTAACAGTTCAGCTGGCCATGTAGAGATGCATGGCTCGTTTTGTATCTTTTAATTGCACGAATAAAACTGGTGGGTTTTTTTTTGTTCTTAAGACTTATATTTACAAGAGAGCACAGGAAAATTCAAACACAGTAAGAACAGCACAGATCACTGGCAATACCGAGTTTATACATCAGCTCATCATCACTTAACTATAGGTATCACCTCAAATGAACTGATTTCTACACCTATTATATTCTTGGCTTCTTTGCTAAAGCATGGTGTGGCCTACTTATTAAACAGCTGCAATCAGGATCTCCCTTCCCTAAGAGCAGGATATAATGAAGTAACAACTTTTGGCAAGTACTTCATAACCACAACTTGCCTGGATCAAGTTTAATCTCTGTTTAGTTCAAAAATTTATGAAGTTTGCTATCATCAGTTTTTGGGGCTCACAATAACACACTACAATCAAGACATTTGCTCTCTGAAAGAATATACTAATATTTTTAAAATGTGGTCATGTCACAGTATTTAAAAAACACATCGAACTTACTGTATGATCTTTTTGAAAACTTAACCATTAGATCACAAAGGTGAACTACTACCAAAACGCTTTATGCAGATGTCTATAAAAAAAAAAATAAAAAATCAATGCCTGTCAGAGCACCATCCTTTAAATAAGCCAGTTAACTTGAATATTCTATAAACCTTCCCTTCCTCGAGGAACTCATCTCTGTCAAAACCAAAACCCAGTACTCAGTAAAGCTGAATGAGGAAGAAACACACAATTTGGCACCGCACTTCTCTACAAGCCCTCAGATGTAGAGCCTCTGAAATCCCCATTAAGAGCATAGTAGTGGGGACACAGTATGAATGCATTACATTTTTTTTTTTTAAGCCTTCTTGTTTTTCTACTTTTGTACACCTGTTGTGTACAAGAAGCTGTTTATAAATACTAGACCTGAGCTTGCATTTGTGAGTACAATACAGATCAACCAATGAATTTAAGGACAGAACACACCGAATATGTTTACAAAAGCATATGGTACAATCACACTGATTTAAAATAAAAATAAATAAAAAAAGAATCAACCCAAACCCACAAGCCAAACTAAGTTATAGTGTCTTAGAAAAAGGCTCAGAAGATCAGTTGGCAAACTAAGAACCAAACAACCAAACACACCATTAACTACATCCAAAATATTTTGTTTATTTTTTTTTCCATTGGAATTAATTCCATCTCACTGCCTATCATACATTAAAGGAAGGCACTAGGGACAAAAGTTCTTAGATTTTATCTGCAGGAAAAACATAAAAAAAGTCTGTCACGTAGGAGACTTCAGCTTTACTACTTCCCTCATCCCAGACCTAAAAGATCTGATATGCCCTTTTTTCCCGGGGCATGTACTCCTTACCTGCCATCTGGGTTTAGATCCATCTTTATTCATGGTTTAGACTGAAATCTCCCCTGAAGTGGCTGAGACCCATCCAACCCACCCTACATTCCACCTCTTCCACTGATGAGGGCCAGTAAGTTTTGGCAGAGAGGCCAGGTGTGAGAGCTGTGCTGATGCAGACCAGGCTGGCAAAGGGTTCCAGCCCCTAGTAATCTTTGCACCACCAAGAGCAGGAACTATGAGTAGTAGCGTCCTCAACTACTTTAGCACATGCCAACATTCCAAGCACCATCTTAGTATTACGAAAGTCATAAAAGTAAGCCAAGTAAAAATAGCAGAAAGGGAGAAGTAGGACGTACCTGCAGAACAAGACAAAGCAATACTCACAAGAACTGGATAACTGGGGACTTTTAAGACACAACTTAAACCCATTTATGTTGTTAAATCTATGTTAAATCTAACTCTGCCAAAATAAAAAGAAAAAAAGTGAAATTTCCTGTTGATTTGATTCTTTAAACCAGTTCACCATGAGGTCAGACAAGCTGTAACACCACTGGAAGGGGAAAGAGACCACAGCAGCACTTATCTAAATAGTGCTCTAAGCCAGTGGAACTGGGCCCTCTCTATTGCACTTTTCCCTTTGTGTTCTCAAACCTGTGTTCCAGTGCTCCATCAACCTCTAAATGCTCACTGGCAATAGGCCTGTTGTGCTCAGATACCTTGAAGAGTTCTCTAACCACCCTCAGATGCTGAGAAGAGCCATAGGATCAAAAGACAACCTCCATGATAATCCCCACCCAAACCCAACTTCCACTAAATTGCTGTAGATTATAGAATGGTTAGAGTTGGAAGGGACCTCAAAGATCATCGAGTTCCAACCACACTGCCATGGGCAGGGACACCTCCCACTAGACCAGGTTGCTCAAAGCCCCATCCAGCCTGGCTTTGAACACCTTCAGGGATGGGGCATCCATAACTTCTCTGGGCTCGAAGATATCTTTGGGAATCTGAAATTTCAGAGTTGTTCTTGTTCTTTAAAGCATAGCTGTGACTTATCAAACTTGCCCTGTTCTGTCATTAGCCAGAAGGATTCCACACTTGTAAAAATCTCGTCTGAAGAAGCAACTTCAGGTGCTTGCAAGGAGTGTGCTGCAGGTGTGCAGAATATAAAACCAAAACAAACTCAGAGGTTCAAGTTGAGCTGCAAGATTTCTACTCATTCAGAATGACCAGCTTTTCAACATTATTTCATACTATGCAGATTTAGGAGACTACAATCTCTACTGTCTTTTATTTCTATTTTCCTCTGGAAGTACTCTAGACTGGCACTCATAAGCAGTTGTTTCTGAAGACTTTCCTGATCTTGTCAATATTTTGCAAACAAACCCCTGACCATTCATAGGCCATGAATAGGAGTAGAGTCTGCTGTCCCACATATTGGATAAGTTGCCTTAGCATGACAGAGCTTAATTGTCCATCACTTATAGCACATCTCTAAACAGCAATATGAAGCCTGTATTTCATGAATATGGCTTCTAAAATAATATTTTAGAAGCTATTTTCAAAATAAAACCATCTTAGAGACTATTTGAATCTTAATCACCTCCTAACAGTGCTGGAAGATATTGTGACTTGAGCACCACTCAGACAACCATACAGCCAGCTACTTCAGCAACCAGGCACCCAAGAATGAAGGAAGCCATCCAAACAGGTCATCATACTCTTTGTAACCAGTACTGATGCCGTACTGCACCCTTGAAGAATACACACCAGGGAAGGAAAGTTGGATTTTTCCATTATCCCCATTCTTCCAGTGGGAACACGTGATTTACTAAAGACATTCTAATTTATGAAGACACAATTCATGAGAACATCAGCTTATTTACTAAGTTATCTCCTGCATGCTGCAGAAATCCAAATGTTGCATCGATGCGGGGTGGTCTGAATTCAGTCGACCCTGCTTTGAAAAAAAGTTAGATCAAATGACCTCCTGAGGTTGTTTCCAACCAGAACGATTCTACAAAAGGACCTGTATGTTCTCCTTTGGGGAACACAGCGAGTAACTATGCCAGCTCTCACACAGGATTTGTGTCAGGTTTGACCTGACACAAATAAGCGTGAATGATAGATAAGTCTAAGGGTTCAAAATTCAGTCTTCCAACGAAACAGGGGTGCTTTACAATTGTGATCAAACTTCCCCATCCAGCATAGTGGTTGCTTCACTTAAGTGAGAACATGCTTGAAGCGCTACAGAACTGTTGTCCTCCATTAAAATGAATTAGTAACATTCTGAGCATGATATCCACTGTATTTGGGTTTTTTAAGCAAACTAGAGGTGGTATAGACATACAAGCACTGCTTATACAATAACTTTGCTTCCTGAGGAGTTCAACATCCTAGTTAAGTTATCCTTTGAAGTGTACAACTCCCACTCAGGTCGGAACTATGCTGTCATTTCATTACCAGCTGTATTGAGTCATTATAATCTTGCTTCTATTCAAATGAAAGGAGGAACTGTTTGAAAAGTAGATAAGGTAATTACTTTCTCTTCTCTGTCTCTCCAGATTCGCGATTAGTTGATCTTTACCTCTTGCACCTTCACTGTGTTTCCATGAGTACTATCTATCTTCTGTAATCAACATGGACTCAAGTCCTTGAGTGGAAGAAGAGCAGACCCAAGTCTGGACAAAGTTAACCAGTAGCAGGAAAGAACATAGCAACACTTTAGATGGAAATGAGACTAGTTATATAGGAAGTTTAATTTTCTAAATCTCTTCCTGACAGACTCTAGTGATTAAAAAAAAATATTATTCTGAGATAAACAAAAGCACATTCACACTTGAAATTCTTCAATTTTTCAATAGATGCTCTTTTTTTTGGGTACAGACGGAAAAAGTATGCTTTTGCTGGAATAAACACAATCTTGTATAAATCTGCCAAAGTAGCCAAAACTTTGGTAATTAATACTGGATTTGGTCTTAAGGGAGAAGCTTCCAAAGGCATTGCCAGTAGGTAGTCCAAAAGTTGTTAAGTCTGATTATTTTTATAGATAGTGAATTTGCCCAGGAGTTGCCTTCATGAAGCATCATTTTTAAAGAGTTAAGAACCTCGAGCTGGATATGCTACAGAAGATGGCCTTTTTCAGTGTTTTAGATCTTCATTTAGGTTTATGAGGTAGGTTCCCCAGTGGTACTACATAATTCTGTGAAGCATTTTGTCCAGATGCTGCCCTGATGCATCACATGGTGGCCTTACAGAAAGAAGCAGCTCACAAACTAGGTCCATCAAATGAATTCAGTCTTATTAAAAAAAAAAAAAAAAAAAAAGAGAAGACAGCCAGTGGCACCAGAACTATACATTCTACATAAAGGAACAGTTTTAATGAAAAAATGACATTTTTTTCATTAAAAAAATGGTTTCATGAAGCAAAGAGGTGCTGTGTGGAAACAGCAATCAGTAGTTATCATTCATGTAATGTCACCCCTCCAGTGAGCTTGAGCTTCCAGAAGAAACAAAACCACCCTGTCCTTGTTTTTCAATGCATTTTGTCTTATTTCAAGAAACATCTTCAACATTTAGTAGAAGCTTCAGTGAAGGGGAAGAGTTGTCTACCTTTTGAAGAGACTTAAGATTAAATTAACACTGAGATAGGAATAATTTTATTTACATCACTAGGCTTCCCTTGAGCGAAAAATCCTGCCAAATCTATGGAATATGAACTGCAGACTGTTCCTTGTGTTATCAATTTTTTGTACTCTTGCACTACTCTTTACATTTCAGGGTACAGACAGCACAATATCCACTCAGAGGCGAGGGAAGTATTGCTAAATCGATATAAACTTCCTAAAATTTACACTAGAAGACTTAAGAACGAAAATCCCACATGACCAGTCTGTCATCCCCTGAAGGCATGTGTCATGCTGCCAGACGTGATTAGAATGTGATAAGAAAAGAATTTTAAAAACACTAAAGATCATGTACAGGAAGCAGCTTTAGGGTTATGCCTTATCAATCCAATCTACTCCTAGGTTTGTAATTAGTAAGAAATGGTCAGTCAGACAAAACATTCAGATACTACTTGCAGTAAGACTTGCATCTTCTAAGTTCCAAATAAAAGCATCCATACTTCTAAATGCAAAGCGTATTTGTTAAGAAACCTTAGTCATTATAAGAATAAAATGTTTAAAACATAAGGGCCAGTTCCATTCTTCTTGTTCTGAAGGTCTCTATTTGTCACTCATAGCCACTACTGCAAAATAATTTCTCATTATTTGCTATTCACACTCTTTTGGTGTAAAATACGAGCAACTTTGATCCTTGAAGTCAGTTGCTTGTACAGGTTGTACTGCAAGACCAAGATGATGACAGGCATTACACACTGAATCCTGAAGTCCTCCAACTGCTGATGATGTGCAAAGGACTGGCATCTCAGATGGAACTACACCGTTTTTCTTAATTCCCCACATTAAAAAAAGTTCTTTTTTTTTTTAAGCTTATCATTCGGATATATTTGAAGCCATGTAGATGAAAACTGAATGCTAACAGAATAACATTTTAAAAATTTGGGGCTTGGTTTCCTTTTTTAAAGCAGTATGGCAGCACTGAGCACTTCTGTATGGCAATTTTGACGCCTCGTGATTGAGCAATAAAAAAGCACTAGAGCTGAGCAACGCTTCGCTCAAAGAAAGCTGACACTTAAGAGACCTCCCATTTTCTCAAGCGTATAGGAATCGATCACTTTTACTTCTCAGTTGTTGGTGGTGCTGGTTTGTTTTTACTTATTTACCCTTTGCTGCTGGCTAATAAGCACTTTCCAGACTGTGCTCATCTGTACGTATTCCACACCCGTAAATCCTGTGGTTTGGAAACATACTTTTGAGAGTCTCTCATTACACGTTGAGTTTCTCAACCCATTTTAACACCTTATAAGATGCTCAGCACCCCAGGTCTAACTCCCTGTCACCCAATGGCCAAGCTCCATCCTAAGTAACATACATTTCATAGTTGCTTTTGCCTCCACACGCTTATATTGTGCTAGAGAGGCACAACTAGCAATGTACGCTGTTCAAATCCAGAACAGGATTACAACAGCAATAAAAGAAACCTTATAGGAGGTGCAGCAATCACTGCATTTTTTCCAATATGATAGAGTGGAACAGCATGCTCCCATCAGCAGCTTATTCATATAACAAACCAATAACCAGGTGTGAACAACATTAGATGGCTACCACTAGAGCTATACAATTAAAACTGACATTGTTGTGCAATTATAGCTTCTTAGGACAGAGGAGACAGTAACATCACATAGAAATAGCTGTACTTAGAGCCTGCATATAAAATTGAATACATCAGCAACAAACAACTGGGAGGAAAAGACGTGGAAGAGAAAGGCAGAAGGAGTATAGAAGGATTCCTCAAGGAGGTTAAACTGCTGCCACACAAAAATACCACACTGATTAAGGGTTTGTGTGCCATGTGGGAGAATGTTAATTGTTTACAGGTACTGAGGGCTGGAGGACTTGGATGAATACCAGGAAGCAGCACTGAGAAAGTCCATTGTACAATTAAGAAGGGAGAGGAATCGCTGAAGGAGGCACTTTCATTTAAGCCCATCCTGCTAATTCCTAACCTAATTATTTACCACTGAGGGTTTCCTTTCCCAAGATTGAATTCAATGAACAAAAAAACCACCTCTGAAAGAATGTTTTCATTCTCTTGTGGGAAGAAGGGTACAAAAGGAGACAGGTCTTGTTTGGTGTCATACTACCCACTATTTGTAGAAGATAAAAAAAAAAGTGCCTTGTGGTCTGAGAATGGCTTCAATGCCTGCCACTCAGGTGATTCATTATTAGCACCTCTGTTTCACAGCCCCATCAGAAAGTCTATAAAGCCAGTAACACTTCTCATGCTAACAAGATAATACTCACAAGAATTTAGCTGAAAACTCTCAAACGATATGCCTAAAATTCTGAGAAAACCACCATTTTAAACAATGTTTTTGGTCAAGTTCTGCTGTGTCAGCAATCCCTCCCCATTTATTTTCTGCAGAAGATTTTCTGAATACTTAATATTTTGCCCTAGTGTAATTCTTCGGCAGTTTGACTAGTTTAATCCCAGTGGAGGAGACCACCATGCAGACAACTCAGGGTTCAGCACTCAACAGCTTTGACCCACAAATCTTCTGGCTGCAATCTGCACAGGCTGTCACCCTTTCTCTGTTTGCCAGGCAAGCTGCATCCTTCCCTTATTTGACAGTCACCCTGCATCCATGGAAAGAGATGGACACTGTTGTTGGAAGGCACAGCCCATCTGAAGTCTCAGTGACCTCCTGAGGTGCCCCTTCTCCTTCCAAGGCCATTAGAGGGAACCTGTGGCAGCTACAGCCTGCATCCCAAGCAAGATTCCTCCACAGGACTGAATTTAGCACCTGCCCATCCTTCCTTTAACAGGAAGGCCCACAGTTACTGACCCCAAACGGCCTCCTCATGATTACCTCATGTTAGCAGTATGTGCACAGGGACACGTGAATTCTTAAGCCACCACAAGGCATTTCTCCTGTGGTCTCAGGCATGCCTATCTGACTCCCCTACCTGCAGGACAGGCTCACTTCAGCACAAAAGCTCCTCCGGAATGAGGGTGATAAGGAAGCGCTCCTTCAGCTATTCAGCGCAGCCCATTTCTTCCTTCTCCTGCTGTCTGCCGGCCTGGTTAAACTAGTTTGGGCAGCTTACCAGGGGCCTGGAGACAGACATCAAAGCTCTTGTTGTCTCCTGTGTTTGTGGAGTGGCTGTTATCGGGCTTCTGAATCCATCCACACACTTGGACCACTTACACCCCCATGGAGCCACCACCACCACAGGCAGCACATGTCCTTGTCCTGCCAGAGGGTCTTCTGGAGACTGAAAGCCTGGTGAGGAAAAGCTGGGTCTCCAAGCTCGGAGTGCCATAGCCAGCCGGGCTCCTGCCATTCCCGTCCAGTCAGCCAGGGCAACCTCAGGCCAAAGGCTTCATTTCACTTCATGTTCTCCAGCTCTACCTGCCGAGTCACCTCCATCTTCTCCCAACAGATAGAAAAATAACAACGAAGCAAGGTGTCACCCCAAAAGATGCACATCTAAACATATCTTTGAGCTAAGACCTTCAGGCTTGTTCCCTTTTGCCTCTGGGTTTCAGGACAATTCGCATATTAATGCAGAGACACAGCAAGAAGAATGGAAAAAATCACCAGCCTTTTTTTTTATTTGCATTGGCAGGTTGCCATCTGTCCTTCAAATCCATTTATTTCACTCATTTCAAGTAAAATTATAAGAATTGCGGGGGGGGGGAAAGGTCACAGTTTTCAGTTTGCTCTCGCCGTTCGAGCGAACAAATCTTTTACATGAGTCCTAAATGTCGGGCTTGAAACACAGGCAGAAACGTCTCAGAACCCACCAGAAAAGGCAGCAGGGACCTCATTTCCTGGCACCCAGCGTGGCTTCTAACACCTTCTCCCGCAAGACCGCCGGAGCGGCTCCCCCCAGAGCCCGGCCGCACCGCCCCGGGTCCCTGTGGGGCTCCGGCGGCCCCGGGAAGGGCCGCGGCCCGGCACCGCCTCAGCGCCAGCCGCCGGGCGCCATCTAGCGGGGGCCGCAGCCGCTCGTTGCCGCCTCCCGTGCCTCGGGCCTGAGGCGGGGCGAGCCGCCCCTCCCGCTCGCCGCCCCTCCCGCTCGCCGCCGGCCCATCGCCCCCGGCCTCCTGCCAAGCCGAGGGGAGCGGGGAATCCTCGGTGACCTCCCCGTGATTGGAGGGCTGGAGCATCTCTCCTGTGGGGACAGGCTGAGAGAGTTGGGGTTGTTCAGCCTGGAGAAGAGAAGGCTCCGGGGAGACCCTATAGTGGCCTTCCAGTACCTAAAGGGGGCTACAAGAAAGCTGTAGAAGGACTTTTTACAAGGGCAGGTAGAGATAGAACGAGGGGTAATGGCTTCAAACTGGAAGAGGGGAGATGTAGGTTAGATATCAGGTAGAAATTCTTTACAGTGAGGGTGGTGAGGCACTGGCACAGGTTGCCCAGGGAAGTTGTGGATGTCCCATCCCTGGAATTGTTCAACACCAGGCTGGGTGGGGCTTTGAGAAATCTGGTCTAGTGGGAGGTGTCCCTGCCCATGGCAGGGGGCTTGGAACTCAATGACCTTTGAGGTCTCTTCCTACCTAAGCCATTCTATGATTCTATGAAACCAGCTCTCCATCATTCATAGACCTTTCGCTCAGCTATAAATTAAGCTGCCATCGCAAGTCACACCAATTCTGTGGCTGCAACTCCATTGCACCTTTCCCAGGTCAGGAGATATGGGCACATGGCATTTTTCCACCACAACCCTGAAGTCCCCACTGGAAATTAATAGCCCTAACACTGCAGGCTATGAGCTTTCCATACCCCACCCAGTCAACTAGTACATCTCCTGGCATCTTGGAGTCTGTACATGGTGTTTGCCTGACCAGACCTGGCTGACAACCTCCCCATTGCAGCACCCTGCCTCTCAGCCTGTCCCTGGAGTCACCAGCTGCAAGAGAGGCCAAGGCAGGCACTGCCACACTAGTCTGGTTTTCTGTGCAAAACCAGAAACTTAGCTAGAGCTCAAACCCCATATTTCAGTATTCAAGTGAAAATGTCTAGGACTGTCATTAATTCTGCATATTTTTCATCTATGCAGTTTCAAGGTAACTATTCCCAAGCTTATCTCCTGCAGACAGTCGGCACTGATGAGATCCACCTTCTCAGTCAGGTACACTCTGCCCCCAATAACACACCTTCCAACACTGGCCCAACAGCTACAGAAACACTTCAGTTTTGGAGATGCTTCCCAAACTAAAGTTCAGGGATATGAATTTAACCACAACCCCCAAGAGATCTCAGCTGCCTTCTTTTTTTTTTTTTTCCATAAAGTATCACAGAACAAGCTAATTTGTAGATGAGGGCTGGAACTGTTTCATGGGAAAGAAAATTGAGGCTACCAGAATGCTGTCAGACATCAGTGCTACAGAATTGTCTCTAAATAGTAATTTCAGAAGGACGTCCAGAAATATATCTTTCCTATGCACCCTTCCACAGTGTACTATTTTTTAAGCATTTTTACCTTCCTTAAACAGGACACAAAGTCATATAAGAAACTTAGAGCCTTCTGGCATTATTTAAAGTGTTGCCTTACTTTTCCCACCCGTCATACACACTTTTGTCCTTAACACATGCATATTCCTAAAGAGTTTTAAACACTTTCTCATGGTGTACACCATGACATGGACCTGTAACTGAATAGAAGGATTACTTTGGAGTAATCTAGTCACACTCATGCTCTCATACATTTTTGTTTACTGCCACAGAAGACATGGGTACCAACCATCTATCACAGGCATCTTGTCAGGAAGTATTTGCATGAGAAAATGCTTGCTCCTAAGGATGCCTGAAATAGGTACATAGTGACCTATTCAGTAGTCAGTTTTTAGGACACCTACCTACAAATTAAGACTCTAAGCAAATGGCTCTGGAATTATTTACTAGAAGGACTACTTCCTACAATTTACCTTGGGTTTACTGCCACTTCCAAAACAGACTTGTGTCTTGCAGAAGTGTTGCACCATCAGCTCTGCATTTTCTGGTGACAACTCCTCCAAACTATCTATAAACAAGATCAAGCTCTGGATCTCTAAATACATCTCCATTTCCTGAGGTCAAGACTTACGTCACCAGTTTCCCAACAGGCAGAAAGTTACTTAAGTTTCTTCAGAAACTTTATTCCACTTTATTCCATGATATTGCCTTTGACTAGTTGTCAACCACTGCAACTATTAAAGAGCCAGAGGGATGCTATTCTACTCCCATCTCTTTTTAAATGGAAATGCTTTGTCCAAGAAACTGATAAGGTGCTTCATCCTGCTTAGCAAAGATTTCAGTCTTTCTTCAAACTTGCTGTGTATAGCAATTTGGATTAGGGACTAACTTTCCCAGAGATTCTCATAGCCTAGCTACAGCACCCTTTTGTTTCTCTTTTATCCAAAGATGACTTGTACACCAGACCTTATGCTTTGAAAATACTACCAGAAGTAGTTTCTCTTCCAGCCACGTGTTGCAGCCTCCACAACAATAATTCTCAGAAGAGCTTAAAAACGCTCCAGGAATGGTATGACAGAATGAGCCTCAAAGCCATCAGATTAAAAATGAGTAAAACCTGCCACCAGGAAGACCACCTGCACATCTCCACGTTCAGAAGGCTGTCAGTTCCCTACTCAACAACAAGGATTGTTCTACCAGAGCAAAGCTGAGAAGAGCTTATTTGACTGACAAGCATATACATCCCTATCCTACACCTTTCTCTGTCTCCACCACTCCTCACATCAGCTATAGGCTAACACTACTGCACCAAACACAGCAGCAGTGAACGCCACACCGTGGTTTAGTCTCCATCATCAAGCTACCTCACTGTGGGACAACTATACTGCAAAAAAGCCACAGTTAAGGCTACAATTGATTCACTATGATAAGTCAACTGTCCAAAATGCTTGACTCACAGTAAGTGATGCAATAGTGAAGGAGAACTCACTATTGGCATTAATAGCTAGAGTAAAGAAGTTGGAAGCCAGTTGTGCATCACTTCTGAGGCTGGGAAGCCACATGGAAGATGGAGGTCTGCAACACTACAACCCTGTGCAGCACAGCAAGGTTCTGTGGCATCTGCTGTCCCTGATACTTCACTGATACACAAGGCCACCACATATTAGCTAAGTAACCTCGTGACTTTTTGGGGGATTAAAGTTGAAGGGGAAAGTTCAAGGACTGAATAACCTAAGAGGCAAAACACCACAGGGTTTTCACTCTCATCATAATCGAGTTAGAGATAAAATTTAAGGGATATACTAAGCCTACCACATTCTTCAAGTTTAAAGAGGCTCTTGTGGACACCTGCGATTTGCTACTCAAGCAGAAAACAAAAATTCAAACAAGCCAATAGATCTACTCCAAGTTAGAATACATTACAAGAGTCAACTATTTCATGTTATTTTTTTAAACTATAAAAAGAGGCAGTCAAAGCAACGTTTCAGTTAGGTAGAGAAAGCTGCATTAATTTCAAAAACTAAATAGTGGTGAAGTTGGAGTCTGCTGCACTGGTCAATGAATGAGGCGACTGTTTTCAAAGATATCCTCACATGTACAGATCATAGCTAGCATGAACAGTTTTTACAGCACTGCTGTATAATCTCATTCAGTTATTTGACTACTGATGGTAATTAAAGACCATAATCCATTGCCAAAAAATAAACAAATGTGAGCAACCACTGATACTTAGGCAATGGCAGAAATTGTGTGTGGATATTCCAGGTTTATTGCCAAATACTTAGCTGTTCAGAGAAAATTTGAAGTTAAAGTAAATTCTTGAGTATGTACAAAACATAAGAATGTAGCTGAATGCTTTAGAAGCGCAGGAAAAACAAAAATAACTGAGAAAGCTTTGTATATGTAGAATTAGTATCTTGAACCTGGATAATGAAGAACAAGATTCACAGATTAGAACTACTAAAGCAATAGAAAACCACAAGAAACTTCAAGTTGTATGGATAGAACCAACGCAGCCTTCTTTCCTCCGGGACTTGCACAGGAATACAGCTACGCCCCAGACTTTTTATAGGATCTGACCTTAGTAGGGTAAAGTACTTTACCATGCATATTGCTTATTAACTACCAAAGTCGATGTAATAGCACCAAGGTATTAAATCAAAGAAATGTGCATCATGATTAAGGGTACTAGCTGTAATGTATTATATATGAAAATGAAACATTATGTACGAAGAGAAACAAGCATAGCAACTGATATCTACAAACTGAAGTCACAGTGGCACATTGAACAATTTTAGGTTAACCAGACTCACTTAAAAATAGAAACCAGAGGCTGGGCTCTTCTCTCACCCCATTTTACATGTCTTTACTTCCATTGATTTCAAGTGGAGTTCTTCACAATTTATGCCATTGTAAGAGGAGAATCAAGCCTTGTGTGTTTGAAAGGAAACAGCAGACATGTTTCCCACCAGAGTGCACAGGGAGATTTTAAAAAAACACAAGTATATGAACTGTGAAACCGATAGAGTACACAAGCGAAGGCAGGCAGAGAGGCTCTAGCTGGGGTGGTGGTGGGGAACTTGCAACTTATCCAGGGTGGTGGGTTTTTTTTTTTTGAAGACTTGGGATTGGTATTAAGAAGTCAGAAGCCAAACCGGCTTTAAAATAAAATTGTAGAAATAAATATTGTATTTTCTTTTTGACAGACATAATTGATTTATATTTTCCTACAGTTATTCTACAAAATGAGGAGCAGGCCATTTCCTTTGTGAAGGATGCAGATTTTCCATTCCCAGGAACTGGGAAGTGGGAGGGAGGTCTGAACTACTTGCCTCACTAGAAATGGTGCCCAACCATCACTCACACCCAAGCTCAAGCAGATGATCTTCCAAAACCCTTCAGGATCTAACTACTGTAACATTAGTTGTCCAGATGAAACAGCAACACTTGAGACTGGAACTCAAGTCAGACAAGGTACTAGATGATTAATAGATGACAAAACTACTTTCAATTTGGACCTATGGCACAACAGAAGCTACAGCTTTATGGTTTATTTTTTGGGGTAGCAGCATGTGGTTAGGAATTTCCTCTTTCACCACTCTGGTGAGCAACTCTGTGCACTACCACAATCGTTGGACCGGTCTGTACTGATTTGGGATGCTCACTTAAAACAAAAAGCAAGAAAATCCTCAAACCCACAAGCATTTTCAAACCATCCCTAGGTCCCTGCTCAAGCTCTGCCAGCACTACAAAGTGACAGTGCAATGCAAATAGCAGTTTACAGAGGGAATACAGACTTATTTCATTGTTTTATTAGGTTCACATACCATAGCAATGCAAGATTGAAGTCATTCATACTCATTTAGAGACCAATACTGACAGAATATTACTGTAACTGCCCATTTGGAAATGCTTCTCCCCACACTTTCACCAGTACACAATCACTGTCACAGCTCACATACTGGTTTTTATGTCTACCCCTGCACTCCAGTAGGAAGATGTTCTGGCAGCTTCCTTTTAAAAACAAGCCTAGATTCTCTTCTCACAATTGCATTGAATATTGGCTGATTTAGCACACAACAAAGCAGGAAGAAAGTGCACGGAGTTGCATGAAGGAGGATGACTTCTACCAGCAGAAACTGTTGCATAATTCAAGATATACCTGCTGATTTTCATGAAACCTGTTCTTTCAGAGCATTAGTCTCCTTCCAGAGCCCATGGGAAAGTGGAAAGAACAAACGCATGTGCCCTTGAATATCCAATTTTAAGTGTTTCAGACTTAGTATTTAGATATTGAACACAGACTTACACATCAAAGTCAAAAAAGAAAGCCTTAAATGAAAAGGAGCCTGGTATAGCCTCAATTCCTAAAATAAGGCCACCAAGTATACCTTTGTGCTACTATATCACAGTCAAAGAGTCCTCATCATATCAGTACCTCTTTACAGCATCAGCTCCAGGCTAATAAGACATCAACTAATAGGTCAAAAAGGTTTATAAACAGCTACAGTACAATATAAGACAGACAGTGAGACGTTAAAAACCAAGATTACAGCCTAGAAGATGGCAGATTCAGAACTAGACAATAGAGCTCTGAGTGTCAGGGGAGATTTTATAAAGAAATGTAAAAAGCAATAAGTCTGCAGCAATGAAGCAGATGCCTGCTTGTCACTGTGGTCACTTCAGTTCAATCAAATACCTGCATTGCTCAAGTTCAATATATTAACAGGTACTCTAAAACCGTAAGAGCTATTCTTGCATGAAATCAACAGTTATATAAAACTGGAAAATCACATATTGAGAAAAAAACGGGATATTAGCCTGGACCACTGAACTACAGCTTTGCACCACCTGAAATCCCCTGCAAAGATTGCCCAAGCAGATTGTCTCTATGAAAGGTCAGGGGGTAAAGCCTGATGTTGACTGGATTCACAAACAGCTACATCAACTCTTCAGCTCACTAACCGACTTGTCAGCATCCTGCACTGCGAGTGCTTCCACAGCTTTTTGGCAGCTCATACTTGAGCACAACGGCAACACGTAGGGCCCCCTCTTTCCACAGGGATGCTCTCTCCAGCTCCAGTTCAAGAAGAACAGGGAACTACCAGAGAGAGCACAGGAGAGGGTTACAAAGATGATCAAGGCAATGGAGCACCTCTCTTATGAGGAAAGGCTGAGAGACCTAGATCTGTTTAGCCTGGAGAAGAGAAGACTGAGAGGGGATCTCATCAATGCTTATCAATATCTAAAGGGCGAGTGTCACAAGGATGGGATCAGACTCTTCTCAGTGGTGCCCTGTGACAGGACAAGGGACAATGGGCACAAGCTGAAACACAGGAAATTCCATCTCAACATGAGGAAAAACTTCTTTATCTTGAGGGTGAAAGAGCACTGGAACAGGCTGCCCCGAGAGGTGGTAGAGCTTCTTCCTCTGGAAGATATTCAAAACCTGCCTGGATGCGTTCCTGTCCAACCTGCTCCAAGTGAACCTGTGCTGGCAGGGGGGTTGGACTAGAAGATCTCCGAAGGTCCTTTCCAACTGTGGGAAATTAGCTAAGTTTTGCTTCAGCTAATTGATATATTCTTGTTAATGTATCTGTGCTACCAAAGGAGTCTTAGAAATAGTAGAGTCTAATAAATTGTATCCCATTAATCCCCATAAATGCCCTTGGTCTGTCAAGGGATCCTTGTTCACAGAGCGTTATCTAGGTAAAAAGAAACTGGAACATGGCCTTCAACACAGGAACCCAGAGGATAGCAGAGTATCAATAAGGCCAAAGAAACCAGTCTTAAACAGTAAATCTGCCAAGTAGATGGTAGCAAAGACTGTGAAATAACATGTAGTGTAATCAACTAATCGAAGGCGTGTTTAGGATAATGATTTTGTAGGGTAGGTGTGTGTATGCCTGATATGGTAAAAAGGTGTAGACTAAACCTGCAATAGGTTAGGTGGTCAGGTAGAATGTGAGCTCCAACTTCTCAGCCAATGAGAAGAGAGACAAACTCAGGTGGCCAGGATAAGGTATAAATACACAAAAGTTGAAAGATTGTGTGTGCATCGATTTTTGGTACACCCGATTCAGCGCTGTTTCGTATTAATAAATTTTTAATCTTTGCTTCAATGACTTTGTCCTCTTTAAAATTCTAAAATGTGAGCAGGTGTTTCTCACACAACCCCTACCATTCTGTGATTCCGTAACACAACTGCTTGCCTTTTTAGGCAGCTCACATTTCTCCCAAATAGGGGTGGTAACTCCTAGTAGATACCTGCTGAAATCCAGACCTACCCTGAGCTGCTGCAAAGACAAAACAAAGCTGCACCCCAAGTAACAACATCCTTACCATGCTGGAAATGACTTATTTTTCTGGTACCTCAGTACAGACGAGAGCCTGGTCTGCTTTCTACATCTTTGGCAGTACTGTAAGACATTCGTTGGCTATTGGCCTGCCAAGCTGTTTAGGCTTATAAGTTCCTTTACATTTGCTTTATACTATTAATTTTGTTAAATATAAACATATCCTCTGTGTATCTTATTCCCATATTCCATATGCACAGAACGAACTCATTTCAGTCCTAGGATGAATGGGAGCTCAATATTTATCACACAGATCCACCATGCTTTGCAAACAAGACTGAAAAAGCCTCTCACAATGAAGTTATCCATATGATCTTTCTGATGAGCAAAGCATGAGAAAACAGTTCAAAGCTCTCAGAAAGCCATATGTATACTTTTGTAAAAGACATCTGCAATTCACCAGTGAGGTTCTAGACCAAGCATAATTCATGTAGCAGTCTGTGTATATAGATGCAAATACACTAGGTTCAGACATTTCTTCAATGCCTTCATAAAATTCATTTTAAAGTATATAAATATTCACACGCCGAATAGTCATCTCAGCACACGAAGGTTTTATTTTTCTACAAAAATACCGATTCCTGCAAGGAGGCTGAAATAAAGATATATTTAGTTCTAAAGTATGCACACAAACACATGCAATTTCTTTACATAAACACTTTTGAACTTCTGGGTGATTAACTACAACACTTGATTACAAAAAGAGATCTTTAAAAAACATCTTCACTAATCACACACTAATTTTTAACAGGCTTGAACACAAGTCAGCTTTTACTGCGGTTAGACAAGTTGATCCACATTTGAAAGCACGAGGCAGCTTTCAGTCTGTGCGATGGTTATTTCGCCTTTGTGTTGCTGCAGAAACGGGCCATGGGTGAGGGCAGTGTCCGAGTAGCCCGTGTGCTCAACGGGTTGAGCAAGAGCACCCGGGTGCCTCGGCAGAGCCTCTTGCTGAGCCAGCACTAAGCACTACCTCCGTCACGGGAAAACTTTGTTAATTAAGAGATTAGGGGAGGGTGAAACGGGTAAAACTGAACAATGACAGTGCTCGTGTTGGAGGTCGTCTACATTGCTCCAATGAGGAGCACGGGAATACAGAAGAGATGTGTGCTTTGAGGAGCAGCACAGCAGTATCTGTCTACATATGTTTGAAGATTCAGTTGCACAATTCTTAACATTTAAGTTTTTCATTTCACTCTTTTTAAGATTGGCGAGAGAAGATGCAGCTTTCCTACAGAACAAGAGGATCCAAGAGTCCTACCACACAGTGCAATATGAATATAGCAACGTAGGCTTCGGAACTGCATCTACGTTCTTGGTTTCTTTTTAAAGCACTCAAACACCTTCAGAAATGAAGATGTTTGGACAGTGAAGGCCCCTTTTAAGAAAATTCAAGGGACTAACATGGCACTGCTCAAAAAAAAAAAATCTGCAAGTTTTATTATAAGCATCATGATACTGACATGCAGACTTTTAATCATGCTGGTTGCAATTATACAAATCAGCGATCAAATCCACAGAGAAGTCAGTTTTCATATACACCACATTAACACAAACATTAGACATGGATTTGGCACATTGCTGCCAGAGAAGCCTGGTTCTGGAATCATGTAATATTAAGATTGGGGCTACTTGCTGCAAGATTAGAAAGCAACAAGCTCAAAAAGGTGGTTATAAAAACACCACAGGCAACAAAATTTATTTCAAATAAAAGCAAAGCAATCATATTTCAATATTTGGATGGCAGTTGGAAATGCTTTTTTGGCATGCAGCTGCTCCACGAAGCCAATATTGTGTGTAACTGGAAACATTTCAAAAAAACAGAATTGTTACTGAAGTCAAAGACTGTTATTGCAAGCTGTGGGATCTGTGCTTAGATAAAAGAGGGGCAACTGAATAAAACTGTTACAGATATAAACCTACAAGCACACTCCATAATACTCTTATCACTTCATTGCCAATTCGGTGGAACTAGAGAGCAAGGGAGTAAGGGAGGGGGAAGACGAAAAATGAAGGCGAGAAGCACACAAGGCAGAACAGCAAGAGCTATCAGGTGCTATAAATCAATGTTTCAAACACAAACCTTAGACAAGAGTACATGACTTTGGTACAGAACAACTGAAATAACACAGTTCCAGCTTTTGTTGATGTGTAATCCACTGGAAATGAAAGGCCTGCCTGAGAGACTGTCTATCCCAGGTTTACTAACTAGCAAAACACTCGGAGCTTGATCGGTTCAAAATGATCTTGAAAAGCAAACTCGCCAATCTTATGGTTATATTCAAGAACTTTTAAGGAGTTAGCCTTCCAGGCAGAGTTCCAAGAAAAGGTAAACTAGCAAAAAGTTGTCATTTACAGATATTTTAAAAATACTAAACATGTTTGTATTGGCTCATAGCTCTTGTATCCGAGCACTTCCCTCATTTTGTACATTAAAAAGCCCTCCTTGCACAAGAATATGCTTGAGAAGTATTGTCAGTTTGTGCTGAGAAGCCATTTGCTCATTTAGTTTTGCCAAAAAAAAGTATAATTTATTTAGTGTACAATATAAACAAGCGAGATACAAAGAGGAAGAGTTATAGCAGACCACTTGTGAAATTTTCTTCAGTAACTGGAAATATCCTTTGACAATGAACCAGCAGCCAAAGAGCTGCTTCTGTAAAAAAATGTCTAATTTTGGCAAATTGTGATCTGATAGTTTATCTGGGAATTTCTGAATGCCGTGATTTCAGTGCACTATTATTTGCAAAACGTGTTTCCTCCTATCATTCTTCAGCCATAAGGTGGGAGGGGGGAAAAGATGAGCGATAGCTGTGCTGTATCCCTCCAAGCTGGTTCTTCCCATTATACAACTCGTAATCCAAACAATTTAAGCACATGAGTAAAAGCTACTCATTTCTGTAAACATTTCCAGGAGCAGGACCTAAGCATGCATGGCTTACACCAAGTATATACTAATGACTAGAGCTAACCTCAAGTTTACCTCTGTTTAAACAGCACAAGCAGAAAACAGTGCTGGCCAAACTGAAGCTTAAGCCTTAATAGAAGGGGGTGAACTGAATATTGATATAAGCCACTTGGTCGTGATGCACCGATCCCATAATCAAGTATTCTTCATGGAACATTGTATCATACAACAGCCTTCCCAGAAACACAAATGATGCTTTACAATTATATATATATATATATAAAAAGTAACATTTCAGAGCATGTTTTTATACCCCAACAGCAGGGATCTCTTTACTTTCGGGTAAGGTAGTGGTTGAAAACAAAAACAAAACCCAGCTTGTTTGTTTTAAAATGGACTTCACCACTGCACATACAATTAACTCTGGAATGCACAAGACACAGCATCCAAGCAAACAGAGGCTTTAAATGTAAGTGCAACTCTCAGTCTGCTCTGTTAGAAGCTGCGTGTAGCAGCCGTTGACAATATATTACACAAGATCCAGATCCATATTACAAAGGGAAAGGACTTTTAAGCTTGGATACAAAGGCTGCAGCATTAGAAAGGGTCAAAGCAATCTGCAAAGGCATAATATGAACCAAAGCCATTTAAATTAACTCTGTAAAATGTAGACATTCATTAGCATAGAAAAGTTTCACAGGAAAACAACGACAAAGTAAAAGCCATCTGATTTTCATATGCTAATTAATTAAATATGCCAAATGCATTTAATCTCTTATTATAACCATAGGGGGAGACAGACCAAACTCTTGAAGTTCTGAAAAGCCAGGTCATTAGCGTGCCAAGTCATTCTTCAGATCTCCTCATATACAAACTTACATTCCCAACTTATTATATATGTAAGTAAAACCTGGCTCCCCCCTCCCACCCCCTCCTTTTCTCCTTCTTTGGAAGACACTTGCTATCTCCTACTCCTGTATACGAAATGTCTTATTAAATATTAGAAAGAACTCGTTTGCTGGGAGGGGGGGAGCACAGAAGCTGTTTTGCCAAAAGCCCGAATTAAATGCCCCAGTCCCCCAAAGAAGCAGAAACAAGCTAGTTGAAAATGAGATTAATAACATTCTTGCACATACGCATGAAAATCCGCACATAGTTTGTAGTCTTTCACTTTTAAGTTCAGATGACATTTCTAGCCATTTCTTGCCTTTCCAAACAAGAAAAGGATTCTTATGTTTACGTAAGGTTCTTCTTGCTTAATAAATCTTAAATTGAAACAGATTTTTTTTTTTTTAAACAATTACCTTCTTCAGAGTTATCATACTACAGGATATTAGGAAAAACCAGACTCTCCTGTTGCTTTTACCCACATCTGACTCCAATCTTAATAGTTTAGCTATTAACCCTGTAAGGTCCACACACACACACCTTGCCCAGTTGATGTTAAAATTTTTATATGACTGATCTGGGCTTACTCATTACAAAACCTTTTGTTATACAGAAAGGGAGCAGCTCCATGGACCTTGATTTACGGGACACAATTAACTGTGTTGTTGGCAGAACTGCACCAGCCTGGCTCATCCGGGGCTCTGCGGTGAGAAATGAAAGGATCTGTCACTGCAGTCAGAGTAGCTGCTCTCCTTTCTTTCCTCTTTCCTTCCTCTCCCCTTCCTTCCCTTCCCAAGCCCACTCTGACCTGCTGACACGTTGGGATGAAAACTTGCCCACTGTGATATACCTGTGCTGCAGAGAAGTAACACAAATAACAATAATTCCTCCCAGAAATAATAATAACTAGAGCTAAAGGGGGAAAGCACATCCTGCCAGAAAATCTCAGCAGTCACTCAAGAGTTTGCCATGCAAAACTTGCAGTTTAAAGACCTCAGCTGAACAGCAAAAACAGGGAACTTTGCCTGCAGTAACGCTAGCCATTTATTTTTGCCACCTTTTAGGTTTGAGCATGCAGCGAATACATGCATTGTTAACCTTTAAATCCTCTGTATAAACATTTCTCGGAGAGCTTGTAAAATATCCCCCGCTGCGTTTCCCGGCTCTCCAGTTGATGGCATTTAGAAACACTGGTACTGGCGGGTGCTTTATTTTCCTTTCCTCGGCCACCCCGCTGGGGGTACAATGACAGATTCCTGTCCAAGGCCAGACCCGGCCGCCCCGGGGCTGGGACCACAAGGACGGCGCCCGGGACTCAGCCCAGCCCCATGATAAATGGTGGAGTCTGGAATCCGGCACCGGGAATAAATATTCTGGGAGAAGGGAGATTCCGTCGCCCTTCCGGAGCTCTCTTCATTGAGCAAGGGAAAAATAAAACCGTATTTCGGCTCGGTCCGTGCTGTCGGGAGGGTGTTAGCCCCCCAGTAACACAGGGCGCTGGCCGGGGAGAGCCCGCAGGATGCCGCCGGGACGGCGGACCGAGGTCTCCCCCTCCCCGATTCGGAGCAGGAGGACGCCCGGTGGCGGACACTTCGCTGAGGATGAGGAGGCGGCGACGGCGGCTGCCTGGAGGAGGCCAGCTGTCACCCCACTGACAGGCAACAGCTGAGCTCCCGCATCTGGACCCTCATCCAGACCGGCGGCCCCGGCCCGCCTCTCCGCCGGGCGCACCGAGCCGGCGCCGCGCTATCCCCCCCCCTCACACCCCCGACAGCCGCGGCGGGGCTCGCCGCCACCCCCCCGCCCTCTCTCCCGAGTCCGCAGCCCCCGTCCAACAACTCCGCGCAGGACGGCGCTGCCGAGCGCCAGCTCCGGGAGGCTCCCTACGGGCACCTCCCGGCCACGCAAATCCCCGCCGGTGCTGCCGCGCCCCGCCGAGCATCCATCCCACCGTAGGCTGCCCCTCGGTCCGTGTCGTCCCCCCTCACCACCCCCCATTCCCCGGAGAGCTGCCACTTACCCTCTCCGCAGCGCGGCCGAAGCACGGCGACGTATTCCCGGGCGGAGAGCGGCGGGGAAAGGGTCCGTCACATCGACGGCGGGGAAGGTGGGCTCCCGCGGAGTCAGCGCCGGTGGGAGAAGCGCATCTCCGGCAGCGCCGCGGAGGGGAGGGAGGGAGGGAGGGAGGGACCGACCGACGGACGGACGGACCGCCCGCCCGCCGCCTGCTCCGCCGCCGCCGAGAGTGTCC
>JAOXNO010000001.1:32042949-32107877 GCA_028565335.1 Limnodromus scolopaceus
GAGGGGCGGGGCCCGGGCCCGGCACCGCCCGTGTGCCCGGCGGCGGGGCGGGGGGGGAGGCGGAGTGCCTTCTGGATCCCACGGGGGCGCGGGCAAAACTTGTGAAACCCCTGTCCCCCCCCACTTTGGGAAGGGCGGGGAGCAGGCGGAGGGCGGGCAGGCTCCCCCCCCGCTCCGTTGTCGCCGGTCAGACGGAGCTCTGAGGCCAGTCGGTGGCTCTCCAGTGGGAGAGGGAAACTTCATTAAAGCCTTGTCCCGCTGCTCTGCGCAGAGGTGGGCGATGGAGCCCACTCCAGCCGTGTTTGCAGCCCACGGTGTTGCCGGTGCGGCTGCACGTACCCACTGGTTGCAGCCGGGGCACTGCTGGAGGGAGCGGGGCCATCACCCTCCTAGGCCATCGTCCCTCGCCATCGTCCTTCGCCATCGTCCTTCGCCATCATCCCTTGCCCTGGTCCCTCGCCCTCCCGAGTGCATGGAGCGGTAGCCAGCAGGCTTAGAAAAGCTCCCTGAGCGGGCTGGCACTTCCCAAAGCAAAGCAGTCCCGGTGTTACCGTAAATCAGACGGCAAAAGGGATGCGGTAGGCATTAAAGGGACCCCGAAATAGCCAGGTGCATTTAAATCCCTTCCCTTTCACTGTTACCAGCACTTCTGGCGTCTGTTTAAGCCATTGGAGTTTGCTGCCCTTGTCTCAGCTACTTGCACCTCGCATCCTCGGATGGTTGGGGCCAGTCTTTTTTGAGTGGTGCCCAGGGATAAGATGAGGAAATGGACACAAACTTGAATATAAGAAGTTCCACCTAAACATGAGGAGGAACTTCTTTACTTTGAGGGTGGCAGAGCGCTGGAACAGGCTGCCCAGGGAGGTGGTGGAGTCTCCTTCTCTGGAGACATTCAAAACCCGCCTGGACAAGTGCAACCTGCTGTAGGTGGACTTGCTTTGGCAGAGGGGTTGGACTAGATGATCTCCGGAGGTCCCTTCCAACCCCATGTGATTCTGTGATCCCTTAAGCAACATGGATTGAGCTCCTGGTTCTCTAGGGGTATCACAGAGTTTAAATCCTCCATGGAAAAATCAAAGGGAAGGATGAGGAACAATTAAGACGTTTAACTGAATGTTTTATTTTTTCTATAGATGCAAGTTGGAGGGTGAGTTAATTTTACCAGAGTGGCTTCTAAGTGATCGCAAATTCTCCCCACTCGGTGAAACAAATGTGTTTGGAACCCTGCAAGCTTAATATAAAGCTGAAATTCGGTCTGTTGTCTGGCAGCGTCTCTCTTGATTCTCTAAACAAGGAATTATTTAAGGTTAGGAAATGGCAATTTTCCCTTCGTGTTTGGAAGTGTGTTTGGTTTTCTGTGTTAGCAGAGTAAGTTTTTTGTCTGGAATCCAATCTCCTCAAAATCATCTTTCTGTATCCAAAAAAAAAATAAATTTAACACTCACAGGAAACAACTCTAGACTACGACCTTAGGCTACAACTTTATTACAGGCAAGAGTGTTAAACCTACTTATCACCTTAAAAGTTTCAGCTGCGATTCTAACCCTGGGTGCTCTGCTCTGCTGTTTCCTTGCCGTCTGGATGTGGTATCACCATCCCATTGCTGAACACTTCCTTTTCAATCGTATCCAAGTCTGAAAATAAACATTTTCAGGTTGCATCTGCATGGCAGTTTTCAGAGAGAAAGCAAAGACACTTGTACAGACAGGTGAAACCTCATTAAAAGAGGTCTCCATCACTTTTTCCATCAGAATGAATTTGGATGTCTCCTATAATTTAAGAAAAAAAAAATTAAGTAGAAATGTGAAAAAAAGAATACATTCCAAAGGGAATATGAAGAAAAGGGTGGAAAAGACAGCAAAAGGGCTGCTTGAAGCCATCTGCTGCTATAGAGCTGCTTGTGCCTTGTCCTCTGTTCTTCCCTGCCACCTATTCAAGCATTTCTGTAGCACTTATCACTAAGATCTAAATACGTTTAGACTGTGCTGCCAGCATTACATGATTTCCGTCATTTACTTCTTTCCCACTTCAGGTTCCAAAGGCATAGGAAATAAGATTGCTTGGTTTTTAAATAACCTTGTCAAAGGTGTTTACAGTCATATATTAGCAGATCTGAATCTGGAATGAAAGAATTTATGGCCAATGCACTCTTTTAAGTTGTATATCTGTTTATCTGATCCTCACTTACAAATGCCTCTAATTAAGCTATAAACTCTTGGTTTCTACTTAACCATATGGGTAGGCTGGGAAGTTTGCTACAGTAATGTAATTTACCCGTTCTACCGCCACGTCTGCAGTGCAAATCCAGCATAACTGCTTTAATAGTGTTACAGCCCGCTCTGTTTTTCACAACAGGGACAGAAATAAAGCCTGTCCCAGTTACCAACTGTAGTCCTGATGAAACAGCGCAGACAGTTTTCTCCTTGGACCTATGGGACTTTGTGTCAGGCAGAAAATACGCCCATTATCCTGCAAACAGTAGGAAATAAGATAAAAAAATCCAGTATGCAAATGCAAGTACTGAGGAAGGGGCTATAATCTTCTCCATCAATTTTTTTGCACTTTCCCTAGGAGCTACTTGTTCCCCCTGTGATTTTGTTGCATTCTACCCTCGGGTACTATTCATGGTTTTTAGTTGGATGCACTTTTCATCCACTTGAAGTCTGGATAATTTGAGGATGGGGTCTACTCTGCCACTGGAGTGGGCTGAGAGATGGTGTAAGGAAAACTTGCACATAAAAAAGGCCCAGAGTTACAATATCTATTTGTATATCTTAATTTTTTGTTAAATATTTAAAAAATACTTATACAAGAAAAAACATATAAGCTACTGATAAGTGAGTTTAAAAGGGGCTTGAGTCCCAGCTTTGTTACCTTAACATAGTAAAAACCCCAATTTCCATGGGACTGTTACCTATTGTTTGAAAAATCTATTCTAAAATATGTTCTGTATTTAGAATTTTTCTCTAGAAAGTACTGCTGACACTGATCGTGAATTTCATGTGAGGAATGCAATTTTGGGCCTCTGTTGGAGGAGCTTAAAATTTAAACATGTGAAGTATGAAAACTTTTTTTGTGTCTTTGAAGTAGGAGGAAAAGCATCCGTATAGACTCACACAGGTACCCTGGAAGGAAATGCCTGGAGCAGTCCATCAGAATTCATTTTCCAATCCTACCTCTTCCAGTGAATACTTTAAATGTTTCTTCTTATCTTTGAAGTATCCCATGTTTTCACATTGGAAGGACTAACCAACTCTTGATAGGGAAGAGGTTGCATAAAACTGGTTTTGTGAAGAACTTTAAATACAGAGCTTTAAATACAACTGCAGGCGGGTGAAGAAAAATAGCTCCTTAGCTAAGTAGCAAAAAAATAATCTAGCGCTGATGTAGCTTTGAGGCAAGCTGGGCTTGAAAGAGATGGCTGGACCAGATGGTCCCCAGGGGTCCCTTCCAACCCTGATCCTATGATCTAGAGCTGTTGGATTCAGCCGGTGCAGAAGATACAGGTCAGACTGTGCTGTCTAAAGCAGTTTAAGTATTGGGGAATAGAAAAAGGCCATGCCTGGAGATGGAGAGTTTGAGTGAAGCAGAGTGATCTTTATACTGGCATTAGGCTACCCTGCAGGTATCTACCTGGTGTTTTTACTGTGTATTTAGAAGAAAATTTGCATTAGCTTAGGGGCGAGATTTTTTATTTTTTAATTTTTTTTTCAAGGTCAGATTGGACTGTTTTGTGCTGGTTTAGCTCTTTTTCTGCGGTATGAAACACAGGCCAGCTTCTGGGATCATTTGGGGATTTTTAGGGAGGAACAATGCTTTAACTTCTGCTGCTCATTTTCTACAACACTCTGCATTTGGTTTATACTTTCTCTTTTAATTTCTTAGTCTTTCTTTAGGAAGGGAGCCAACAATGGGTACAATGGCCATTCTTTTCCTATTTGTACTTCAAAAATGCTAACAGCAGCAGTGGGAATGCCTCAGTTTCCCTATTTGCATGGAGCAAATAAAACTGGCATGCACCACATGGGTCTTGTAAGGCTTAGTTAATGTTTGTGTCCTACTTGAGCTTTTCAGACAAAAAGCTGTATAGAAGCACATCGGTGATTAACATCAACAAGAGCACCTTGTTCTAGTTCTGCCTTGGGTATTCCTGGGCCACTTCTGTTGGAATCAAGCCATGTGGACTGGCGGAAGCAATTGGGCATAAATTGTCAAATGGTGATTCTTACAAACCCAACTCTTTTATTTGGCTTGTACCTGGCAATGTGTTCTTTATCAGTTGTACAGGTATGGCTTAAAAAACCTCAGTCTTAAGAATGAGTTTTCAAAATGTCATTGGTTAAGAGGGTTGCTTTCCCCACTACCTTAGCAGGTGTAGTGCTTTCCTCCTCTGTATCCTCAGGAGCCTCAACTATCTACACCAGACCTACTCCAAGTGCTGTGTGGTCTTTGCAGGGGGTTGGAAACCTGGTCATTCAAAGCAGGGGTAGACTGAGGAGTACTATCGCTCCACCTCAGCATCCTTTTTAAACCTGGGTGTAGCATGCCTGGAGGGAGGGAGTTGCATCCTGATACAGAGTCAGGACGAAGCTGGAATGCATGCTTGCATTTGGGAGAGGGGGTGACTTCTCAAGTTTTCCTGTTCAAGTATTGTTCCTGGCTACAGGATCTTCTTTTCTGATTTATTTTCACAATAGTCCTTCTTTTTTTGTAGGAGAGCTCTATTTTCAGCTTTTTCAGTCCTTCCCAATCTCTGTTTAAAAGTCAGCTGAATCCTTGCGTGGCCAACTAAAAAAGGTTTTTATGGATTTCATTCCCAGGCATCTTCCCTAGCTGTTTAACTCTCTATGTCCTCTCTACCTGGGCTAAAGTGCTATCCTTATACAAAGGCTTCACACCCTGCCTTTGATCGCAGACTTCTCCATCGGTTCTTCTAGCCTAGTTATCTCCTGTGGACTAGGATAAAACGGGCAGCTTAACTGAGATGAAAAGAATAACATTTAGTTTACAATACGTGTAAGTAATCCCAGTCCCGTTTCTGAGATCTGCTGTTGTGCCTTGTGCTCCCTCCCGCTGGAACTGGAGTCAGTCCTCCTCGCTGCAGTGATGTTTGGAGCAGCTCTTGGAAAACATCCCAATGTTTCTGTAGCTATTCCAGCTATGGATGATTGTACTCTGCCTTCTGAGTGGTCTCAGATGAATCTAGTTGTATTCAAGAAATAATGGCAAAACTCCCTGCATTTCTCTAGTTCCAGACGAATACTCAGAAACCCAGTGGTCCTCTACATATCTGTTTCCCAGTCCCACCAGGTATTAGATCCTACCTGTATGCCCATGAAACTACCATGGATTTTTCATAACGTTTTCCCCATTTCATTGCCTGGAGGTGTTTCTGTTTGAACAGGAGACACCGAGATTGAACAACCCTCTGTTGTCCCCGCTTTGAGAGATGAAACAGCTTTGAGAGCATATGTCTGATCCCACATCCACTGAGACACTTGATGATTAGCCGTTTCATAAGATCAACCCAGATTTATATGTACCACATAGAAAGAATGTGGTAGAAGGCAATAAATATTATTTTGCATACACAACGGCGATGATTTGAAGAATCCTTTGTTCTTATTAAATTTGATTTACTGAAAAATTACACTTTGAGAAGCCAGGGTGTTAGAAGTTAAGGATAACACTCCATATCATTTGTCCTTTTCCTTCTCTATAATGGCACAAGTGTAAATCACAACCCTAACTTGATTAGCTTTTGTTTCACTGTGTTACGGTTTTAACATTATTTAAACAGAGTTCGTTATTTAACTGTCCAAGAGATCTTAATCTTTTACTTAAATGTAAATTGCAAAGTACAATCGCTAAACAAATTGATTGAATGCCATTGATTATTCATCAAATAATTGTGGCAAATCATGTAATCAATTATTCATCATTCTCAGAGAAGAATAGATTACATGAAGAATAAGCTGTAATTAAGATAAAACACTATTGGATTCTGTACTGATAATTCCTTTTGAAATTACAATTCTTGCAATTAAATCAAATTGAAATTGAAATGTGAGTAGCCTGATTGAGGCACTGAGTAATGGTTGTACAAAAGTGTAATCTGCTAGAGCCTGTTCATGTATGGGGACACAGGTGACATTTGCTGCCTCAGATATTTTCTGGTTTTCCCCATGCATTACTTCTGTCTAATGCAAGGTTGCTGTTACGATTATAGATTTTAGTCCAAGTGCTGCCCAGAATCTAGATGTAAAATGAGCATGGATAAATTTACATTACTGTAAGAATTTCATTTTGCAAATTTTTTGGCGTTTTGACTTTATTGTTTGATTTATTATTTCCATGACCCATTAGACATTTTAAATCAACAGAAAATCTCATTTTGTCTTCAGTTATGTAATGTATCTAGGAAAAGTATCTCCAGGAAGCAATAAAAAGTCGGCATTAGTCTTCATCAAAACCATTGTTAATGAAATAATTTCTCAGTCAATTTGACTCAGGTAAAAGTGAAGCCTGATCTTCCCAGCAGTTCCCAAAAGGTGTGAATGCTCTCTTGAAATAGTCAATGTTTTTTAACTATCAATCAAGCTAAAAATTAAAGGAATGAAATGCCCTTGCACCTGAAGAAGTAAACTGGAAGGTCACTAATGTGGCAAATTGTGTTTCTTTTTCAAATATGCAAAGTATTTCAGAAGGATTGATAAAGTTAGGGGATTTTTTTTAGTACTGGAGATGAACTGTTCTCTAGAAGTAACCACTATTCAAGCTATATAACTGAATGCAGCTCTTAGTTGCAAATAATAACCTCACATGACATTGTTTTGATGCTGATAGGATGAGTGCGGTAATACACAGACTGCAAATATTTAGGCAGATTTGAAATTCATGTACTGGGAATATGCTTTCAGTTCTGATTAGGGCTATCATTTAGCTACGAGTTGTCTCATAGTGTTTTAGGTCTTTTTGCCTCAACAACATGTATTATAACAATCAGTTCAAAAGCCATAAAGGCACAGTTTGCAGATAATGCACACGCAAATGGAAAAATGTATTCCATTCAAATTTAGTCTAGACCTCTAAAATGGGACAGAAATGGTAATGTCAATGTATTTCTTTTCTCTCTCATCTCTGCCAGACAAAATGCATTTTATTAGGTCTTTATATGAGTGAATGATTTTTAACATTTGTTGGAAGTAGTTTTTTGAAAACTTTAAAAGTAAAAATTATTCGGATTTATATTATTCAAAGCATGCAATAAATTTTTTCCTCTGTTTCAAATGCATATCATGTTTTCAGTATTTGATGTTTATTACTCAAATTATTTGTGTTGCCATGTATTAGGCTGTGTGACATTGCTTCTGTTTTCTCATTGGGTAAAGCCATTAAGTTACTAGCATGTGTATAGACAAATTTAAGATTCTGCTTCCTTAAGCAATTTGAAATTACTTTGAAATGCATTTCTAGAAAACATTTGAGTTGTAAAACTTGGTAGCATGGGAGTTCACAGAAACATAAAAGCCATGAGTAAATAAATCAAAGGATGTTTTTTTGAGATGGTAAAGAGCCAGAAATCCAACAGAAGGAAAGGGGATAATGAGTGGGCAGCATTTCTGAAAATCAGAAATGTTTACAGAGTTTGAATGCTTGTTCTTTTTTTCCCCGGTATTTGCCAGATTCAGATATCAAGTATCTTAGCTGAAGATACAAACTCAACCGATAATTAAACACTGTTCTATTTTTCAGGTTTCTTCTCTTCTATGGAGTGTCACAACACGATTTGCTGTAGCCCTGACCACTCCTTTTAGCACCATCTCTCTCTAGGCCTAGTTAGAGGGGAGAGTTGCCAAATTTTTGTACTTTTTCATTCTCTGTCCTGTAAGGCTCATTGTACATTAATTGCCTCTATAAAGTGTCAGCAATTAAGTAAGCTGAGGTACTGGATGCAAAAAGGCATCCTTGTTCCTTTGGAGGTGTCATTTTGTCAGGCACTGCCTATCTATCTGTCAAGATTGACATGTGAAAATATGTCAAGTCACCTGATTTGTCAGCTAAGTATACTTTGTATTTCTTTGAGTCTTTGCTTGCATTTTATGTAGTCGAACCTGATTTAATGGAAACTCCAGAAAGTCTAAACACTGGAGTCAGCGCAGCGGGATTTGGCAAACTCACACTGAATTATTTGGCCAGTTTAACCTAATTGGAATGAAAATTTCTCAGGACTGACTGTACTCTTCTGATTGTTTGAGACTCTCTATAATACAATATGATTTTATTCTGTACTCTGTTAAATTGCATCAAAGGAAAGCAACTGAGCCAATGCACTTAAAATTGGGTACAAAAATTACACAATCACAACCTTTTGTAAAATCTTTCAGCACATTTCCTTCATACTTAGAAAACAGTATTTTCTTGTACATGTGTTAGTTGGGATCCTTTTCATTCTTCTCATTGTGCTAACTGAGAAATTTGCTCACCCACATACACATCTTACAAAGTCCCTATTCTTTCATCCAGTGGCAAAGCTGTATCTTGAAATGTAATCAGTGGGAAATTTGTCAGGATTAGTCAGTACTTGTCAAATCTATGTCAAACCATGGCAATATCTCACTGACCTCTAGCTCATGATTTATCAAATGTAGCTAACACAGACAGACACAAAATGAAAACAGATTTTAGAAGGGTAAGAGAGGGAAAAAATGGCATTCAGTAACTGAAAAAAAATTTAATTTCTAATCTATATTGTTTTGAAGTTAAGATATTGCAGACATTACCAAGACAGTGAGGAGAGTAGTCTCTTTAGAAAATTTGTGTCTGCATTGGGACTTCCTAAAAGGTGGTTTTGGCTTGGAAAATCAAGGATGTGCATGCCAATGGGGAGAAGTTCAGGCCCAGACCCCTATAGCTGAGCTGATGGTGGAGAGCGTGATTCCTCTCTTTTGTACGTCAACCTGGTCGCCAGAACGCTAACCTGAGGCTTGGCTATCTTTTGTCTTTTCCATCCACAGCTTAAGGGCTAAAATTCCTATCTCCTACCTTTCAGAGCAATGACCTGAAAGCCATGCTGGAGAGACATGGCACAGGGTGCTGGGCAGGAAAGTCTGAGCAGAGAGGGTGTAAGAGGGAGCGGGATCAAGGACGAGTAAGGAAATACAGGTATAAGAAAACACAACAGGAGACCTGGGACTATCTGCCATCCCAGCAGTGTCACTTATTTCACTATGACTGTTTTGTTCCTGCTGTGGAAGCCTCCTGAAGTTTGAGATGGGGACCAAAGCCCTGACCTTGGCTGAGAGCTGCCCCTGCCCCTTGGCAGCAGAGCCGCGCTGTAGCCCATCTTCACTCACCCTGGCGTCACGAGTCTCACTCTCCAAAGCTGGTGATACAGCTTTGACAGCAGCAGTGAAGAGTTTTGCTCTCCCTTATTCCTTTGTCATTACTCTACACAGGGAAATTACTTCATCCTAGGCCTGTCACTTAGCCAAGTGCTTTAAACAAGAAGCTATTAAGTAAATAATGGATAATCACTGCAGAACATCTTTAAAATAATGAAGAGTGAGCCGCTGAGTGCCAAAGGGATAACTTAAGTGTCTAAATCCAGATGAGGTTTCAGGTTGTCATTCATTAAAACACTTAGGCATCTATCTGGGAGCTGATTAGAGGAGAGGTGGGATCTCCTTTTACTTCATTCTATGACATTTGCTATTAGGTTCCCTCCCCTGACATACCACCCCCTGCCACCTGCTTGCTCAGCACCTCTGCTGCTGCATGTGTCACCGTCAGGAGGTGTCCGCCAGGACAAGGGCACTTGTTTAACAGATTCCGTTCCAGGAAGAAAGCATCCAAAAATGAGAGGATGAGCGCCATGTCCAGAACTAGTTTTATCCATTTGACTCTCCTGAGCAAAACTTCAGAACTCTCTGAACTCTCTGATTTACCGTTCACAGAAACAGAATAGAAGAGAAATGTGCTCCTTTCTTCTGTTTCAGAAAAGAAGGGAAATACAAGGCGCAAGGTAATATGTAATTGAAAATGCACAAAATGTATATGAAGTAGTGGGTATGTTTGGTGCATTAGATTGGACCAGGTAACCCTGGAACACCAGTTTCTCTCTCCTTGATCCACAAAAAAATCAAAAGGACAAACTCTGCCCTCAGACACTCACCCCATGAGTCCTGCTGAGGTCAGTGAGAACTGGCTGTGTTACTCTGGAAGCAGAATTTTGCCTGGAAAACAGAATCTAGTAGAAAATATGGTACTCTGTTCACTATCAGAGATTTGCTGGCCTTGCTTTCTTTAACACTTCCACCCCAATTCACTTGAAAAAAAGTTGACCTTGTGTGACCTTGTGCACAGGTACTTTTGAGGTGCTGAGTTACTCTCAAAGTGACTCTTCTTTGATGCAGTAGGCTTGCAGAAGGTGTGGTGGATGGTGAGAAGGCGGCAGTGTGCAACTAAGTACATTCAAGGAGTAGGAGATTAAACAGTTGAGATAAATCTTGAAGCAATCACCAAAACCAATCCCATTGTGGGATATTGTTGGTGTTCCACTTCATTCCTTTGGCTGATTCCTGGTTATACATCACTGTGGTGGAGAGCTCTGCTCTTCATGACTCTGCCCCTGAATCTCTGAGATGCATGTGAGTCTTCATGCCCTGCCTGCAAGATCCTAGTTACAGAGAAGTCCTTTAATAGGACTTCCAGAGATGAAAAGATGTAAATAGCTGAATTGCAATTTCTTTGACAAGTACAGTAATAATGAAAGATGTAAGGCTGCTAATCCAGTCCCTAGGAAGAAGTGATTGAAGAAAATATATATAGAATAACCTCCAAGATAAAAAGGGTAACCAGAGCCTACTGCGTTCCTCACCACCATCCTGTCTTGTCCTCACACCAGTCAGCAGTAGCAAACTTCTTAACTATTACTCCTATTTCATAGACAACCTGTTTCTCCATTTTCTCTTCCTGCTGTTTTCCAGGCAGCTGTCTCTAGCAGATTGCTAGGTTTACTAGCTCTCCTGAGTGTATCATCCTAATTTCAGGTAGGACTTCCCTATTCTTTGCTCTGAATCCTATCGGGACCTCCACTGCCTGGATGTTCTTCATGACTTCCCAGATAATAGACAGAATATAAGTATAGGACAGACCATTCAATTTGGAATACAGCAAAGCTCTTTTCCAGTTATTCCCTCTACAGCCTTACTCAATAGGCTGGAACTAGTTTTAAATATACTGTTGTGTGGAAGTATTCATTGTGCTTCATAACACTGACCAGGTAGAATTTATGCTTCTAAAGAGATGACCATTCTTCCTCTTTCTTACCTATGTGGTACTGTAGTATCAGAAAGCCAGTAAGTTAGCACAAAATAGATGTATAGAAGCTGGGTGGGTGGGAAAACGTGAAAAGTCTTTATTCCATTTTAAGCTCAAAACCAAAGCACACATTCACCTCAAAACTGAATTTAAGTGGGGTTCATGATCTTTCATACGAACCTCTGGGTTTGTCTTAACTGATAATACCCATGTCATACTGTAGAGTTTTCATTCAAGGAATCTTATCCTCACTGTTTGCCTAAATGCAGGGGTGAAAAATGTATTGTTTTCATTTAGATTTCCTCATTTTTTCACTGGTGCCAGGGTAACTCCAGAAGCTGGTTATAACTGAATAGTATAACTGCAATTTATACTAAGAACTTCAATAATCTGTCTTGGGAACCGAGGCCAAACTTCAAGTTTGCCTCTCGTGTGAATGACGGATTAGCCAATTTTACCACTTGTGTATTGAACAGTGAGCGTAACCGATAGCTGCATGTTAAAGTACAGCTTGGTCACTAAAAGTAGTGAGAAATAGTGGTAAACTGGATAATTTATGGGAGAGACTGCCAGGGAATTTCTAGTAGGAGAGAAAGAAGAAGTTGCTGGAAAGCAGCTCTAGACAAAACATATCTCTTGTTGGGTCAATTGAATATGAGCAGCCTGTCTGGGGCTACCCAGAGCAGGTGGGAAGAAATAGTGTCACCCCATTTTAAGACTTTTTGGTAGGTAGAGCGTGTCCAACAGACATCGGGGTCCCAATGGGGTAAGAGGTTGCAGCACTTGCATGCTTTGCAGTCCTGGGTAACTGCCTCTGCCATGTCCCCAGTAGCCACAGGGAATTCAGCAGATTCCAGGACTCCTTCACTCTCATGCATAAGCTGGTGACGTTTTCTGTAGCAATGTGGAAGAGGGAGAACCCCATATCAACCCCACAGGAGGGAAGAAGTAGATGGGATCAGGAAAAGACCCAGCAGCTCAGAAGGACTGTGGGCCTTGCTGCCCCATCACTGCTCTTCGCATCTTGCCATCTCAGAAGAAGGCATCTGCCAGACTCTTCACCGCTCTTCAGGACAAGGAAGACTCCCTGGACTGAACCCATCAGACATGGAGGCTCCAACACTAAAGAAGGAGCAGGGATGATGTTAGGTCAAGAAACAGATGTGAAGCTGGGGGCTGAACTGATCTTTAGCTGGAGATCGTGTGCTTGCTTTTGCTCTCTGGGCCGAGCTGCTTGCAAAGTTGTAGATGTGGGGATGAACATCACTGAACTGATGTGAAACTGAGGGAGACGTAGCACCCAAACAAAGCCACTGTGAGCTGACCATCAGTGGGGGTCCCAAGTGGAGGTAAAGAACTTCCAAAAGTATTTCTCAATATTCTCAATATTTGGCATCTGGCAGCACTGTAAACACTGTATGGTATCTGGAAAAGGAAGATATGATCTAAAAATATGATCTAAACTTTCTAATGAAAAATGAAACAGCCGGAAAAAAGCATTCTAAGGATTTGGGAGCTCATCACATACTGGCCTGGGGTAGGAGTCATGACTCTTAAGCACTTGAGGTTGACAGGAGTAGGCAAATATTGATTCAAAGCTTCAGGGTGTAATGTGACAGGCAAATGCTCCTTTGAGATCACTAATATATGTCCTGGGGAAAGGAGCACATGCTATAGCTTTTGGAGAGTGAGGACATCCACTAATTGTGCTTTCCTTCAGGTTCCTGTAGGAATAAGATTTTTTTTTTTTTCCCAGCTGGTTTCTACAGGCAGGCCAGGCACTTTAAATTCTCTGTACAACCATAATGCAGCAGTACTTCTAGGAGATATCACTGAACATACTTTTTTCCCCTAGTATTTGAATTAGACTGGAAACACTATTTTCTTGCATTGCAAAAAAAACCCCCAACATTAAAATCCTTGCATATGAGATGTGTCATACACAGTCTTTGAAATCACAAGGTTTGGGAGAGGAAGCTTAGTTGGAAGACATTCAGCTGAGATGAGAAACAATGTCTACAATAAATTTTATTCTCAATTTTTCTCAATTTCTCCCTCTTTCCCAACACACAGCTATGATAAGAAAGGATAGGACGTATAATTACCCATTTTGTCTCCCTCTTCTTACATTTGTACTTATAAAAGCAGCACATTTTGGAAAGGCTGCAATGTGGGAAAATAATAAAACATTATGTCTGTTTAGCCAGAAAAAGACGATATTAAAAATCTCTGAATGCTCAGATGAATTCTCAGCCTGATCTAAAACAGAACAGAGCGAAAAAAAAAAAAATAATCACCAGAGTTTCATAAATTCTAGGTACAGCTTTGACAGAAAATGTTGTATGGGGGCCAGATCATGTGCTTTGCATCACAGAGTCAGCAGTTTCTGGCCATAGTATGGGCATATCTGAGAGAGAGGGGTGTCCCTTTCACAATTAAAAATTACGTTGTTAAAAAGAAAAAAAAAAAGAAGTATTCCCCTTCTGGTTTTTGACCAGCTCTAGCTGTTACTCGCTGATGTAAGGCTAAGCCTGCTGGGTGTGTGGTCTGCAAGCCCAGCCAAGGATCTGGCCTGGCGTGTCTGACGCTGGTCCGAGTTACACCGGTGTATGCAGCACAGGACCAGGTCCGCCAGCAGAGCTGCAGTAAAGCCAGATCAGGCTTTGCCAGAGCTTTAAATAGCAGGAGGTTGGAGCAACGTGGAGAAAGATATAGCTGCCTCCGACTGCTTGTCCCCACCTATGACGTGACCACGAGTAGATGTAGCTCCCTGGGCAGAGCTGGCCTGAGGTCCTGCTCCTGCAGCGTGGGACACAGCCGTCTTTGTCGGTGGGTCACGGTGCTGCAGTTACAAGAGCATCCTCTGTTAAAGGGAGCAATTTCCTCTCTGTTTTGGCTCCTGGGGCTCTTAAGAGTTAATGTCCTGGAATTAGATCAGTTCAAAAAGAACTTGATTGATGAGGGACTTGCACCTTTATGACCCAAAACCAAGACAGGATTTGGTCTGTGGTCAAATGCTGCATTTATTATGGAAGATTTTTACTTCTCAGATTCGATCTACCTCTATGTTCCTCAGCTAATACACGGCGGTTCTGAAGCACAGTAGTGTAAGAGCAAGTTTACAGTCCTAAGCAACCTGAAAATAAGAGCTATATGTTGCAGTAACACATCAGCATGAAATGTTCTTTTTTAAATGCAGACTCCAGGTCTTTTGTGTTTAAGTAAGATACATGATACTAGGAGATGCAAAGTATGAAATCTAGCAGATTTGTATTAGCTAGAAAGTATGCAAAAAAAGGCAGCACAGAATGTCCTTTGAGTACAATGGAAAATCCTCACGATAAATCAATTCCCAGATTTCTTCCTTACTGCTGTTAAGTACAAGTGGTTTAAAAGACTGAACTCCCCAAAACCCAGTTGGGAAAAAGCCTATTAAACTGGGGTGGGGAGAACTGAAATCAATCTCCTCAATTAATCCTCTGTTTGGACTCCTTTTAAAGCTTTAGCACATGTTATTTTTCTTTAAAGGGGGGATTTAGTACTTGGGCAAATGTTCCCACATATCAGCAAATGTAAAGTCACTTCTTTACTTTTTCCATAGCCTTTCTTGATTAATGAGGAAAAATATTTTTATTTTGAATAAAGGTCTACTACTTCCTGATAATTTTCATGCTTGAACCTGATCTCTGGTAAACTAATATAAATCAGGAGCAACTTGGTTGAAACCAGTGAAGTAAGATTAGCATGGGAGCAGAGCTGTACCCATAATAGTCTTGCAATAGATCTCTCTCCTCTCTTAAATTTCTGCAAAAGTATGCAAGCCAACAGCATGAATCAAGTATAATTAAGAGCAGAATTTAGCCCGAAAGGTTGCATGAAAGATGACATGCACTGCTGTGGCAGCAGACTGGTGTCACACACACAGAAGGTTTTACTTTCTTCCTGCACCAACGAGAAGATCCTTGAGTTGTGAAAAAGAAAGCAATTATTCAGGAATAAACATTGAAATTGATGGAGAAAACACAGTATTACTGAGCAAGTAAACTGCAGTTTATATTACTGGTGCTTTTTGAATCTTTGCTCCGATACGGAACTCTTTCTTCAAGGAAAGTAACATGAAAGACAAAGCTGCAGCAAAGAAAATACATTAACTTTTGCAAGGGTTTAATGTGTTTTCTTGCTATTTAAATTTAATGTTTATCTAATAAATAGTATTTCAGTGTTAAACAGTAACTCTCTGTCCCATTTTGAAAGTCAGAGCGTCCTTCAGGAGTTGCTATGATGCCTTTGAAAGCAGTTTTTCTCTAATGAAAAGACATACTATGTCACTGGAACAGGGTCCCAAGGAAAGCTGCCCACCACTTTCTGCCTCTGGGTAATCTGGCCTCAAACACAACCCTGTGTCAATCTTGCTTGCTTGCTCACTTTCTTCCTGTTCTTGAGTAAACTAAGCAGTACCTTGGAAAGAAAGTTTATCAAGACAATACCACAGTCCAAAGTCAAGCCATTAGTTACTGCGTGAATAGGTTTTAAAAAAATAAGTGTTTTTTCTATGGGGAAAAAAACAGGAATGATTTTTCAGACTTTCAAGTCTTGCCTGCTGAAGTATAATGCAATAGTAATTTCTTTACTTCATTAGGGCTACTATATGTGTGCTGAAGCATGTTGTTGAATTACTGCCATACATGATACCCACTCCTCTCCCTGTAGAAAACAACCCTAAAGTAAAATGAAATTACCATTCTGCAACTGTGAAGTTTAAAAACAAGCTTCTCTTCTAATTCTTAAACAGAGGAAATTAAATTCATACTTTCCAGTACAGTTAATCCTGAGCTGTTTGACATATTTGAACATTAGCCATTTGCACTGGGGTATAAACTGAGTGTGGCTTTCAGAAATGCACTATTCCTGTAGACTGTTGATCCAAATTGACTGTCAAAAGTTATCTGAAGAATTTCAGCAGCTGACCTGTTTTATCATAGCCACCAGCTGCTAAAAGCTGTGGATGGTGATGAGAGCTTAGGTGAGAGAGAAGAATATGGAGAGAAGCTAAAAGACAGGAGAGCAGAGAAGCTCTGTGAGCTCTGCAGGTCTTTGGCCCTCGTTTCTAACTTAATAAAGAGAAATTGTGGCTGATACCTGCCGAGTTGGGCCCTTAGGGGTGAGCCATTCAGAGAGAATAGGGAAATTACAAACTACAATATTTATTTCAAGCAAATAAAATAAAGGGTTATACACTTCATGCCTTGTGCTAAACTGTTCATAATCCAGAAACGATAAGGATAAAGCAGATTAAACTGTGGTGACTCAGATTGGCATTTGTCTCATAGGACTTTAGTATAGATAACCACGTTAAAGGTAGCCATCAAAACCCCTGCATAACTAGTGGGGAGAAAGAAAAATTAGAGTAAGATTTACCTGGCCTTCATTAGCTGAGATGCCTTTTTCTTCTAGTTAACTGTAGAGGGAACATCAATAACTAACTCAGATACTGTCGGGTATGCTTGATTAAGTGAGCCCTGTTCTCTTTGTTTCTAACTGTGAATTAGGCAAAAGAGAGAATAAAGGAGTTAACTTTTCTAGATTCCTCAGCAGACTTCAATTTGAGGTTCCCAAGTCCCTGCAGTTTGCAAGACTTGTATACAAGGTGACCTTCACTACTCACAACATGATTTTTACAACTAGAAAAAGGTAATCACCTAGGGCAACAAAAGAGTACCAAAAAACCCCAACTGTTCCCTTCTTCCACTGCCTCACCCTCTTCCCAATCTGAATTTTTTATTGTCTTGAACAGGACAAAAAAAAAGAGCATGAGAATGAATTAAGAGAGTGAGCAAGCACTTTGCTGAGCTTGTTGGAGATGTGGCTGAACGTTAACATATATTTTCTGTCACCACTGTTTCTTTTATTCCTTCTTGTCCACACCAAGCAAGGGGAATGCAATTGGCTTATCATGGCAACCCTGAAACAAGTCTCCTGATTTATATGATTGCAGCCCGGCTCTTTTGCATCATAAAATTCCTGAAGAAATGTGGACAAAAAGGGTAAATATTACTGGCAGCAGTGGCAGCGTACTTATATCTATTATATCAAACCAAAAAGTCCCAGAGATAATGACAGGCTGAGCTTTATTTTTATTTTCATGTCACACAGAGGAGGGAACGGAGCATGGGAATGGGATGGAGGAATTCCTGAGATCTGAACTCCCATTTGGATGCTGAGTCTGTGGCCTCGGGCTAGTCTGGCCTTTCAGTGCTTGAGTGACTGACACCCTATAAATACACAAATAATAGATAGGAACAACTTAGGTCTGGATTTCATCCTGGCCTCAGAAGGCATGAGCCCAGGAGCTGCAGACAGTAGTCTCCTGACAATTTGCCTTATGGTCCGTGAGCCACAGTACTGAGTTTCGCAGTCACTTTCCATCTTATTCCTAAAATACCAATGAAGCAAGGCTTAGAAGCGGTACATCATCCCTCTGTCCAACTTTTTTCATTAATTAAATGGGGCTAATATAAATACTTATATTTTACCTGTGCTTATTTACAAGACTGTCAAGATTTAAGTCAATGACAGAATAAGTAATAAGCCACTATCTTTTCAAAAGTTCTCTGAACTCAGAGGTGCCAGTCTGCCAGTGACCAACAAAACGCCACGTGTCAGATCATGAAAGTCTTCCATTGGTGAACACAGGGGGTTACACTGGAGTCAGCAGAGGATCATACAACTCTTGGTTATTGTGAGTAAGGGGGCCACAGTCTGGTCCTCTATGACTACTGATGTTAGAGCAACGCTAGTGATGAAAGATGTCTAATCAGTACCAAAGAACTGTGACATTTAAAAAAAAAAACCAAAACAAAAGAACTGTTTAATGACAGATAAAAATGTAAAAGAGATGAAGGAGTGAGGTAGAAAAAAAGTGATTACTTAAGATATCTAACAAACCACTGCAAGAGGTTTTGCTATAATTATACAGCAGGTTTAATAATACATAAACTCTGAGGTTCTGTTTGAATTAATTGTTGTAAAGCATCGGTGTGGATTTCTCCTTCCCTCTCTTTCTGGTATTTGTAATTCAGAAGAATGAAAGGACCCTGATTACTAATTGGGAAGGGTTCAATAGGTTACATTTTCTGAGAGAGCTGTGCTTCCACAAACTCTTTGTGGTCAGATCCTCTCATCCCAGCTCAGACAAAATTCCCAACAAAACTCAACATTAACGTGCTTCAGGATTAGGTCTTGTCTTTGTTACCTGCCTCTGCCTTTGGGGGTCACTTGAGGTTGCCTGTAGCCCCAAGTGAATTAATTACTTTTACATAAGAAGTGTGTTTCTTTGAAGCTGCAATGCAAAAGGGGATATATAGTGGATTACAATATACTACACATAGCATAAAATCACACAGCACATACTAAAAGAGCTGACTGTAAGCTGCAAAGCTCAGCCCGAGACTCAAAGTTCACCCAATCTGGGCAATGTCAGCGCTGAGAGGACTGATTCAGCCCTGTGTCGGCTGTGGGGCATTGTGCAGGAGGCTCAGCCCAGGGGAACACCAGGAACAGCTAACCTCACCTCCTCCTGCCAGGAGCACATCCCCTGGTACACGAGGGAGGCCCATGGGATGGCACCTCTGGATTTTCTTGCGCATGTCTGTGGGGAACACAGGGCAGCGGTGTGCAGCTGCCCCCGGCACGGGGCTGCGTCTTCCGGCTGGATCTCTCTCTATCCCATAGGAGTTGATGTCTTCTCAGCATCCACACTACACACATACTGATTAATCCCTGCTCTCCCTTGCTCCACAGGAGAAAAACCAAGCAAGAAATGATAAAACTGTTCTCTCCAAACTCCTCTCAAGCATATGCCTGTGTCTATTTTGTGGTGTGCATTAGGGAGCAAGCCCTGCTGGCGTTCTCAGATCCATGCCCACAGTGCTTATTGCTAGCACAGATCTGCCCTTAATCTGAGCACTGCATTGGAAGGTCACTGTGACTCCTTTATCTCACATAGCATCAGAAAACAATCACATTGTGGGCTTTGGTCCACCCTGGGTTGTTTTTAAGGACCGCTTTTAGTCAAACAGATCTCTGGGGCTTATAGATGGAAGTAGTTTTCTTCTGTAAGAAGCAGAGGCCAGCAGCTGAGAAGGTCTGATCCCTTGGGAAGTGAAGGCAGGACATTTGTTTGCTGAAAGGAGAGATGCTGGTTCACGGCATTTGATTCGCAGTCTTCTGCTGAGGCAAAAAATGTTCAGAACTGCTGGCATCATTATGTGCTCCAGCTTGAAGTCTCCACAGTATCAGTAGCCATGCAATGCACCTGAAAAGGTTAACAAAGAAGAGCTTTGCTTCCAGCCAGGACAAGGATAAATAGTAGGAAGAATTAAAATCTTCTAACCTGCTCTCAAGTTTTCCAGGAACTGGTGAGGTGAAATACAGGGGCAAAATAAATGCCAGGTGCTAGCTCTGGGTGTGAGCAGGAGCTGAATCTGAGCACAGAGGATTGGGTTGCTCTGCGGTGGGTGGTGGTGGTGGTCCTGCTTCACCCACATCTAGGCAGAAGGGTTTTCATAGAATCATAGAATCATAGAATGGTTTGGGTTGGAAGGGACCATAAAGATCATCGAGTTCCAACCCCCCTGCCTTGGGCAGGGACACCTCCCACTAGACCAGGTTGCTCAAAGCCCCATCCAGCCCGGCCTTGAACACTTCCAGGGATGGGGCATCCATGACTTCCCTGGGAAACCTGTTCCAGTGTCTCACCACCCTCACTGTAAAGAATTTCTTTCTAGTATCTAATCTAAATCTCCCCTCTTCCAATTTAAAACTGTTGCCCCTTGTCCTTTCACTACACTTCCTGACAAAGAGTCCCTCTCCAGCTCTCCTGTCAGCTCCCTTCAGATATTGAAAGGCCGTTATAAGGTCTCCCTGGACCCTTCTCAAGGCTGAACAACCCCAGCTCTCTCAGCCTGTCCTCATAGGGGAGGTGCTCCGTCCCTCGGATCATCTTCGTGGCCCATTTTCTAGTGTTCCTGCATCCCTGACTTAAGCAACCACTTCTTCAGGCATCAGAGGAAACTTATGAGTCTCTCCACAGGACAGTGACTGCTATTAAGTGAATTTTGCCCTGCGAGGTTCAGGAAGTGTATGGATACTACTGGATATACATCGATATTGCCCAATGTGTGCTGAAGTAGAGGTTGGAGTCTGTAAAATATGCTGCTCTAAAGCCTTCCAAATCCCACCAGCAATGTGTTTATTCTGCAGCTGTAGCTTCATGTAGTTTGGGGGGAAAAGGGCTGGTCATGCAAATTGGCTTTATAGGAAAAGCAGGATGGTCCATCACTGTGCCAAGTGCGCACACCTGAGTAATCCGTACTGCTCATGATTCATCTTCAGGTGTGAACGCTGCCAGCTAGAGAGCAGACTTTGGATTCATACATACTCTTCAAGGATGTGGTTCTACTATATGTTGGAATGATAGGGGCTATTGTAAGAAAGAGCTTATGTCATACTTGCTGTGGTGCCTTGAAGTTCACCTGGAGTCTGCTGTGGTCTTTGTGTAATACCCTGAGGCATTGTAACAGAAACAGGTTTGTCTATAGGTTCACACTGCATGGCTGAGGCCCTCTTCTGACCTCCCAAGGTTGCTAAAAGGAATAATACGTCAGATAACCTGCACATCACTTGCGACTGGCATTGAAGTACTATTTCCCCTTTGTGTTATGTGTAGAGGAACTGCTAAGCTTAGCATAAAGAGAGAAATGCAGTTATAGCACACATGACTAACATTAGAAAATTATTCTTGAGGCTTTCGCTCCCTGAAAATTAAAAAAAAAACCTCAGGCCCTTGAGACAAACACTTTGATGTAGCTTGGAAAATAACAGGAAAGCTGCTCTGAGTGCTGGGCAGCCCACCAAGAGTTCATAAGTTAATAAGACTCAAGAAAGCATTACTGTAAGCAGCATTTCAGTTTGGGGCCTTAAATTAAGCATACATTTTCCATAATGAAGAGAAATGCATTCCTGGGATTTAAAGAAAATGCGAAGAAGGTTATGGGAATAGGGCATAGTAGGAAAAATATCCCTATTATGCCTTTTTTTTCTCTGCATATTAACAGCACCAAAAACATCAACAATAAAACCCAAGATGCTGAATTTGTATTTCAGCATTTGGTCTGAGGTTGTGACTTACAGTTATTTTAGTGGATAAAATGGACCATGACCTCTGAGGGCATTGAGTAGTGGCAATCTGAGGGCAAACAACATGGCACAGCTCAAGCCACAACATTTTTCCCCTCAAAACAGGGTGGTTCTCTCCACATTGCCAGGGAGGAACAATCCTTCACAGGGACTCTCGTCCAGGTGAGAAGAGTGTGAGCTGTGATGAGCAGAGATCACAGGGATCTAACAGCTAAACACAATGGATGACCATGTGCAGGCATTTCAGCCTGGTCCTGTTGAAGGTACTGGCATAAACTAGTAACACTGAGTCCATATGATGGGTCTCCTACAGTCACATTTGGGAGATCTGCTGGAGTGTCCCATGGGAAGTCTTTGCATAACATCCTCAAAAGAGTTTCCTGAGAAAGAATGGAGTTTACTGACTCCATCTTTTTTTGTTTTGTTTGTTTTAGGTGTTCGGATCACTCTGTTAATGGTAGTACTGAAGTCACCCACATTGTTTAGCGTGGACAGCCTCATAACACCCTGTATAATATGAACAAGGAGTTGGTTACAGAGCAGAAATTTGTAGTTAGGTTGTCAGAGAAGAATATCTGGAGCATCCTTCTTTGAAATTGGGTCCCTTTTCCTCCTCTGTTTTTTTTAATTCTTCTAGAAACGATAAGAATCTATTAACTCCAAGGAAATCTCACCAACATTTCTAAACTGTTGAGCATACTTCAATGTGTCCCTGGTGATTTAATCTCTGGCTCAGACAGACAACCTTGTCCTATATTTTTAACTATTTTAACAAGACAACCACACTTGCAATGAAATATTTTTCATCGAATTACTGCTAAATAAATAAATATTTCAGAACAATGACTTTTCAGCGTTCTTCTCAATGAGTCAGTAGATAATCATATAAAGTTAGGAGAAAAAAAGGAATGGTACTGGCACAAACTAGGGACGTATGTCTGAGCAGTGTAGGCTCAAGGTAATGTTGGGATCGAAAGTGGGTTTAGTTGCAGCCTCGAAACAGCATAATGTATTCTAGAGATCCAGTTTCTCTTCTTGAAAAATCAAGATTTTTGAGCAAATCAGGCTGTCTGAGAAAACGCTTGTGAATATGTATGTTGCTGTGTGCTGTTTAAAGTTTGTGTCTTACCCCTGAAAGACAGCAGTGAATGATCCCTATTTGTGTAAATCATTTTCAGATCTACGTAGTCAGTTTGGGGATAAAACACTGCTGCATTCTTGCAAGCTATTTTATTACTTTCTAATTAATTTATCTTCTCAGCTACTTAATAAAATGTTATTTTCAGCCATGAAACAGGATAGGGGCTAGTGGAAGTTCACATTTATTTGACAGATCTAGCTTTTGTGGCTTTCTAGATGACAAATTAGTCTGACTTTTGCAGTGCTCTGGCGACTGTAGTGATCCAAATATAGTTTCCTGAATTCACAGCACCTTGTTTTCTTTAATGCTCTTCTTTGTTTGAATCTTTGAGGACATCTGCGCATAATCTTTTCTACAGGTGTTTGGCTGTGGTCTCATCTGTAGAGAGACCAAAGGAGGATTTGTGTTGAGCTGGTGTACATCTTATCCATTCACAATATGCTAGAGAACGTCTTTAAGAAGTTCACTGACTGATATCTACACATGATGTTTGTACCAATGTAAATGAGCTTCCAAAGGCATAAGCAATGCTTTCAGATTCTAGCACTCAGAATGTTACATCGCCAGGGACATCACTCACATGAAATTTAAAACTTATTCATGTTATGCAGCCACTCAAAAGGAGGGGTGTGATAAACAAGGCCGTGATACACATTCATTTTTTTTTTTAATATTGGCCAATGTTTTGTCTTGCATCCCAGCCTTCTGCCACATACAGCTATTCATAGACTATGGCAGAACTCTTGTCTTCATTAAATTAACCTTGATAATTGTATCTGACAAAAAACCTCTTCCAAATTATACTGCATCATGTATCTTTGAGATTTTTTCTTCACTGTGTTTCAACATATTGTTTGTATAGTTCAATACCTGAATTGTAGAAGCAAGTAGAAGCTTGGTCTCCACATGTGTCTTAGTGTCTGCAGGCTGCAACCCAAAAATGTGAGTTATGCAAAGAGGGTTCTATAGGGAACTTGTGATGCAGGTTTATGATTAATTTTATATTTTTTACATGAATAAGTTGTGGTTATCAAAGAGATTAAGCATGATTTTAATACTTAAAAAAACGAGAACCCTACCTTTATTTGTTGTTATGCTTGGTTTAAATTCTTCAGGGACGAAACATGTCTGACTTGCTACAAATACTATGAGGTTTTTTAAGCAAAGGTTTTGTTATCAAACATTTTCCAGTATTTTGTTCCAGTAAAGGAATTGTTTGTAAAGGAACCAAGATTTTAAATCTCATCTGAAAAGCTATGTGGGTGCGCTCACTAGAAAAAGAAATCCTCCTGAAAGTACAGATACATGAAACTGTTGCTTAGATTTATTTATTTATGTTGATTCAAGATTTGCTAGGAATGGAAATGAAATCTTTAAAAAATGTCAACTAAGTCAAAAACTACATAATAATAATAATAATGCATTTAAAGTATTTTCTTCAATGGCCTTACCAATCGGGACCAAAGAAACATTTGGCCTGTGGTCTATTGTGTACCAAGGGCAAACAGACTGAAATGGTTGTCTTGGTCTGGTGTTTCAGAATAAGAGTGTGAAATCTATGACTCAGCTACTGGCTCGTTGAACAAAAGAGTAGAAAAAAAATACTTCAGCCAAAGAGCTCAGCTGTTGTTATGGTGACACGTTAAACTATCTAGTCATTTTGGTCTGGATCCAAAAGCAATTAAAGATGTAAGGAAGGTGTGCTCCCATTTGGAGCACTTCAGATTAAACTTTCTGTGAGCTGTAGCTGAGAAATATCTTTACAATGAGGATGGGAATTCTCACAATAAAATAAAATAAAAAATTTACATTGAAGTCACCCATAAGCTAGGAAATGCCAAAATTAAGATGCTTGTGCAACCTTAGCTCACTTCCTTTGCTGTGCCCTTTATATGTTTTTCTTTATATGATCACACACTGCATGTAGCAGATATGCAGCCATCACCAAGTGAGCAGTTGAAGTATTCCAAGGAAAGATCTCTCTTCCAGGACAGTCAGAATAGTTCAGAGTGGTTCAAAGAGTGCTTAAACAGCGTAGACAGAGCGATCTCCCTCACACTCTTTCTGAGCAGTTTCTCTACAGCAGAGCTGCTAAGCACATAGAGACACCAACGGCATATCTGTGACCTTAAGTGTGTCTGCATGTGTGTTTATACATAGATACATATTTTTACTCATGATTCTTCAGTGTAAAATGCCTGAAATATGAAGGCAGTGTTTTGGATTGGTGTTTTTATAAGATGATACTGAGGGTATCAGTTGTATGCCTATGTGTGAGCGTGTACTACGTGGCTTGCTGGGACTCAAATCTCCCACAGTAAGTAGAAGTTCCTGGAGTAAACTATCCTCAGAACTGCACCCGCCTTTTGCCTCAGGGAGCACCATTTTTTTCACTTGAAAAGCAAACCAACATGTGAGCAGCGTGGATAATCGTGGGTCTAAGTGATTTGAGGAATCCCCTGCAATCCCATGAGACCAATGCTTATTTCTCATTTCTGATAGTCTGAATGACTGCCACATGTGAGTTTGGCATATCTCATTTGCGTGAAAAAAAATCGGTTTTCCTAGTAGTAAAACTGGCTTTTACACAACTAGGTCCACCTCTATAAATGTGGTTGTCAAGAAAAATGGAAAAATAACAGGAATACTCACATCAGAAGCTGTAAGCTGCTCAAGAGCAGCAGGAATCCTATAAACTGCTCAGTCTTTGTGCAGTGCCATGAACCTTGGGACCACATTCCTGGCTGATCCTGAAGTGTTACTTTATTAAGTATCGTCACTATGAAATTGTCTTAGCAATAAGATCGCAGTGACTCTGGAGGGAGTGATGGTGGAGTGGCTGCCACCATTATTTGTGCTGTAACCCCTGTGTGGACGAGCAGGGGATTTAAACACTTTCATATGGTATCCTGATGGTAAAAGCATTTCCCTTCAGCAGCACGTACGTGAGTTAAGACATTTTTAAATATAAAGTGGAATGCAAGAGGAATCCTTGCAGCTCCCAAGTACAGCACAATCTACATGGGGAGAAAATGTATTAGGACTTGAGATCACAGTGGGGTCAGTTCTGATAATGCAAACCACATACGGTTTTGGTTTTGCAATTCTGGGAGCGGGTATAGTACAGATCCTAGAAAATACTAGGAGTAATTTCTGTCTAAGATAGAATATTGGGGGGGGAGGAAGGGGTTGATTGCATTATATGTATGAAAGTTGGACAGCAATTGAAGAAAGAGGGAGACTGAAGAAGCAGACACCTCAGCCGGTCATTCTTACCATTCTCCTAATGAAGCAGCCCTGTCCTTGGGCTTTGATGCATCCAGGGAGGGCTCAGAATTTGCCTTGTGGTCTGATAACATCCCAGCTCAAACACTTGTAATTTCCTCATTTAGCCTCATCAACTCCTCTCTTTCAGGGTCTTATTAAAACACCTGAGAATGTGTGCCCATAGTTTGGCTGAGCAGGAGCCAGCAGTCTCTCCTCTATGTATACAGGGCAGGTGAGGAAGAGGAAGAACAAATGAAGAAACTGCCTGTTGCTGCCTGTTGCAGTTCTCCGAGACTGCAGGGAAAGGACAGGACACGGAGAGGGTCGCGGTCAGGCAAAGGACTCAGCCTGAGATCGAGCATCTGGCAGAAAGCCCAAGTTTCAGATTTGTGAGAAACTGTCTGGGGGAGAGAAACATCTTTACACTAGATGTGAAACAGGAGGGCCTGAGGGAGGGTTGGAGAGGAGCCCAAGAATGAGCACAGCCTGCTGCAGTCATCGGCTCCAGTCGGGGCCTCCCTTCTTCCACTCGCGTGAAACTATTTCTATTGTCATTAAGCCTTAAAAAGCTGTTGTGTATCTGGATGCGCACGTGTGTGTGTGCATGTTTTTGCAAAAGTGACATGTTTAGCTTCAGATCTGACAATGTGTCTTTGGCAGATTCAATGTAAAAATTAACTTGCTCTGTGCCTCTTTTTTTTTTTTTTTTTTAAGAATAAAACAAAACCAGATTGAGCTTTTACACTTAAAGCCCTAAGAAAATCATAAAAGTGAATTATGGGGTGAGAATTACTCTTTAAAGGAAAGCTTTACACTGGAGTAAACTTGGAACATTTATACATAAAATATTACATATAACATTTATGTGTATAAAATCTGCTGAACTGGCCAATTTCTGACTATTATATAAACTTTATGCATTTAAGAAAGCAGACTTTCACAAAAAATAATTTGTTCTATCTTCTATCATAAAATAATAATCCCTTGGTATCAACACTTGATGCTATTGTCACAAGCTGTCTCCTCTGCGAGCTGTTTGGTTGAATAATTTGTCCTTTGTACACTGAGCACAAAGTGCAATGGTCTCGCAAGCTAAAAGCACGATGCAAATGAGGAGACAAAAACCCACAAGGCTGAGTAGGGAGCCCATGCTCCAGACAAAGGACACGCTCAATTTTGGGGTGCAGAACTTGTGTCTAAACCACTCCACATTCAAGGTTAGCTTGGAGGGGGAGTCTGGTTCTGGGCAGCTGTACAGATAGTGAATTCTGAAATTTAACCTTCTTGATGTAAGACAGAGACCAGGTTTTATGGCCACTTTTTGAGATATCTCAAAGAAGAGACTGGTTCACGGTCCCCAGGGAAGGCAGCAAGCAGCAGCACGGAGCTACTGTCCAGAGAAGTGTTGGGAAACCTCCACCAGGAGAAAGGCCCCAGGTCTGCTGCCTGTTCTCCTGCTCTTCCCTGCTCCTGCAAGCACCAAGGGATGGCCCAAGCAGCAGCTGTTTTTCTCCAGCACCTCCCAGTCCAGCAGATGAGTACCACCTCCTGGAGCAGTGGGACCTCCTTGCAGTCGGTGCATTGACTTTCCAGAGTAACTGGATTCATACAAGCACTGGACACACACTTAAGGAAAGGGACCTAGAAAGATAAATGTCCCCCAGTGTGTGCAGTGCTGTCCTTATGAGGAAGGAATGACAGAGAATGAAAGAAAATGCAATAGATATTAATGCTGTCACTTTAATCATGTCTGGATGTGCTCAGATTCCATAATGACAAGGCCTTATAAAAGCCACTGCGATACAGAATAGCCTGCAAAAGCACTTATGTGGGATAATTAGGCATTTCTTAGCCTATCAGTAGAAATATTGGCCATTTTTGCAGGTTGTCTAGTTTTGGGCTTCTCCTCGTGAGATCTCTTTCTGCAAATCCACTGTTTGAAAGCTATGATGAGTTCTTGCAGAAATTGCTACAAAATGGTATAAAAAGTAGATGAAAAATGGAGACTGTTCACAGAATTGTAAGCTGTAGAACTGTTAATTTTTTTCTTACTCAAAACTGGAACAGAAAATAAGCATTTCAGTGCCCTCAGAGAAATCCAACATATATGATCTTCTCTAATTGCCTGCCAGGGAAAAGCTGTGATTATGAAGCAATCACTGATCTGATCCCATAGTAGCTCTTCGTAAGTAAGAATATTCTGTTTTCTTCTAAATTCTCAAGTATTGCATTGTTTTAAAGAATCTCAAAATGTCCTTTTCACAATGAAACAAGCATGCACACTGGATTAACAGAATCAAGGCTTATATCCTGGAATGATAGGAAGAAAATAGATGAAACATTTAATTGAATTGCAGATGTTATGTCTAGAAGAGCAAAATACTCTGAGAGTAATTGAGTAGGTTGCCATCTACACTAAGCAGAGATTTTTTAAAACAGAATACATATGGAGAATGCAAATGTGCAGAATGCAAACATCTGTGTTGAATGTTAGTTTCCAGTGGTATCAAGGAATACACATGTTTTTCTTAGATTTTAGAACTTAGTGGTATCAGTGGAAATAAAATAAAATGTCTGATTATATTGCTGAAGTCAGCAGAGGAAGAATGCAGACGAATCTTACTCTTCTTCCTGAGAGACATCTATAATAAATCATTAGTAGTATATTAAAAAGTAGATTATAGCCATGGGACTAAGTGTTTTCCTATTCACCAAAGGAATAAAAAAGAAGGAGACTGAATTATGAAGAATATCAACTGGCTTTTGTGCTTATTTAGGCAAAATACGAAAACATCAAAATGATCTGTATGATGTTGTTCAGTCCCTTAAACTGCATAGCATTTAAAACAACATTTGGTGGATAAAAAAATGAGAAGAGAATTTTGTAGGGAATATTTGTAGCACAGAGACTATAAATTATGTTTTCAAGTTTTCTAAAGCAAGTAGTTACTCTGAACACTGAAAAGTGGTGATTGTGTGGAGTTAGAAATACATTATCAAATTTTAGCTTCTCAGGTAGGAAGAAATATAGAATTGTCTTCTCTATTGTTGCTGTTATATTAAACCATTCATCTTACCATTCATTTACATTTCAGCTTGCAGCACAGAAATCTGCATAAATAAGAAGATTTTAATTAAATCAAAGGACAAAGCATGACAATTTAATGACCTGATATGAAACCTCATATGTTTGCATTGGCCCCAGGAGCCTTCTCGAGGAGAAAACAGTAAGAATCAGGTTTCTGATCTATGTGGGCTTGGACAGCATGTTCCCAAGAGAAATGACTAGGAATCGGCCTTTATTTCCTATTGGTGCTCAAACCCCACCTAAATTGCATCAATTCTGGATCAAATAGATACTGTAATTATATTAATTAGGCAAACATCCCAAATTAATTACGAAAGTTATCTTCCTTCATTGACTGCAGTAGAGCCTTGTTAAGGCCCAGCAACATTTTCTGTTTATAGATTTTGAGATAAAATCAATGTGGCAAGTCTTGGTCTTTTCTGGTTTTGAAAACAAAACAAATGACTATTTGTCTCCTCTGTTCTGTTCACATGAAACTTGAGCATGTTGCTTTCATGGTTGCACTTCTGCTCTGCATCTCTGTGGTTTAATTCTAGTTTGGGCTGATAACACACCAATCTTCTTGACACACTAAGAAGGAAATGGCATTTGGATCACTTCTATGGCTTGGCAGGAGCTATTGATGTGATGCCTGCACTTTGTCAGATGGCTCGGGAAATTCCACAGCCGATGATACTCAAAGCTCTAGTTCAGGCAGGGATTTCCAAGCCCTGATAAGTGTGAAGTCCACAAGAAGTTAGCCACCCTACATTTTCTGTGTCTGGTGGTTGTGCCAAGGCTTGCATGACATATGCTGGTGGACTGAGCTTCACTTACCACCGGCCATCATTATGACAGTCAGAGACGGTGATTTGATGGAGGATTTGACAGTCTTCCTCTTATTGAAATGGAGGTTGAGGCCCCTTACTAAAGGTGGTGTAGTAGCTGAACCTGGCGAACAAAATACAACCCAAATACTAGAATCTATGGTTATGTAAGTATTGAAACAACTACTCAGGAATTATGAATATGACTCAGAAAGAATTCCATAAAATTAATTCATTTGCTCTTCTCTTCAAAAAGATGAGTTTAGAAAACAGAGGTAATTGGGAAACACTTCAAGAAGTGCTTTATTTAGTTAAGAATAAGGAGTAATGAGTGGATACCTTAAAAAGTTTCATGATACTTGAAATATACCTGGAACTGGTACAATTGAGGACAACGATCAATTGTTCTCTAAAGTAAAGTTTGGCTTAAACTAATTAGCTGAGGTTTCATCAAGAGAATGTAGGTCAGTTAGAAGGAAAACATTTTCAATGATCAGCATATCCTGATTATACAGGAACAGCTATCTGGGGAAGTTTTAGACTCTCTTCTACTAGAAAACTTTAAGAACATGTTACACAAAATTTTCTCAGATGTGTTCTATGTATATTAGTTCTTCAGCGTGGGAGAAAGTTGGATTCAGACCTATGACTTCAGGATTCTAAAGAATATGGTCAGTATTATCCAGGAAATTATATTGGATGGACATAAACCTCCTTTCTACTATATAAATTTGTTTATATTTTATGAATTTATCCCATACATAAAGACAAGAGTTCAGATCCAATGCAGTTGATTTGAAGAACATTGCATTACTCTATTATTTTATCGGCTTATTCAGACTCTCCCATGCATTACTCAATTATTTTATTGGTTTATTTAGACTCTCACAATGAATCATTTTCTTAACTTAAGTCAATCACATCTGGAGCTGGTCAGAATATTTTCAGTGAAATGAAATATGTCACTTCATCAAAGCCAAACTGTTGTATCAACATATCAGTTTTGACAAACATTTCTTGAGAAAGTTTTTGCCTGGGGTTCCCTTGTCACTTATGGCCAGAGGAGAAAGAACTTGAGCTGAAAAGATCAGGTTTTCTATACAGAAACAGACATTTCATAACAATTTCCATTTGCAAAAATGTTTGAGGGCTTTATTTTCATTCCTCTGAATAGTGAAAACAAATTCTGAAACCTCAAAATTTACAGCAAAATGGAATCCTTGTCCTCTGAGCAGCTTTAATCACATCTGAGCATATAAAATGCTGATTCAGTAGCTCATATTTAGAGGATTTAGGTATACCAGAAGGCAGAAAATTGGGAAACCATAAGAAATGTGGCTGTAGCTTGATATTTGGCTTCTTTTTCCTTGAAACAGTACTCATTTACCAAACAACATGTAAACATCATTGAATTTGTCTCTTGCCACAAAGGTATCTCTACTAAACATGCTTGATAGAACATTCTATATCTTTCCCACCAAGGATTAGTAAAGCGCATAGCAAAGTCCTTCTTAACTGATGTAGGATACATATTGGGCCCTAGGTGATTAGAGGAGCACTGGAAATATGCTTTCTTTAGCTCATCAAAATTTGCTAGCACTTCAGTTATTCGGTTGTGGTTAAAACATTTTGATGGCTCCAAGGGAAAGAGCCCCAAACCTGCTTGTATCAGCTGGAACAGGAGGTTTCAGTGCGCCCATGAAGCTCATTAGCTGCTCAATTGCATCCCGGAAGAAACGTCCACAGTAGATGACTGGGCAGGAAAGAGGAAGGTACAACTGAGGCAGACACTGCCCTTACCTTCCCTGGCTGCCACAGTTCTGTAACCCATTAATTCTGTAACCCATCAATTAGAAAATGATCTTGCAGAATATCTGTTTTAAGTAGCTATTATTAAACAAGGCACCACCTGTGGCTGGAAGACGTGTAGTCATATTTTCGCAACGAAGGAGAAAAAGTATTGTAACAAAAAGAGATGCTGAAGTTAAACTGTATGAAACTAAGCTTGTAAAAAAAACTGGGCTAAAAAAGCATTTCTGAACATTTAGTGCACTGAACCTTGAGAAAGATCCTTTTCTTCAGACATGAAGGAGCCACATGTTGGTGGAGGAGGCTGAAGTCTGTCTTCCAGTTCTCACAGGAAAGCAGTATTCACGTATGCATTTTCATAGCAGTATTCCTGTATGTACATGTACAGCAGTGTACGTGCACTCCCCACACATACAGACTGGTGTCACCAGTGGTGGAAACACCCCCAGAGAAGGCAGCACTGGGGCTGAGACCCACCTCGGTCAGGAGGAGCCTTACCAGAGCAGCATGGCCACTGCACCTGCACCGTCTTCTCCTGCACGGATGGGTTCTATCAGAAACTGCTGAGGGGCAGCAGAAACAGTGTGTGAGAAAAGGCTGTTAAGGAAAAAAATATTCAGGCGATATTGATTTCAGGAAAGGGAGTGCTAATGCTGCACAAAGCCAGATGTGTGACCACATACACACATGTGAGATTGTTCCTGCTATTCTCGAAAAGTGGAGTAATGCTGCGTATCAGTAGAGCTCATATTGCAATGTAGGTGGTAATTTTTCTGCAGGGAATTGGTTTAATCAGTTTACAGAAATATTAAAGCATAAAGTGCGTTTTTTCAGTAACCGTCTTATCACGAAAAATATTACTGGAAGAATTCTCTGCAAAGAAGGAAAAAATCCACAGCTTTCACTTTTGTCCCCTTGCAGTTCACCTTTAACTCGGAAGGTCCAGAATATTTTTCTTAAGCTGTTTTTACAGCAGAAGTTCGGATTTTAAAGAGTCTGGAAGACTCCATGTTATCTCTAGAGCTAATGGCGCTATGCTGTGATAAGACTTGAAAGTGAAAGCTGAACAACAGAAAGGGGGCGAGATTAAGGATTTTATTTCAGTTGGTACACGGATTAGTTTCAATGGGTTTACGGCTGTTGTTTGCAATTACGGAGCCAACTGTACTGATGCCTGTGTCTCTGATTTAGTGGTACCTATTGCCAAACCACATCACTGAGAGCTCTGCTAAGGCTTCAGAAGCCTTAATAGAGAGTGTGCGCACTGTTGGCAGCCTCAGCCTAGAAGCCAGAGATAAACTGAGAATAGAAACTGATGTACAGCTTCACCTTCTGGCTCTCCAGAAATTGACAACTTTATACCGTGTTTTTGGCCTATCTTCTTAATATGTGGAAATAAAATCACAGCTGTTATTTTGTCTGAGACTTGTAGATCTACCGCTGAGCGAGAGGATAATTCTTAATTCTTACACATGCCACCGCGTTTGTTCTGATTGCTTCTTTTTAAACCAAGTTGCTAAAAATAGATTTATTTTCTGATTCAGTTGCAACAGTGAACAATGTTCATGAAACACTCCTAAGGAGGAAAAAAGATAAAATCTTGGTGCAGCTGGCAGGATATACAAGATAAAGTGTTTTTTAAAAGGAATAATTAGGGAAAAGATCCTATTTGCTAGAATAATTAAATAAAAACCTTTAATACAGCTGAAAGCCAATGACTCAGTGAAAAAGGAAACTTGAATTTTAAATATTAAGGATAACATCTATCTTTGCCTAGATCTGGACATTATTGGCGCTCTTCATAAATCATCCTCTTTTTAATTTAATATGAGCATCTGTAACGTCCAGAGATAAATTAATTGCTGCCAGATTTAAATAATACGCTTGGTTTCAGGCATTTCCTGGGGATTAATGACAGGTTAGGGGGAGCTGAGGGCCTAAAGTTCAGCCAGAAACCATTAACCTCAGGTTATCATTAACCTCAGGAAACACCCTACGTCTCAGCCATTTCTGCTCCTACAGAATGGAAATTAAAAGCATAACGCCACGTATTTCTTTTAGGGGTTGATGCCATGCCAGTTGGTATGTATGGAGAATTTTAACAGCCTGTGTTCTGCCCAGTTAGATGGTGTGAATCAAACGTGCCATCCACTTGGCATATCATTGCTCCTCCATAAGGAAGAGTTTAATGCAAACAATAAATTGTACGATGCCTTTTGGTTGGGAGCCAAGTGATAAAACTGTAGAAGGCCATGGAAACCCAAATGTGCCTTAGCGCAGGGTAGGTCAACACCTTGAGGTCAACATTTGGCTTGCAAATGCACCTCACTTGGGAGTTCGGGGCACATCTTCATTGCTGTCCTCAGCTGTTGTGCAGCACCGTTTGGGTGCAGGGAAGCGGGCCTCATGTTTCTTAATTTAAGCAGTACAAAATTGTGTCTGGAGGAAAATTTCAGACTTCACAACTCAACTTATTAAGAGCCGAATTTTGACCTACTTTAAAATTGCGGAGACCTCTGGAGACATAATATCTGGATACAGATAATAAGAACAATATTTATACGAAAGTTTTTATACATTTTTCAGCCTGAAGGTTTCCAAGCATTTTATGAGCATTATTAATTAACGCCCACAATATTCCTGTGAGATATGTGTTAGCCCCGCTCTGTGCTAGTAATGACATCAGAGATGACACCAGAGGAAATCTGAGTAGGGAGCAAGAACCACACAGAGACAGAGCTCTGAGAATTCCCACTTCTTTTGTCTCTGCTGTGGACTTGGGGCATACTCTGGGCTCTGCCCACATGGACAGGGGGAATTGGGAGCTTAGACTAGTGTTAGAGCTTAGACTAGGGCTTTGAAAAGTGTCAGTGTGAGTAACCATTCTTGTGAAAAAGAAAGGGGCAAGTTAATTTAAGCTAATTTCAAAGTACAGCCAATGTGTGCCAGAGAGAGAACAAATTGCTGGTGAGCCTGTGGTGGTTTTCAAGCACTGGTCCAATGGGTACTTAGGCTACGGACAGGTTCTGGTGGACTGTAGCAGCTACTCATGCATGCAGTGAGGTTTAGATGCACCTTTCTAAGCACCAAATTCCCTTACTTCATGTTAACCATGTACAAATTGGTGTCTAGCTTGAGCTAGACATTTACGCCTCCTCTGTAGTTAACGTAGAGTCTTCCATAGTTTTAAAATAAAATACTAAATAAAATATCTAAAGCGTTTCCTTCCTTTAGAAGTGCCCAGTTTCTCCCATCGATTTTAGTGTGGGACTCTAAAAGAGCGGTTTTTTTCACAGCTGAAATTAGTTGGGGTGAATACGAGAGCAGGAGGAGGCCTGGATGTTCCCTGTGAGGGGACAGCAAAATGTCCTGCAGGCTATTAACCGCGTGAGGACTGTTGGCTTGGGGACTGGACAAATAATCTATATTTGCACACAAGCACACATACACCAGTTTGCCTTAGGCAGCAAAAAGGCCACAAGCTCATGTTGGCTTCGCGGAGGGAGATGATGGATGAGTGCAGAGAGATACATTGGGAACAACACTTGCAACGTAGATTAATCTTACTGGAACTTGGTATGCTGACAGGGCTGCTCTTTGTTTTCTGGTCTGTTCAACTGGGTTTAGTTCAATGTTCATTTTTTATGATAGTCCTTACATGCACAAATCCACAGTATTGTATATAGCTAGATGGTTTTGTATCTGCTTTTCATTATAATGCAACCTCTCCGTACATCACTAAAATATGTTTTAATATATAAATCTTATCTAATTTGTGTTTTTGTAGCCTACATGTTACTTTTTCTTTTTACCCTTTCTGTTCAGATCTTGTTATCACTGTATTTTAGATGCTTCTGCTGCCAGGCTTCTTTATTTCTGCTAATAGCAAAACCCACGCCTTTAAACCTGTGACAGTTCCTCAGGTAACTTTTTCAGGGATTTCAATTGTTAAAAAGAAATGGAATAACTGTCCTTTAAAGCACGTTTGTGGCCAAACAGCAGCAGCGTGACTGGAAAAATGAGCTTCCTGGAAGCTGGTAACAGAAGAGTTTTCTAAAGAAAAAAAATCTCCAAATATAGAACACACAGCATCTTTCCAGAAGCTGGCAGAAGACAAAGGATTAAAATTAACTAAATCTCTCTCCTGCTTTTGGTCCACAGTTGGCTGCAAAGAAACAGCATTAGGCCAGCTGTACAATGCAACCCAATTCCACACAAAGTATAATAGCAGTGGGCTGTGGAGAGTTGGAGTCTGACTTCCATGTGGGCCAGTGGGATAAGATATTTCTGGTTTACAAGAGCTTGTAATTCATAGGCCCTATATATTTCATTTCAGTAAATCTTGCTTTATCTGAGCTTTATTCAATTGAAGGACAAAATATTCACACTGCTTGCTGCTTGCACACAAGGAAGGAATGTGAAATCTCCCAATTATATCAAATGCCCTCTCCTCTGCCTGGCCTCTAAAGCTATTGGATTTGCTCACTTTTGCAGTTCATCCTGTTTTTCACAACACTCATGCAAGTCTCACAGAGGCAGGCGTTACTAATCCAAGATGGATGTCTTCTCCTGCAGCTTCCAGAGTGAGTAATGCCATGCTGGTCTCTGTGAAGGTGGCGAGGCTTTTCCCTGGGTTTTGGAATCCAGACAAAAATTCTGCTGCATAAGCAAGATGAGGAGGGAGAGTGAGCAATGATGCACAAGAGCCCCTGAGGGCAAGGATGGCTTAATTTTTAAGGCTCTTTGGTCACATTTTTTTCCCCCAGCCCCGCATCTGGAGGTAGAGCAATAGCTGTGCAGTGATACCATCCCTCGGGTGGAGTTGCCAATGCAGCCTGGTCTTACATTTCTCCCTCTTAATTCTTCCTTGTACAGTGGAATGGGGCCCTGATCCTCTGGTCCTTCCAAACACCCATGCTCTCACAGACCAGCTCAAATAGCCTTTGGGCTGGCAGAGGGTCACGCCTGTGTGACAGAGTGCCGCTGAAAGCGTTGGAGGTCCTGCATTCCTGGAGCTACTGCTTTTGAGCAAACAGGGAGAGCAGAGCTACATCTGAAGCAGTACTTTCTATAGAAAACAGAAACTTTTAAATTGAAGAGACACACTTCCAAATCCAGAATCAGATTCCTAGACCACAAAATGGTCAAAGTATTGTGGGTATTTTTTAAAGGTGATGCTTTAGGACTAATTTCATAATTTCTTTCCTCTTTTAATTCCTTTTGCGTAAAATGTGCAATTTATGTCTATGTTGTATCCATGCATATATGTTGCATACATCAAACATGCATTCACTCTGAAAAGACACTCTCCAAATCATTCTCAAATCCTATGATAGCAATGTCATACAGACATATGGCTAAATCAGTGTATTAGAGAATTTCAAAGATACTGATTCTCAAAAAGGGAAGATACATTGTCATTCATTCCTACCCAGATCAAGCAAGTATATTAAACACCAAATATAGTTTACAAAATGAGCCAGAGGTAAGTAGTCTAATATTCCAGGTTCATCCATCCTTATTTCAATTGTCTAGAACTAAAAGAAAAAGGATACTCTATATCATTAAAAATGAACGGAGGTTATAATTGCTTAAAAGATTATAGCATAAAATTTGCATGACTGATGTGCTGCAAAATACAAGAGGGATTTGCTATACAGAATTTAATGTTGCTTTGCTTGTAGATGCAGCTTGCGTTCAGGCATATCAAGAAATAAGATCATTTAATGGTTTATTCATTCTATTTAACAGAATATATCCATGGCCCATCATCCGCATATTCACCTGCTGTCAGCTGCTATTGAGCTCTGTAATGAACAGCTGTGGAAAGGGCAAAAAATGTACAACAACCTCTGGCTATTTGCATTTAAGATATTTAGTTCTGTGTGAGAAGAATGACATCTAATCAACTAGGCACATGGGTAAAAATAGCAGACTCCTATTCTGCCTACCATTTTTCTCTTCCCTTAGAGGTGTTTACAAAATTCATGAATTATTTGCATTTTGACTTTCAGAACAACATGCAATTTTTATGGGGCAAGGGGTTAGATTCTGCCAGTCTCATTTCCGAGGGGTAACTGCAGAAGGAAAGCACTTCTTGGTGTGCACCATGGGAACAGAGCCTGATCTGTACCGTCAATAGATAAAGTCTCATTAACGGGTCAGTGATAGAGAGCGATGCCTGCACAGCAGGGACAACACCTTGGTAAAGAAGCAGATTTAAACTTCTCAGCACAGTAACCACTGGAGTTGTATGGTGCTAGTAATGACCTCTCTTGAAGGAGGTGGGACATCTATTAAAATCTGCAGGAGGTGTTGTGCAGTGACTCCCAGAACATTTCTGCTTGAAATGGGATTGCAGCACCCTCACCTCTGTGGTGCATTCAGGTGCAGTCCTTGAAAATAATGGACTCAGCCCCATGAAGGCCCTGAAGTAACTTCTTAGAGGCTGAGAGTGCTCCTGGCTCCCCTGGATGTCAGTGGGAGCTGGGAGCCAAACTGTGCCCCTCCAGAAAGCAAGAAAACAGGAGACAACGAGCGGCAGGATCCCGCCTGCGAGTCCTGCAGTTGGAAGCTGAACAATAAGTAAGTCTGTTCTCAGATAAAATTCTTGCAGAAGTTGCCAGGCATCCGTTGATTGGGAAAATATGAGGGTTCATTTGATACCAATAGCAGTGTTATCTGCTATTATCTACTACGGGTTAGAAAATTTTATTTTAAAGGTTATTTACTAGAAACAACAGGGACATTTAGCTCTGCAGTCATAGTCAGTAAGATCTGCCAAAGGAAATACATCCAAGCTTTTCCAAATAATAAACAAAGATTCTTTAGTTGTGTGCCTTTAAAATTTCCTCTCAGCTTGAGGGTAGCATGTAATAGATGGAAATAATAAAAAAGATTCTGAGAAAGTGGTATTTCATGAGCCCATTTTCAGGAGACCACGTGACTTTGATGGTTGGAAAAATAACAATATTACAGTGGAAGCTTGTAAATATTAGGTGTAGCTTCTAAAATCCCATTTAACCAGTCAAAATGATAACTAAATTATTCCAAGAATCTGGAATAAAAATATCAGATATTAGAAAGCATTTACAGCTTTACTAAGTAGGAGAAGAACCAGTCTGACCTGAGAGTTAAAAGCACCATAAAAAGGGTGTAATAGCCACCTTTCTGCAGTCACTTACACCAAAATGGCTTCATTTTAAAAAAAATTAATTTTTTAGACAAATTTGCAGCATACAGTGAAGATCAAGAATATTATCCATTTAAAAAACAGCTAAAGTAATTCTCTAGTTAGTTGTAAAGCAAGGTTACTGTGAGCATTTCAGTAAAGAGATTTCTAAAAGTATGCGCAGAACTGCATGGACTAGGAAGGCCGTTTTCAGAATGAATTGTCCCACTCTTACCAGTCTGTGATCTGCAAATGGAAAAGCCAAAATGCTTTTTGGCATAGAATCAAACAGCAGTGTCTTTTTTCCACTGTGGTATGATGCTGAGTGGAACTGAGTCATGCTGAGCATCACTCAGTACAAGTGGTGCCAAGAAAACAGTGCCAAGAGGGAAGGGGACTGAAAGACAACATTTCACACACATGGGAGTCCTGCATTTGGCCCCATGCTCTGAGGATGGTATCCTGCTCACTTGTGAAGCATGGTGCCAACCTGCAGCCTTTCTTCTGCCGGGTGAACTCCTGAGCCAGACACAGCAGTTGCCAAGACACGGGCAGAACTCGTGTCCTCTGCCTCATTGCCCCATGCTCAAAGGACATAGTTCCAAATGAGAGTCTTAGCATCTGGGCATCTTCCTCTTGGCACTTGAGCTGATGGATCAAACCTGTCCTTTGCCACGTGAGAGGACAAGGCGTTGCCTGGTATGTTAGAAAAACAGATCTACAGAAGGTTGTGCAACACAGGAGGATAATCAGGAGGAAGAACTGAGGAACAGTTGTTTGATTCCTCTGCAATTTACAGAGCCTGAGAATAGTTCAGCTTGTCTGGATAAGAGAAGAAAAGCACAGGCTAGACATTAACCATCTTATATGCTGAAAATAACCACAATGAAATCAAAAAACCTTTTTTAGTGTGAGTAAGGTAACATGAGAGGATCTGGATATAGAAGTGACTTACTCAGAAGCCCCATCAGACCAAACAGTTTAAACTTCAGATATACCATGAGATTAGTTGCAAAATATTTTTGGCTACAAAGATGGAAAAGCAAAAGAGAAATGGCAAAAAGCTTCTATAAACAGTTTTATATCCAAGTTAACACAAAGTGCCTGCTAGCTTTATTCCCAAACACAACCGAAACCCAGATCAGAGCTGGGATTTAGGGGTTTTTGCACTGCTTTTCTTCTGTCACCAGCACAACCCTCAGGACCCAGGCCCATAGTCACAGTCCTGGGCTCGGGGACGGAAGGAGGCAGAACCTGAATAGTGTCCAGTGACCTGAGAGCCTTTTTTCTTTTGCAAACTAAACCAGAAACAACCTGGCCTCAGATTTGTCTCTTGGGCTGAGAAACCCACAAAAGCAAAGAAAGCAACTCACACAGAAACTGGGACCGTATTCCAGCCCCAATAGCTCCTTTGAATGTTTTTCCTTTTATGAGCACAAAGGTCAGGAAATCAGCCTGGATTCCAGCTGCTGCTTAAAACGTCCATGCTCCCGTGGCTTCAGCTCAGACAATTAACGCTGCTGAAATGTCCCTGTCTGAGGGTGGAATTGGTTTCTTGTCTGGGTTAGAAATTGGACATGAGCTGTATGCCTCAGCTCCATCAAAGCCATTCTTCTCTCCATTGCCTTATGTGTAGGGCCTATAGAATTATCAATCAACTGCTAATGGAAAAATAGTCATGCAGGCTGGCCTGCTCCATGCGCGGCACTCTCCTTGCATACCCCATCACACCCACCTTTTGTTTAAACATTTGTAGACTGAAACATCCTGTCGAGCCCCGTTCTGTGGGAGAACATATTTGTGAGACAAAGCAATGCTGTGGTCTACCAGGAGGTCTATGACTCTCTCAGTGAATTATTCACTACTTTGCTGTGGTCTACATGCCAGGTCACCCGTGTTCACAGCAGAGAATGAAGCATTATTCATTATCAAACCTTTGGTTTTTCTCTTCTAGGAGGTTCTTCCCCCCACCCCCGTTGCCCTTTCAGGTTTTAACAAGACATTGCATTCTTTCAGACTTCCCCTGGGCAGCAGTTTTTTGCACTTGCAGAGGTACGACAATAATAGGTAGAAAGCCAGAGCAGTTGTAAATTGTAGCAGTTAATGTCAAATTGATGGGGCAGTGATCAAATGAAGTTCATAACCACAGAACGCAACCTGGGGGTGGAATGCTGTTTCAAAGATTGCTAATGACAGGGTTATAAAATCATAAAATAGAAGGCTTTTTCCACTGTGAAAGTTTGAAAGAATTTATTTGGCTGACCGAAGGTATTAGCAGTGTTAGGGTCAGACTTTTATAAGACATTTAGCGCGATTGCTAATCAATGAGGGGACTGACCGGTCCGTTGAAAAGGCACTGAGAGAACAACACCTGCATTGTGTTTCTATTCTTGGACACCCCGACTGCACCTTTAATGATCTTTAGGCCCTCTAGTATGGTGCTGTTTAATTAGAAACTGCTGATTCAAAAGGAGAGCGACGCTTGCCTAAAAAGAGCAGTTTTGGGGATTTCAGGTCTGCCTTTTAACCACCAGCATTCAAGAAACCAAAGCAGTGGGCAATGTCACAATGTTAGCACAAAGGAAAACATTTATAGCTCATCAAAGCCGGACAGAACACAGCTGCATCCCAGCTGGGCTCTCCAGCCGCAGTGCTAGAAATGTCTCAGAGAGGAAAAAAGAGGTTAAAACCATGAAAATATGGTAAGATAAATCGGCATGGAAAATATTGAAGACATCCCACTGCAATTTACATATGGAAGTAAAGAATGAACAGTACAAATGAGGCTTATGCTTTTATAAATGAATCATTCTGTATTTTCAGATTTATTTATTTATTTGTTTATTTTTGTGGCTTCTGCTTCCGTTATTGAGAATAATCTGTCATGTGATTTATCATGCTCTCCTTACTTGTTTGTGCTTACCCTAGTCAAGAAAGAGCAAGGCCAGAAAAAATGCTTAGCTTGGAACTGACCTTTTTTCCTCTCATGGCAGAACATGGAATAGCAGAGAAATCCACTTGTAAAACCTACAGTATGAACAGGCTTTGGTTAGAGAGGGGTTAACATTCTCAGATTGACACAAAGCATCTACGCTAATACCAAGGGATGCCAGCCTTGGTCATTCAGATACAGCACCTGAGTCCCTATAAGTCCACACCTCACAGAGATGTGGCTGGTCTCTTTGCACAGTCACTATGTTTGGAAAAGCTACAGGCTCAAAGTGATTTCTGGCATTGCTCATTACAATCAGCTGTCCAATTTGTGACGTGATGGAGGACTATGCCAAACAGCAATTTTTCTTTCACTTCCAGTCTTCCTGCTCCTGCCCTATTTCCTACTCAGAGGCTCTTCACAGTGCGGCTTCTGAAGCTGGAAGACACCTAGAAGCTGATTAGATGCTGTTTCACCCTGTAGCCCTCTGATCACTTACTTCCCTGCTCCCAAAGGCTTGGAAGCATCGAGTTCCATCTTTTTCACCCTTTGAATTGGATGATAATCATCTCACAAAATACACACTTCAGAAATGTACCTTTCAGTGTTGAGATTCATCTCTTTCAAAGGTTTTCAGGTCCTTAAAGCCATTTAGATCCTGCAGACATACCCTTGTGGGCTGTGCATTGCCTCAGTGGTACCCATGATAGCCTGTCAACTCAACAAGGCTCTTTTGCAAATTCCACCAGCTGCTTATTGTTTTAAGTTAGGTCTTCATATAAGGGAAGAAAAACCACAACCTCACTTTTCTCTATTAGTATATAGTGTTAGACATCTGGCTTCTGTATTGAGAGCATAATACAGATGTTCTGCTGTGCAGGTCTACTTGACTGATACATTGCTAGCAACCATTTACATCGCCTATCAAGAAATGGATCCCCATGAGCCAGCAAATAACCCAGGGCCAGGTGATATCAGCTGGTTGGGAGTGAACTATGTACCATCATTTGAAACTACGTAATCAGTGCCTAATTAATTGTTTGCCAGCTGGTGAATCTGGTACCACTCAATTTTGTACTGCGGATGCCCTGTGGAAACGGTCTCGGGAGGACCAATAGGTTGAGAGACACAGAGATATGTAACCTGGTTGTGATTTTAGGAATAGAAGGCAGCTGATTCCTTCAGTGCAAAAACTGGAGAATATTCTCCTTCTGGTAAGTAATTTATACTTTGGCAAAGACTGCTTGAGATCTACAGCATCAGTGACAACAGCAAGCTTCCTGTTGCATCTGCTACTGCATCCATCAGCTGGTGTCATTTTCACAGAAGTGACCTGTGAAATAGATTAAAATGTTGATGTAAGAAGTAGCATTATGATTGCAATTAATATTCCATTGTTAATATTGCATTGGGATGAATGAGTGCAGGTCACATATCAAAGCTGTTGTTTTCACAGTGTTTGCAACATCAGAGAATTTACATTGGATAGCTGACATTTTCCTTTACTGTTAATTATGATAATGACTTTAATATGCTCAAAATGAAAGCTTAGCTTTCTGGAGCAGGAATATGTGGCTGATTCAGAAAGAAGAACAATTATATTGAAACCTATGAAGTGATGGTGTGGCATTACAAGCAACTCTACTAGAAATCCTAGGAAGAAAAGCAATTTCAAATGGAACATTTAAAATGGGTTTATTGCAAAGTAAGATATTGGATATAGTGGCTCCAGTTTTTGTATGTTTGTTTTTCAATCAAGATCTTCAAGTTACAGTGTCTGGGCAGATCTGTTGTTTCTTAAAAGCTGGACTTTGTGAATAACCTGGTAAGAATTTTATCAAGTCATCTGTCCCATGCTTTGTGAACACAGAAATCTGGAGTCCTGCAATCTGTGAGTGGAAACCATTTCCTAAAGAACATCTTACTTATTCCTGGTTGCCCAGGGACAGGACCAGAGGCAATGAGCGCAAACTGATACACAGGAGGTTCCCTTTGAACATCAGAAAACACTTTTTCACTGTGAGGGTGACTAGTCAACTGGATCTAGGTGGCCCTGACTGAGCAGGGAGAGTCTGGATCAGATGACCTCCAGAGGTGCTTTCCAGACCCAACCATTCCATGATTGCGGGTTTCTGTCTTTTCATTCTGGTTGCTGTTCAAGACCCCTTGCTACCACAACATCCATGCTGAACTTCTAGCTGCTGGAAGGTGCCCACTGATTTTACTAGGATCTCTTGCTTCTCTTCTTAAAAGGGCATGTGCACAAGTTGCAGTAAGCCAAGCTGTCCTGTCATATGACCTTCCTTTTCCCCGCTTCTCCCTTTCAAGCCCTCTTTGTTTGCTTGCACCAGCTTGTCACATTTTATTTTGAGATCCTAAAATATTCTGGGAAGGACCTATTTCTCAGATCGTGTTTGAACAGCAGGTAGAACTGGGTGCCCCTAGTCTGACAAGCTACTGCCAGAAGAATACTGCTGTTACTAAATGCCACCCTGCTGGGCATGTTCTTGAAACCAAACATCTTCTCTAATTAAATGTAGATCTTCAACATTTTCATTTTTCCCTTAAAAATATTATTAAGCAATAATTAACCCAGTCTTTTTGTAAAGGCATGTGACCCAGCTGCACTAAATTAGGGTCAGGTTTGTGCCTCTGTGCCTCTTAGCCGTGTTACATCAGGAATTACAGGGACAAACACTGGGTTTTTTTCAGGGCTTAGAGGCTATAGGAGCAGTCATGGCGTTTAGCATGAGTAATGAAAGTAAAGCTGTGTTAAAAAGTTCCCTCATGTTATTACTTGGCAGTTCATTAAGATACACTTTGTTTACCTGCTGCAGCCTGCACACCAGATTTAGCTCTCTGCAGGAATCTGAAGGCATTTAATGTGCAGAAGCTGTGAAATGCAATGGAAAACAAAACGCTCTGCTTCATGCTTTTATGAAAAGCAAGGTACTTAAACAGGGACTGAGAGCCTGCTCGTCCCTTCCAGATTTTTCCCCAAGGCAGATACAAGTGTGGAACAGAAAAGCAGAAAAACAGATCTGATGATCTTTACTTACTGGCAGGCTGGGATACACAGTATACGTTTCCTATGCGGCTCTTTGGGCTTTCTGTGAGACGCTATAATCTCCTTTGGCTTGTTAACCAGGGCTGAAGCAGGCCAGAATTCATTTGCATTCTTGTGCTGCTCAGTGACCCTCCAGTGGTGTCAGGTTATAACACTGATTCTTAATTAAAATCTCAATTTTCAAGTACATTTCAGAGTTAATACATGGTGAGAAATTCTGACCAGCTACATTATTTTGCTAAGTAGTACCAGTTGAGATGTCTTATTAATCACCTTTGAAGCAAAAAGTCACAGCTTCACTCCTAAAAATATGACTTCACAGAACAATGAATACGTGAATGGCTGATCTGCCGTACGCACCAGGAGTTCCCCATTTGGAGGAAGCGTCAAGTGTGTGCGAAGAGGAAAACATCCTGTGTTTAAAGATTTTAAAAGCCCATGATGACAGTGTGATACATTATACAGCAAATTGTTGTATTAATAAATTGCAATAAATTGCTGCTTAAGGTGTTCACATGTTATTTGTTTTACTCATTCTGGTTTTTTAGGTCCTTATGTCCTTAGGTCTATCACAGTAAGTACTCACAGGACAGTAGTGACTATCATTAGTCTAAGGATCTCAAGATCTAGAAAGCATTACCCATCCCATTACACCAAGGGGCATGAGGTGTCAGGGCCCAGATCTGCAGCCGGGCAGAGATACAGAGGCCGAGAATCCTCTCACAGCGATACAAGAATTTGCATCTGCACATACAGGGAGTAAATGACTCACCTGAGGTTGCACAGAAATCTTGTGGCCCAGCTGGAAACCCAATTCACATCTCTGAATTGCAGGCTTAGGTTCAGCCTCCTCACCTGCCCACGATGCCTATAAATACTATTAAATATTTATTTTGTCCATTCTCAAGCCATGGCACTCTCAGTAAGGATGGTTGGCTGCACACGTCAGCTCTAACTGGCCCTTCAGGAGCAGGCACAGTGAACGAGGACATTTCCTGCTCGACAACCATTGTTCCATGTTTTTTGACTGATGTGGTTGACTGCTCCCCCAGCCAAAGCTTTTCAACATTTTCAATGAATCAAAAAAAAAAAAAAGCAGTTCTGGACTGCTTGAAACATTTAATTCACCTTGAATAGTTTGATTTCACTTTGGAACATCGTAAAAAAAACCCTAAGGGCCGGATTCACAAGAGGAATGGGGTAATCATGAGAAGCTGGTATTAAAGCTGTTCCTCCCTCCTGTGCCCTAGATCCCAGTGCTGGACATTCATATCTCTCGTGGGAAACCTTGGGTCCGATTCCCTCTTTGTCATGTCCACAGCAGGACTTTTAACCCCAGGATGCCCCACTCAGAAAATATCACAAGTGTTAAGCTGCAGTGTGTGCTGAGGTGGGTGTCTCATGGCTCTTTCGTTATGGCTGGACCACTTAACAATGAAAACTTAAATATTTATTGGATAACAAATAATATGCATCTCTCTAAGGTTGCGATTCAGTCATTTGATAAAATGAACTTCAGATTTTTAGTTGCTGCTTCAGTGAATGTTTATTTATAAATATGAGTGGAAGCAGGTCAACAGAGGAGAATAGATGAGCTACATAAGTCATCGCCCAGATCCCAGCACCAAGGAGTGCACTTTTAGTTACGTTTCCAACCTGATGTTTGTCCTACCTACTGGGCAACATGGTCGTGGAGTGAAAGTGGATAACGGGACCATTGGGTCCTCTCTGAAATTTATGCTCAAGGAATTCAAACCAGAATTTGCAAATAATTTTTCTGTACCCAAAACTATATTTTTGGGATAGACTAGCTACTCAGCAACAAAAGCTATCATCCACCTCTAGTTATAACATTGCTTTTAAATTCGAAGGCTAAAAGAAAGCAGTAATGTCCACCAGAATGTAACACTCCGCACTGTCTCTGGCCCGGTGTCCCTTTAGGCAAAAAAAAATTTAGAAAATATCACCCAAACTTGCAAGATACGGGTGACTGGGAAGCTAATTGTCAAATGTTGAAGGCTAGATTTTCCATTTCTTCTCCCTCACCTGCCCTTCCCTGCCAGGGGACTCAGAAAAATGAGGTTTCTAGATCATAATCTGCAGAGAATTCCTTATAAACCTCTTGGATAGGTTTCAGTTTTTAACATTGTACTGAACCAACTGTTATTCTTCTGAACAAAGAAGCAAAAAAAAAATATCAAAAGCTTTCAACTAGGTCATGCTAGTATTATCATGAGTGAGTGTGAGTGGTATCATTTCACACATACTGCATCTCTCAATTAAGGAAAATGCCAAACTTCTGTTAGCAAGACAGCTGGTGGTACTCAGTGACTAAATATAGTACTGTCATCACCTAGGAGCACAGCCAGGATGTTTTAATGGTTGGGACAACTGATATTTTGGTTTAGCCAAAACAATTTTTAATCATATGCTATTATTTTAAATAACTATTGTAAGAAATCAGTGAATGAATGTATTTTAAATATATTTTACTGATTTTATTTATTAAGTCAGTTTTCAACTAATATGCAACTGATTTTTAAAGAAATTACTCATATTGTGTACATTTGAGATAGAAAAAACAGCTAAGTAAATACAGCTGGCATTCAGCTGATTCTCCGATTCTCTCTACATTAGATAGACTAAACTCCTTTAGACATTCTTTTTACTGTGTGTATAGTCCCTCGACCAGTGGGGCTTGGGTCCTCTGGAGAGGCATTATTAGGGGTGGCTCCATTGCTCAGGAGAGGCAAAGCCACAAGCAAATATATGTAGCTCATCTTAACTGAGGGTTGATGCAGTTCAACCGGTACTTGATGAAAATGCTTTAATCTGCAATTACGGCTGGATTAGGTCCTAAATTCTGGCAGTTCCCAGAGAACTAACCTTCCTGAAAAATGTCTTCCAGGCGGAGGGAAAAAGACTTCTGGGTTCTCGCCTCTCCATCAATGTCCCAGGCATTTTGCCTTTTCGTGTTAGCACTTTTTCAATCTACTGTGGACCAGGCCAAAAAAAAAAAGATACACAATTAGGTATTCCTAAGGATGAATGGAAACATCTTTCTGCGCTTAATGCTCTTGTAACTTTAAGGTCCATAAGCCTGAGCTTGCCAGGTTTACAAACAAGGGCTGTGCTCATGCGTAGCTGAGGCGCAGAAATGAAGTGTCTGTTTCTTCCCTCTTTCCAAAAAAGACTGGGTTTAGGTCTGATTTAGCTATGACCGAGTAGGTATTTCAAAATGTTTATGAACAGTTTTATTGCTTTATTTCTGCTGCCAGTTCCAAACAATAAGGGCCAGGAACACCAGCTTTGTTTGTACTTATATTAATGCACGGTCGTCTGTGGACATACACGTAGAGGTCTCCTCTGCAGCCAGTGGATGAGAAGACGAATCGTTAGTCCTGCTACATGCTGAATGTGAGCTGAAAAATTATGATGATGACAGAGAACTTTCTCAAAATGAACTACCAGTGTGAAAACCTGACTGTTTACCTCAGTGCTAAGATTAGCAGCAGGTTTTTTTCAGCATCTATCCTCTTTCATTACTTTCCTTAGACAGAGCAATGAAGAGCGGTTTAACATTAAGAATGAATTGAAACCTTCTTTCTTTTTTTTTTTTTTTGTGATGAAAAAAATGGGATATAAGCTCAAGAGAGAGAGTAAAGCTTTAATACATTGCAGAGTACTTTTAAGGGCAGGCTTTTTATCCATGCAGTCAAGATAACGTGGGCAGCAGGAGTGCAAATTTCCCTTGTGGTCTCTTGGCCGACTTTCCCTCCAGCCTCCCTTCAGCCTTGGCCCTGAGAGGGCTGTTCTGCCTTGGACACACACCTGGGTGAAGGCTAGCTGCGGCAGGGCCGGCATGCCAGAGGCCATCGCTTGTTTCAGTCACTCCTTACGTCAAATGTTAACTCGGAGCTGGTGCCTCTCCAGCTGCAGACCACCGTAAGCAGAGAGGTGCGCGCACACTTTGTTCTCTCACTGCCGCTCACCGTGGTGTTTGCATCCAGCCGAGAGGGCTCAGCTGAGCAGGGAACGAGCTCGTGTTTTCCTGAAGGCGACAAGAGCACTTTGCATTGTGCTCCTGCTGGTAGCCATCAGCACAGCTTCCCTTCCTTCGGCGCTGGGAGAAACCAAAACTCTATCAGGTTTTGCAAGGGAAACAAAGCTCTTCTCTTCGTTGCTCTCTACCAAGGTTTATTCTCTGGTCTGGCTCAGTACTGGAAAAATAATAATAATTCGGAGGAAACTGTGTTTTCTGCTGCCTGAGTGCTACTGCGTTGGCTTGAGGGGAGTGCTGAACTATGCGTGTAGCTCCCAAAATCCGGGAAGCACCCCTGCCCACTCGCTGGAGACAACCGAAGACCTCGGCTGCTTTTGCTCTTTTCCTCTCTTGCCATTGCAACTGAAGAAGACCCTGGAAGATTTAACATCAACGGCAGACAAGTTTTGCTTTTGCATTATTCTTTTGCTTGAATAGTTTTCAAACAGACGTCTATAGCAAGGGCAATGAACATATCCTTCTATTAAAAAGCATTATTTTTTACCACTCACTCATTCTTTATTCACTGGACAGTTTTTTAGTTATTGTTGCTTTAACAACTCCACATTTGTCACACACCCACAGAACTGTGTAGGAATTATGTAATAATTATAATCATCTCCAATAAATCTATTCTTTGAGTGATGCTACTAGGCTTATCACTCTGTTTGTAACCTTACTGGAACTGATAATCTCCCAGATTTAGTGAGTAAACTATGATAGCCTTTCTCTTTTAATAGAACTTTTTTCATTACTTCCATGTTAAATTTGTTATTTTAAAAAACTTTTCTGAACACAACAGAAAGATATAACTGAGAAGTATTAACTTATGCTGGAAAAGTGTATTTATTTTTTTCTTTAAAATGAACACACTCTGTAACCTGGTTATTATAAACAGAAAAAAACCAAAAAATGCCAGATCTGAAAACATGGATTTAGCTAGATAGCATTCTAAGTTTTTAATTATTTTTTCTACGTATGAGGTGATTTCACCTATTTACATATTGCTAGAGGCTAAGGGGAAAAAAAGCATTCATCCTGAGTTGAGTTCAGAGAGTCTGCTTTGCCAAAAATAAAGCCAAACACATTAATATACAGACTTTCTCCAAGTCTCGGCAGCATCAGGAATACATTTTAAAGAAGAGGAGCAGGTCTGGTTTGACAGTCTGGCAGGTACCTGTGGAAAAGTCCATCTTCTACCAACAAATACGTACCTGCACAGTGGGTCCTACAGCCACAAAGGGTCCACACAGCGTTTCCACTCCCAGGGGCTGAGCCCTTCTTAGTGCCTAAGCCCATGTTGGCTCTGCTGGGGGAATACTGGAGACAGGCAGACATGGGAATGCAGAGGTGAAATATACTGCAGAGATGATTTTTTTACATAATATTAAATTTACTTGGCATAAAATTTTACAGGCATATCCTGGACCACCCAAAAGCTGTACTGATTAATCCAGAGCTCTCCCCTGTCCTTTACATGATTACTTTCATTCATTGCAATATACTTTATATTGTTAAACATAGCCACATGGACCATGTTTGTAAAATACATGTGTAGTCTTAAAGTATACATGCAATCTAAAGGCTGGCTTCTCTTGTTACAGTAGAGCTCCAAACATAAACTCTTTTTTTCAGGAATTCAACGGTTAGATCAAGAAACTTCTCCAAAGTTGAAAACAAAGAATGATTAATTTTAAAACCTGAGACTTAAATGTGGACTTGTTTTTAATTTACTAGACTGAGAAACATTTAGCTTAGTGGGTACACAGACAGGCATATCTTTTGGCAGATAATTGGTTAACTCTTATGCAATGGCCTTTTTGAATACCAGAGAAAGCACCTCATCAAATATATGCAATTTATTTTACGGGGAGGGGGGAAAGCTTTGGTGCATTTTCCAAGAAAAATTCCAAAGCTTAAGTGAATATGTACGCCTAGCAGTTACACCGACGTGAACTGACATATAAACCCGTATGTGTAAGACAGCTATGAGTAGTAAAAGTAACAACTCTGAGCTATTAAGACGTCTAAGTGTGTCTTTACATAAAAGCCTTAAAGAGCTGTACAGGGAGTCATTATAGTGTATTATGTCAGGATCTGACTTACTCAACATGTAGAAGTCGACACCGACACCGTCAGCTGTGATGTAAGATGCTTAGAGGCCAGTTTCACAGGGCAGGCGTTTCCAAAGAGTCCAGCACCCACCAGTTCCCACATAGGCAGCTAAATGAAGTGATGAAACTTTAAACGCTCTCGGCTTTCATGGGGGCTGGTAGATGCCGGGAGGATTAAAAAACCCTGCTCTGCCTGTAGTCGCTGAAGTCTTTTGAAAAACCCAGTGTACCCCAGGACAGCCACGCTGTCTGCTTTGAGCTCCCAGACGGATGATGAGGGGACCCGTTGGTCACCGTGAAGGTGGCTGCTAGAGGTGGGGCTCTTCTGAGCCGCCCGGGGGAAGTTTAAAGCAGGCTGAAGGACCATCCCTGCTGTACCCATGATGTCCATGCCGTAGCACAGAGTTAAGGAGCTTAATTAAAAAAAGAAAGCTAAGGATTACCCACTCTGGAAACGTCCTCTCTCAGATCACCAGATAACACTATATTTACTGTGTGAACACGGTATCTGCCACAGCAGACTCTTATTCTGAATGGCTTCAAACATACCATTCCAGTACACATGAAAGCCAGCATAATTCACAGAATGCCTTTTATACACTAGTAATTTTATTTTAAAAAGATGCAAACAAAACAATGTGTTAGATTACATTCTGGAACTGTTGTTCAGATGTTTTATGCTATTGCTTCAGCAATAAAAGGAACATTAAACTCCCGAGGCCAGACTGAGTCTAGCTATTTTCGGCACCTCTGGCAGGCTGGAGTGGAGCCGAGGCACCTGGCTGCTGGGGAGCCCTTTGGAAAGGCTGTCCTCGCTGCTGCCAGCCAGCCCCTCACTCTGGACCTGCAGGTCCCTGTGGGGACACAAGTATGCCCATCACTGCAGGAGATTGGCTTTGTTCATGGTGTTAGAGGGGGAGCCCACAGAAGGAAACGCGGTCAAGGGCTATCAGACACAAAGACACCAGCAATTACACCGCAGGCTGGGGCAGGAAACAGGGGAGCATCGCTGTATCGCTTCCCCTCTTCTCAAAATCCTCCTCAGGCATCAACTAATGGTTACTGTCCTACTGCTGGAGGCAGGACGGCAGGTTGGGCAGACCAGCTGTCTGGCCATGAGTGCTCTGTCTTGTTTCTCTCACATAGGTGAGTGGAGAAGTCCCTAAATGCCACCCAGCTTCCAGTCTGCACCTGGGCCCTTCAGCGCTTCTTGCTTCTTGTCTTTTTGGCAGCATGGTGCTTCCATGCTCAGCCTTGCAGTGGGCTTTCCCAAAGACTCCCAAAGGAGAGTATGACTTTGCCCCTTCAGTCTCAGCTGACCCTCTAAGTGGTCAGCAGAGTCTCCGGGCCAGCATTCAGTTCAAATGCTCTTTCAGAGTTAATTAAGCTCATATTTCCTCCTGCTCAAGTGCTTCGCCTATTCAGTTGTTTTCCCATCATAAGTCATGGTGACAAAACTTTCTGCCCTGCCATGCACAGGTAGGAACCTACTGTCTAGAGTAAACTCCAAGTTTTAGATCCCAAGTGGACAAAAATACCCACGTTCAGTCTTGCCTTAATTGCATCAGCCGCAGAGGAAACATTGCTATGCCTGGCATTTCTGTTGGCCGCATCTGGGTAGCTCTGTGCACAGCATGGAAACATTAAATTATTCTTGGTACCAATGCATAATGAAGCCTCAGCAACATTGCACTTAATACATCCTTAATTTTGAGACTCTCTAACATCTGTATGCTGTACTTTGCAACCTCAATGGTCTTTTTCTGTATTTCCAGGGGCATATGTAGTAGAATGATACTGTGTCTGACTGATCTGAGTAATAGATGTGTGACCTGATGCATCTTTCGCCTGTCTAATAGGAGATAAAGTCAAGATAATTTTTCAGTATGGTGCATTAGGATATTATTTCATGACAGTCCATCGCAGAGATTATTCTACATTCTTTGCAAAAAGCCATGGAAAGATTTGACCCCCTGCAAATTAACTATAAGTTACATGGAGAGAAGCAGATCTTCTGTAGGTAAAATAAAAAGAAACGCAGGAATGGTGACTTGGAAGAAGAATAATTAAAGAAGATAAGGTATTTTATTCCTTCTCAGGCTCTTTCATCTTAACTGACATTCTAAGAAATGGGCAATCTGAAATCTATGATTTATTACCTTAAAAGTTTTAGGACTTGCCTTTTTTCCTTAAGCCTTGTCAGATTTTAAACTTCCCCAAGATTCTGCCTTAAGTCCTTTGAGAATTAATAAACGAAAGGTTCCAGTTGCAGACAGAGACACATTTTTCACATTTCCCTCCCTCCCAGTGACTTGTTTTCTGTGTTCAGCCTCCTCAGAATGAAAGGGGGAAAAAAATTCAGCCAGCAATGTCAGTTCATGTTATTATTCTAGATACAGAAATGCCTTAGCCAGCATTTATACAAAGCTTCATAGAGTGCAATAAAAAAGACTGAATCTATAATGACTTCCTTATTTTATTTGGTTATTTTCCCAAGTTGAGACAAAAGGGTGAGATTCATGTGACTTATGTGGAACTACATAAAAAGTTTCTCACTAAGCTATTTGCCTCAGTTGTCCCCACAGTCTCAGCTCCCCATGGATGGAGGTAAGTATCTCCAGATGGTGATTTGCCCTCTTCTGGTACTCCTGGGGTGACTTACACCATGGAAGGGCATCTCTGCACTGGGTGCTATGAACCCAGCCTAACTGACCAGCATAACTGGTGCCTATATTTTGGATGGCTAAAGTTTGGTCTGATTCATTCTCTCTGAGTTCAGCTTTCCATTTGGGAAAGCTCAGGGGGACAGAGTACCCGTAAAGTCTGCAGCCTTGGTCACAAAATCATCCCCACCCTTACCAGATTTTCAAGGAGGTGGCCACCGGCGTGTTTCCTGTGCCCCACCGTGTTTTTTCTTGGCCATGATGGCCACCACAGTATTTCCTGTATTTTTATATATATATATATATTTATATATATAAAAATACATATGAATATATGTTTTAGACCTAGTCAAATACAGAAAACAAACAAGCAAAAAAATCCAAGAACAAATGGTGAATGAAAAAATTTGTGAAAGAATTGAGCTGGTCACTGATCTATGATTCACAAAGTCAGTCTCCATACAAATAAGTTGAAATGAATTTCTTGGTATGAATAAATCCCCAGTCTCAGGTATTTCAGTATGAATGATTCTGAATTCCTTAAAATTCAGATGGGAAGTGAATTAATCATTCTTCCTTATTTTCTTGTTGACAAAGTCTTCCTTCTCATCCAATCAAGGCGAGCACTACACAGTGGGTTACTAGCTGTGCTCAGTGAATGCTGAGTAGCACCCATCAGCTGAAAGTTTGTCACACAAAATATTTGGTGGATCCTTGAGTACGCAGAATGCATTAGAATGAAATTGGAATTTATTTGCAAGTGATTCTCTGACTGCAGAAATGTCTGCATTTATAATGAGTAGTTTAACAGTCTCTGCACACATTCATGGTTTATATAGTGCACATCTGTCATGTAATTAAAAAAAGGAAATATGAATTAAGTATATAGATTTGATCAAGCCATGTATATTTTAGTAAAGTATCAGTACAGATGACAGCCTTCTGCACATAGTTCTAGTATGTTACTCACCTGAGGAATGTGGACAAGCTCTGACATTATTACTACTTCAATATGACCAGATTTTGCAGTTATCACAAATACAGGGTGTATTAAACCTCAAGTAAACTTCATGTGTGGTTTTGCTACTATGAGAAAGGCTAAGTACAGACCCATACGTGTGCTTTTGTGTTCACATATGTTACTGAATATATATACATTATTATCTTTATTGTATTATATAGTATATTCCAGTCCGGTATAGTATGTGTATTTTTTCTGATAATATATCTTCCGTGATTGCACAGCTTTTTTCTTCTCTGAATGTCATTCTCTGATTGAATGACACATATTTTCTTAAAGAGGAATCTGGAGTTTGTATAGTCTGAATGCATCTTGAGGAGATTTTTTCCTACCTACATGATAATTTGAATTTAAATGCTGACAAATGTCTTTCCCAAAGAAAAGTAGGTAAGAAAACTTGGAATAAATGGCTTCATTCTCTTCCTCTCTTTTATAATGTTTACTCACCATCTGGAAGTTGTGGAGTGTTGTGACTATGCATTTTTTTACATGATACTTTAATTTCAGTTCTTTTTCTACAATTAATAATGCTACTGATACTGATATTATTGATAAATTTGTATAAACCACATCTTGCTCTCATAGGACTCTTGTATCGGGCGATGCAATTCCTGGTGGCCATCCCTTGTCTATGCACCTACCCACAAACGTCAGCGTGTTCAAGCGCCTTCCATACCTGGGCCAGCAGTTATAGGTCAGGGCCAGCCTTTAGATCGTCTGGGAAGGTACGTGGTATCTGATGGCATCGTCGGGACTCAGCACAACTGAGCTGCTATGAGATGAACATTGGTTCTGTGGTTAGTCTGTAATTACATGGCTGGTTTGTGATGGAAATTACTGGTTACACTGAAGAGTTCTGCAGCCACTTGGGACCGGGTTCATGGGGTAAACGTACAGTTCAAATTCTTTATTTCTGTGTATTATCCAGTCTCCCAAAGTCACTTTGCCAGGGTGGATTATTCAAAGGACATTACATGACCACAGCATGTGCGTGTTCCATATAATCGGACAATGAACGTCCTGGGGGAGTTATATAGAGGGCCCAAATCCCCATTGGCACAGCTCCATGGAGTCATTAGTGTTACACCAGCAGGGAAGCTGACCCCGGCCCTTGCTCGGTGATTTGGCAGGCCACCTCGCCATGAGGACATTCCAGCACTTCCAGGGACATGAATTTGGAACAAAGAGTTATTTCAGCGGGATGAGGTTGACAATTGTTTGGTTTTTAAAGAGTTACCACATAATGTTAAAATAGTATCTTGCATTAATGCGAAATCTTGATGCGGTGGTATCTTATGATCTATTTATCTGGGAAAAAATGTAAACCAAAAGATAATAAATGTAAACAGTGTTTAAACCGCAAGCATTCCTCAGAGTAAATGACAATATAATTAAATTTGAACTCCACAATGCAGATTCTTTCAGTGCATAATTGAAATTGTGTAAGATGCTTTGGCAATATGTTTAACATTAACTTAAAGCGAGTAATTTTAGGCACTATGGTCTGATCTTTCTCTTATTGACACCAGTTGTGCAGGTCCCGCAGGCTGTGTCTATAATATGGCTTCTTTGTGACGTGCCTCACGGACCCACTCCCAGAGAGTCCCTCTCTGTGTCGTGGCTCCACGCTGAAGGAGACAGGGCTGCACACCATGCCTTTCCAAAATTGGGGGCCTTTCAAATGAAACATTAGCATGCAGGTGGCACGGGCAGCTGCAGGGTGAACTGCTGGGGAAGCCAGGGAGAAAGAGTGCCAGGGGGCTGCCCAGCCCACCTTCCCACAGCTGGGGACATACAGGTGGCCATCTCATGTTGGACTAAAGGCCCCTCGAGCTCTCTTATCTGTCTCTTTTTTTTTGCTGAAAGTGTCTGCTTGGGAAGAGGGTAAGCATGTCGTATTGCTCCCCTGGAATATCCTCCTATCTGCCTGCAGCCTTCCGGTTTGGGACTTTGGATCATCTACTTTCAGTTGAGGTACCATTATTCCTTCCTGCTGGTCAGCATGTGTGCCTGGGAACCAGGACTGCTGATACAAGCTGGGTTGGCACACTCTGGCAGTTTTTGCTAGAAAGACCCCAAGCTTTTGCTTGAGGTCTTCAGTTAATGAACAGAAATGGCCAAATGTAAGGAGGTTGAATGATAGTTTAAAGCTTCCTTCATCTTACTCCCTGCAGGTATCTTCCCTGACATCTTGGTGAAGGCAAACAATTTCAAAGCTCACACTTCATATGATGTTGCCAGCTTGAGGGCACCGTCACTGCAGGAGCGGTCCCACACCATTCTCAGGGCAGTGGACATCAAGGAGGAGGCTCATGCTATGGGCGCTGCTGCACACCTGAGACTCGGTTAGGAAGAGGCCTCCAGTCAACTCATCGGCCTTGCCCCTGCCTTGGACGATTGCCTGAGACCCTATGAGGTACATGGGGCATTCTTCAGATAAGTGTGGGCACACCTGTTCCTGCTGTGACTACACTGCATGCACTTGGCTCCATATTTAAGAGTAAAATTGCTCACTGCTCCTTGCTGTGCTCTGGAACGAGGCTTGTTGGGAAAGCTGTGAATTTGGGGTTTAGTGGGGGTTACAAGGTTCTTGGGCTATGGTTTCCAGAGTATTTGACAGTAGCCTGTGAAGAGCTGGCTGGTTACATGCTTACGGCTCCTCTTTGTTGTTTCCAGCCACTAAATTACAGCCACAAGAACCAAGAGTTATATTCAGTGCATTCTTAGCATAGTGGCTCCTCAGGCTTTTCCCATAGGGAGGAGAGACAATTTCTACAAGGACTTTGTGACTGAGAGTAGCATCCAGAAGATCTCAGCCCATGAGGCAAGCTGGGCATAAAGTAGTGAACCAAACTATGAAAAAATCTGGAAACTTCCTTAATGCTGGTAATAGTTCACATGACTGACGCTCACTCCCTTCAGCCACAGTAATTTTGCAGTAGGAGCTGGAGGATTTGTGAAGATGGTCCTTTCTGAAGCCATCACAAAAACATTGTTCTGAGATGAACAAAGGATGTACAAACATTTTATGGAGATTCTCCTCTTTTCTACGCACACCTGATTGAAAATACCACCAGACGCATTATAGCACACACATAGGAACAGGTCACAGGTGAAAATAAACAAGGAAGCAAAAGTGGGTATACATACTTCCTACCATTTCTCCCCTAAAGGTTGATTTTGCATCTGCTCAAATTCATACACTTGGGCTTTGGGAGGACATTTAAGCCAGAGTTCCAAATCCTGGATTTGTCCATGCGATAGTTGATACTCAATGTTAATGTGACCAGTCGGCATGCATAGCAAACAGTTGGCAGCGAGTGCCAGCTAACTGAACTTGTTTCACTTCCTTGCCATCATCACTGGCCCGAGAAATACTTTATTTTTGGAAATTATCTTAATTTTTAAAAGAAGAACAATTGATGGAGTCAGCCAGGGGACGAGAATAAACCAAATTTTTCTGTTAATGTTTTCTGAAATTGAAGTGAAAGTCAGGTAAAGCTCTAGTTAATGTTTGCCTGATTAAATTTTTAAAAAACCAAACCCCAGATTATATATCTTCATGACACAGATTTAAATCAAGTTACCAATGCCATCGATCATGGAGGTACAGTTCTGGAGTTCTAATTAAAAAAAAACCTTGTAAAAATTCCTTAAGCAATTCGCACACTCCTGATTTTCAGCCACAGATAACGAGTGATCCCTGCACCTTCCATCCCGCATTATGTGGTCCAGCATCCAACCAGGTTAAAGTTACCCTGGTAGAATTTTACAGAGATGAGCAGTGGATTCTCAGCAAAACTTTTTATTTTGGAAAATACTCATTTATCAGATGTCTTTCTCAACGCCAGCGGATGCTTCACGCGGGAGCGTTCTGTGCGAACCCAGAATGGCTGTCAGTGAGCTCGGAGCCTGGAAACCGCTGTTTCGGAGGCTTGGCCCAGGGTCCCACATGCCGCAGAGGGTTGCCTTTTCCTTCCTTCTGGGGAGAGACTGAACTCCTGCTTTCTGCTGGCCTGCTTAGCTGTTTTCGGGCTGATGAGTGCGCGAAGGACAGGCTCCTGTTGAGAAAATGGATCTCGAGGAAACTTTAAAGGGACGCCTGTTCTTAAAGAGATGCTGCAGGAGCACAGCAGCCGCCTCGGAGTCTGCGGGCAGCCGGGGAGCCGCGCTGCCCTTAGCACTGCAAAGTGATTCGCTCTATATATAGCTCGGGAAGGAGGCGACAGGGGGAATGTGGCTGCTGGGTATGAAATACTGCCTGCACCAGGCAAGGTAATTAAGGCATTTCATGAGGAGGCAGCGAGAAGTTTAAAGCTGAGAAGAGGCCACGCTTTTTGACATGAGAGGGAATGAATCTGTGGACACAGCTGCATCACGCCGTTAGCGCTCGGATGCTAAAAGGATGGAAATGGGATGGGAAGAATTTAATAGTGGGGGAATTTGTAGAGAGACTTAAAATGCTAGTCTTTCAGAGAAAACAGGTCTTGGTGAAAGAGAAAATGTTCTTACACGTTTCTCCCTTGGTTGCTTGCTACCTTCCCCCTTCAGAGACCGGATCCCAGATTAGCAGGGTTGCCAGTCAGTGCCAGGGTGGCATGTCTTACTTTCCCATGGTGATGTCTGCTAAAACTGGGGGTAAGCTTATACCATTTAACCAAAATAAATACATGGGAAAAAAAGGTAAAAGATAGTGCATTGGTTTGGTTGAATACGTACTACATGACTGAAAAAACACATACCAACCACATTGCTCTAGTGGCAGTTTCAGCTGCAAACGGTTTTATCTTTCCATTTATAGGAAAGATCAAGAAAAGTTTGAGTCACCTTTTCATATGCCTACTTTTCTTCTCATATTTCCCAGCCACAACGTTTGTCTGGAAGCCCCAGCACAGGGGCTGCCAAAGGGAAGCTCTCCTGTCAGTCCATCACGTCTGGGCTACAAATGGAGCCCACATTTGTAACCTGGGCAGGCTGCAAAGCTTTTCCCTGGGCTTTGGTGGGGCAAAAAGAGGGGGATGCAGGAGGATGGGGCACTTCTAACCCGGGCTTGGGGACAGCCTGGTTTCCCTGCATGGGTGCTGATGATGAATGGTAGTGGGTTGTACAATTTGCATTTTTATTTTTGGGAGTTCATAAAGAACTGTCCAGAGCTTGGGATAAAATTCTCTGTTAAATGGTCTCAAAATGTAAATGAGTAAATAAAGGTAAATAAAACAGTATTTCTAACTTGCAATGTCAATACTGGAATAGTGCAAAGCAATCACCGTTTCACACTCCTACTGGACATTTCTGGGCTTTGTGAGCTCCATTCCGAGCTATGTCTTTCTGGGCTGCTGCTTTATAAAAGAAGCATAAAGATGGGAAACATCCCACCCCAATCGAGTCATTGAAATGGGGGAAAGTCTGAGAGCAAGTGTTCAAAAGAAAAGGACTAAACAGTTCAGCTGATTTCTTCCACTTGTATTAGTTTTAGGTGTCAGTTACTATGGCAGAAGAAACTATTTCAAATTGTGTCCTTTTTAATTCTGCAGAGTTATTTTGTGTTTCAGCAACATAGAGCAAGTTTATAGTTAGTGGCAGGCATTTATTGGACATATTTTGTTTTGTATCTGAGCAGTGTCCAGCTTTAGCTTTGTTTTAGAATGGCTAGAAATCTCACTGGATATTTAATTTCTAAGTTATTTCTGCCTTGGAAAAGACCAAAATTTAAAATATAAAGATAAAATATTTTTTAAACATTTTAACTATTTCCATTTTTACTCCAACGTATCCATGGAATAAGATCTGACTTTATAAAAGCTGCCAAAAATATTTTTTTTTCCAGTGGCTGTTTTAGCTACTAAAAGAATTGAAGAAATGATTTCAGCCATCTGCGTTTTCATTTTTAAACACAGCTTACTTCTTGAGTCCTTGCTAAAATGCTGTTCCCGCAAAGTTCATTCTAAGTTGTAAAGATATTCCCAGTTTTGGTGATTTTCAGGAATCAGTCCAACATGTATGCTTTTTAATGATTTTTTTAATATTATTAATATCTTATAGTTGTTCACCCTTTGCTGCCTCCCACTTTACACAATGATTATTAGGCTCTCACTGAGAAATGGTCTCTTAGAAACGACATGCAGAAAATAAGGAAGGAGGGCCAGCAGCAAACTGCGTAAAGATAATGGTGACGAGGATGCTGAAAAAGAAGTCAGCAAGATAGGAAACAGGGGGATTTGGAGGTCACTGGAGTGGGAGCAAGCAGGAAATGGAGGGAGGAACTGAGTGTCAGAAGCAGCTGATAGATTCATTAACTTGCATTTTCTTAGGGTAATATTTCCTCCATTGATATCAATGGCCAAAGCTGCGTCACCTTGTGTCTTAAACCTCCAGTCTGTCGTCTGACACACACTGTTTTGTGACTCTGGGCTTAGATCCCTTCTACACATCCTAAACAGGCAAAAATCCTGGTTGCTCTATAACAGGGATGTAAAAACATCCTGGAGCTAAAGGAGGAGAAACATTTGCCTCACTAAATGACATCTAGAAAATTTGAGTATTCGCTGGAAATCAGACATGGTTATAACAAGCACCGGCCAGCTGAGGTTTAATTTTCCTTCTCTTGTACACTATCATTTCATAAAGACTATGAATCTTTCTGACAAAAGGGAAACAATGAAGGCATATCCATAGTCTACTTCACTGCAAATCCTGAAGGCTTTTCATATTTTAGAGAAATTAGGTTTATTTTAAAAGCAGACTTGAAAGCCTGTGTTTTATTAGAAAACTAACAATGAACAAAGGATTGAATAAATAAAGCAAAGCAATGTTTTAGAACATATTAAGCCATTAATTTGCTAAAACTGGTCATCTGGTAGTGCGTAGAAAAATAAAAGTAAGTTTTCAATTGTGCAACCATAAACAGAGTTTATGCACATTTCATGCATATAGACAAGGCATGAAATAGGTGCTAATCAACATTTATTTGGGAATGTAGCTGCTAAATCAATTTTTCAGAAACTGCTTGGACTGGATCTCATTAAATAGTCTTCCTCTCTGTTCACTGTGGGATACAAAAACTGTAGCATGTTCTCACAGCTGGTCAAAAGGAGTTTATAGGTTTATGCAGTATTTGTTAACCATGTGCAAAAAATCAGTTGTAAACGAATATGTGTTGAATTAAATTTGTAAAAGAGCATAACCCTGATCAAACTACATTGTCATACGTTCATCACCCAAAGCACATATAGAATCCATAAAAATGGGAGCAATAAATAAACCTTAGAACAACTGCTACCAGATCTGCAATTACAGTCTTCATATTGGTTTCCCTCAATACCCTTCACAAAGCTGTATTTAAGAGCATGTCCAGCCTAGGACAGGCACACTAAGATCTGGTACTGTGCTAGATGAACTTTTCTTCTGCCTCAAACTCTGATACTCTGATATACTTTTGCTTAATTAATTACCTTTACATGGCATTTTGTGGGTGCAGAACCTCCACATCCCTCTGATTTCTGCCAGGACAGGCTTTGAGGAGCCCATTGTCCCTCTCCATGCTGTCCCTGGTCACTGCTCCCCTGGTGTCTTCCCCCTGTGTCTACCATCTTCCCATGGGGTAGACGTCCTTGTGCTGTCTCTGCCTCCAGCTTTGATATTAAGCAATGTATAAATGCACAAAGAATGACCCAAGCCTGTGAAAATTATATCAAATTAGCATGGCAAAATATATTTTGCATAAATACATGTTGATTCGCATTTCTTTTATTACCTTTTAAATTTTATTATTAATAGAAGCCAACAGTTGCTCTTCCACTGCCTTTGATCGCAGGCTGCTGGGAATGTGATTGCTCGGGATGTCTGCTTACCCTTCTAATGCATTGTCACGAAGTTAGCATTCTTTTAATCCTCTGCAGTTGCTACGTATTCCCAAACTCAGTAGAAATAAAGACAAATGTTCAAAAGATCCTTGTCTGGCACTTTTAAAATTCATACATGGGAATTATCTGATTTTGTTGATATGAAATCTTTACTTGGAATCTGCTGCTTAGCATCCTCTTTAGAAATGGTTATAACTAGTATGCAAAATATTTTATCATATATATAAATCTGTCTTTTTCGTAACCACAAGGCCAGAAATATTTAAGTACTTCTGCCCTCTTGTACTAAAACAATTGTTAGGATGTCTTTTACTTTAGTTACCCTTAAATTTTGTTTTGTCCTTAATCTTTTTTTTGCCATAGATTTTATCTTGTGTCTTGTTTCCTGCCATATGCATTTCCCACTCTACCATGATATTTGATGCTGTCAACTTTCTTGCTTTCCATTTGTTTTAATAATTTTTTTACTTTCTTTATTACATTTTCCTTCTAAGTTATTATTATGTTTTTAAAACAAAGCAGAACATTGTCTCTGTCTCTCTCAACTGTGGATTTTTGGCACTCGAGAGAGTGTTCTTAAATTCCCAATTAGCATGAGTATTTTTTTATCTCTAAAAGAAAATGTGGGCTTGATGACAGAAGTACTTTTTTAAGATTCATAACTGTGTGATCAGAGTAGAGAATCAGCAAGATGCTCTCTGGCCTTGTAAGCAGCAGAAGAATTCAGGAGGACCGCACTTGGATCATGAATATAGAGATGCATATTTGTTTCCCGAGCTTGCATTTATAACATTCCTCTGCAGCTGCTCTAGTAAAAAAGGCTGAGCCCTGTCCAGAAACTTGCATGCCTAGTGTAGCTTGTTGGTAAAGACTTTCTATTCAGTGTTCCATACAGAAAACCTCTTCTGTAGGCCCCTGCAAAATGCATTTTTTTCTTTCTTTTATTCTTTTTTTTTTGTGTGTGTGTGTATTTGCAAGTGTTTAACATCATTTGTTACCTTTCAAAAAGGAACACCATTGATCTTGGGAGGCTGGACGACTACTGCATAGGTTTTCCCAGCTTTGCCTGAGTAATACAGGGCTGAAGGGAATGTCACGAGGATGTCACGACATCAAAGAAAACTGGCAGTTGCCAAGTCCTTAACAAACAGAAGGACTTGCCTCTCAGTATCCTGCAAGGGTAATTCATGGTCTTCATGTCACAGAATGCTGTGGTCAACAACATTTGATGGATTCATGAAATACAAATCCATTGAGGGATATTAGATCAAAAAATACCTTCTCTGATCCACAGAGATGCTGAATGCTGGGGATATCCCGTGAAAGCACCACTTTCTGCTTGCCCCATGTGTACACTGTTCCCTGAGCATTCACTGCTGGGCACTTTTGGAATCTCATGCTGGTGTAGATGGACTTTTGTTCTGACCTGCATGTCTGCCCTCTGCAATTAATCCTGTTTGAGTCAACGGAAATTGAAGAACAATTTGGTCTGGTAGCGAGGCTTGACCTGCATGGGGTTTTTGTTGACATATTTATAATTCTGATAAACCAAGGCTGAAATTAAAGAATAAAGGAAACACAATAACTCTTCCCCTAGTTCTTCTTATTGTGGTTTCATTCCTTTGTTTCTTGATGTGGATTCCAGAAAATTAATTGAGCATTAAGACCTAAAGAGCAGTACTTTTGGGGCTGATTATTGCACGCCTCAGCTGCTGTAATAAGGTATGAGTTAATGACTTTAACCACCTGAAAAGTGTAACAATTTCCCTGTAAATTCAGTGCCTGGAGTTACTTATTGCCTGATCAACTACTCTGTAGCTCAGGAAAAAGGAGGAATTGAAAAAGCAGAAACTTACTGCTATTGCATTTAAGAAGTGTTAAATAAGAATAATTTTAAAAACAAATCCAGATTCTTGCACTTCCTGGACATTATTGTCCTGTGCGTGACATACCTGGCAGTGAGTCAGCACATCGCGCTCACGTCTGACGTCTGGAAGCTGTTTCATAACTAAGGAGAAACCTGCGACCCATCTGTAGAGGCAGCCAGGCCTGAATCTGGCAGCACAGCACGCTGTAACACTGGCGTCAGGTCAGGCCTGGCTGGCGTAGGGGTTGCTATCGATGTGAATTTTGAGCACGGTCCTGCTTAGCCACGTGTGTGTGCTTCCTCCGGGGTCTGTTCCTCAGGGGTCGGTACTGGGACCAGTGCTGTTCAACATCTGTGTTGGAGACATGGACAGTGGGATAGAGTGCACCCTCAGCAAGTTTGCCGATGACACCAACCTCGGTGGCATGGTCGACATGCATCAAGTTCAACTGAGCCAAGTGCAGGGTCCTGCACCTAGGACGTGGCAATCCCAGGCACAAATACAGGTTGGGCAGAGAATGGCTGGAGAGCAGCCCTGAGGAGAAGGACTTGGGGGTGT
>JAOXNO010000001.1:32111611-32123258 GCA_028565335.1 Limnodromus scolopaceus
TTAGAAGAGGCCCAGCTGAAAAAGTAAAATTACTGAACAGAAAATTAGTTCTGTTTTACCTCAAACCAGGACAACTTTGTTGAATCTAAGTACATTCTCCTGGATCTTCTTTTTGCAGGTTTAATCGTTACCTGGCTGAATTCCAGGATTAAGTGTGTGGGGTTATAGAAATCACTTGATACCTTGAACCTGGGGAGTTTCATTACCTGACTATCACTGTGGTAGAAAACACCGCACAAGTTCTAAAATTTAATTTCATGCTCCATTCGTTTTTGTGTCACTGCCTGTTCTGTGACACCCAGACCCGCAGGTCTGTCCTTCCTTCCCTTCACATCAAAACATGGAAAGACTGTAACATTTGTATAGATATTTTAATCCCAACTTTCCAGCATCTGCTGAAAAACTCAGAGTTAATGGTAGTGTGTTAGGGTAGGGTGCTTGCCTATCTCAATTATCAAGCAATGAGTAGGTAACAGAGGATGGTAGAGCACTCTCTCAGGGAAGGAAAGATATCCAGATAAATAATGAGAAGGCTTTCCCACCCCCATCCATAGCATTGCAACAAATGTAGCCATGGTTATACTAATCAATAAACATTTAATTATTGAACCTTCCCGCCTGATGTTGGCCAATCAGTTAGAGAACTTTAAAAAAAAATTCCTGTCAAAAGCAAGATGGATAAGTTACCCTCTGGATGGATGGATTGTCCCTAAAACAAGCAGTAATTCAGACAAAGGGACATACATCATTTTTAATTGACGAAGGCTGGTCCCTGAACACGAGTAATCGAAGCGGAGTGCCAACTAATGAATCTGCAGTGCAACACCACTGTAGCACTTTGGCTTGAAGTTAGTGCTTCTAAACTACCACTTAATTGTTTCAGTTCATATAATTTGGATTTATGAATAAACATGCATTTTCCTTGGGGCTTTCCTAACCTTTTCTTGCTGTGGTGAACAAAGTAAAATTTCTTTTAAATTTTGGTACTTCCGCGGTGTCTGATTGAAGCACTTCTAGCCTTCTAAATTTTAATAAGAATTTCTCAGGGTAACATCACTGACACCACGAGGGCTCTGTCTGCTGAAATCTGTCATTACAGTGCAAATGGAAAATATGATTCAATGTGTTGTTTTTCTTAAACTCCCTGCTGCTTCTACTAGTTCATAATTTAAATCCTGTTAGCTTTATTTGAAAACATTTCTGTCCAGAAATATAGTGTACAACAGCATACAACATTCTTTGTGAGTGAAATGTCTTTATCATAGTATTAAATTAACTTTAATTAATTAACACTAATATTTTGAAGGGAAGTTTACCTAGTAGTTTTCTGTTTATACTTCTGCCACTTTTCTAGGACTTTTTTCTAGCCCTCTTCACAAATTCATTATCTGAAAAATAAATTATAATTCCAAAATGGTAAGACTAAATTTCAAGATAAAAGCTGCCATGGACGGAGTATGCAAATATTCTTGCTTTTCCCTAAATGGCACATTGACAGGAGAAGGTACACACTAACTGGCTAAGCTTGCAAGTCTCAACTTGTGCATTTTAAGTTTTTTTCTGGATTCTGTAGAATTTGCTATAGAAAGAAAACGTAGCATTAATTTTGAAAATCGTGTTGTGTTGGCAAAAGCTGGTGATGATTTGGGTTGTGTTACTTCCAAGAACATCCAATTCATGCACTGGTGTTTTATAAACATCAACAGAGCCATCTGCAAACTTTAGTCCAGGCCTAGACCTCAAAAGCCAAAGGGAGTCTCCTCATAAGCAGCAGGTGAGAAACTGAGCTTCAATGAACTGGGCTTTTAAGTCAATCCTGTAACATTATGAATAGAGTCTGGGGGGAAAAAATAAGGAAAAGGTGTGTAAGTTTTTTTGTACGTATACTGCTGAGCAGACTTAAGTGTTGTTTGGCACATCTCTCCTTAGTCTGAAGGCCGAAACTTGGCTTGTGTATTAGGAAAGCGCAAAAAATATGGGTGAGTTCATCAATTCATTTTTGATATGACAGATGTTGGAGATAACCTGTATGTATTAGTCATATTCTTTTATTGAAATGGTATGGATTTGGATAATAAATATTTGGCAGTAAGTAGAGCCATATGAATCAAAACCCTACGTGTTGTTTGAGACATTTTTGAGCAAGACTGTGGATTTGAAACTGGTGGTTTTTTCTGGGCAGGTACAGTAAAAAGGGAAGTACAAACACAGGAAAAGGTGGTTTTACATAGACTTGAAGACCATTTGAGGGTCATTAAAGCAGATGTTCAGTCCTGACAGGGTAGGATATCCTAAAAGTAAAATGACTGGTTTCAATTACAAATGCCTACTGTGATTCAGTTAAAATTAGACCATGAGAAATTGCAGCTGCTTGAAGTAGGATAGCCAACTGTGCTCCAGCCCATCTGCCAACCTCCACTGTTTTCTTTCCGAGCTAAAACAAAATATACCTGAGATAAGAGAAGTTATTCAAGATAAGGAAAGACACAGTTCCTTTCCTAATCAGTCATGGCCACCACCACTTCACGGTGGCTGTCATGGTGTGTAATATATCCCTCCTTCCATCACGTCCCCAAGTCATAGGCGTGAGGCCTCTCTCATCAGGAGAGATACGGCTGCCCCCATGGGGACCAGCACTGCAAGGTATTTATTCGCTGTCCTGAATATGGCTGGTGTGACGGCTGCAGCTGTTGTATAATTGTGTTACCTAATAAGGGTAAAAACGAGCATCATCTGGACATTCATCCAGCCCAAGAGGTCTTTTGTTTGGGGCTTTTTTAATTGTTTGTTTTCAATTTTGTTTGTTTTGCTGGTTTTTGGTTTGTCTGGGGTTTTATTTGTTTGGTTTTTTTTTTTTTTTTTTTTTTTTTGAGTATGGGGAAGATATCCTAGTCACTTTATTTACAATAATTATCTTCTCAAATATTTTGTCCTGCGAAGACTCTTTAGTCTTCCTCTGAGGCACGGGTGATTATATATTTCAGGAATTATATGGAAAAAATATGTCCTGTATGTCAAAGGAAAACTGTTTTTGCGTTTAACATTGCAAGGACAGTGTTTGCACAGGAGACATCATTGTGATTTACCAAGGATATGCAAACCCCTCACTCCCAGAGAATGCATTGCCCGATCTGTTCAGGAGTTGCACTGAATCAGCCCTCGCCTTTGCTTCTTTAAGTAGATATTGCTTATGAGCATGTGACTGCAGAAAGGGTCACTGCTTCTGCAGTGCATGTTTGGTTTTTGAGCTCGGGGTGAGGGGAAATAGAGTTCTTCTGCTGCTTGGGATGACCCCACCTCAACCAGCTTCAGAGATTTTCATAATCCTTACTGAGGAAGATCAAAGAGTTCTCAGGCTTCCTAATGACCACCTTAAAAAAAAACAAAAACCAACCAAAAAAACCCCCCAAATCCCAAACCTAATCACAATACAAAGGGCTCTGAAATGGTTTGGTAAGAGGAGGAATTGTGTTACAGCTGGATACCAGAAAACAGTGCTGAAACGGAAACAGAAAACAGGAGCGACATCAGCATGGGAAGGGCTCAAATTAAATAGTAGAGAAAAGACTGTGAGAAACTTACATATATATATGCATAACTTAAAAGTGGGAAAGCAAAGGAGTCAGTAACATATGGAAAGCTGTATTTTCCATAAATTAATGTGTCTTGATGATATTTATTCCAAGAATATTATTAAATATTATGCATTAAAGTACACTTTCATGTGTACACAGGTATGAGTATGTAGTATACAAAAGATCACAGCAGGGTGTACCTAGAAATGTCATTTGAACGTTTGGAGAAGGTGCTGTTCTGCATCTGTGTTCCCCAGTTAGACTTGTGCAAGAGTCCTAGGTGATCCTGCAAGTTTTCTGACATCCCTGTACCTATACCAACGGCAATGGTGGTGTAGCAGGCAGCTATTGGGCAAGCGTATCCACAGCAGTGTGCAGCTAGTGTCCTTCCACCCTCCTCAATGAAGACAGGGTGACAGCACTCACAGCCCATCAACGAAATGCACCCGACCCCCAAAAAGCTGGAGAACAAACCTCGAGCAGCTGTACAAACAAGGAGCTGACAACCAGTTTCTATAATGGGTGCTGAACTTGGTCGACCTGACCACACAAGCAGGACTACTGAGTTCAACGCTGACAGTAAGGGTAGAAGGAGCTATTACTGTCAGCCTGGTAGATTTGGCTGAAAATGCCAGCTAGTTAAATTTATAGATACAATTCAAATGTGCTTTTTAGCCCCCTTCTTGGTTAACCCCAAATACAAGGAATCCAAGAAACATTTTCAGTTACCCTTTTAAGGATGATTTGAGATGAAGGATCAAAGGCATGCCCAATCTTTGAGAAAAGTGAAGGTGTTTTCAAACGCTGCTTTGTTTGGGGTAAGGAGAGCCCTTCAGTACGCTAGAAACCAGTATTAAAACAGCCGGTTATGGATAGGTTAGTGAGAAGCCAGCCACAAAGCTGGTGCAGGCAGAAGGTTCTTCACTGTCGAGGAGCCTCAGGATGCAACCTTCAGTCTTGATTCAGAGGGATACTGGATTAAGAGGCGATACCATTTACTGTAAACAGTCATGTGGTTGTCTGGGGGAGCCGCTGTCTGCCAAGTTGTCTACAAGAGCTAATGCATTCTTTATATGTTTTGTCTCCAGGTTGTGCAACGCTTTTTGTGAAACTCATAAAAATCTCTGGACCATACCTGGTTTATCATAAAGGTAGCCACCATGGGATGGGGAATGACAGCTAGACTGCGGGAGCAGGTTTGAACACTCTGCATGCCTGCCAAGATTTCAAAGGGAAAACAACAGGCAGGCTTTTCAAACTTCTGCCAGCTTCAGCTCTATCAGGTCACTCTATTTATTTTTCCTTTATAATATCTTCAGTAACTTTAATAAAGCTTTTCTTATGACTAACAGCTTAAAGGGATCAGGATATTAGAGGAAATACAAAGGGAAAGACAACACTAAGTAGGCCCCTCCCTTACTTCAGTGCTGTCTTAAATAAATGTATGCAATCTATGATCTTTCAAATAATTACCTTGTGTTCCATTACCTACGCCCTCTTTGCAAACCTGTTTTTGTGCTCTGCAAACCCAGATCCCACCCAAATGCTGCCAGGCTCATTCCAGGGTGTAACAATAGCTGAAATGCTGAAACGGGTTGATGTTAAACTTCCATTGATTACTGTAAGGTGATATATTAAGAATTATTGATACTAATACAAATGAGATTTAAGCATAGAAGAAAGTTCTGAGGACGGAGGGAGAAGGAGGGGGAGGTGAATTTGTGGCTGTTTGCGTGTGCACAGAGTGGTGTGGTACATTAATCTACTCATTCCAAAGCAACTAAACTGGTATTAGTGCTTGTGCTTCTCTGCTGGTTTGAACAGAGATGTCATAAACCAACACTAGAATAGCTTTTTGTGCTGTATCTCCATGGATACTAATGTTACACAGGAGGTATAGGTTTTTCTAGTTAAAGAAAATTACATTTTTTTCCTAACTAAGTTTAATCATAAATGTGCAAATGCAAGAGATCCAGTTCATCAAAGGTACCTTTGTGGTTATAGCACATACAGCTCCCCGTAGCTCCTCTGCCCAGGACTCCTGCTGTACTATGAAAGCACAGTTCCCAAAAACAAATATTCCTGTGTTGCAAATGTGTATCCTCGGAATGTGGATGGGAATTTAGGAATAGCCACAGATATCTGCAGAAATTGGACACAGTGAAATCTCTGTGCAGAACCTGGTGATTGTTTACTCTAGGTCTTACCTTTAGCTTGGCACAATGTGCAGGGCAGCACTAACAGGGAATAATTGGTAATAAATGACCTCTGTCTTCTGGCGTACATTTTAGCATGCTTTTCACCCCAGAGTTGTGTTTGCAGTATAAGCAAGGCACATCTCACTGGTTGATGACCTGAATGAACTCGTCCTCCCACTCCTGACCACACACAGTCCAACTCCCAACACCTTGCATTGCTCAAGTGAGTTCAGAGGCAAAAAAATCAGCTTCAGCCATCTATATATTTGTCTGGAAATGGGACGTGTGGCTGACTCAGGGCTCCCCAGGGCACTATTTCCAGGAAACTGATGGAGGGACAGAGGCCCCACATTGCCTGCAGCCTGCTAGCAGTGGTGAAGCTAGGCATGATGTCCCCTCTGGTCTCCAGATGCTCAACCCAGGTAACCTGGAGTACAGAAAAGAGAGGTGGAGACTGGTTTCATGAGGGCTAAAAATGGTGCTCTGGGAAAATGCTGGTTGGCACCAGATGTGCTTTTTTCCCACAAGGAAATCCCTTGAGGTCCTGCCCCACCATCCTTCCCGGAAGGGGGTGTGTGTGGGACCTGCTCTCCACAGTCTCCTCTGTCCCGCTTGGCTGGAGGTCAGCAGGAGACATGGCCTCCCAGTAGGGCAGATTGTCGGTGGGAATTTGGGTCAGCAGCACCTGTGTGAGGTTGGTGGTACATGAGGCAGGAGTGGGACCAGCCTAAACAGCCCTGGATGAGGTGGGATGCTGCAAGTGCAGCAATGTGCACCTGTGCTGGGTGCATGGGCTCTCTTTCCCCTCTCTGCTGAAGCCAGGGTCCGACAGCACCCAGGGTCTCCCCCCTCGCTTGCAAACAAGTTGTCACCGACCAGCACAGGGGATGTATTTTTAGCGTGTTGGAGGCAGTCTCCTAGCTACAGCCTGAGGAGCTCAGCTGGGCAGGGGCTGGCAGTCCTCAGCCTGCACAAAAGCAAACACCACTGATGAATCTGGGTGTTCAGGCCAAATCCTGCCCCAGGCTTGCTGCTGTGCCCTCCCCCAGCTTGCCCCTTAGCTTGGCTTTCAGGCTTTGGTAGAAACGTTGCCCAGGTATTCCTGTGGGGTCCTGGAGCTTGGCTGATGACCGGGGTTGTTCCGCACCCTCTGCTGAGCTAGAAATGGTCTTTTGTTCAAGTACGGAGATGTACACTCCCTGCTGCAAAGATAAAAGACCAAATATTGTTTATGTTGTATGTAGTAATCTATCTCACATCTGCCAGAGTGTAGCTTTATGTGAAGATGTGAAAGAGCATTCATTAATTCCTCTTTAAGGGCAAGGCTATTAAAAAGTTATTTTAATTTTGGGCACGAATTCAGAATTTCCACTCTTTCTGAAGTTGCTTGTCTTCCTTAAATTGCTATCTGTCTCAGAACTGTTTATGGATAATAAAATGTCTTTAAAGCTTCTTTTTTGTTTTGGAAAAACCTTGGAGATAATTTGTCTGGCATCTCCTGGATGTTTCGCAGACACTGCGTGGTTGTTGTTGGGCTGTTACTAGGATGACTGGAAGTCAGGCAGGGTTACCTAAGCCTCCAACTTTCTTTGTACTACTGAAACAGGCAATGTAACTGCTGCATAGTGCAGAGCACTCGTGTAACTCAATAAAAGCCAAGCATTAGAGAAGACCAGGCTTTGAGACTGATCCATTCTTGTTTGTGAGCAAAATGTCTAACCATGCTTTGAATTAATCAAGTTAATTTCTTTTTTTTCCCCAATATTGCCTTCCTTTTGCTCTTTGGAAAGGTTGGCCTTGCTTTCCAAGAGCTAAGTGACTTTTCCCTAGACTTTATTCTGATATGGGCTGCACAGGAACAATGAAACCTCTTGTTCAGCTATCAGGAAAATTACCCTGGGGCCTGGACTTCTTTTGCTGTTGCCTTTTTTTCCATTTGCCATTTACAATTCCATCTTATCTATGCACAGATCTCATCAACATTTATTAAAGACAAACTCTGAATTTGCACAATTGCAAAAACATGGGATGGGTGGAACATAATCCCAGACCAGGGGGTGATGTGTGTGTACCTGTAAAATGCAAGGGTTTTGTGTGGAACAGGCACCAGTATCATAATCCAAGGAGGTTTTTTAAAAAAATATTTCTCTCTATGGTTTTGCCAAGCAATCTTTCCTCTCCAGTTGCAAGGAGTTCTACATCTCCAAGATAAATAGTACACATTTACAGGTGCGATTTAATCGATTCCTATATTTTAAAAAAGAAGGAATAGAAGCCCTCTACAACAAAAATTGGACACAGTTATGCACCTTATATAGGGGCTATTCATAGGTTGATGAGCAAATGTGTTTTGAGGCTTCTATTTTATATAGCCTGCAAAGAAACAGAGAGTCTTTTCATGTCTTTTATAAATTTAGGAGTTACTATTAACAAAAAAGAAGAAAGAAAACTCCTTCCAGAAAGCTTGCATACATGACTACAGTAAAGCTCTCTTGTAGAATGGCTATGGTTATGTCCTCTTCTCTGAGCTGTTTCTTTCTGCTTTGGTGGCAATTAACTGTTACAATTATTACACTCAAAAAAGGATATTTTTTCACATGCACTGGAGCAATCTCCAAATTCACTGGGAACTACTCTAAAGAACACAGTAAGGTCATGGTGCTCTGGCCTATCTAATACCATATCTAATGCTGTAATCTCATATTCCCCCTTTCCTTGAGTAAGCCTCCCCTAAGGTGTCTTCCATGGAGTCAGCTGAAGTAGAAAGTAATTTCCCTTGTGACTATGGAGAATTTGAAATCAAGCTTTCTGAGATAAACAGAAGTTTTTTTGTGACATTCAAATGTCTCTTCCTTTCTCTTGGCAGAAGTGATGGGCAAAGGTACTGTTGCTGCCACAAACTAATTTTCAGCCAGGCTGGGTCTTCCCAAACTGCAGTATGTGCAGCAGAGTGAAGAAGGACATTGCTGGAGTGTCCTGTCCAGCTGGGAGCTGCTGTCATCGTCAGCGGTGGCATGTAACCAAGATTCATTTGGGAACACTTGAAGCAGGCAATGAATCACGAGCTGTCCTGTATAATTATATGTCATTGGATAACGTAATGTTGGTGTTGGAGTGCATGTGGGCTTGTAAACCTTTGCTGGAATGGCTGGACTGTAACAAGACTATAAGGGCTGAGAGACCAACTTCTTCCCCTGCTGAAGTTTTCAGCCTAAGGCTGGAGGTGCCCCTGCGGAGCACGCTGCTCTTGCCAGCACACAAGTCATTACTGCATGGAAGGAGGAGCATGAATTTTTATGGCCTGTGCTATGAAGGAAGTAAAACTAGAAGATCTAATAGTCCTTTCTGGGTTTCAAATCCATGAAAACATATGTGGTGTCATAAGACCCTCCCTGCTAACTGCAGAGCCTTTTCCCTTTGGTTCAAATACCAGCAATCAGTTGCTACTTGCTGGCTGTAATGCATTGTTTACCTGTCTCTAGAGGTATGCAACTGATGTATTATTGTGCTTTGTTAATTTTCATTTCTTTTCATACTGTCCCATACCTTTTTCCTGAATTGTTTCTCTTATAGCTTTACTAAGTGCTGCCTCTTCTGGGAAATAACTCTGTGTTTGAGGCTCAGCCCTTCAAGGTGTTGAGAGCTCTGGACCTTCTCCAAGAAAGCTCTTAAGAGAATGGTCAGCTGTAGGTGTACAAGTAGTCTGGGCTAAGAAGCACCGTGTTTTTAGCTGGAACCTCCAGAGCATAGTGGCCTCTTTGCCAGACATCAGATTTAAACATATATATAATATCATTACTTTGACACTTATCGAAGGTTCCTTTAGAGCACCCCTGAAGTATTAAGAGTCCCATAGAGTGCTTGTTATTAACACACTGTTGGTTGGGTATGAGTCTGAAGTTGTCTCAAGGAAAAAAAAAAAGAGAGAGAGAGAACAAAAAGCCCTGTTAGATAATTCTGTATTCAGATTTTTTCAGAGGCAAAAATTAAGAGCTCAGACTTTTGGTGTTTATCTCCTTTTAGACATCCACAGAAATCCACATTCCAGCTGAGAGATAAAAAGATATAACAAGAACAAGAAGAGGAGAATAAAGAATGTTTGAAAAGAAACAGCAGAGTCTGGACTGATGTATTTGAGCAAGAGCTGATGTTAGGAATTTCCATGTAGAATAAGCAAAATAAAATGTCATCTCATGGTTTAAATACTGCCAGATGATTCAATATACTTTTCACAGCATTCTTTTACCATGTGATATTCTCTTATGTTTGTTGAAGTCAGGAAATGAGAAACTGCTTGAAAGGGAGAGGTTAGGCCTCATGTCATTGTATAATATATGCCCACAAGCCTATTATATTAACAGAACTGCTTAAGATAATTCCGAATGGAAGATGGAGTTCATTTCTATCACAGTATATTCTCACTGTGATCTGCTGACAGAAATCAGTGTATCATACACTTGTTAAATTAAGGTTCGTGAGGAATAGAGCCAATGAGGAAATCATATTTCTTTCTTGGGAAAGTTGACATTAAAACAAAAGTTTTTAGCTTGAATCAGGATGAAAAATCGAACTGTTACACATGTTCGTTCTAATCATCTATTAAATAAGACATAAAATCTTGCTTTGAGTAAATTAAAATATTGCATGTCAATATTAGTAGACTTTTCATTTAAATTCTGACTTATTTACAGTTTTTACTAGAATTAGTTTGAAGTTCTAAATGGTTATTTGAACTAAATATGGATTTTTATATTAAAAATGTTGAAATTGGACATTTAGAGAATTTGTTAAATAGGCTTTGGAAATTATTAATTTGTGAAAAAGGAATATTTGCCACAGATTTTTTTTTCAAAGCACAGCCATTTCCTAAAGAAAAAATATTTTTTCCAAAGAACTCCCAGCCACCCATAATGATGAAGTAAGCAATGCATGTTTTAATTACCTTGCTGTTTACTTTCTCTGCAGTTTCCCAGACTTTGAGGAAACTATTAAAGCAAGGCTAGGGAGGATTGTCTGTTCTGCTCGCACTCATAAAACTCAAATATTGTGGTCTGGTACGATGTCAGCCTAGTTCAGATGTTCTCCTGCCTGCTGTGTTAGAGGCTCTGTTCATGACCAGAGGCACATACGAGGCATTAACATATCAGTATCACACATAGTCTGCACCCTGTGCTGAAGGGGCTCAGAGGGGAAGAAAGGATCTTTCACTAGCCGCATTTCTTCAATTCACATGCTTGACTGTCACATTAGATGGGAAAATCCAGTGAAATTTGGCCAGCTCTGGTTCTGGTTGGTATTAAAAATTGGATCTTCTTTCATAAATCTTCTGATGTTTTCAGTTATCTCTGGGTCTAGCAACAATTCTGACCCCCATCTCTAAATTCAAAAAGGTTCAGATGTGCTGCCACTTTCTCAGTCCTTTGGCTTCATTGTGTAATTCAAGAATCAAATGTTTAACCTGCAGTTTACAGGAAGATCTTTAAACGCATGTGAATGGTCTCCACCATTAGCAAAGACAAGGTGGAAAATAGCAATGACTTATAAGTGCAGGATTTTAAAATCAGCAGAGAGGCTGGCCTAACACACACAAACATTTTGAGGCAATTCGTTTTTTGACAAACCCTGCCAGCACTTTCATTCATTCACCTGGCTGCCACCTCTGCGTTGGTGTTGCTACAGCTGCCAAGGCTTGTGGCTGCTTTTCCCTCGCCCAACAGCTTTGGGGTCCCGTGCAGCCCATGCAGACAGGCACCCCTGCCCTCTCCCGTCACCCTGCCTGGGCAGGAGGCTTGGGTCTTCCCCACGGTGGGATCATAAGTCCCCCCTGCCCTTCTGGAAAGCTCCCTGTGCCCCCCCCAGATCCTGCAGGGGAGC
>JAOXNO010000001.1:32123358-32146178 GCA_028565335.1 Limnodromus scolopaceus
GGGTTTTCAATGGCTCTCTGTGTGCTCTACAGGATGGTCTGTTGAATCCTGCTGAATGTGGTCTGGTAAATAACCCTCAGGAAGACCCATACTTCAGTATGTGCTTTACCTAGCAATATGTCCCTCTTTTCCCTGAGTATAACTCATAAGCACCGGTACACAGCAGGCAAGTAGATCAGGGTTGGAAATGGGGATTTTACCAGTCTGGACTGATCCACATTTATTTTTTTGCCTCTTCTCTATTGCATTATGCACATCTATGCAAATGTTCTGTACTGTATTACTGCATTTATCACATCTTTTCTGCAATTTGGCAAGGATGTGGGGTGTGCTTATGCTTTCCATACAGATATAAAAAACTCTGTATGCTAAAGGGACAAGCTAGCTCAGCTGCTTCAACGTGAAGACCCATCCATAACTCAAGAAGACCAACAAGAGGTGTTTCTAAGAGCATTTTAGTTCAGCACACGCCATTTTGTGTCTCAGAGGGACCTTGGAAATGTGCAGTTATGGTCCTGCAACTCTTCCTTTACAGAATCATTTCTGCTAGTTGGGGCAGCACACATGGTTTCCTTGCTGGTCTTTGGCTCTCCTACAGGGTCAGGACTTGTTCAGGCTTTGTGCAGCCTTCATACATTTAAATCTTTCAAAGGGGTGAAAGGAGAGGAGGAACTGTTGTAGACTATGGTCACCTTTGTAACATTCATTCCAAATACCTGAGAAGATAGCAAAGTCCGCAGTTTTTCTGTGCTGAGTATTGTAAATAATTCACTAAAAATCTTGGAAATAATCATAACCCATTGCATTTTCCAGAGATGACAGAAAAAGGAAGGGACTTTCAAAGGCATGAAGTATGAGCTCATTTCCATGATCTTTTGACCAGAAAAGAAGAATGCATATGTGAAACTCTTGCATCCAGTCTGTCCTCTGTTGGCTGCCCACTGATCGATGCAAGCACATAAATTACTTAGCGTCAGAGAACTGTATATTGTATGGCCTGAAGTCAGCAAGACAAACAAGTACATGCCTAATTTTAAGCAGATGAGTGGTTCCAAGAGAAAGGGCTTTCGTGAAAAATCAGAATTAAGCATTTTCTACAAAGAACTGAAACATATACATTGCTTCCAGATGAGCCTCCTTACAGAATCCAAACATCCTGGCATCTGAATATGCTGATGTACCATACTCCATCCCAAACAGACCCAACAGAGTTGGCTTTTCAACAGAAATATGGAATACCTAAAGTATGGCAAAACCATTGTCTCAGGATGGAAGAAGCTGGATTTGCTTACAGGCTTCTGGAGTTTCTGTTCTGGAGGGAAGCAAAGCAGCTCTGAGAACAGATTTTATTCAGTTTTCCAAAGCAGTTGACTTCTTCAGAACTGTGTTTCAAAAAAATGCCTTTTGAGTATTCCTGTCAAAGTCTTGTATTAAAATTTTATTTCTCCTGTCAAAGGCAATAAATCATATGGTAGCAAGCCACAAACATTGCCTTATAAATGGCATTGTGAAAATATGTCAACAACATCCTACTTTCCTCAAATCAGGCACGCTAAGGACAACAGCTGCTGCCTTTCTAGCTTGGGGAGCAGGTGTTTGACCACCTACAAGCAGGATGTTTTCTCCTTGTATGAAAATCACACAGGTCTACTCAGCGATGCCAAAGAATCAAGTCAATGCAGCAGTCCAAAAATTAAAATGCTGACAGTCTTCCTCTTATTGCATAACTTGGTCCAGCGCCATGGAAAAATACATCAAATTAATCAAAACCGAACAAAGAGTTTTCTCCCTGTACGTGCTCTTGAGGCTTTATGAAGCCACCTTTCTTGTTCTGCTGTTTGTTTATTTATTTTATGGCACCCTGGAAAAGTCTATATGGTGAATAATTAACTTGGGAAATCTTGGGAGCCTGGCATCTCTGAAAAAATGCAAATGCCTCTGAGCTTCCTCCCAACTTAATGGATTCTAAGGAAATTGTTGGAGTTGGTCCACTGACTGAACAGCGTTGGCCCAAGTCCTTAATTTTGAGTAGCATGAAGATATTATTTGGCAAAAAAGTGGTTTTTAATGAAAGTTATTAAAAACTTATGACAAGAAAATGGTAAATTAAAGCTCCAGCCTCAGTAAAACAGTAGGAACTGATAGGAAGAACTGCAGGAGAGCAGCAGGAATGGATGGAGGCAGAGTCCAACAGCTGGAGTAAGAAAACAAAAATTGTTTTGTAGGTTAGCCTGAGGTGGGAACTGAAACTTGTTCCTCCGTGGCACAGATTGTCTGGGGCTTAGGAAGAGGAGTGATAGAGCTTCTTTCATATGTTTTCTGGCTATGGCGGAAAGATATTCACAAAAGACCCTTAGCTTTTTATTTTTGGGAACTGAAAGAAGATCAAAATAGACCATATGCTCAGTGCAGACAGTACCGGTGTTTGATGAAATGACTGTAAACCTTTCAGAATTTGCTGAGGAAATTAGCAGGAAATGAAAAAAACCTCCTCCAGTTCTATTTTTACCTTTCATGACATTGTATTATATTATCCTGTTTTAGTACAAAGAAATCATGGCTCAAGTATTGAAAAAGGCGGCTCTTGAAATATCAAAGAAAAAAGCTTTCTCAAGAGCAGAAAATCTGAAAGAACATTTCATACAAGTGCAGGTCCTCAGAGGAACTTTTTCACACAACTAACTTTGTAAAGATCTCAGTCACTTTGTGTTTTAAATAATTGTTAACATCCAGCATTGACAGCCAGAGTTCTTGTTTAATATAAGGCTGATCCAATGTTCCTTAAAATCAAGGGGTTTCTCCTTATCATTGTCACCAATCTCTATCTGATGTATTTTTGTTTCTATTTGTGTCAGTGCTTCAAAAAGTGTGCCTCTGTTCTGGCAATCATACAACTGAAAATAAGAGAAAGCTGAGGCTTCGCATGTATTAAGCAAAAAAGGTTAGGTGCCTAAAATACTCTCGTCACCCCAACCATGAAGGGGACCCAATGAACTGGTCTGACATTTGGCATCTGTGACCCAACACTGGCTCTGATTGAAATAAACACAGTTCTTCTAGAAGATGAGTCAGAGGAAAATGGCAGCTGGGAAGACTTTTCTCAAGGATAGGACTTGCGTCTGCTCAGTGTGACACTTTTCTCCTGACTGCTATTTTGAATGGCCATCTGGTGTGAGTCTGTTCCAGCCACGTACAGTTCTGAGCAATTTCTCTGTCTACCTCCAGTACTTTGGAGGCAGAGCCTCCACAGGCCGGTGTAGATATGATCTGGGAAGCAAGCCTAACCATATTGCAGTTGAACATCACTGCATCTCCCAAGCAGCCAAGAGAACTGGCTGAAGAAGCGGTTTCCAAGACACCAGATGCTGTTGCAAACCAGTCATGCAGGGCTCATTTTCTTTTTGAGAGCTTTTTATCATCCTCCTAAAATGGGTAGTCACAGAGAGAAGGATGGCCAAAGTAAGTTCAGCTCTGCTCTATGAGCAGTGCACGTACTCTGTTTTGCTTTTCAAAAATAAGGTGTCTCTTGTTCATTACAAACATGAAAGCTCTCTCCACATTTTGATGCTTGTGTCCCCTCCTCTCTGGGAGCGAAGAGGTGCCAGAAGTTGTTAATTCTTGTAATGTGACTTTCTAGCAATATGTTTTTAGCTTCAGAGCAGGAGATTCCCAGTTTCAAAGCTGCCTTTGTGTCATGATTCCCTCCTAGTCTCCTAGTTTCTCCTCTCCTTTTTCAGTTCACCATTTCTTTTTTTCGCTGTCTCTCCTGTTTCTTCTATTTCCTTTAAATAGTAACTTGGACCACAGCAGCAAAATATACATCACGCCACTGTACTTGAGGATCTTTGTGGATGTGTAACAGGCTCATATATCTTCCCAGCTATTTTTAAAATCCATCCTCATCAAACTAGAGAGTAGCTGCTACTGATGTATAATCTGTTCTTCATCTTCTTCCTAATACTGCACCCAAATTCTTTGGCAGCTTGCAAACACTTAGTGCTTGTTTTGGAATGTCTTTGATCACTGAGTTGGGGCCAGGACACGACATTCATAGCTAAGCTGTACCTTCTGCACTTGCCTTTTCTGCATCCACAGTGATGATTTTTATCAGTCTTTAAGTTCGTTTTGGTGACGTTGCCCTGAAGCTGTTGATCAGAAAGCCTCAGTTCTCTAATATCCAGCAGTGCCGATAGATAGTCATCACTTCTGATGGAGGACAAGAGGAAAAATAGTTGATTTTTTATTAAATGAAAGTCTCCAAGTGATTTTTGCTATTGCACAATAGATTGCAATGCATGATTTCAGAGCTTATATGCACAAAATCTTCTTGGAGAGATAGCCTCAGGTGTGCACTCCTTCTTGATCAGTTTATGTGGGATTAGAAATGCAGTAGGTCAAGCTACAAGCTGAATGGAGAATGGGCAGTTAAATATCTGTTTTGCCATTACCAATTCCTCTGCCGGCTTCATTGAACAGGTTTAATTCTGTATTACTCAGAAGAATTATATATGCATAAAATGAGTTTCTGTGGTTTGGGAATCAATTCCCTGGTTTCTAAAAAATCTTCTTAATCAGATGCACATTTCTCACATTATTTTAAATTTCTTTAACCCCATTAAAATGAGGTTGAAGCTGACTTATTTCAAATTTTATTAACATCTAAGGAAAAACCTTGTTTTACAATTTTTACAATCAAGAACTGCTTAATATCAAACTAGGTGAAATAGTTAATTATGCATAAATTATTTTTAAATAGTGTTATGCTTCAGCTTTCTTTAAATAGTTTTTTCACTGTAAAATTAGCACATAAATTCCATATGATTTTATGAAAATAATTTTTATTTTCCCGCTAAACTATGGGGAATTATGTTTTTCTTTTCTGCTGTAGTACCCTTTCTTCCTCCTTGTGTGTAGTATTTCCAAATAAATATAGCATAGCAATCAGTGGATCTTTAGAAAATACTCAAAGGACTAAAACAAGCACATCAATGAACCATAGGCCCGTTGGTCTATTTCCTGCTCCACATAATATTTTTAGCACTCATCAAGCTTCAAAAGTTAATTGGAAGTCCTAAGTAATTCTCTAATTTCAGATTTCATTCTCCTGATGCAATGAAAAACTAACAACACTGAGAAACAGAAACTCCACTTGGCTTAGTACAGTAGGTTATACGAAGGCATGTATTTAAGTAGGGGAACCCTCAACCTCAATGTATTCAAAATCAGTTTTCTTTAAATGTAATTGCAAACTAGAATCTAAGCAGCTGCAAACACATGCAATACAACATGCAGCAGTTCTGTGAGTGGAAGGCTATTGACTCCCTGTTTGGCTCTTGGAGTCATTCAGACGCTGGAGCTGATGGTATTGTATCCTTAAGCTATTAAAGGTAACTGACAGCAGCAGTGTCAGGTCCCATTAGCCGGGTACAGCACACAACACTGGAGCCAGCAGAAGCTCAGGGGTCCTGAGCCTGGTTTGAAGTTCAGGGTTGCTGCGCTCCTCTGGTCCTGTCTGAACCCCATTCTCCAATTCCTGACCTCTCGCTTGTCCCCTCCACCACTCCCCCTCTCCTTCTAGTACTCCTTGCAAGCCCTTCTGATATGAGGCAGCTCCTTCCTTCTCTTTCAGGGAGCTGGAAACCATGAGGAAAAGTAGTGGGAGAATTTCCTTGTATGTGGTATGGGTCACACATCCTTGAGTGTCTGCAGGGCAACAAATTCTTGAGCCTTTCTACCCCATGATGGAGCACGCTAAACAGATAGAGATTCTTGGGGAAATGCCAGTACCAATTATCGGGGGAAACTAGGAATTTTCATAATTTTATATTTTAACCAAGGTTGGGTAAATTTCCCAAGGAATGACTAAAGGCAAATTCTTAGTGCCAGGATCTTATACACGCAGCACTGAAATGTTTCAGATCCCAGACCCAAATCAGTAAGACACTGGAACTTCTCCAGTAAATAAAGTTATTTTTAACATGAGTAAAATAACATTATCTCCTTAGCGTCATTCTGAAAAATGGGTGAATGCTTTCAATTGAAACTTTCAAATAAAATTCATCCTGTGTTTTTAGGCTCTGTTCTAACAATTAAAGCTGAGCAAAATGATGAGGATTTAAATCTTGGCATCTTAAAATTTTAAGAGTTGGATATTTTTAATTACCGATTTTTTTTTACCTGAATTTCTCATATCAATATCTTCAGCTCTTGGTTTTAGAATCATAGAATCATAGAACAGTTAGAGTTGGAAGGGATCTTAAAGATCATCGAGTTCCAAGCCCCCTGCCATGGGCAGGGACACCTGATAATCATCCTGTCAAAGCTTGTTGATATAAGGAAGGAAGAAGGGTGCTCATACAATAAACATAATAGATATTTACAGTGTTTTCACCTTTTCTCCTAGCCAGTCTTCCCTGGCAGGTTAATTCAGACTGCCTACTTAAAGTAGCCTTCAACTACCGAGTTATGACTAATTCCTATGCTTCTGCTCTGTAGCTGTGGGTTAACCCATCCCAGCCAGACCCAGTACATCTGTAAATTGGAAATGCTTGAAGAAGCTTAGGAAATTCTAAATAATAGTTTATTCAGTGGCTGAGAATTTAAAATTGCATGATCTCGCAGAAGTGCATGACCGTATTCCCCACTTTATTCTTGGAAAGTAGCGCAGGAGAGTAGTAGAATTAGCTGTCATCTGAAGATTAAAAATGACAGTGATCTGAAATATTTGCGATGTGAAAAAAGTGACCTTAGTTGTTGGGTAACAAGACACCAGCAAGGTTGAATACTAGAAGCAGGAACAAGCTGTTAGCAGCATGTGAATTTACAAGAACGCTGCCCAGTATGAGTCTCTCCCAAGCAGATGGGTGAGAGGTTTACTTCTTGATCAGAGAGCACCAATGAGAGAACAATGCCAAAAGCAGCCCAGCTTTACTATGAAATCTTGGCAGAAATGCTTGAATCAGGCTGACTTTGTACTAATGTACTTGTGAGGTACCTTTCTGTAGTTTCTAGTTACTAATGGTGCTTAGTGACACTTTTTGCACAATTTTACTTAACAGATTTCAAAACCAGCTTTTTTTTCCCCCCTATAATTCCTGCATTGATCGTATTTTCACACTTTGTTGTTTTGAACAAGTAATGCAGAGCAGCTACCATTTGCCTTAAATTTGATCAGCTGTCAGAGAGTCTTTGACAACACGAACAGAGAGACTATGTGACACATACTAGAAATTTACAGATTACTGTGCAAAGCTGTCTGGATTTTGAAGGATTTTGGTTAAGAAGGAAAATGTGCCGCCTTCTATCCTTCTATTCCCTCTGTTTCCTCCCCACTCTCCTGATCTCTCCACCTTGGCTGCTGCTAGTCAGAATTAATTAAACACCTTACCCTGCAGTGTGTAGCGGTACAGTGATTTTGCTAATGACAGTCACTGCCTGAGAACTGCAAAAGATGTTTGGAGAGAATCATGGAGAGCAATCAGGTCGCACAACCTGCAAGCTAAAATTAAGAACTGTGGAGGTCCATAGTCAAGTCTGCATGATCTGAGTAATCCCAATTAACCTCTCCTGGTGAATTTCTTAAAGGCTGGTATTCTTCCCAAGTCTTGTCATTTTATCTGTAAGACAGTGAATTGATGGATTTGTAAAAATGTCAGTTTTCAGATGCTTCTGTGCTGTCCAAGTCCAACATCACTGGCATCAGCATGAAGTTTGGTATCTTTAGTGGTAATGTGCTAAACAGTACATTTTTAGCTACAGGAGAGCAACATATCTATCCATTAGATGACAGATAAGTTTTTGGTATGAACGTGTACTCCAGATAATAAAAATGAAATGGCCAAAAATCTTGAGATCCTGAAGATGTATCTGCCATTGCAAGGATTGCCCCAACCTTGTCCAGCTGGTGTTTTCATGACCCTGAAATCTATGTGAAGAGAGAACAGTTTAGGAACACCTACCACGATGTGATTTTACTGAAGCAGCAACTTTGCAGATCAATAACTTCAGGGAGCTCACTTAATGCTCTTGGTAATGTCTGATGTGGGTTCCATTGGCCACCAACAGGAAAGAAGGTGGCAATTACAGCTTTACAGATTTAAATTACGAAAATTTTCTTAATTGTGCTGTTTTGTATTTCATTTTGTTTAGAGCCCAAAAGAATATATTTGTTGTCATGTCAGGGTCAATCTTAGCAATTCTCAATAATATGCTGATCCTGATAATTACTTGACATGATAATGAATCTTATCATCAGTACATACTTCTTCTGACAGCAAATCTCCAAAGAGAAGAAATGTGACTTTTTGTGAAAATATCCTACCAATCTAAGGAAGGGAAAAAAGAGAGGAAACCTACCAGCTCTTACTAATGAAAATAGAGCTCCAAGAAGCAACATTATGAAGAAAGTGTGTGCCCATTGGGTATTCAATAATCTAGGAGTCAAAGTAAAATTTCTCTTTGTAAAGAGAACCATTGGACAGGTTTCTACATATGGAGTAGCATTTTCTAAATATGCATGATTTTTTTCTGACTTCTAGCCTTTGGAGGAAGAGTACAATAAAATTTTGTTTTACATGATCGTGTTGGAAACTTAAACTTCAAAGACAAGATTCAGAGTAGATCAACTATAATGTGATATACAGCCCAAATAATCAATTTGTTTTGAAAACAGAATGTTCTTTGCCTTTTGAAATGAAAGATTTTCCATGTGGTTGTTTCTCAAAGATAAAAAATACAAGCACTGTTTTTAGATATCAAGAAACAGTGACAATGATCCATATTCATTATATTTTGCAAGTTTATCTGTATCCAGTATAATTGCTGACTGTACTGTCATGCCAAACTATCAGAGTATACTCAATACCTCATGGCAACAATTTTAACATGTTACATCTTATTCTTCAATTTTATATGAAAACAAATGTCATACTTTGATTTGGCATCAAAATTCCTCATCAACAGTCTCCTCTTTTTTAATTTGCTAGTGGGGATTACATTTTCCATCGTGTTTGAAGATGAGAATTACACTGTTTGACTTGTATACTGTATTTTTTACAGTGAAGCTGATGCATTGCAAGAAATACTGTTGCTAGATAATTGTCAATGTATCATTTTATTAGTGAATATTAGCTGCTTTTTACAGTAAATATGTGGTTAGAAAAATGCAAACCTTGTGCCAAGAACAGATATGTGAACCGTATTAACTACTAAGCCAAGAGTTTAATAACTAGCATGAAAGCTTAAACTGATTTTTAAGTAGTTTTTACACATATAATAAAAAGTAAGTTCTTCAGTTGTTTAGATGAGAATGTCAGGAAGTATCCACAGATCTCAGTCTTTTATGTTAAAAATATAAAACCTCCCTAAAGTATTTAAACAAATGTATAGCATGCAACAACTGCTAAAGTAAGCAGTCCAAAAGCAAGTAGCAGTGGAAAGCAGAAGCTCTGTGTAACACAGCACACAGATTATTGAACATGAGTGATATGCAAGGGTAAAACATTTTTCTTCTGACCGCAAAGGAGGCAAAATAATACAATACATTCTTAACAAGAACAAGTGAATGAGATCAAAGTGCCTTTTGTTAACATTTCTGGCAGATTCAGTATTTGGCAGCCATTGTGTCAGTGTTAAAGCTAATCTGTAAGAACAAGGAGGGATCACATTCGTTTGGAGAGACCTCCCATCCTGAGAGCTGTTCGGGCTCCACCTCGCACTAACAGGACTCTGCTCTGGTGGGCCTGGCGTAGTTCCAGATTGCTACATGAGTCTCAGTCAGTTCAAACCGGGGCTGCCTATAAAGTTAATACAGTTATTTACACTGAATGAGCAAGTATAAGCAGCACCACAAAGTGAAGCGCTATCTTCTAAACATACCCTCAGAAAGCGGTGGAGGGCCATGGTGGTAAAGGAAAGCAGTGGGACAGCTCAGGAGACCTCCACCCACAGTCTGCTCCAGAGGGGAGGCCGAAGCAGATTTTCCTGCACACAGCACCTCTCTCTAAGCTTCTGCAGAAAGCATTGCTGAGATCAGAGTTCATCTTTCCTATAAATAACAGGCATATCAACAGAAGCGTGTCTGCTCCCAGGTCTGTAAAATCAAGGCGAAGATGCCGGAGAGCTTTGCTGCTTCCATGCCTGCTTTTAGCTGTTGTCACCATGCTCCCTCCCCACCAGCAGCATGGTGGGAGGTTTGGTTTTACAGCACTGAGTGATGGATTTAAAAATACCCCTGCAGTGTAAACACATTTTCTGCCCAGCTATCTGCACGGTTCTTGTACTGTGCCTGTTTTGACCCTTTACCAGGTCTTTCCACCAAACCCCTCAGACTCCCAGTGCCTCAGGTTCAGAGTCTGGAGAGGCTGCCTCCTTACTTTGTGAGTTGCCTCTAGCCATGCACTTTCTCTTCCACCTGGAGGGTCACCGGGCTCAGACCTTTTCTTGATGGGCCAAATCACTCTGGCTTCAAATCTTACGACTGAAATACAATAACCTATGGTGGGCCAACAGCTCTGAGGTGGCCCCACCAAGTGGCCAATAACACCTGGTGGAGGTCTCACATGTTGGCTTTGCCTTGCTCTTATTCCTGGCCTGCAGTACTTTCCTGGCTCTGGCTTTTCCAGCGTTCAGGCCCATTTGGCTGAACTTCCCTTTTCTTAGGTGAAGAAACACCTTTGCTGGGCTGGAACAAGATCATCACATCCATCATGAGAAAGCCAGAGCCATCCTCAACGGGGCAATCAGCCGCTGCTCTTGCACACCACTGGTCCCAGGCTCAGCTGGGACTTTCCCCTGAACAGAAGTCCTTCATTTAGATTTGCTCCTACATCCTCCTCACCCTCCATAAACACCTCAGGTCCTGCAGACACAGCTCCTACCACCATGAGCACACCACTCTCTCCTCCCCCACCATGTGTCCTTCTCTTGAACGCCAATTAAAACTGGTTTCCTTTTCCCTCCTGAGTCAGAGAGATCCTTACATTGTGAGCAGGAGGGTGGAGTCATGCTGGGAGAGAGGGGCTGACAGTGGCAACCCTTAAACGTCAGGAAGAGGAGCTCCTGCCCCTCTGCAAGTGAAGGGAACAGAGACCGCTTTCATTTCCTTCTGCTCGGAGTCGCAGCACCTGTGGGTGAATCCATGACACGACTGCACGCCAGAGCCAAGAGGATGGTGAATGCGATCCAGTATAAACAGGGAAGAGGGAAAGGAGGCTGGCGGCTTTCAAAGAGGTGCTGCAAACTGCCGGCGTGCAGGAGCAGGAGGAGCGAGGCAGCCAGACGTGGCACGCAGCCGAGCACCGCTGGGTCCCTGAAGCCAGCCAGCTCTGTGGCCAGGCCAAGAGGGACAGAGATGAACACTGTGAGAGCCGGTACAGGCAGCCGGCGAATATTTGCAGCCTTTTCGGATTACACACGACCTGGACAGCTCTGTGTCCATTTTCCATGTGCCGGCCAGGTGCCCTCCAGCCAGCCTCCTGGTGATCTGACAGCAGGAAACAAGGAGCACTTTATGGCCAAGCACAGACCTGCTGAGCCTATAGACCTCACAGCAATCCTGGCTACCTCCCCCCATTCCCATGGCTGAAATCTCTGTAAATAGCTGTACACGCTTGTTCCAAGCACCAAGATGAATTCTCAGATTTTTTTTTTTTTTTCCTTACGAGTTTCCTTCATTCGTCAGGTTAAATTTCTGCTGATGTTTCTGAGGGAAACACTGCATTAACTCCTTTAAGCTATTCCCCTGTATGGTACAATGGGGGAATAAAGGAAATACTGTTTTTCGGGCAGAACTGTTGAGGACTGTGGACTTTGGCTGTCAGCAGTGAGAGCAATTTGCAGAAAACAGGACTGATAGCAAGAGATGGAACCAAGAGATACAATGGTTGTTTGCTACTTTCATGGAAAGTAGAAATTTCAGCAAGCCAGAAGCAGAGATTTTGTGGGGAACATTTTGCCAGGAACATTTTGCCAGTTGTCCTTCCTGGTTTGCTCCTTACAAGTCTCACAGGGAAGTGAGAGAGCCACACCGGTGGTGCAGTTTCAGCAAGGCTTCATTTCCTATTCTTTCTCCATCTGCTCCCCCTTGCTGTTGGAAGTGCTGTGCAGGATGCATACCAGACATGAAGGTCCTGATATGGAATTCAGATTAGCACATCAGTCCAGTCCCTCCTCAAGGATGGCTGAGCGCCTGCTCTTCTGCTTTCCAACAAATGCTTAGGTGAGAATGGAGGAGATCCTGGCCATGGCTGAGATAGCTAGCAAGGGTTCCTCACCTGCAGGAGGCCGAGGAAATAAACAGTCCTAAATAGCAAGAGAAGAACAATGAATTCATGATGTCCACACAACTTACCTACTGGACTATTTCCGTGGCTGTTACTGACCAAGAACTGTGGAAAGCCAAGGCAGATCAGCCAGAAACGTCAGCAGTAAAGCATTCATGGTGAACCACAGAGGCCTGTAGCACAATAGAAATAGGAAAATAAGCCCCTTATTGGCAAAAGTAAGCTGAGCTTAGAGACATTGGTCCATAGATGACTGTAAAAGAAATTGCAAGGAAAAATACTTTGACCTCTTCTGTATGTGTCACAAATGAAAATACATTGGGGCAAGGACCTTTCAAGTGGCAAATCTTAACTCTTTCTCCATGTAACGACACTCTCACGTCAGCCTTGGCAATCAAAAAATACACAGCAGAAATATTGGCTTTCATTTCCTGCTGTTAGCCTTCATGGCTGTCACTCCCAAATCTGGAGCATGGTCCTCTGCACCTGTTTCATTCTTTTTATAGTTGTAGCACTGAAGAGGAGCCAGCCCCTTTGGGGGGATAACTCACAGTTATCACCAGAAAAAAAATAGGTGGGGAAAATGAGTCCTTGTTGCTAAGCATTATCATCCAAACCTTCTGAGAACATCCCTGTGTGTGTGTATTCTCAAATGGTCAGCCGAGATAGTCTCACCAGGGTTAGTTAAGATACATATGGAGACCATGAATAATTTGGTCTTAAAATGTCAGAGTCCCTGGTAATTAACAGATGTGATCTGTTGCAGTGCTTTGGTACCAGAGGAGTTTGGGACAGTTGGAGCTTAAATTTAGTGACGATTCAGAGGCATAGAAATGTGAAATGTCATGGAGATGATTCAGTGTTTTGAACAAAGTGCTGATCTCAGTGATGACATTCCCTTTTTCTGTTCTACAGAGAAGATGGCATGTGATATGGAGGGATGGCTGAGGGGAAAATCACATAGTTCATCCTCTTAACATGTGAAAGAACTAAGGACATATCTCTTGGCTTGTGTGGGACCACTACTGAGATATACAGAACGGAACATCTGCTTAGGCCATGGCTAGTTAAAGGAGCCTTACGATACAGGACATAGATACTGGGTCTTCAAAGATAAGATTTGTTGCCTTTGGGACTGATTTCCAGGTGCATGAACACCCAATTCAGAAAAGACCAAGTCCTCATAAACTGGTCTTCTGCTGGGTTATGCAGGATCTGAATTAGGCTACCAGTATGGTTTAATGCCCAGCTGGTGAGTTGTGGCCACAGGGCCCTGCCTGGGGCCTTGCTGAGACCTACGAGCACGGCTCATAATCCAGACTCACCAAAGAGGATGATGCCGAGGTTTCATTTATCAGACAAATGCATTTAGCCCTCAAGCAGGCAGGATGCCCTTAATAAAACATCAGCAGATAATGTCATTGCAAGATGATGCTGGATAAAATCAGACATAACCCAATCTCTGATTACATCCCGAATCAGAGGCTGGGAGTCTGAGCCAAAGCATCCTTGAGCTAAAAAACAACAGCCTTGAAAGTTTTTAAAGCAGCATGCAGGATATTTTTGTGTCTCTCTGTGCTTCTTCCTTTTGAAGTGTATAGAAGGGCTAAAATATTACCTGGAAGTTTGATAATCTTGACAGCGGTTTTTTGGCCTGACCGGAAATGCTTAAATGCTTGGGTTTTGAAGGACCAGTTTCTCTAAGATTTTGAAGTTGATTTCAACCAGCGCCAGAGGCTGTCACGATTCAGATGAGGTTCAGGCAAGCCTCCACGCTTGTATCTCCTTTGCCAAATTGACTGCTGGAACCTCTGCTCACGTTCCCGCAGTTTCCTACTGAAACTGATCCTTCCACATATGCCCACTTCATCCATCCCTGCTCTACGACCCCATTATACCCTCACCTTAGCTCAAGTATGCTGAGTTTCTTTATTTTTTCAGCCAGAGAAACAGTTGCTGGCCATTTTAGCGAAATGACCTGTTGCTGAAAATTACTAGTGGAGGTTTCTGCTCATTACCTTGGCTGGTATCAGAAATAATTGAACAACCAGCCTCTGCGGTAGACATTCTGTCTTATTCAATACTTTGGCTTGTTCAATACTCTTACAAAAAATAAGTCTCCATGAATAAGACTGTAAATGGTTTTTGTCTGGTTAACATCAGTTTAATCACTTTCATTGTTAATTGATGAATGAAAGGTGAGTCACAGGATCTACTACTGAGGGGCAACAGGTCATTTCTCAGAGTAAGGTGAAGCAGTGGAAGCTGATGGTTTGCTGGGTGATGCAGATGGTCCTGCTGTGATGTATGAGGTGAAAACTGGTCTGCCTGAGTGGTAACTTGGGAGAAGCAGAGAGAAAACAATTTTGGTTGAGGAAGATTGAAATGTTAGAGGGGTAAAAGGCTTTAAAATCCACTTTGTACCTCATAATTCCAAGCATTTCATGCAGTCATCAGTGGTACCATGGATAATTTCAGCTAAGCAGGCAGAAACAGTGTTCAGGACAGAATAACATACGACAGAATGGTCCGACTTGTGAATTCAAGCACACAATATTTTATTTATCCATGATCAGAATTCAGAATTTTTCTAGAGAGGACAGAATAAATTTGTCAAAAGCCATTAGGCACAGAAAGCATTATTTGAAATGAAAAGAAAATTTGGAACTGATTTAGCTGCTAATAATCGATACCAAGTACAAGGCAAACAAAAACCATTGAAAAGAAAGAATTCACATAACTTGTATTCACCTCATTTGCAGTCCTGCCTTAAAAGAGCAACTGCTCACAGCACTTCTACCTTCCTAACAGGCCTTCACACAAGGGTTATGGTGCCCAGCTTATTTACATAAAATAGCTTTATTTTTAGATGCATTGAATAACTGTTGCCAAGGAGAGCTTTTGATGCTCAGTCTCTCTGAAAATCAAGAAAACTTCAGTTGGTGCACACTAACAATTTGCAAGCCTGCAGTAAGGCTCATAACTTGGGAAAGGCAATGCAGCCAACCTCCGTGATTTTAAACGTGACTCTTGTGATCGTCTCCGTTGTTCTTCAAGCACCACTTTGTGGTACTTCTTTAAAACAGAAGAGTGCCTCAGCTTTGTTTTTATCTTTTTTTAGAGAAAGTTCTTGGTGTGGTTGGAAAGAAAAATTTCAAAAATGTGACCCCTAACGTTGCAGAAACCAGACTACATGTAAGAAGACTTAAAATGGTTATTTTTCTAATCTTATTATTTCAAGATCAGTATCATAGTATGGTGATCATGAAACAAATTAAGGGAGTCTAGAGTTGACATATTAACTAAAACATTAACCATAGTTACATCAAAAATTGTTATCCAAAACAGGACAATAAATTATACTACTAAAATGTAAGTACATTCTGTCTTTCAAGAATATGTAACCTAAATTGGACTCTGTTTACAATAAAGAAATAAACAGTGAAGCCACAGAAAATCCCATTGCTTGCTTTTTTTTTTTTTTTTGTGTAAAGAGAGGAAATAGATTTACCAAAAAGTAGATAAATAGCAATAGATAACATGAAGAGAGCATTTGTTTAGAACCTCTTGTATTTTCAGACTTTCTTACTTGTTAACTGTTTCAAAGTAAGTTTGTTGTAAAGTGCCCAGATCAATGAGTAAGTTAGGTGTGATCTTAAGCAACATGAAAAAAGTAGATAAACAATAACACGCATTTATTTGAGTAACTGCAGCTGCAAAGGCAATACGTAGAGGAGGGAGACTTTTCTTACTTTAAATGGGAATTAATTGTATCCCAGAGAAGGAAATGGAAAGATGGAAATCTGCAGCTGGAAAAGGTATGAAAAGGATTTTGACTTTGAAGTATGGATGAATTAACTCTAGAATTGTATCTTTACAAATGAGGATAGCATAAGTGGTGGAATGCAGAAAAATGAGGAGTCATGTAATTTTAAACATGTTACTCCAAGTTAGGCTCAGATGTCTAGGAATTAGTGAAGGCAACTCTTCCTAAAAGGAACATCATTTTGAATGAATAAAGTGAGAATTTATTTAAAAAACACTTACAAAGCAACATTTTCTCCCATTTGATGCTGAAGGAGTTGGGACTTGTGAAACACTCTTGGATCTCTACCTACACACGGAATTAGCATGTTGGATGTCAGAAATGACATCAACGCTAGTAAATTAAACACTCCCAGCAGCGCTCTCTCTCATGTAGGCCCGCTGGCCAGGAGCAGCCCTGTCTCTGCTACGAGACTCCTCAGCCACCAAACTGGGGCGACCATGCACAAGCTTCCTCCCAGGAACCAGCCTTTTGTTGCCAAAACTGTGCCTGGGAATGGCATGACAGAGTAAGACAGCCAAAAATGCGCTGGGGAGGAATATTAGCCATTCAGCGGTGTGGCACTCATGCTCCCGCTCCCAGGCACAGTTAAATCTGCTTATATGGACATATGCAGGTTGCCCAAAGGCTAATTCAGAAGTCCAGTCCAAGCACTCAAATGGCTTTAGGCATCTAGAAGAGAGCAATTCAGGCTGCCTTCTCTCTAGGGCAGTACCTCTCCCTGCTCCATGTTCAGCTAAAGGGGGGAAACATGCACTATAAGCACTGCCCCATTTCAGTGCTTCCTACACCTCAGGAGCCAGAGAGGAGCCCCTGAGAACAGGCTGCCTAAATCTCTCATCACCCTCTTAATGGGAGATGTCACACTGGGTACCTACCTCCGCACAGGGCAGGCTGCCTGGCGACAATCCCCAGTAACTGCGGTGCCCTCGAGCACTGGTATGGCATGGGAGCCTCATTAGGTAGCAGCAATATGCTTTGGGTAGAAGTCCTCCCTTGGTACCTCTGTACATTTTTTTATTTCCTTCAGAAAAAGAGAGTTTACCCCTTTCCAGATTTTTCACATGTTGTCTGTTGGAGCTAAAAAAGGGCTGCATGAGACTATTCTGTAGTTTCCAACATACAAAAATGCAGACTGAAGGATGCTATGCTCAGCAGAAGGTTATTTTTCCTCCAACGACTACTGGCTACTTTGGAGGCAAGGGGTCAGGCACTTGATTAGATGAATTGCAACTTAAAGTCCCCTAGTATAAACTATGTCATGCCCCAGGCTTCTCAAAACAAGGCACTCTATTTTAACTCATAATGGGTAGCTGGATTCAGTAAATGGCCTAATCACAGCAACATAAATATTTATGGGAGAATTTTTCTAATTAAGGTATGAGCTTGTTTAGATGTTATCAGTTAGGAAGGGCTTTCCCAACAAGAAAATGGCTGTTAGGAGACATTAGGAAATGGTTAAACTCCAAGGGATTAAAAGGTCATTGAAGTGGCAACATGCAGAGTCTATTATGGTTGAAATTCAGCTTGCATTCATGTCTTATATGTTGCCTACATCTGGAATTAAAAGACCATCTTCCATGCAGAAAAACAAAATTGTAATTTTGTTTATTCTTTGAAAAATAAATTAACATTACAAAAGATTGCTTAAACTATGTATTTATGATCATTTTAGAAACTAAATGCTCTCAAAAGAAACATGCTTTTTAAATCTTGCTTCATGCTTTGCTTTGTAAAAACCTGTATTTACCTCAGTAGTGATGTTTGCAAAGTAAAGATCAAATAACAGCTGAGGATCTCGGAATTTTGAGCCTGTCTCTCAGCTACACAGCAACTTCAGATTTAGAAAAAATATATCTAATATAGTTCTCTTTAATGCTGTTATTCTTTGCTGATGTTGTGAGTGCTGATGGTGTAAACATGGATAATAAATTCAGGGTAAGTGACATTTTGGTAACCAGGTTTTTCAGGTCTCCTACTACAAGCACCAATTAACAATATATAGATCACACTCAGACCCTTGTTACGCCAGCATAAATCTAAAATAATTTCAGTGCCTTTAAGAAGATTGCTCTAGGTTTGCTGTGGTATAAGTATCAGTAGAATTCATCCTTTAAAGAAAAATCTGTGAATTGTCTTACACGGAAAGAGCTGTATAAAATTGGCTATGTGAAGTACAGGCAGAACTATTCCCTGGGGGAAAAAGTATGTAATCTCTGTGGGACTTCATTACTCTGCTAAGAAGTGTGTGTGTCTGCCATATGGTATTTCACTCTGAAGGTATAACTCAAAAGGAAAACTCAGAAAAAAAAAAAGAAGAAGAGAATGTTCTACAAACCTTCTGCCTTTGAGCAAAATCTATGTATTTTAACACATTTCAATGAGAAAGTATAAAATATAGAAATCTAAATGGCATCAACAAGGTTATTAATTATCTCTGTCTACTTTTTTGAAGTCAGTATCTGCAAGAAGTTTCAAGACCAGGCACAAGGAGTTAAACACTACTGCTTTCCTGAAATAATGAAGACTGTACTGTTTGGTAGTTGATACAATCTGCAACCAAACTGGACATAAAATTATAGTTTCATGTGAAGGCTGCTTTGCTCATTTAGAATGCCATCCTAGTCCAAAACATGAAAAATACCTCCTAAATATTACAGCTTTAACCTTGCCAGACACATCTACACAGCTGAGACTGCAGGAGCTACTGCTGCAAACCATAAAAAGGCATGTTGGGAGGGTGGTGGGATTCAACTGTTGAATAAATCAGATTCTAGGCGTTATCCTTCTCCTTTAACTAACCTGTTACTGATGAACACTCCCCTCCTATACACAAGTGCAGTGACTTAGAGGACTGGGGGTGGCAGTTCAAACGGCACAGACCATTGCAAATGCTCCATGGCAAAAAAGAATATCTGGAGGAAAGCAGCATGGCATGGGATGGTGTTGATCTGTTTGATTGAGATAGGTCTGAATGTGGCAGAAAAATAAAATGTAAGGAAACCAGAAGTAGCTGGTTTGAGGGCCTGGGAGTTTGGGGAGCTTGTTGGATGCTGTCCAAGCCCTGGTGGCTTTGGTCACAGGAACCTGTGTGACGCTCGTGCTCACGCTGCAGCTCCACAGCCATTAGTTGGAGGCCTATGTGCTGACTGATCTCCCAGAAGTACAAATTTGATCTGGCTCAAGAATGAGCACATGATCACATTTCTGTCAAATTAGCCAGAACACACCATACGGAGCTTACATGGAGTTTATGTTGGCTTTATACCAGCTGGGGGAGGATGGATGGATGACATTCAGTACAGCTTAAGTTAGAGTGGTGTGGACCAACGATACCTGGTCTAAACTGAGGTCTGCTTGATACAGATAATCCATTAGCGTTTCTGGATGGATTTGAATGGGTGGTATTATGTCCAAATAATGTGCTTTGCCTTATGTTTGCAGCATTTCTGATGCAGTAGTAGGAGTTTGAAAGTGTAGATGTACTTCCTGGCTGAACTGCAGTTTCAGTTTTATAGCTGCTCTCCTACAGAGAAGAAATTATTTAGTGATGTTTTGCTTTCCTCTTTTTGAAGGATAGCCTTTCTATGGGTAGAGTGGTACCCAATCATGGATGATGAAAAATACTGTTCAGATACCAAAGGTGAGTTGAGCCTGGGGCTACTATCTCCCTGACATCTCCAGTGATCCCTGGAGATGTTGATGGGCAGCTAGTGCCCACAGTGCTGGAATTCTATAGACAGGCTTACTGAGTGTCTCTTGGGCATATGTATAGGGTGAGCAATATTTTTCCCTTCACAGAAAATGAAGATGTTTGAGTTTTCAAAAAGGTTATCCAGAAAAGACTTGATGAGTTAAAATAATGATGCCTTATTGTCTGAGTGCAACATGAGAAAAGATGAGAATACTGCTTGATGGACAACTATCACAGGACAGGAGTAAAATGTGACATGATAACTGTGCACTTGGTCATATGGCTGTAAAGCCTAGATGGACAGGGTCATGTAGCTGCAGCTCCCACCCCCTGGCTGCATGTACAGTCAAGGAGTTATAGGTCCTTAGGTCCAACTCCTGCCCTGGCCAGCAGTTTCTCAGTAGAATTCGTAGAAGTATTGCTGTCCTTCAGGCACTTTTCAATAAAACCGAACTCCGACTAGAGATCATCTCATTTTGCAAGCCTACTTCATTATCTAGACATATGGTTCCCATAATGTTTTAGTATTATGCAGCGTTCCTGCGAGGGGATGTGACTGGGCACATGGATGGTGGGAGGAGGAGGAGGAGGTTGGGCAGGGAGCCAGTCCAACAGGAGTGAGATAGCTTTTACCACATTGTGCCCACCATATAAAGAGAGACAGTCCAAAAGTAAACAATTTGCCACTGGAAGATTATCACTGGTAGCAGGCACCCTCAAAGCCTCAGACAACTCACTTTTTCTGGTTACAATGGGAGCTATCAGTCATTTTTAGATTGCTCTTGAACTTTATGAGAGTAATTGTCTGGGAGTTAACAATTATATACTGTTGAAATAATTTATTGCACTTCTAAAAGCACTCAGAGAAGCAGCCTTCTTTCCCAACACAAATGTGTGGGGCTGTTCCTTCAGGAAGAGAGGGTGCTCCTATCCACAGCCTTGGCATCAGGCAGCTTCCTGGATGTCTTTCTTGTACGGTGGGTGAAATCTGATGCCATGTTTATTCTGACATCTCCTTGAGACATACCGATTCCTACCTAAGTCTTTCCAGAAGAATATAAAATGCTAGACCTAGCTTTTCAGAAGAAGTATACAGTTTTGAGTGTTTCAAGTTTTGCCCAACTTTTACTCATTTTGAGACAATTATAAAAAAATCTGCGTTTCCAATCTGTATTGCTTCCAAACAACTACAGGAGCCCCACAGATAGAGTTGCCCAGACTTCTTAGTCACACTTAAATATCTTGGACTCAGTAAATAGCTGTTTTGTCTGAGATTTGACTTCAGAAGCACGAAAGATTATTATGAAAAGGCAGTAGTGGAAACAGCTAAATGACGGTGGTCTGAAGTCCTTCCAGCAGTAAAGCATCCTTATAGGGTTGGTTTCAATATCTATTTAAATTTTCAGGAATGGATAACTTACCTGACAGTGATGTTGCAAGCCAAGACTTAGATTGTGACCTGAGTGAGAAAGCTGGAAAGCAGCAACTTTCTCTGCTAAAATGCAAGTCAGGTGAAATTTGGAGTAGCAAAACAGTAATTGTGCACAAGGCATATTTTTCCACATTACATAGTATCAAAAATGAGTGAAAACAGGAAAAGTAGACAGGAACAGTGACCTTTTCAAAAGTTGAGTCCTGTTCACAGGTACAGCCCTTGAAAATAGTGTGTTTGGTTATGATGGTATGGTTCACCTTCACAGAGACTGTGAACCAAGAAACCAAGCCTTCTCCTGCACTAGTGAAGCATGTAGAAGAAAAGGTGGCAGCTCCACAGATGGGATGGCCCCACCACAGTGTAACAGTAGAGAGTGGACTCCTCCAATACTCAGGCATTAGGATGCCTCAGAAAGCCCAGAAAATGACAAATTTGATAGAAGAGGTTTATGTGAATGATTTAGCAGACCTGCAATTATCAAATTAGCCAGTTCAGGCAATAGCTGCTGAGAGGAAGAGCTGCAGCCCTGATGCAGAGGCAGCTTGTGCTCCAGGATTTTTTTCTATGTTTTACCGTATAAAAGATTGGTAAATAAGTCGAGAACTTTAAATATTTAAAATCAAGTTAATTTTTAAAAATATCTTCTCAAAATGTGGCATTTTGCCTCTCTTACTTAAACTACAACCAGTTAATCTTAAATTTTAGCAATATGCTTTTCCCAAGGAACCCTTCCCAGAAATTTTATAGGCACTTTATCCAAGCCTAACATGAGAGGCTACCAGTGGTAGCTCCTCTTAACTGTAACAGCATGAACTGCTTGCTGTAATTCATTACATCATATTCGGGGGTGGAAGAATTCACACTACTAACCTTTCCCCCCAGAACGCAATGTGTATTATAGTGATAAAAGCAGTGGAGAGATTTGCACCGCGCTGTAATTTCCCAATGCCTTGCTAAACTCCTGAAGATAAGGAGACACCTGAGGGTCCCCCCTCCCATGCTTCAAAGGCAAAAGCCCTTCACCAGTTTGTACCCAGAGAGAGAGCTTCTTCACTCTCAGCAGTTTTGGCATTACTTTGTGGAAGTGCTGAGAGTTTTCAGTGGAGTACGAAGAAAATGGCTGCTCTAGATGTTATTTACTTCACATGGCAGATAAACCAGGTTGTCATTTACACCATCCTAACCTGTGGGGAATAAAGGAGAGGAAGAGATAGTTTAATTGAATGTTTTCAAAGTGTTTTGAGATCTTAGTTTTTGAAGGAAGTGTTACACAAATGGAAAAAACAAGATCGTTTCTGTGATATTACAGACACATGCAAAATAGGATTTTGTTTTGATGGTAACAGTGATGATGACACAATCCTCTGCCTTGTGCGCTAATTGATCCATCAACAGACTGCACCACACCTCTGCTTTTCCTCCATATGGTGTATTAGTAATTAGGCCATTTGAGTCTATTTTATGGAGGTGGCTGCTTGGTACCTCTAAGTCAATTAAAGTGTTTTTCCTATGAGGGTGGTGAGGCACTGGAACAGGTTGCCCAGAGAAGTTGTGGATGCCCCATCCCTGGAAGTGTTCAAGGCC